>CM032336.1:31506994-32129494 GCA_019022515.1 Quercus aquifolioides
CGAAAAGAGAAAGAGAATCCTTCTTAAATGAAATAAATATACATACACGGGCTCTACAACCTCTTTGAGAGCTCAATAAACGCAAGCCAACACACATAATTTCCGATTGTTGAACAACCAATAACTCCTTTAGCTTTTTTTTTTCTTTTTTCCAATGAAAAATATATTTTTTATATATAAAAAAAGTTTTTACAAAATATTTTCCATATTTTTAGTGTCTATTATCATGAAAAGTGCAAATTAATGTATTTTTTAAGAAAAAAGTTTACCTCCAAACCAATTTGGAGGAAAATTACTCCAAACCATGTAAGTGAAAGTTAAAAAGACAATCCTTATATACTTTTTTTTTAATGAGTTATGTGATTTTTTACATAATATGCATGAATAGTGAGTCTTATAAATCGCCACATAGTAGGTTTAGAAGGTTGGGAGGAAAACTTTATCCATTTTTTAATGTTTAGTATGGCAAAAAAATACAAATTAACAGAAAACATATTTTTGTGGTCAATGAAAAAAAAGCCCAATAGAACAAAAACATCCTCTAAACATTACATACTTAATAGACAAGTACAAATAAAATTCATACAAAAATAATAATAAGAAAAATAAAATTTTCACAATGATAACTTATCTTTTCACTCCACAGATTGACCATTGGCTTATGTTGACTAGATTGACCATTATTATTATTATTTTCTTTTCAAATGACATTTTTCTAGAACTATTTTTCAGTTTTTGATAATTCAATAATTACAACAATGGAGAAGTGGAGATTTAAACCATAAATATCTCTAATGAAAACATTATGAGGTACTAGTCAAGTTATAAAGCTTTTGAATAATCAATTGTTTTTTGACTATCCTTACGAGTGTGTGTAGTCTCTTTGGCCAAGATTTGATAGATTTCATTAGACCTTAAAAACCACTAGACCAACTCCTAAAGGAAAAAACCTTCTCAATTTTCAAATATCTTTAAAATACATTTTCCCCCATAGGCTATGATGCATTAGGATAAATTCACACGCATAAATCATGACCGCCCAACTACTTCAAATGATCAATAAGATCATTAGATAGACAAATTTACTCCAAAAAATGAAACTAATACATGTTACGTAGCACAAACGCAGTGTAATATGAGAGTAATATTATGTCAAAGGTGGTTTCTTAGATGGAGACATGTCTTAAAAGTTATAAGAGAAAGCAAATTATAGTCTATAGGTTACCGTTTAGCAAAATAAATAGCCTATAGGTTACCTAACTGCATTATTGGGCCTCCCAAGAGGTTCTTTCTATATGACCTACTAAAAATTTATGCGTTTCCTAAGGCTAAGGCTAGGGATAAAGAGGCTAATCAGTTTTGTTTTTTTTTTTTGTTTTTTTTGTTTTTTTTTTAAATGGGTTTCTAGTTCATGAAACCAAAGCATTTGTTCGAGGTTTTGGTGTATGTATGTGGGTACAAAGAGGAACTTAGGTTTTATATTTAACAAATAGAAAGAGGTGCTCATGAGCTTATCAAATATTGGCTAATTTATGTGATAAAATCTCTAATCATCGTACAAAAGGCAGTTGTTTTAAATCAAAAACTCGTTGCTGATGCAAAGATATGTTGCCTTTAAAGTTCCATTTTTAACTTTTTCCTATAGCTTATAACTTATAAATCAGTTTATTTTCACTGTCAATTTGTAGATATAACCATATTTTCACTGTCAATTGGACTCAATGTGTGCAAAATTCTGGTGGGGGCAGGTGGGGGATGAGAGAAAAATTCATTGGAAAAGTTGGAGTAAACTAACAGAAGCCAAAAGGGTGGGAGGTATGGGCTTTCGTGATCTAAGGACTTTCAATCTTGCCATGTTGGAAAAACAAGGGTGGAGGTTAATACAAAAGCAAGAATCGTTAATGGCCAAATGTTTCAAAGCCAAATATTTTCCACAAAGTCACTTCTTGGAGGCCTTAGACCCACCAGCCTCTTCCAATGTGTGGAAGAGCATTATGGCAGCCAAACCAATCTTGTTAAAGGGGTGCTACTGGAGAGTTGGGGATGGTTCAAATATTAGAGTCCTATCAGACAGGTGGATCCCAAATCACCCAACAAATGGTGTGATTCACCCACCAAGTGAGGAGGAGTGGGAATGGCGTGTTTCAGAGCTTATTGACCCGGACCTGAAATGGTGGAGAAGAGAGCTAATCACTGAAAAGTTTCACAAGGACGATGCTAATGCTATCCTAAGAATACCGCTGAGCCACAGACGCAGTTCGGATGCAATAGTATGGCAACACAATAAAAAGGGGGTGTACTCAGTTAAATCGGGTTACCATGTGGCGAGACAGATCCAGAAAATGAAAATGTGGCAGAGACGTCCACAGGACCTGTTGGTGGCCAAGTTTGGACAACACTGTGGAAAACTAATGTGCCTAACAAAATCAAGGTGTTTAGCTGGAGAGCCTGCCAAGATATACTGCCTACACGGGTAAATTTGGTGCGAAGGAAAATTATTGAGGAAGATGGTTGTATGCTCTGCTCTGGGGTGCCTGAAATAGGGGTCCATGCCATTTGGGATTGTGCAGCTGCAAAGGATGTATGGGCGGCGTGTTTGATTAAACTGCTGAAAAGTTGTCAAGGCCAATTGGATACACTTGAATTATTCCATGAGATGATGACTAGACTGTCCACAGCCGAGTTTGAGTTATTCCTAGTTCAATCTTGGCTAATATGGAACCAGAGGAACGAGGTGGCGCATGGGGGTAAAGTGAAAGATCCGAGGTGGTTAAATAAAAGGGCTAGGGAGTTCTTGGATGAGTTTCATCAAGCAAAAGAACAGCTTCAACCTCCAATGAGTCACTCTGGTGTGACTGCAAGAGCTTGGCAACCCCTTCTGAATCCAGCTCTAAAGTTAAACTTCGATGTTGCAATTTTTTCGGACTTGAACTATTCAAGTGCAGGGGCAATCATTCGCAACGAAAAGGGAGAAGTGATGGCTTTGATGTCAGCAAGAGGTCCAACTGTTAATGATAGCGAAGAGGTTGAGATACTAGCATGCAGAAAGGCTATGGAGTTTGCTATTGATGTTGGATTCACAAAGTTGATCATGGAAGGGGACAATGCAGCGGTCATGAAAGCTCTCACGTCTTCAGGGGCAAACCAGTCACGACTTGGCCATATTATCCAAGATATCCAATGGCTAGCTCAAGGTCTTAGATGGGTAAGATTCAGCTGTGTCAATAGGAGTGCAAACTCTGTGGCGCACGTTTTGGCTCGATATGCAAAACATGTAAGGGAAGATATGTACTGGATGGAGGATGCCCCTCCACCAGCTCTTAATGCATTGTATCATGACTCAGTTCAGTTAAATGAATGAAAGCCAACGTCATCTTCAAAAAAAAAAAAAAAAACTTAGTGCAATTTTTTTTTTTTTTTAATTTTTTATAGTCAGTCCATTTTCAGAACAAGTAATAATGGATTTAGTAATAATGGGTTAGCTATTGTTGTCTTCTTTATTCATTCAACTAAATTCAAAGTCCAATAGACCAACATAGTCTTTATTATTAACACCGAATTAATGCGAGACAGAGTAAATGGAAAAAATTCAGTTTTAACACCTCAACTCGTTACTGATACGCTCAATAAGGTGCCTGAATTGCATTCATGTGCATTTGTTTCACCCAAAGGCACGGTGGATACAAATCAACAAGAGTTTATCACGAATTTAAACTCAACTAATGCTGAGTTGGCAGGGTTTGACAGTCTTGAAGAGCCCAATTTTACCTCCACAAAGTCCAACGCACATGCAACAATAATTCCCATAAGTAATGCTCAACCACGCGAAGCATGTGACCATCAAAATACTACTAGGGTTCAAAACTCAGCCTCCCAAGGCCGTGTTCTTCCAACTTGGACTCGAAAAGCATGTGAGGCAAACCAAATTTCAACTACGCACTTTGAACAGCTTGTTGGGAAAAAAAGAGAGGCCGAGGCAGAGGGTAGGCAATCAAGTCTTCCTTCAAAATGCCAACAAACTTTCCAAGGTGACAATGGTGATTTTATTGAAGTGGTGGAGGCTGTGGATCAGCCCCGCTAAGTGCGATGAATTGCATAAGTTGAAACTGCCGTGGTTTAGGGCAATCACATGCAGTCCTAGAACTCACCGAGTTGGTGAAAAAAAAGTTGCCCTCAATAATATTCCTCATGGAGACCAAATCAAAGGATCAATATTTGAAGAAACTTTGTTCGAAGCTTCAATTAGAAAATGTACACATTGAACCACAGGTTAATGCAGGAGGTGGTTTGGCACTCTATTGGAAGAATGGGATTGATCTCAAAGTCTTGGACTCTACACCAACATATATTGACGCAGTAGTTAACCCAGGAATGGATGACGCCTGGAGGTTAAAGAGATTCTATGGAAATCCAGTAATGACCAACCAGGAACATTCTTTTGCGCTACTAAAACATCTTTGTTTGAAAATGGATATACCATGGTTGTGTGTGAGGGATTTCAATGAAATTACCAAAGCTGAGGAGAAGAAGGGTGGGGCAGTCAGAAGGGAGAGGCAGATGAGGGACTTTAGAGAAGCCTTGGACTTTTGTGGATTCTAAGATTTGGGGTTTGTGGGATCACCTTTCACATGGTGTAACAACCAATTTGATGGAGAGGTGACTTGGATTCACTTAGACTGAGGGGTTGCAACCCCATCATGGATACAAATGTTTCCCACAGTTCAAGTGCATCATGTTCAAGGTACATTATCGGATCATTGTCCATTGTGGGTATGTTCGAATGACGAAAATGTTAGATTCTACAACAAATCTAGACCATTTCGCTTTGAGGTTGTATGGTTGAGAGATGAAAGCTGTGAGGGCATCATCAAAAGCGCTTGGAATGGGAGGAATTCAGGAGATTCAGTGGACAGGTTAATTGGTAAGGTTGAAGCTTGCCGATTGAGATTGAAGACATGGAGCAGATTGTCTTTTAGTAATATACGCCGATTGTTGACTAAAAAAAAAAAAAGGAGCTAGAAAAAGCTAAGCTTCTGTCCATGGCTAGGATGAATCATGAACAAGTCTGGGTTCTTAGGGGAGAGGTGTATGAGCTCATGGTCAAGGAGGATTACTTGTGGCATCAAAGGTCACAGGTAGAATGGTTGAGGAGTGGGGATATGAATACAAGCTACTTCCATAGCCGAGCAACTCAACGAAACAAGAGGAACTTTATTTCCAAACTGATATTGGAAGATGGTTCAGTGGTGGAGGAAAACAAGCAAATTGGTGAAACTCTTGTGGACTACTTCAAAAATATTTTCACTTCAACCACACCTTCAAACTTTGATCAAATCCTCCAAGGTATTGATACAAAGATAGCTCCCTCTATGAATGATGATTTAATTCATGATTTTACAGCATATGAAGTGGAACAGGCCTTAAACCAAATGAAACCATTAACAGCGCTAGGACCAGATGGTATACCCCCAATTTTTTTCAAGTCTTGTTGGGATTTTGTTGGCTAAGATGTCATTGCTGCCTCTTTATCAATACTCAATTCAGGTTCCATGCCAGAAAGCCTCAATCATACTTTCATCTCACTTATAACAAAAACAAAAAATCCAGAAAAACCTACTGATTTCAGACCCATAAGCCTTTACAACGTCTTGTACAAAATTGTGTCCAAAACCATTGCCAATCGCCTCAAAAAAATTCTGCCCAAATTGGTTTCAGAGTCACAAAGTGCATTCATGTCGAATAGATTGATAACTGATAACATCCTTGTAACCTTTGAAACACTACATCATTTAAAAAATAAGAGGAAGGGAAAAGAAGAGCTCATGGCCATAAAGCTTGATATAAGCAAAGCATATAATAGGGTGGAATGGGTTTTCCTAGAAAAATTAATGGAGAAATTGGGTTTTGAAAACAGGTGGATATCCCTTATTAGTTCTTGTATTCGATCAGTCTCTTTCTTTGTTTTGGTTAATGGCGAACCACATGACACTTCACTCCTAACAGAGGCCTCCGTCAAGGGGATCCTCTATTACCTTATTTATTTCTTTTATGTGCAAAAGGTTTACATTCACTTATTCAACAAGCAGAACTTGCAGGCTCAATCAAAGGAGTCTCTATTTGTAGTGCAAGTCCAAAGGTCTCTCATTTGTTCTTTGCAAACGACAGTTTGCTCTTTTGTCCAGCAACCACACAAGAATGCAGCACCATCCTTGAAATTCTGAACCAATATGAAGAGGCTTTGGGGCAAAAAATTAACCAAGGCAAAACCTAACTTTTTTCAACCCTAACGCTGATCACCATATGCAGCGAGAAATAAAAAATCTCCTTAGGGTAGGGGTCACCACCAATTATGAAAAAATATATCGGTTTACCTTCCTTTATGGGTAGAGCTAGGAAACAAAGCTTCAGCTACATTCGAGAACGAATTTGGCACAAAATGCAAGGTTGGAAAGAATGTCTCTTATTGCAAGGGTGAAGGGAAGTACTCATAAAAGCGGTCCTCCAAGCGATGCCCACTTTCACCATGGCATGCTTCAAACTCCCAAAGAGTTTATGTAAAGATATTGAATCTTTAATCAAGAAGTTTTGGTGGGGCTATAAAGGGGAAGTCCGGAAAACACATTGGGTGGCTTGGAAGAACCTTTGTAAGCCGAAGTGCCAAGGGGGACTAGGATTTAAGGATATTGAAAATTTTAATTTAGCAATGTTGGGGAAACAAGTATGGCGATTGCTCCATAAAAAAGACTCTCTTCTATAAGGTCTTTAAATCAAAATACTTTCCCAATTGCTCTATTCTTGATGATGGTGTGAAAGTGAAGGGATCCTATGCTTGGCAAAGCATCCTAAAAGCATGTAGGGTCATGAGGTTGGGGTTGAGATGGAGAATAGGGGACAGAAAGTTAGTCTTGATTCGTGGAGACAAATGGTTTCCAAATTTGCACTCAAGTTGGGTGGCTTCACCCCAAAAAAATTGCCCAACAAGACTTGGGTGTGTGCCCTTATTGATGAGGAAAATGGTAAATGGATTGAAGACCGAGTACTGAATGACTTTGTTCCTCATGAAGCTGTTGCCATCCTTGGTTTACCCTTGAGTTCCACCCATGCTGAGGACAGGTTGATCTAGACAACAGCAAGGAATGGATGCTACTCCACCAAATCTGCATATCAGCTCCTTTCAAAGGAGGAAGCGGTGAAAGCGTCGGGCCAATCAAACACAATAGACCACAAGCAGTTTTGGTTGGATATTTGGTCACTAAATCTACCGAGCAAAATCCGACACTTCCTTTGGCGAGCAGCAAATGATTCTCTGCCAACAAAACTGAATCTAATGAAGAGAAACATCACAACAAACTCTCTTTGTGACTGCTGCTGTGCGACAGAGGATACCATCCACGCTATTTGGGATTGCATAGAGGTAAAAAAATGTTTGGTGGGAGCTAGAGCGATGTCAACCATTTTTGGCTGAAAAACTAGTATGTTTTCGTGATTTGTGTCAAGGAATGCTAGCACAAAAATTACCACATTTGGCAGAGATATTTGCATATATTGCTTTAGGCATTAGGCATAATAGGAATGCACAAAGAGTGGGGACAACCACGGTGCCTTTGGGAAAGATCTATGGTGATGTCGTTGAACGCTACCATGAATTCCAAACAACCCAAGACATCCCATTGCAGCAAAGAATGATGGACCACCAAACGCACTGGTTACCTCCTCCACCAACTCAGTACAAAGCCAATAGTGATGGAGCGATTTTTCAAGACTCGGGCACAACAGGTATAGGAGTGGTGATACATGACTCAGAAGGAATGGTGATTGCAGCTCTATTGGAATGCATTACTCTACCATCCACAGTGGAGGACGTGGAAGCTCTAGCGTGCAGGAAAGCCATCTCTTTCTCTATTGAACTCGAGCTACAAGATGTAGTTTTTGAAGGGGACTCTAAGGTCATCTACAAGCACCTTGTCTTGGATTCAACTTGCATGACAACTTTTGGCCACATCATTGAGCACTCACATAGGCTATCCACAAGTTTGAGAAGTGTGTCTTTCTTGCATGTTAGGCAAAATGGAAATAAAGTTGCTGACAAGCTTGCCAAGTTAGCAAAATTCTTGTATGAACCACAAATAAGGTTAGAAGACATCCATTGTGATGTAACTAATTTTGTAATTCTTGACAAAAGTTTTCTGCCCTCATAATAAAATTTCCCGTATCAGTTTCTCTAAAAAAAAAAAAATTCCACTCTAATAATTCACTTCACTGGGGCTGACATAAAAGCAGAGAGAGAGAGAGAGAGAATTGACAAATTTTTATTAGTTACTGTATGGAATTCATTGACACCTCTTTAGAGCATTCTCATCAAATATTTCAAAAAATTTAGCATTTAGCATCTCAAAAACCTACTTTATCAATTTTAACAACTCGCTTTACAATACACCCAACATCAAAGATTTTATATTTTTTTACCACTTCATTGAAATATTATTATTTTTATTATTTTTTTATTCTCAATCTCATCTCTTCCACTACCAATAAACCCACTATCACTGCTAACACCCACTGCCGCCACTGCCCACAGCCACAGCAACCACCACCACCCATAACCTCAACCCCCAACCACAAAAAAAAAAAAAAAAAAAAACACAATCCCAAACCTCTACAACCAATCACCACCACTGGGGGGGAAAAAAAACACAAACCGAAACCACCAAAAACCCACAAATCGGAACTTCCGCCAAACACTAGCCACGTTCACCACCACCGTGGCAGCCACAACCCACTGCAAAAAACCCAAAACAACCACCATAGCCACCACCACCACCATTGTGGTAGCCACAACCCATGGCAAAAAAAACCCAAAACAAAACCACAATCACAACAACCACTGTCATCAACAACCCACCAACCCATTAAAATAGACCAACACCACAAGGCAAAACAACCACCATCAAAATCACAAGTTACTTCCAAAAAAAAAAAACCCCAAACAATCCACCAAGAACACCACCACAACACTACTACTACCACCGCGATTTTTCAATTGTTGATGTTGGTGAAAGAAGAAAAAAGAGAAGAAGTAAGACCGGTGAGAGAAAAAGAAAGAAGAAAAGAGAGAAGAAGTCAAATCTGTGAGAGAAAAAGAAAGAAGAAAATAAAGAAGAGAATAGTGAGAGAGATCAAAGAAGGAATAAAAAAATATTTTTTTGTTTACAATCTAGCTACAATGAGCTATTATTAATAACAGCTCACTGTAGTTGAATGCTAAAATATATAGCATTTAGCATCTTTATTGCAGGTATGTTTTTATGATTTGAGGTATTAAAAATGCTAAAAAATAGTATTTAACATTTTTAACACCTTTGATGAGAATGTTCTTATTGTTTATGTTAGGATTGTATCATCTATACTACTATTTAAGGGGTTTACCTTGTTTGGATTCCACAATTTTGATATCTAAAATACACTCATCATACCCACTTACAAGTTTTCAACTAACGGAGATAAATATATAAATTAAAACTCCTACACTTTAAGATCCACAAACTCACGTACGCTTTGCCAGTTTCTATATCACTTTCTATCTCTCATTCTTCTTCAAATTGAAGACATTTAGTTTAGCTCTACATCCTCTTTTCTTTTTCTTCGGATTAAAGACATTTACTGTCAGAGGCTCCGTTAACTTTCAAGTTCTATCTTTTGCAAGTTCCTCTTTGTTTTTTTTTCTTTTTTTTTTCTTTATCATTGACTTTGTTTGAGTTCTTACCTGCCATGGCTGTCAAGTATTCAGAGTTTGAGGAGTACTTACCTGTGGGTGAATGTGATTTTTATAGGAATTTGAGGTTGTTTTGATGCTTGCTTATTATTAGTGGCTGACTTAAAAATTTCTATAAGGAGAGTTTGTGCTTGAATTGGCTGTTTGGGAAAGGATACTGGTAAGGACTATTTCTACTTGTAGTTTGCACCAACGTGTTTCCAAACATTTGCTTTTTATTTTTATTTTTTTATAATGAATTCGTTCTTTATTTTTTAAATGATTAACATTGGATATTTTTTGAAGTACAAACTTTTTGCTCAAACACAAACTCCTTTTTAGTTTTTATTTATTATAGGAATTTACGCTACTTTGGTTTTCCAATTTAATTATGTTTTGCTTTCTTTTTCTTCTTTTTTTTAAATAATGATAACCTTAAAAAAAAAAAAAAAAGCTTCAACGTGTTTGTGAACCACTTTCCCATCATTGTTGATTAATTCAAAGTCATTCAACATGTTTGTGAACCAAAAAAGTCATTCATGGTCATTCAACTCAACGTGGTTATCAAAAAAAAAAAAAAAGAGTCATTCAACGTCATTCCATTTATAAAGTTTGCTCTTTTTACAATTTTAAAATTCTTGATTTATTCCAAATAATGATAATCTTAGATTTATCTCTTTTCTCTCTCAAGTTGATATATCCACAAATTTCTCAAATTGCATTCAAGATGCATTGGAATAGAATATTAAATAAGTTCAGGTGAGAGACTTTACAAGAATTATTGTATGATTCAAATTAACCTCACATGAAGTGATTGTTATCTAAGAAATTATAGTAAAAAAATTTCTTTTGTAAAAGAAATTATATTTATCATTTGTATAATTTTATGTGGGATTCAATTTATAGTTTTTTGATAAGGATAAGATAAGGATAAGGGTTTTAAAAAAAAAAAAAGGAAATAAGTTTTTTTTTTTTGTATAGAATCATTGAAATTAAAGGTATTTTTCTTTTGTTTTTCCAAGAAGGTGAGGAAAAAAGAAAGAGAAGAATTGAACGTGCGAAAGAGGGGGGAAAAAGAGAGAGAGAGAGAGAGAGATTTTATAACCTAAAATTTAGGATTTTAAAATTAATAATTTTACTTACATAAGTGAAAAAGATTGATGGATAACTGGAAGTTTTTTTAACTACATGGGAAAATCTAATTAAAAAATTAAAAATACATGGATGATAGGATAAGGATAAAGGTTTAAAAAAAATGGAAATAAGGGTTTTTTTTTTATTTTTTTATTTTTTTTAAGTTTCAACTCTAATTCAACGTTAATCTAGGTTAACATGGTTTTTTTTGGATAGAATCATTGAAATCAAAGGTATTTTTCTTTTGTTTTTCTAAGAAGGTGAGGAATAAAGAAAGAGATTTTAGAAGAGGTTTCTATCTAGCAAAAGAGATTTAAAGAGGAAAAAAAGGGTAGGTTTGATAGCTGTTTAGTGGATTGAGGTTTTTTTTTTTTTTGATGGAAAAGTGGATTGAAGAAAAAAAAAAAAGGTAGGTTTGATAGCCGTTTAGTGGATTGAGGTTTTTTTTTTTTAATTTTATTTTATTTTGAATAAATAGGGTTGTTTTGAAGACATGGATTAGTTGGAGAGTGATTCTATTTTGTAGGAAATTTAGTGGTTTAGCTGTTTATGTGGCGTTTGGTACAAGGAAATACACATTACTCCTGACATCTAGATTCCTAAGAATGTGATTTCTTACAATCGGGATGCCTAAGAATGTAGTTATTCCTATGTTTGGTTTCATTGGGAATCTCTTATAATTCCTAAGAATGTGAGATAATAATGTTTGGTTTATTCCTAAGAATCTTAAATGAATTATTTATTTTTCTCATTCTACCCTTAGATTTGAATGTGAACTACCGAGTTCTTTAAAAAAAAACATTCCTCTAAATAAATAATGAAAAACAAAATATAAACTATTAATAATTTGTTGAGCAACACACAACAGCAAAAGTGAATATCTGACAATAATGGAGGGCCCCTTTCAAACTTTTTTTTTCCACACGTAAAACCTAAAGAGAACTTTATTAAAGAATATATCATCAGGGTTGTCTATCTTATTTATGTTATTTTGGCGGTACAAGACAAAGACAAGGGGAAAGATATTGATGATTTGTTTTATATTTTATCTTAATTACTTAAATGATAAGGAAAAAATGTTTAAATTGTCAATTTATAAAAAATACAATTTCCTTTAAGCTTGGGAATCTAGATACGCACCTGTTTTAAAGGGAATCCACATTTCTATTGAGAGGGGTTTAAAGGGAGAATCCAGATTCCACTGGCATCTGATTCCCTAACATGCTTTGCAACCAAGCATGAAAATTTTTAAACATTCCTGGAAATCTTAAAACATTACCTTGTACCAAACACTACATTAGTGTAATGAGTAGCTACATTTTAGGACTATCATAAACAAATAACACACAGTTACGTCTCCATTTTTATTTCCATAAAAAATGTTATTCCATAAAAAATGCTACATACACTTTCTTGATTACAAAGGTAGTTGCGGATTTTGAATTTAAGCTTTTTTTTACTTTTGTTATGGATGTGTAGTAAGTGGCTAAATTTTAGGATTTAAAAAAACTAAATTTTAGGATTAAACAAAAAATGATAACTATCACCAAAAAAAAAACTAGCCCCTGAGCACGCGCGTGACTCTTCTATTTTTTGAGTAAGAGTTAATTTAGAGCATTTATTATAATTTGGTATTACTACATTTTCCAATTACAAAAAAAAAAATTTCTAGGGGTGTGATGAGTATTATGTGTGGTGAAATAACACTCATCACACCCCTAGGTTTTTCTTGTGATTAAAAAATATAATAATCTCAAATTATAATAAATGCTCTAAATTAACCCTTACCTAAAAAATAGAAGAGCCTCTGAGCACACACTCGCGCGTGTGCTCAGAGACTAGCGTAACATTATGCCAATTTATTTTTATGCAAACTAGGAACAAAAACGTTCACTATAGAATACTAAGCAGGGACAACTTGTTTATTTGAAGATAGTGAGGGTGCTTAGAGCTTTTCAAGCACCTAATTATTTTAATTCTCCATCCTGCACATGCTAAGTAATTATAGGTTGAAATCCCTTTGGATGGTTAGGTGCTACCTAAAGGTTTCAAATCCAAAACCTCATGAATCTCATGAGACCTTAAGAACTACTAGGTCAATTCCTTGAGTTTTCTGAAGGAGAAATCTAACTATAGAAAAGTAGCTTTCAGAAATGATAGGAAAATGACCCGTAACTTGGAATTTTCGTCACGTATCAGTGAGAGACAAACAAGCAATATCAGAGTGACTTAAGAGGACCAAAGACATTGGGTTGAGAAGATGAACAAGTGTGAGTTGGAGGAGATAGAAAGCTTGTAAACATGCAAATAGACATCATTGAAACACATATGACAGAATACGTTCATTCAGATAACAAATATTAATGCTCTGTCTAATGACTCTTGTAGGATTGGCTTAGTGTTTCTATTTCCTTCCTTTAAAAAAAGGTTCAAAGCGTCAACTGCATCCATTTGCAGTTCTAAACCCATTGCTAAAATATGTTCTGGATATATAGATTAGCCTAGTAGATGGCAAAATTTGGCATCAATGGATTAAACACTCATCAGTGCCATTAGGGGGTTTTGGATAAGCAGGCTGCTTTCACCTCATTTCCACTGCTCAGAGTCGAGAGGATCCTGAACAAGCTAAACTTTTGAGGTTTGCTTGTTTGTTTGCCATTAACTTTTTTGTTTAGCTCTTTAGTTTATTTATATTTTCACCTGATTTTAAAACCTCACTTTTTTCTAAGTATAATCACAATTTAACCTACTTTCAGCAAAAAAAAAAAAAACCAAATAAGTTGGTGCCAAATGGATTAGCATGCAGGGCTTCCCCACTCAATTCAGTGCATCTTACAAAAAGTTCACTGCACTCAACTTCTATATTTTAAGACTCGCCCTTTGAGCCAATCAAAAACCTTTATCCACAGAACATCGTAATCAAATTCATTGTATTGATCTTTCACATAAGCTAACAATACATCTAGTAGCCTGAGTTGCACAGCAAAACTCAATTATGTCAACTAGAGACAAAAACCAAATAAATCTTTAGTCAACTAATTGACAAATCGATCTTTGAGTAGTCACCATTGGGAAAAAAAGTTTGAGTACCTTATGTAATTGCTGGTTGGTGAATAAACAAAATAGTGAGAATAAACTTGTTCCTCAGCCAAAGGCTTCCACCAAGAGTACTTCAAGATATTTTGGATTAGTCCGCAGCAGTGCTGAAGACAGAAGCCAGATCACTTCAAGATGTTCTGGAGTAGTCTGCAGCAGCGCTGAAGGCAGAAACCAGACCAGCCATCCCAATTACTTGTGTCCAGCTTCGTGTCCTAGCAGCAAAAGTTGCCCCTGCTAGAGCACCTGCCACCAAACCATTCACCTGTTGATGGGAAGAGTGAAATGAAGAAACTAAGCATTATCCTTTGTTATTTAATTAGAATTATGTCCACACCATAAAATTCTTCTAACCATTATCAACGTCCTACCCTTTCATAGGGTTAAACTAATAGGCAATAGGCTGTAGACAGTAGTTCTTGTAAAAAGCATATGCAAACATGTAGAAACTTGACCTACCCTTTCATAGGGTTAAACTAAAGAAATTTTTACGACTCGAAAGCTTGCTAATAGTTTTTTTTAGCATAAATTAAAATTTTGAACCTTCTTCACTAAGAAATTTATCAGGCTATGAAATGAGTGTTTAAGGCATTGGGATTGCCTAATCAAAGGCCTATACACTAAATACCAAGGGAGGTTTCTAAAGTAAACATCATCCTCATCTGAAATGTATAACTAAGCCTCTTAACTTTCAAAAGTTCAGTTGCGTCCAAGCACATGAACTTCGGATAAGCTAGTCTATGTACTCCTCCAGAAGTTTGCAAGGGCTGAAAAAAAAAATTAAGAGTTGCATGTTCACTACCAGCATTTCTAAGAATTTTGACATGACAATACCAACTGAAGCTACAGCAGAAAAATCAGGCCAGAAGATGCCCTATCAGATGTCTCATGACCAATATTATTATGGATTTTCCATATAAACACAACTCTAGTACAAAGGTCTAACGTCAGGATCAAAAAAAATATAAATACATCCAAAAACAGCTGATATGATGTTTATCTAAGCACACTATGAAATTAAAAATAGACTCCTAATCAAATGAGACAATCTCTTCTCTTTCTTCCTTTTTTTTTTTTTTTCAATGGGTACAACAGGGAGGGGGGATTTGAACCCTGGACATCTTCGTTAGGAACACCAAGACATGCCAGTTGAGCTGTAAGGCTCTTCGCAGATAACCTCTTCTCTCATTGGCCTTTTTAACAAAAGACAATTCTCAACTAGAAAGAATGAATTCTAAAGCATTTCATATGAACTTCCCAAAAAACTTAGAATTTTTTTCATCTTATCAATTGATGAGAGGGAATAATTTTTGAGCCCCTATATGACTACCTAAGAAATTGTAAAACTAAAATAAAGAAAAAACCGAGGATACTCCACACTCATACTGAAAACTCTGTATGGCTGCATGAAGCAGTTTGAAATTTTCATTTAACAATCTTACTGGAAAAACTAATGTTACTCCACTTGATTATGGTATTTGCGCTCCATGATTTCCTTTCTTACTCAAAGAACAAGGCCTAGGTAGTAGCTATTAACTAGTAAGTACTTTAATGATATTGAACAAAAATGTCAAAATATTGAAGGGTCTGGACTCTGGACATCTTGAAAGGTTTATGTTTACAAAAAAGCATTCAGACAAATGTGATAGTAAATGCACGAAAACAGATCGTATACAACTAACCCAATCGTTCTGCCTCCGGTATCTTTGAATTCCACAGCGAGTAATCTTATAGATTCCAGCAACAAGTCCTAAACCCAAGTTTTAAGTGTTAAAATGCAACAAACAAGCCCAACAAAAGTAAAAAAAAGTTCATCAACAACAACAACAAATAAAGAGACCATAAGTTCGTATACCGTATTGAAAGCCGAATTTGCCAACTGCCTTGGCCTGCACAAGACAACCCATCATCAATGTAAGTTGAAATGCAGACCATATGCACGCAATGCAGCAATTCCACAAGCACAAAAGCAAACAATTATACCAAAAAACACAAAATTTAATGGGAGATTGAGAGAAATACAAACTTGATACCAAAATTAAACTTTATTATAAAAATTGAAAGTTGGATCAAATTTCAAGGACTAAAAGGATAGTTTTCAGTACATACCACAAAAGAAGCACGGGCAACTCCACTAAGCCCTACAAACAAAAATAAAGGCATTAAATTTGGTAAATCATAGCTCAAAATTTTGTAAACTTGTTTGAAAGGTTGGTATTTACCTTGTTTACGAGCATCGTAGGGACCCATACATAAACCCCATATTGCACCAGCCTGAATATGATCTTGTTTAGCAAATAGGTTTTTATAAAAACCCCCCAAAAAAAAATATATATATATATATATTGGTGATTGTGAAAGATCGAGTTTTTAGTTTGTTACCGTTCCGACACGGAGGATTGAATCAACGGCGAGGGAGGAGCATGGAACGGCGCCGTTTATCTCGTCTTCCATCTCTCATTTACCGGTGTAGTGTAGTCTTTGAGAGTTCTTTTCGAAACGTCGTCGTTCTAGGGGATACACGAATTGGACTGCTTTGAAGTGGGGGCCAATCCAGCCCAACCCTAACTTTAATTTTTGGACTCTTTGTTAGGTTTGGGCTTAGCCTATAAGCATAAGGTGAGTTTAGTCTATTAATATTTGCTTTTTGAATATAATTTTGTTCATAAATCATTAGCAAAATTAATTTAGTCCTTAGAAGTTTTAAAAATGACTAAAGATCAAGGTTTCACTCCATTTCCCTCTCCATTCCATTTTTTTTTTTTTGGTTAAAAAAAAGGTAAACTATATTGCGCCAAAATAAGTTTAATAATTTCATAGAATATTAGAATAACCACTTTCCTTGAGCCCTTGAAATTTGATAGAGTTTTTGTTGAGTAATCTCTATAAAATTATTGTATTAGTTGAGTGATTGGACTAGTAATTAATTTAATTTTTATATTAAAAAAATCAAATGAGACATGATTTCTATTTGATTTTAGTGATTAACTTGGATGATAATTGAAAACAAAGGGTCATGTTGAACTGTTTTCAATATTTCAAGAATTGAAATGACATAAAACTAAAATAGTTGTGGAAGAGACCGGAAAACTGACTCTCAGAAAAGGGGTTTAGACATCGGCACCATCCATTTTCAGGATCATATGGAGTCACCACTTATTTTATAAGTAAAATAAGAAAACTATACAAAAGATTACAAAACGTCTTGAATAATACACATTCTCATTAATTTGAAATAAATACAACTTAATAGAAAGAACTATACATGGCTTTGTTTCCTAATTACAATCTAGTAAAAAAATACAAGGCCTTGTTTCCTAGTTACAATCTATTTAAAAGAAAAATAGGACACTCTCCTACAAACCTAAGATTCCCAAATCCGAGGGCTAGGTTATAGGATGAGAAGGTGCAAAGCACCCATTCTGCCCAGACAAAATTTGGTCTTCTAGAATTTTAAATGACCTTTTAAAATACCCATCAAAAAAATGACATGCGAATTATTGTGTCAATATTCCTAGATCTATGGTTGGTTAATGTGCAAAATACTAGATAATCACTTCTGAATTTTATTTAAAGGAAAAGGATTTTTCAGAGAAGTTTCAAATTAAGCAAAATGAATTTTTTGATAAAAAAATCAGATCTTATTTTTTAAAAAAAATAGCAAGAAATGGATTTTTAAAAAGAGTTCCCAAATTTGATTTATTAATTAAAGAACATAATGAACCTTCAAGAGGAAAATTAAAATCTGATTATTTAATTAAGAAACAGAATGGGTTTTAAAAGGAATTGCAGATCTGATTTTTCAAAATAAGAAAGAATGAATTTTTAAAATAAAATTTCAAATCTGATTTTTGTGTTTTAAAAAACTAAAAGAGGTTTCAAAAATAAATTCAGATCTGATTTTTTGGTTTAGGAAAAGAATGGAGTTTTGAAAAATAAATTCAGATCTGGTTTTTGTTTTGGGAAAAGAATGAAGTTTTGAAAAATAAATTCAGATTTGATTTTTGTTTTAGGAAAACAATAAGGTTTTGAAAAATAAATTCAAATCTGATTTTTGTTTTACATAAACAAATAGATCTAGAATTTAATCACATGCATTACATAACTACATGAACAAAACACACATACATAAATAGACATTCATCATATAATCACTAGTAAGAAAAATCACAACAAACAAAAGAAAGAACATGTTAGGGAAGGCATGGAGAATTGAATCAGTTACATGAACATGTAAATAAAAAGATAGAAACTAATGAGTAGTGTAAAATGGTCGTCCATAAAGTGACCGCCATTACTAAGGATGATCGTAAGCACACATTAATGCTCAGATATAAATTCCTCACTTAAATGGCACAAGTGTAATGGATGTACAGTCTTTCCAGCCACCGGTTCACAACTGTTACAACTACCTCAAGCTGACCGTTACACAGCCGTTACATGAAATTGAATGGGGAAGTTAAATGGCTATTAAATGAGTCATTTAACCCTCCAGCTCAACCATAATGCCTAAGAAGATGCGTAGAGCATTTACTCACAAAGAGGCTATATAAAGCCAGAAGCAACAAGTAAGTAAGGGACAAGCTCAATTACATACTAATTATTCTGGTTCCACGAGAAATAAGCTAACTTAAGCATTGGAGGATCCCCGGTGGACCCTGCACCGGTGTCTTCATTGCATTGTTTGTTTCTTACGAACAGGATCTCTAGACTGTCCATCGTACTGATGATAAACATACTAACGAGGCGAAATCGCGTTCTATCAATTTGGCACCATCTGTGAGAATGACAAACTATCAATCAATAAGCCGTTGAATTCTCTACTAACTAAGTTCCTTAGAACCGATGGACTCAACCACAACTGCACTATCGGACCCCGATGGTGATGGCACAACAAATCCAAGCACTAACAGCCAATGTGCAAGAATTGAAGAAACAAAATGAAGACTTGAAGCGGAGAATGCATCTAAAGGGCACAAATACGTCACAGTCACAGCATAATCACAATGACAATGACGATGAAGCCCATAATCCAGGAAATAGCAGAAGAGAAACTTCTAAGCACACCATATAGTTGACTCATGGCAAAGATTAGATGATGAAAAACATGAGGAAGGAGTTAGACGAAGTCAAGAATGCCATGAAGGGAAAGACAACGATAAATCTTGAGGGCATGATCAAGAGGACAGACTCACCCTTCACTGCCAACATTTTGGAGTGCCCCTTGCCTCCCAAATTTGTCTCCCATAGCTGGAGGTTTACGATGGCACTAAGGATCTCCTAGATCACATAGGGGCATTCAAGACAATATTAAACCTCCAACAAATCCCAGACGAGGTAATTTGCAGATCATTCCCAGCAACTCTCAGAGAAGCAACAAGTGTCTGGTTTAGCAAGTTGCCCGCAGCATCTATCATGAACTTTGAGCAGCTGAGCGACTCTTCTGTCTGCCATTTCATTGGGGGCCAACGCCATAAGATGTCCACCTCATACCTGCTAACTATGAAGCAACAGGAAGGGGAAACCTTAAGAGAGTATGTAAAACGCTTCAACAAAGCAGTGTTAGAAATTGACGAGGCAGATGATCAGGTGATAATGACGACCTTCCAAGCAGGGTTGAACAATCCTGACCTCATCTTCTCTCTAAGGAAGACTCCGCCAACTACAATGACAAATCTCCTGTTCAAAGCTTAGAAGTACATGAATGGAGAGAATGCATTAACAGAGAATGGAATAGATGGCAAGTGAAAGATGGAAGAAATCGACAAGCTCCAACACAAAAAGAAAGAGAAGAAAGATCATTCCCCCAGTCGAAAGAATGACAACGAAAATACGCAGGCTCATACAAGATCGTCAAGTATTCTAGAAGAGGAACTTGTTACCTCAAATCACTCAACGGCAAACAATTACCTTATCCATGGAATGTAGAGCACTTCAAGAGGTATTATCGCTAGTTTGATGGTGCTTTCAATTTTCTTTCATCAAACAGTTTTCTAAGCAAGAATGAATAAGGGGGCATTTTTCCCCGCATGAATAAATGTCATTCTCTTGAAAGATCTGAAAGTATTATTTACCATAAAAAAGAAAAAAAATCAAGAAGAAAGCCCGAGTAATTTCAATAAAAGTTCGATAAAAATCTCGATAAGAGTAAAATCGCCATATAAGGTTCAATTCGGACGAGTACAATTATGATGACGATCAAATTCTCAAAACAAGAGTAAGTCATATGATTAAATTTGCATGGTTAAAAACCGACGAACACAATCATAATGACGATCAAATTCTCGAAGCGAGAGTAAGTCAAATGATTAAATTCGCATGGTTAAAAAACCGACGAACACAATCATAATGACAATCAAATTCTCAAAGCGGGAGTAAGTCATATGATTAAATTCACATGGTTAAAAAACTGACGAACGCAATCATAATGACGATCAAATTCTCGAAGTGAGAGTAAGTCATATGATTAATTCGCATGGTTAAAAAATGACGAGCACAATCATAATGACGATCAAATTCTCAAAGCGAGAGTAAGCCATATGATTAAATTCGCATGGTTAAAAACCAACGAGCAATTTTTCTAAAAAGGAAAACAAAAATCAAGGTGCGCAGGACGCTCAAGAAAACTTCACACACGCAACCAATGAAGAGAAGGCACGTGTCAATCACCTGACAAGAAAGTTGCCTCGCATTAAATGTGATGGGACAAGAATCTTGGGACACGAAGGAGAGATTTAACGGCCAAAAACCTTTCATATTCTTATGCTCGTCCAAACAAAGGACGACAAAGGAATAAAGGGGGCAACTGACGAGTAGTGTAAAATGGTCATCCATAAAGTGACCATCATTACTAAGGACGATCGTAAGCACACATTAATGCTCGGATATAAATTCTTCACTTAAACGACACAAGTGTAACAAACGTATAGTCTTTCCAACCACCAACTCACAACTGTTATAGCTACCTCAAGCTAACTATTACACAGCTGTTACAAGACATTGAATGGGGAAGTTAAATGGCTATTAAATGAGCCATTTAACTCTTTAGCTCAACCATAATGCCTAAGAAGATAAATGCACAGAGCATTTACTCGCAAAGAGGCTATATAAAGCCAAAAGCAACAACTAAGTAAGGGACAAGCTCAATTACATACAGATTATTCTGGTTCCACGATAAATAAGCTAACTTAAGCATCGAAAGCTCCCTGGTGGACCCCACACCAATGTCTTCATTGCATTGTTTGTTTCTTATGAACAGGATCTCCAGACCGCCTATCGTACTGACAAGGAACATACTGACGAGGCGAAATCGCATTCTATCAAAAACTTACCTGCATCAATGCATCAATGAACTTTACAAGTGTGAGAGATCAGGGAACTTGGATGATGCTCTCAAAAAAAAGATTTGGGTGCTTTGGGCACCTCTCTTTTTGGGTAAGTGGTGTGGAGTTGTCACTTATTTTTTTATACAAAAATAAATAAATGCAATTACATATTCAAAATACTTCAAATGTCATTGATTGAATAAATAAAGTACAATTTGGTAGATTAACCTTACAAGGCTTTGGTCCTAATTACAATCTATGCAAAAAAGGAAAATACAAAGCTTTGATCCTAGTTATATTCTACCAAAATGAAAGACAAAACACTAGTCTACCTATCCAAAATCCTAAGTTTGAGGGTTAGGTTATGGAATGAGAAGGTGTTAGGCACCCATTTCGCCTAGACAAAGTCTAGTCTTCTAGACTCTAATGACCATTATATACCATTTTTGTATGATGTTGAATGATATGTTATAATACACATGACAAACACTTGACAAAGTTAATTTAAACAAATTTGTCCTATGGATATGTCTTCTTCTAAAAGAAAAATCAGATCTATCTTTGAAAATAACTAGAACAAGCTTTGCTTCTTAAATTTTAAAAAAAAATTTCCTTGCCTCAAAGATCTGCATAAAGCTTATAATTCAAAGGAATCATTCCAAATTAATCAAGTCCAAAAGTTAATTCAAAACTCAACTCCATCGCATTATCATTCTCACTTCATCATTAGCTTCCCGAATAGTTTTATGCAAACAAGTAAATAAGTACAGATCTCTAAAAACTCCATAAGCTTGCTTTTTAAATCACTCTCCACTAATATAAAACAAAATATTACCCAGGATCAATAGGTCTTTATTAGGCTTGTGATGTATGGCTATGGTGAGGGCTATAAAGAAAAGATAAGGTTCAAGCAAATAGAGCACTCTCACTTCTAAAATATAAATTTTTCTCAGTCCTTTGAATATCTCAAAATACCTCTCTTCATCAATTTTTTTTTTCTTACTTCAAGTCGTCACTTATCTTTTGATGTGAATGCAGGCATTTGTGATGGATGCACCCAGTTACTCAACAAGTCACAAACCTGAAGTGCTTTTGCATACTCATATTTCAAGTTACGGTTTGACGTAAGAGTAAACATTGGTAATGAATACCCCTAGTTACTAAGCAACTCAAAACATTGGAGTAAATGGAACTTTGTACAATTTTCTTCTTCTTCTTCTTTTTTTCTTTATCTTATTGTTTTTTTTTTTCTTTCATTTTGTAGGAATAAAGAGACCAAAGAAATCTTCAATGGGTACACGGCTGCACCTCAAGGAAAAATATTCAATTAAAAATCAGGGGAGCATCTCTTCTCCTTTCTCATTCTTTTATTTAGTTTTTCTTCTTTTTTCCCATTGAGGACAATGTGAAATTTAAGTTTGGGGGAAGGGATTTTATTTTTAATATTTCAAAAAAAAAAAAAATTGCCTATGATAAGATTATGGTTGAAATTCTTATAATTTTTAGGAATCATTCTCATTGCTTAAGTCCAGTTGTTAATTCTTTACTTGATCTTGTTTAATTTGATATGATCATTAATCATTGTGCATACCTAGAGAAATTTTATGTGAATTTTGTAAATTTGGATGGTCTCTACTTACTCTAGAATTTGTTGAATTACTCTCATGGAGAAATCTTATACAGAATGTTACTTGGGAAGTGATTTAGGCATTCTTTGAATCGATTGAGCCTTTCAAGCTTACCTCTTTATTATCTTTATCCCTAATTACCCAATTGATCTATTCTTACACTGGGTTGAAGAAAAGAGAAGATATATGAGTGTTTGAAAAAAAAAAAAAAAAAAAAAAAAAAAAAGAAGAAAAAGAAGAAGAAGAAGAAAATTGTACAAAGTTCCATTTACTCCAATGTTTTGAGTTGCTTAGTAACTAGGGGTATTCATTACCAATGTTTACTCTTACGTCAAACCGTAACTTGAAATATGAGTATGCAAAAGCACTTCAGGTTTGTGACTTGTTGAGTAACTGGGTGCATCCATCACAAATGCCTGCATTCACGTCAAA
Organism: Quercus aquifolioides; assembly: GCA_019022515.1. Taxonomy (NCBI): domain Eukaryota; kingdom Viridiplantae; phylum Streptophyta; class Magnoliopsida; order Fagales; family Fagaceae; genus Quercus; species Quercus aquifolioides. Next base: position 31,530,361 of record CM032336.1, read on the forward strand.
AGATAAGTGACTACTTGAAGTAAGAAAAAAAAAATTGATGAAGAGAGGTATTTTGAGATATTCAAAGGACTGAGAAAAATTTATATTTTAGAAATGAGAGTGCTCTATTTGCTTGAACCTTATCTTTTCTTTATAGCCCTCACCATAGCCATACATCACAAGCCTAATAAAGACCTATTGATCCTGGGTAATATTTTGTTTTATATTAGTGGAGAGTGATTTAAAAAGCAAGCTTATGGAGTTTTTAGAGATCTGTACTTATTTACTTGTTTGCATAAAACTATTCGGGAAGCTAATGATGAAGTGAGAATGATAATGCGATGGAGTTGAGTTTTGAATTAACTTTTGGACTTGATTAATTTGGAATGATTCCTTTGAATTATAAGCTTTATGCAGTTCTTTGAGGCAAGGAAATTTTTTTTTTTAAATTTAAGAAGCAAAGCTTGTTCTAGTTGTTTTTTTTGCTCGAGGACTAGCAAAGTTTAAGTTTGGGGGAATTTGATAAGTGTAATTTTTACATGATTTTTATTATCCTCTTATTTATTAAAATTGTTAGTTTTCCTTTATTTCTTTTGATTTGATTTGATTTTTTTACTTATATTTATCTATTTATTTGTGCTTTGAAGGATTGAGAAGATTTCAGATTAATCCACATCTTGTGGATGTAAATTGGTTGGCTTGAAGACCCAATTAAATTTAAGTCCAATTCGGATTAGGATTCCATCCCGCACATCAGTTAGTATTTTTGGCATAACTTTCGGCTCAGATGTCCAATCGATATGATTCAAGTTGGGCTGGAAAGTTAACTTAAAGGGCTACAACTTTGTAGTTTACCAAAAGTCCGAATTCTGATGTTAAATGGGCCAAAATCGTCGGTTAAGTGAAGCCTAAAAATCTGGGATTTTCTCTAAACGGGAATTCAACTTGTAATAGGATTCCTTGACCTATTTAAAGGCTCTTTAGGGTAAAAAGAGAGGAGAAAAAACCTGAGAGGAAAAAGGGGGCTGCCGCATAGAAGAATTTGCTTTTGGGAGTCTTTATGAAGAGGAGGATCTGAGGACAAAGGCGAGAGCTTCATGTTGATCAACCAATGCAAATGAAAGACATAAGTTTTATTTGTTTTCTTTTCAATTTTATTATGAACTAAATTTTATTTTCTAGAGCATTGATGTAGTCTAGCAATGAACACGCAATTTATTTTCTGAGTTATTTTATTTTTTATATTTTCATGATTGAGTGTTTAATTCTTATTCTTAGTGCTTACTATTTTTTACAAATTATAGTTTGATCAATTGAATTACAATGAGACCGAGAGGTGATTTGTTATTTTAGTTCTAGAATTAAACACCATTAGTTGAGCGAAAGTAGAGATGCTTTACCGCGACTAGTGTGATTTTTCAGAAAATTCAAAGTACGTAATGAGTCTTCAGTTAATTAAATTCACATAGAGATATGGAATTGTTAGCTGAAGATATTTTTGATATTATTCGAGAGAAGATATTGAATAGTTAAGGAATTTTTAATCATCAACTGGAGATTATTAGAATTTAATAATTAGGAAGAATAAATTGTGTGGGATTTGTTAGGTGAAATCAACTGCTCTAGATTCATTCTTATCATATTTTTACACTGTTAGATTTTTACGCTTTGTTAATTCTTTTTATTCGTAGATTTATTTTTATTAAATAGTTTAACTTAATTCAGATAGTAGAACGTTCCTTTTATTTTCGATTTTCCAAATAGTAATTAATTTAGTGAATTTCGGTATTCAATAACATAGTTAATCCTTGTGGGTTCGACATTCGTTTTCTAAAAACACTTTACTACTTGTTACGATTCTGTGCGCTTGCAGATTATTTTACGCGAACAAGTTGGCGCACAGAATCGTAACAAGTAGTAAAGTGTTTTTAGAAAACGAATGTCGAACCCACAAGGATTAACTATGTTATTGAATACCGAAATTCACTAAATTAATTACTATTTGGAAAATCGAAAATAAAAGGAACGTTCTACTATCTGAATTAAGTTAAACTATTTAATAAAAATAAATCTACGAATAAAAAGAATTAACAAAGCGTAAAAATCTAACAGTGTAAAAATATGATAAGAATGAATCTAGAGCAGTTGATTTCACCTAACAAATCCCACACAATTTATTCTTCCTAATTATTAAATTCTAATAATCTCCAGTTGATGATTAAAAATTCCTTAACTATTCAATATCTTCTCTCGAATAATATCAAAAATATCTTCAGCTAACAATTCCATATCTCTATGTGAATTTAATTAACTGAAGACTCATTACGTACTTTGAATTTTCTGAAAAATCACACTAGTCGCGGTAAAGCATCTCTACTTTCGCTCAACTAATGGTGTTTAATTCTAGAACTAAAATAACAAATCACCTCTCGGTCTCATTGTAATTCAATTGATCAAACTATAATTTGTAAAAAATAGTAAGCACTAAGAATAAGAATTAAACACTCAATCATGGAAATATTAAAAATAAAATAACTCAGAAAATAAATTGTGTGTTCATTGCTAGACTACATCACTGCTCTAGAAAATAAAATTTAGTTCATAATAAAATTGAAAAGAAAACAAATAAAACTTATGTCTTTCATCTGCATTGGTTGATCAACATGAAGCTCTCGCCTTTGTCCTCAGATCCTCCTCTTCATAAAGACTCCCAAAAAATATTCTTCAATGCGGCAGCCCCCTTTTCCTCTCAGGTTTCTCCTCCTCTCTTTTTACCCTAAAGAGCCTTTAAATCGGTCAAGGAATCCTATTACAAGTTGAATTCCCGTTTGGAGAAAATCCCAGATTTTTAGGTTTCACTTAACCGACGATTTTGGCCCATTTAACATCAGAATTCGGACTTTTGGTAAATTACAAAGTTGTAGCCCTTTAAGTTAACTTTCCAGCCCAACTTGAATCATCTCGATTGGACATCTGAGCCGAAAGTTATGCCAAAAATACTAACTGATGTGCGGGCTGGAATCCTAATCCGAATTGGACTTAAATTTAATTGGGTCTTCAAGCCAACCAATTTACATCCACAAGATGTGGATTAATCTGAAATCTTCTCAATCCTTCAAAGCATAAATGAATAGATAAATATAGTAAAAAATCAAATCAAATCAAAAGAAATAAAGGAAAACTAACAATTTTAATAAATAAGAGGACAATAAAAATCATGTAAAAATTACACTTATCAACAAACACTTGACAAAGTTAATTTAAACAAATTTGTCCTATGGATATGTCTTCTTCTAAAAGAAAAATCAGATCTATCTTTGAAAATAAATAAATAAATTAAAAAAAAAGATTTGATTTGTAAAAATCAGACCTGTTTTTGTAAAGTTTAAAAAAATGAGATTTGATTTGTAAAATCAGATCTATTTTTGTAAAGTTAAAAAAAATGAGACTTTGTTAAAAAGAATCAGACCTGTTTTGAAAAGTTAAAAAAAAAAGAAAAAAAAAAGATTTGATTTGTAAAAACAAGATCTGTTTTTGAAAGTAAAAGAAAAAAAGAAAAAAAGAAGAAGAGATTTGATCTATAAAAACCAGATCTGTTTTTTGAAAGTAAAAAAAATGAGATCTGATTTGTAAAAATCAAATCTGTTTTTGATAATAAAAAAAAAATTAAAAAAAAAAGACTTTTGAAAGAGGATTCACATTCATGAGACAAACTTACTATGCATGCACCACATATTAAAAAGAAAGACCTTAACTTAACTCTTAATTTCTTCTTTGAGATTTCAAAATCTGCAATTTTATAAAAAAAAAAAGAAAATTTTTTCATAAAAAAATTCAGATTAGTTTTGTGAACAGAAAAGTATAGATCTATATCTAAGAAAAATACAGATCAATTTTCTGTTTAAAAAAAAACATATATGAATCTAAGGAAGATACATATCAGTTTTGTGTTTAAAAAAAAATTCAGATCTGTATCTATGGAAGATACACATCTGTTTTGTGTTTGAAAAAAATTTAGATCTGCATCTAAGAAAGGTACAGATCAGATCTGCATCTAAGAAAGATACAGATCAGATCTGCATCTAAGAAAGATACAAATCAGTTTTGTGTTTGAAAAAAAGGTTTTAATGATCATTAACAGATTTTGAAATCAAAGAAAAAATTAAAACCAGACAATCAACTAAAGAACATGTCAAAGAAAATTTCAACTAAATATCTAAACATACCAAATATGAATTTAGAACAAGGCACAATAAAAATTAAACATATTAACCGCATTTATGCAACAAACAATGACAACATATTAACTAATGGAAAAGGAAAAGAAAAAAAAAAAAAAACAGATAGAAGAATGAAACTAGATACCTCTTGCATTTGCATACTCTTCGACAGAAGAATATTTTAGAAATCAAAGAAGTTTTCACCTCTTTAAGGTCTAAAATACTTTACTTACAAAAAAGAAGTTCTTAAAGCAAAAGCCTCCAGAACCTCTTTATCGTAAAAGGAGCAAGGAAGTCAGAAAAGAAAAGCCCGTTCTGATCTTTTTCCTCTATTTATAGAGGTTGGGATGCTTAAAAAAAAAAAACTGAATGAGATCAAATACGAATTGGAACGCATCCTTATTTCTAAAAAGTCGAAAAATATAGGCTTTATCTCAATCAGGAAGCTCCCAGGCCAGGCCGAGCATTTGGGGCAGTCGGCACTTGCCATGTGCCAATTGAGTGCCAACAGGCCCTCTTGGGTGCCAGGCCTACGTTCAAGTTTTGATTCAATTTGGACTCCTTTTTTGAAAAATTTTGAGCTGAAAATTGCACCTAGACGTGTTTTTGATTCATATTCTAAAAATTAATCAATTTTTCTTGATATTTAGGTCTTTAAAGTGATAATTATCTTATAGATAAATATTCCAAAAAGACTTGATTATCCACAACTTCTTTGTTATTTGATTATCCACTTTATTCCCATGCAAGCAGGCTTATTTTTGACACTAACCAACAACCAATCACAGAATTATTTAATTAATTTTAATTGTTTAGCCAATCAGAATTAATTTAAATTAATCATGCGTAATTAGTTCCACCCAAACAAAATGCATGCAGACCGTGAAAATTTGATCTTGTGATATCTTTCAATTCAACGGTCCAATTTGGGAATCGGACATATCGTCGTGACCGTTAGAATCTCAAGATTATTTTTATGATATGCAATGAAAGAATTAATGCATATAATGCAACCCTAAATTTTGGGTATATGAATGGTCACTAGCCATCTTCCAAGATTAAATTATGAGTACAAAATTGAGTGTCTGTCTACAACAAGGGAATGGGGAAATCGCTTTAGAGTTAGAGAGAGGGTGAGTCTCTCTAAGTTTTAAAGAGATTGTACTTAACAAAAAAGAAAGTCCTAAAGTTGAACTTCCAAAATTTCTTTTATGTTAAGAGCAGAGGGGTCCTGATTTCTGATTTTTCTTCTGTATTTATAGAGGTGTTATGCTTAAAAAACAAGCTAGAGTTGCTTAGAAAATTAGCAGGCCCGGGTTAGGTCGAATTTTGTTCCTAAAAAATCGAATCTGATGTGTTTTAGCTTAATTTGAAGGTTTTTGGGCCAGGCCTCGAGGTTGTGCCAATCGGCACTATGGAAGTGCTGATCAGCACTCCTAAAGTGCTGATTGGCACTCTTGAGTGCTGGGCGCATTCTCCTCTTTTGGTTCGATTTGGACTCTTTTTTAGGGGTTTTCTGAGTCGTATTCCAAAATAAATTCCTTTTAAATTGATAATCAAGTCCTTAAAATAGTAATTATCTGAAAAATAATTATTTTAGAAAAACTTAATTGTCAACAACTCCTATATTATCTAATTATCCATTTTATTCATATGCAACCCAGCTTATTTTTGATCAAATCCAACAATCAATTACATAAATTACTTAATTAATTTAAATTGTTAACCAATCAGAATTAATTTCAATTAATCAAACGTGACTAGCTTCGCCCACATAAGATGCATGCAGATCAAAACTTGATCTTGTGATATCTTTCAATCCGACGGTCCGATTTGGGGATTGGGCATATTGTCGCAATCGTTAGAGTCTGAAGATCATTTTTATGATATATGATGAATGATTTAATGCATGAAATACAATTATGATTTTTGGGTATTTAGAATGGTCATTTCAGTTAACTTCCAATTATGGGTGCAAAATTGAGTGTCTACAAGTTGTTTGGCAAAAACAGAAAGAAAGGAAAAATGCATTTTGGTTTCTCAACTTTCGTGTAGTTGTCAATTCTGGTCTCCTATGATCCAAATTGAGTAATTAACACCTTAAAATTGTAGTTTTCTATCAACCATCTTATTGAACACTTACTAGCTGATTGCAAGAACCTCTCCGGAGCCATTTGCAACAAAGAGGTCAAACATGCTTATTGCAAAGACAATAAATGCATAGATGCTCTTGTTAATATCATGCCAGTTTGTTTCTTTTGATGAACTACGGTTTGTAGTAGAAAATTTGCTAGCTCTTGAAAAAGCCGAGCATACTTTTAATTAATTTATTATTGATTTTTTTTTTTCGGTAAATAGGGAATTATATTAAATATTTAAAAAAAGTTACTTTTTATATATATTAAAAAAAAAAGTTACTTAATGGAATTAAAATACATTTGACCCAAAATTAGTTATTCTAAAACAAATAAATTTTCATTCTTTAAAAAAAAATAATAATAATAAATTTTCAGTAGTAGAGAGAACGACGTCGTTTGTGGAAAACTGTGACAAAACTCTCCATCCAAAACCCTAGAATAGCCCGGCCTTTATAGTCGTATTGTATCATTCATTCACAGAGAGACATAGCAAGGGCTTGCGCAGTGGGTTTAGTCCTTAGGGAAGCGAAAATGAGCCGAGGGGCAGCGGGAGCGGGAGCTGGAGCGGCGGGGCTGAAGGGGAAGAAGAAGGGGGCCACATTCGTGATCGACTGCGCTAAGCCTGTGGAGGATAAGATCATGGACATCGCCTCCCTCGAGAAGTTCCTCCAGGAACGCATCAAGGTCGGCGGCAAGGCCGGCGCTCTCGGCGACTCCGTCACCGTCTCCCGCGAGAAGAACAAGATCTCCGTCACCTCCGGCTCCAACTTCTCCAAACGGTATTTCCGTGTCTCAAATTACATCTTGCATTTAAGTATTTTTAGTGTGATTCGAATTTAGATTACTCAGCTCTTTTGGTTTGGGATCAACAACAAAACTCAACAAATCTAAAGGGATTATTGTTATTAATAGGAATTGGTTTTATATGATACTTGAGATCGGATTATATATGTTTGTAAATAAGTTCATACGATATCAAATTATTATTTGTATTTTATTGATAATATGAATAGCACATTTTGTAGTAAAATTTACATTTAATTTGTTAACAATGAACTGTTGGTGATTTTAATTTTTATATTTTCATGAATAAAAATCATTCTATTTAATTGTTAAGTGGCTCGTGAACAAGCTCGAGCTTGTTCCACAAGAAAATAAACCAAGCTTGACCATGTAATCTAGTTTTGTGATGAGCTTGAGTTGAAGGAACTAATCATGAACTTTTAATACTCAGTTTGGTTTTGCTCGTTTACATTCATAGTGGCATCATGTACGCTGCTAGAATTAGGAAGATATAATTGTGAAATGGTTGCTTATGTTTTGTGTATATAATGCAAGTATTATTTACTTTTTTTTTTTTTTTTTGTGTTTCTCAGTTATCTTAAATACTTGACTAAGAAGTACTTGAAGAAGCACAACGTGAGGGATTGGCTTCGGGTGATTTCTTCCAACAAGGACAGGAATGTTTATGAATTGAGATATTTCAACATTGCCGAGAATGAGGGCGAGGAGGAAGATTGAAGTTATAGTATTCTATATTGAGGCATCATCCATTAGAGGGGTTTTTTTTTCTTTTTCTTTTGAGGAACATCCATTAGAGGACTTAGTTGTTCTAGAGCGTCTTTTTATATTTTTCAGCACTGTTTTGATCTATCCACTAGACGGGATTGTTTTCTGATTTTCAAAGTTTATTTTCTCTTAAAAATTTTGTACTGTTAATTCTGGTTATCACATTATTAGTTGTGGTTGATGCAATACATGTTTCTCTCTCTGTAGTTGTATTGTGGTATGCCTGATGGTTCTTAATATCCTCTGTTTATTTGCCTTTTTGTTTGGTAGACGGTATTTTTGGTGTTTGCACGTCACCATTTTTACTGCAAAGTTCCAGTTTCAGTCTAGTAATTGGTGTTTAGGTACATATTCTAGCCCCTTGGAAGAAATACTGTCTACTTCTGCTAGTTGCTAGGTTTAAACTTTCTAGCTTGCTTGATGAAATGCCAACAATGTATCTTCACTGCAATGGCAACTATTGGAGAGGAGTTGAATATTCAAAATTGATGTGGATTTTGACCTGAGTGGCTTGTGGAGACCATAATAGCTACTGAAATTGTGTTGACAAAGAACGTGTTTGTGTGTGATAATTGTTTGTCAGGTTTTTAGATGTCTTTGCAATATTTCTAGCATCCTTTATGTGACTTCGTTATTGTTTTTGGTCACTTTCTTGTGCGCTACATTATATGCACGGGGCAGGCAATATTAGTTGCTCTTTTCACATAATTGTCATTCTGGAGTTGGACGCCACTGGATGGTCATGTTGGATTCTTTAAAACAACCTCCTCTTTTTCTCCCACATTAAGTTGAGGTGGCGTTGCCTCTGAGGTTCGAACCTGATCTCTCTAATATGGGGGAGAGCCACAAAGAAGCTTGGAGCCCTAAAGCTTGCGCATGATGGTGCTGAAATTTTAGTTCATCAAGTTTTTCAACCTTTCTAGTTGCTTTTACTGTGGTGCTATTGATCAGAATCTATTAGAGGGTGTTTGAAGTGAAGTAACAAGACAGTCAAAACTTGAAGCAGACCCAGATGGTTTGTTGATGTGTGGTTAATTTTGGTGGTTTACACTTTCATACTTCCCGTTCTCGTCTCAGAGCATTAGCATCCGGGGATGCAAAAAAAAAAACCTATTTTGCATCCTCAAATACTATTTTATCTATTTTACCAACTTATTTTACAATTCACCTTACATCTCAGTTTTTATTTTTACATACAACTCAATAAAATAATATAAATTACCTAATAAAATAATATAAAGTACTATTCTCTCTCATTTTTCTCCCACTCACTTTTTCTCTTCACACAATCACAAGGATGAAGTGGGTTTTGGGTAGCTTGGGTTGTAAAATAGCAATTGTGGGGTGTTTACACCCCCAATGCTAGTGCTGTCACCCAAACTTAAGTTCACTTTAGATGTGGCCAAGTTGTGGGGCAAAGGGTATGTCATAGGTTCCATTATACCAGAGTCAGTTTAACCTAATAAGTGTGTTCATGTGAACACTGGACTAACACATAGCTACTTTTTATGCTTTCTTAACCTTCTTGGAAAGTGCTTCACAGTGAACAATAAACACTAATTCATATTTCTGGCATTTTGAACTTTGCATTATTTAAGAGAGAAAGAGAGTAGACTGACACAACTTTTGAGGAGAACAGTGTAGTTATGGAAATTTCCAACCAATTCTTTGCCCCACCAAGCACTCTGAGAGAGGGAGAGGACAAACAAGTTTGGCATGGTGTACGAAATTTCCAACCCTTCGTTTGACGTTTTAGGAGCAGATTGTAGATCACGCGCACGTAGAAAATTTCCCAGAAACCTTCCTTAGAGCATTAAAGAGGACAAACAACTTCTTATCATATTGCTTTGTGGCCAGTTTTTTTCTTTTTGCTGAATATTGCGACCCATTCATTATAAAGTTCTTTTTACATTGCTTTTCACAAGTTTTTTAAGTGATTTTTACATTACTTTTTGACAAGCTATAAATGTTTTTATTTTACATTATTTTTTCACTAGAAATAACTGTTTACATCATTTAATAAAGAGTTAAATAAATCTTAACTCAAACTCAACTCTGGTTCTATATAAGATAGAAAATTAAAATTCTAAACGACAAGGCTGCTATTGCTGTATGATCGAAAGTGTGCCACCAACATAAACAGCTAAATAACACACTATTCAACAATTTACCTTCGTTGTGCATTGGAGATTTCCAAATAATTGCTCTTCATTCTGGATGTTAAGTATTGAAATTACAAATTTCGGTAGACACTGGACAGGCATACTTTGCTCGAGTGCCTCATCAAAAAATTATCCATTTTAGAATTTTTTTTTTTTTTTTTTTTGGGTCTGTTTATTGATGATCGTTCTTTACTTAACAAGAGCTAAGACACTAATCAGTTTATTCGTTGATCAAGATGTCTTATTCTATGATAAGAAACTTTATTCATTGCGTAACTGAAACCAAAGACTCATTTAGTTGATATATCCAAAGGACCCTGCCACTCTGGCTTAAAGGAGAGAAGCCAATTAGCCAAACCTTTTATAAAACGGTTTATACAGTTTCCTCCCGCCACTCACTGCCTGCGGCTGCAATGCGAGCATGCACAAAGCTCATATCCTCTACTCACCCTACTCTTCATTTTGCTCATCCAACCCTTGAATCCTTCATCTGGAACACCCTCATTCGAGCCCACTTCCAAGCTGGGTCTCGAGCTGAGCTTCTAACCCATACACCACTCAATGTCTTCCTCCGAATGCGTTTCCATGGAGTCAAACCCGACTTCCACACCTTCCCATTCCTTCTCCAATCCTTCAATTCCCCACCTCACTTCCAATCAGGAAAGCAAATCCATGCGCAAGCTCTCCTCTATGGCCTTGCTAATGACCCGTTTGTTCAAACGTCCCTTATAAACATGTACTCAACCTGTGGCAATTTGATGCTTGCGCGTCAAGTATTCGATGAGATTTCCCAACCTGATTTACCGTCTTGGAATTCAATTGTTAATGCGAATGTCAAAGTGGGTTTGATTGATGTTGCGAGGAAAGTGTTTGATGAAATGCCTGATAGAAATGTGATATCTTGGAGTTGTATGATAAATGGATATGTGAGTTGTGGTGAGTATAAAGAAGCACTCGCGTTGTTTCGTGAGATGCAAATGGTTGAAGCGAATGGTGTCAGGCCTAATGAATTCACCATGTCAAGTGTGCTTTCAGCTTGTGGACGGTTAGGTGCACTTGAACATGGGAAATGGATTCATGCTTATATTGGAAAATGTGGGATGGAAGTTGGTGTTGTGTTAGGTACTTCGTTGATAGAGATGTATGCAAAGTGTGGTATTATTGAGAGGGCAAAATGGGTATTTGATAATATGGGTCCTCATAATAAGGATGTGATGGCTTGGAGTGCTATGATCTCGGGATTGGCCATGTATGGGCATGCTGAAGAATGCCTTGAATTATTTACAGAGATGACAAGTTATGGGGTGAGACCTAATGCTGTGACATTTTTGGGTGTTCTTTGTGCTTGTGTACATGGAGGTTTGGTAAGTGAAGGGAAGGAGTATTTTAGGAGGATGGGTGAGGAGTTTGGTATTACTCCTTTGATTCAGCACTACGGTTGCATGGTAGACCTTTTTGGGAGAGCTGGTCTCATTCAGGAGGCTAGGAATTTGGTTAACTCTATGCCGATGGATCCTGATGTGCCAGTGTGGGGAGCTCTACTAAGCGGATCTAGGATGCATGGGGACATTGAAACATGTGAGATTGCACTTAGAAAACTAGTTGAGTTGGATCCCACAAACAGTGGTGCCTATGTGCTTCTATCCAATGTGTATGCGAAAATGGGTAGGTGGGCAGACGTGAGACATGTGAGAGATCTTATGGAGGCAAGGGGGATCAAGAAAGTTCCTGGTTGTAGTTTGGTTGAGGTGGGAGGTGTCCTTCATGAGTTTTTCGTGGGAGATGATTCTCATCCTGAAACCAAAGAGATCTATAAGATGCTTGACGAGATTACGAAAAGGTTGAAGATGGAGGGTTATGTGGGAAACACAAATGAGGTATTGCTTGATTTGGATGAGGAAGGAAGGGAGTTGGCACTATCTCTTCATAGCGAAAAATTGGCAATAGCCTTTTGCTTTTTAAAGACAAGTCCAGGTACCCCAATTCGAATTGTCAAGAACCTGAGGATATGTAGTGATTGTCATGTTGCAATAAAGATGATATCTAGGGTGTTTGACCGGGAGATTGTTGTTAGGGACTGCAATCGATTTCACCATTTTAAAGGTGGATTATGCTCTTGTAAAGAGTACTGGTAGATTGGTAAGAAGTTCTAGCACAAGGTTTATTGGAATTTGAACCTTCCTTCAATAGGCCACATGGGTTTTTGATCCTAAATCCTAATACAACATGGGGGAAACCCAAGCTGAGATCTAGCGCAAAGGACAATTCCAGAATGCTTCTTTGGCCATATGAACTTGGATATGTTTCAGCCAATAGTCAGATGGCTGAAACTCTGCATTTGAGAACAAAGGAATTTATTAGCTAAAAAGCAAAGAAATCCATCATTAGGCTTGAACAGAACTATCCATGTTGACTTCTTTCAACAATTCCAAGTTGAGGCAAGATTTCGCTTGTGATGTTTTGTTTTCTTTTATTTATTATCATTGATGTGTTTAGGTGAGTATCAAACTAACAACCTCAAACGCAAATCGTGTGCTTGGTGTTCATAACTTCAGTAAGACATTTGCACTTAAATCGTGTGCTTGTCTGTGTGTGTTAATGCAGTAATAATATGTAAAATAATCTTTGCAAATGATTCATTCTTTCTTAACGATGTCCCGTTGAAATACTAAGGCTCACCATGAAACTTGCTGAGGTATAACTGAAGGCAAAGCAGTGACGTTTCTTCAAATTAACTTATAGAATGGGGCTTCTACAAGAGGTTGATACCATTTCGGACTTTGATTAATCTTGAATGGTAGAAATTCAGGGTGAATTTGTGTCCAATATTCTTCAAGGGATTGAGGTAAATATCTGTATGACTGTATCTCGTCTCATTCTGATATAGGAACAGCTCATAGAATGCGTCGGTCAGACTCACAGCAATCAGTGACTTCATTTACCCATTCAATTAGTATACTCTTTTTTGAGAAGAATATATAAAATACTTGATTTTTTTTTTTTTTTTTTTGGTGTGTGGTAAAATACTTGATATTACCTTTTTCAAGAAAGGTCGTATTGCACAAGCTGATCGGATTGACAATAACAGATTAAGATAAGGTGGTATTATTTTAAGAGGTAATCATTTTGGCATCGTTTATAGTGTCATACCAGGCCAGTTTAGGTATAGGAAGCATGGACACAGGCATGACACAGTGATGCTAAGAATTTTTTTAAAATTATAATATGAAACAATTGGCACACCATCGGTATGATACAGATATAACATGAATACAATACAGACACAATATTTTAAAAATTATAATATGAAACAACTAGCATAACACTGGTATGATACAGATATAACATGAATACAACATAGATACAATACAGATACGTCACCTTAAATGAAGTGTCCATGTTTCCTAAATTTAGTTAAGGCAGAAATACTATTTTCGTTCTTACATTTTCACCCTATTTTCACTTTGATCCCTACTTTTTATTTTTACCGCTTTTAGTCCCTATTTTGAAAAACATATTCCATTTTGGTCCTTACCGTCATCTCTAACAGGAATATCTTACGTAGCTAACAGAGTGCACTGTTAGCGAGTAATGCTATAAACACAAATTATTTTATAATATTTTTACAAATTGCTAATGTGGCTTTAATATTTTCCAAATAGTTATTGTAAGTAAAAATGTGATATTAGTGATGGACCCATATTAGAATTGGTAAGAATTTGTCACATCAGCAATTTGTAAAAATGTTGTAAAATAATTTGTGTTTGTAGCATTACTCCACTGTTAGCACTCAGAACGCCTACGTGGCCATTAAAAAAAAAATTGGCATTTAAATAATGCTACATCAACATTTTAATATTTTAAAAAACTACATCATTCTTTTTTATTTTCTTTAATTATTTTAAAATAAAATAAAATTTTAGTTATCACTTAATTATTTAAATAATAATTAAATAATTAAAATAAAATTTTCATTATTTTGTTGGAAGATTACATCATTTTATTTTCTTTGTATTCTTACTGTTCATGTTCTTCATGTTTTTAGTAAATTAATTCTTTTTCTTTTCTTTTCTTTGCCTTTCCAGTACATTCTTTATAACTAAACAAATCAAAATTCAAAACTTAGATCAAACAATAATCAACACACACCAACCAAAATCTAGAAATCAACATACACCCACCAAAATTTGAAACCCAGAAATCAACATACACCAACAATCAAACCCATAAACAGGTATGCATATCCAGAACTTTGAACCCAACATACACCCACTAAAATCAAAAGATCTGCATCCTCTTTGTTCACAAAATCAACACCAATCTCCAAGTTGGAAACCCACCAATCCATTGAAACCCAAAATCAGATCCAACTTGAAGACCCACCAATCTCCACCATCCTCCAAATCCCACCATTCTCTAGAACCCACCCCTTGGAATCACAACCCACAAACCCATAAATCCGCCATAGATCAGTGCACCAATTGTGGACACAACGAATGGAGTCGCCACCTAATTTTTGCAATGGTCTAAGAACCATATATATAGAATCCTTTCGAGGAATGACATTTTGGTCTTACTACCAGAGATATGGATTCGAAGTTAAGGTACGGTCTTGGGAATGTGTTAGGCACCCAAAACCGTCAAACCCTAAGGTTGGCTTTCTCTTATTGTGTCTTGTGTTTTAACCCTATTAAAGGCACATTCAACATTGCATCTATACTCACACTCACACTAGCATACATCTAAAAATCAACATGGCATCAATCATCCCAAAAAGACCTAATCATACATCCATTATGGCATAACATAAACCCTAGCATGTTACTATCACACATATCATATCCAAGCAAACATCGCATCTATACTTCAAGAAGAACTCAACCAAACAAACATGTTTATCTCCATCATCAAGGCAAAATCATATTCAAAGATGCATGTTTATGTAAATGCATGACTTACCTCACTTACCTTGCTGCATCTTAGCACCTATGGCATAAATGCGTGAACATGTGAATGCGTGTTCATGGCATCAAAACAAAGAAACACAAGATAAACCCTAATTTAATCATATGAAAGACAAACAAACAACAAACATAGAACAATGATTCATACCTATAAAAAGGGATCAAAACAGAGGTATAATATGTGAAACAAATGAAGAAAACAAAACAAAAAACTCAAACTAGGGTTTTTGGGCAGCAGTATGCGTGCGCATGATTAAACCTGCATACGCATAATCCAACATGCATACGTAGCCAAGATTATGCACACATGGGTTTCAGCCCAGAAACCCTAGCCACAAACACAGCAACACAAAAAACAGACTAAAACTTCAAAACAATAAATCTAACAACTTATCATGTTTTAAAACATAAAAACTACACAACCTAAACTAAGAACAAAGATATCAAAGATAAACAAAACAAAATCTATTCCTAAACATACATTGGATCTAACAACAAACGAAAGCAACACTTAACACATCAAAACATATTCATCAATATATCAAATCATTCAACTCTCCAATTGAAACATGATGAGACAAAACAAAATAAAATCAAACAAAACAAAACATATTTCTAAGCATGAATAACATATAAATCAAATATAAACAACAAGAACACAAGTTATACAAAACCAAAATTAAGGAAGAGCCATGAAAAGAGACTCACATTGCTTATGGAACACAATTCAATAGAGACTAAAAGTAATTAAAAATAAAAACTAGGATCCAAAGTAGAAATAAAATGAAAATGTAGAAATGAAAATAACATTTCTTAGTTAATGTACACATTTTTTCATAATTTGTTGAGTTGTAAAATGGCGAAAAGGTGTGACAAATTGTGAATACATATATAGAGTGATTTAACCAAGTTGTCATTACCAAAAATATCAAGAAGAGACATTTACAAATTTTTAATTTATTTAGGGTAATTATTTATTAAATTTTTTTACGTCAAATCAAACTATATTAAAAAAAGCTATAATTGTCAGCACTTATCATCCCAACATTTTTTCATAAAAAGGACAAGTATAGGTCTCTTTACAGTCCAACCACTTTACTGTCCCTTTTCACGTGATTTTTGCTTCCCACAATTGTTTACCTTTCCACAATCGTTTTTTACATTTTTTCTTTGAGAAGGACCTTTTCACAATTTCATTAATAAAGAATTAAAGGCAATACCTGTTTCTTCTATGATCAATGTGAAAGTCATGTCAACATGAATACCAGCAAAAGTTGCAGGTAAGAAACTGCGGTGAGTGACAATTAGATTAAGATTTTTTAGAAATACTAAAATAACTCTTTTTTTTTTTTTTTTTTTTGGTAGAACTTTAAAGTTTTAACCTTTTTAGTTCAGTCTAAAAAAAAAAAAAATTTAAGTTGATTTAAATCCAGAATCTCAAAGCCCACCATAATATATTATCATTAAAAATATTTCTTAGGATAATTTTGACATTTATATATAAGTTATTATCAACATTATATAATTTAATATTTAGATTGAATTATTCATTGTTAAGTAGGTGATTTTAAGATTTAAAAAAAAAATGAATTCAGATATCACTTTA
The DNA here is from genome assembly GCA_019022515.1 of Quercus aquifolioides. NCBI lineage: Eukaryota > Viridiplantae > Streptophyta > Magnoliopsida > Fagales > Fagaceae > Quercus > Quercus aquifolioides. Next base: position 31,546,999 of record CM032336.1, read on the forward strand.
TTGACATTATTTTAACATTAATCAAAGTAATTATTGGATTTTTTTTTAGATAGTTTCAATCTATGGATTTGCTTTTGATGATAAAGATTAATGATGTCTGTTTCTGATGGTAGCTCTTTGTCATCAGACTAAGACTTCAATCAGTTCTCTTATTCAACTATTAAAAATATTACCAGTTGAGTTAACTGAAACCTACAAGTGATTATTGGATCTCAATCATTTATTTATGGTTAAAGTTTATATATATATATATATATATATATATATATATATAAGAATAGTTAAAATTCTGAGTTTAATAAAAAAAGGAAAATAAAATGTAAGAGCTTTAAGAATTCTAAAAGACAGAAAAAGTAAGATAACAAAATAATAAGAACCATTTAATGTTATTCTAGTAACGTTATTTAAATGTTATGAAAATATGTGTGAATAAAAAAATATTATAAAAATAAGTATTGTATTGTTTAAATAATGAAAACGGTTGTCCAAACAACACAACCGAACAACCCTAACATTTCTGGTTCCCATTTAAAAACAAAACATTTCTGCTAATAGGAATTTGATTTGAATCATAGTCAGATTCACAAATAGAGTACCGTACAAAAAAAGAAAAGAAAAGAAAAGAAGAAGACCATGCATGTTTATGTCGTGTGAAACATCGTTCTCCACCATTTTTTTTGGCTTTTTCAATCTATCCCATTTCCAGAAAAAACGAAGCTTCACCACGTGTCTTGGGAGCTCCGGCCGCCAATTCCGCCTCCGGAAATCCCGGGGACCCTTTTGTTCCTTTTCTCTGTTTAAAGCGGTGGGTGCACACATCTGTAATAATCTTGTGCTGTTCTTCTTTTCAATGCAAAAAAAAAAAAAAAATCGCTTTTTGGAGCTAAAATTAAGATTGAGCTTTTTGGTTTTGTGGGTCTTTCTTAGAAAAACAAAAACCCAATCTTTTTGTGGTTTTGTATGGTATATGCTTGAATAGTAGAATTCAATGAAGATTTTGCTGAAGAGCTTCATTAAGTTAGTAGCTTGGAGTTAATTCAAAGAAGTTGCAATTAATTTTTCAGCTTAGCAGTGGCAGTTATAGTGGCAATAATCAAATGCTTTTATCTACTAAAGTTAATGGTAGCTCTTGAATTGTAGCAACAGATTTTTCCATGTATAAAAGGGAAAAAAAAAGTTCAAAACCAGTTCAATGTGATAATTTGAACTACCCTTTGATTTACTTGATCTAGTATGATCCATGTTGTAGACTTCTATTGTTCTTTTTATTTAGACCCTTAAATGTTTGATATGTGGTCCTGTTTGTCTGTCAGGTCTTCTTCCTGTTTTGTCGGAGCTATAGATGTTAAATGCTTGAACTGCGATTTGGGGAATTTTATTGATGGCATTTTCACATAAGCAAATTGCAGAAAGCATACATGGGGTTTTCAACATTCTTGGGGTTGAAAAATGTGGAAGCTACTTACTTTTTTATGGTGAAACTGCCCTGGGGAATGGTTTTCGGGCCTTCTGGTATTTTCTTGGTCTTGCTTACTGTTTCATTGGGTTGTCAGCTATAACTGCTCGTTTCTTCCGCTCTATGGAAAATGTTGTGAAGCATACACGGAGAGTGGTAAAGATAGATCCTTCCACTAATGCTGAAATTGTTAAATATGAAAAGGTGTGGAATTACACAATTGCAGACATTACACTCCTGGCCTTTGGTACTAGCTTTCCTCAAATATCATTAGCCACTATTGATGCCATACGAAACATTGGCAGCCTGGATGCCGGAGGTTAGTTTTATAATTATTTCTTTCCTTTCTAGACATAAAAAAATAGTTTTCGGAGTTTTATTGCCAACTTATTGAACTATGATACCCTATAGTTCTTCAGGATTTTAAATTTATGCTGCATGTTAAAGGTCTTATTTTTCTGTACCAAACTTCTATGCATGCTTCTTCCCTTTGAATATGAATAAATTCTCTCAGATGTCCACTATAAAGAAACTTAAAATCTCTCTCTTCACCTTGCCCCTCCCCCCTCCCCCACCATCTTTGATATTTGAGTAAGTACTTGTAATATTAAGAAGGGATCTTATATTTGCTTATGACAAATATGATCTCTCAATTCCAATTGTTAGAATTATGGTTAAATGATTAAATCACCATTTCTTGACAGTTTAAGCTTTTGAGACAATCGGTAATTTATCATGGTATTAATCCCTATCTCTACTCTTCCTCCCATTTATAATGTTAAACATCCCACTTGTTGGGTTCCACTTATTAAGGGGGAGTTTAGACCCACACGTAAGGAGGAATGTTCGAATTATGGTATGATTAAATGGACCATTTCTTAACAGCTTAAGCTTTTAGGACAATTGGTAATTTATCACTAGTCTAAAGGGATGCACTCAATTGTCAACAATGATGAATAATTTCACCATCTGATTTAATTTTTCTTCCTTTTGAATTGCATTGCATTATATCTCTTCAATTTCAACCTGGTGTTTGCATATTTTGACCTTTTGTAAAATCCCCATAATTGATAGGTTTGGGTCCTGGCACGCTTGTTGGTTCTGCTGCATTCGACCTATTCCCCATCCATGCTGTCTGTGTTGTAGTTCCAAAAGCTGGAGAGTTGAAAAAGATATCTGATATAGGAGTTTGGCTAGTGGAGCTCTTTTGGTCATTTTGGGCTTATATTTGGTTGTACATAATATTGGAGGTAAATCAAAGTAATCCTCTCCCTTTGTGTGAACCATCGTGATTTTTTTTAAGAGAACCATTTTTCCCATAGACACAATGTATAATATATATCTTCAGATCGTTTCTCATTCCTATATTGTTTGATATGCAATGAAATTATTCAAATACATGCTCTTTTGGCCAATGGCTACGTGTGCATAGGCATTGCCATCAATTGATTTCACACAAGCCATTACAGCCTCTGTTCTCATCTAATTATTGGCCATCATAAAAAAAACTCTTGACTGATAATCTTTGAATTTATAGCTGGGTTCAGGTAAAATGCCGATAGGCGTAGGAGAAGATGATCCAGTTGTCTTATTTTACCACTCCCTGTGAATTTGGTATTTTAGTTCATTAAAGCTGGACCCTTTATATTGTTTGCGGCTGACATGTATGAATAACTCTATAAAGGAAAGGTTTTACTTGACACTGCAGGTATGGACTCCAAATGTGATTACACTTTGGGAGGCCTTATTGACAGTTCTTCAATTTGGATTACTGCTGACTCATGCTTATGCTCAAGACAAGCGTTGGCCCTACTTGTCTCTTCCTCTGTATGTTTTCTTTGACTTTTGATCTTTGGGGTTTTATAAACTTTGTTGTTCATTTTAGGATCTGTGGCGTTCTATTCTCTTTCGGCTGTAGTCAATGACTTTATTCTAATTAGACTACCTTGATTTTCTGCTTCTGAGACTTTCTTTGTATCTCAAGGACAAGAACTGAGAGGCCAGAGGACTGGGTGCCAGAAGAAGCCACTTCTTGCAAATATGAGAGCAAGGTCTGTAATGAGTTCTCTGAGTTACATCAAGTTGGTGAAGATGAAAACAAGGATATTGTTGATATTTTCTCCATCCATTCAAAAAATGGGACAGGTACCTACCTGACATGCCTAAGTGTGATGAAATATTATTCCAATCAAGGCAGTGGTAATTTATTGACTAAATGTTCCAAAAATATTTTCCTAAAAGTCTTTCAGATGAAGTGGAACCATATAGGTACTGTAAATTCTGCTTACTTTTAACAAGAGTGACTATGACTTGTTTAGATGGAATGGCTTGCAAACACTGTGCGTTTCATTTTTCTTATAAAACGATCTTATGTTTTGTTTTGATTTTGAAAATGTTATAAGATATTGTTGATTCAAATGCAAGTCTGAGTGTATTTTCTTTCTGCTGAGATCTGGGTGGTTGTTATTTAGGAAAGAGATTAATAAATTGAAGGGCATTTGGATTATGTCTTATGAAAATCTGTGATTAATGTATATTACATGGATGTCATAGGTGATTGGAGGACTAATTGCCAAGTGGTTTGCAGAGCCACACCTATGTACATAAATTTTTATTTTTATTAGAATATCAATCATTATATAAAAAGTTTAAATAGTTGTAGCAGAAGCTTCTTTTATTAGGCCCAGAAGGCTTGGAAACTCCTTTCTTTGATGGGATTATTAGGTAGATTATGGTGTCCTTCGCCTATATGCCCATGTTGCTTTACTTTGTTAGCATGATTCACCATAGAGCTTTTATGAATTTGATTAGAAGAGGAGCATTAAAAACTTAAACCTTTGAAGGAGAAAATTGGAAACAGGTTTTTTGGGTTTTGTCTCTTGTAAGAAGAGGAGGAAGACAAAGAGGGGTATAAGACAACTAGGTCTGTGTCAGTGTAGATATGCACATTCATGTATCAACAAGGTATTATGCTCTGTGATAAACATTATGCATATGATGAAATTATTTGTAAATAGTGTGCCTATTGTTTTAAGAAAAACTCATCAAATGGAGTGAAGGTTCTACAAACTTAGATTAAATTTCAAGTGTTGGAGAGGAAAGGAAATTTGAGAGGGAAAAAGAACAAGGCACGATAACTATGCTACATAATATTAGGGATATTTATATTTTTCTGGCATATTTTAAAACTATAAATCAAAAATTATATTTCTCCATCTGAAAGTTTACCTTTCTAGGTCAAGTGTATGAAGAAGTTCCTAGCACCGACGATGTTGCTGAATCCTCCAACAGATATAAGCAAAACAAGATCAATTTAGAAAACTCTCATGTGCTCAAACTTTGGAAACAGCAATTTGCTGATGCACTGATGGTATCTTATTTCACTTGGGATTGCTTAAAATAAAACCTTAATTTCTGTACTATTCCTATCCTTTTCTCTTGTTCAACAGCATAAAGTAGTTTTTTGAACGCAAATTCCTTTGAATCATGTCCTTTTTTTTTTCTTTTCTTTTTTTCATTATTTTAATAGAGTATTGAATCTTACCTCACTGATTTATACATCTAATGTCTTGCCTCTGGCTTTCTTATTTTGAATTGCTAACTAGAGATACAACTCATTTGAATTAATATTAGATTGGTTGGGTACTTGGTACTTATGTTTAGATGCATTTATTTTCCACCATGTAGTTGCATGATCAGAGGGATGTGTAGATTTCACTATATCAATTTACTTGCACCAAATACTTTTTCACATTTATTTATCTTTTTGACCTCCCAAGTGTCATCAATAAATTCTGGTGACTAATTTTAGTTCCTTGAACAGTTGGAGAGCACAGAATCAAGAAAACTGAACAATGTCTATCTGCGACTAGCAAGAATTTCCTGGCAGTTACTTCTTGTACCGTGGAGACTCTTATTTGCTTTTGTGCCTCCTTACCATATTGCTCATGGTTGGATTGCCTTCATCTGTTCTCTACTTTTCATCAGTGGGATAGCTTATGTTGTGACTCAGCTGACAGATCTTATTAGTTGTGTCACAGGTTTTCCTCCTCTCCATAAATAAAAATCCCAGTGTTCTGTGTTGCGTTTTTCTTTGCTTTGGTTAATAATATTTCATTCGGAAAAAAAAAAAAATAAATAAATAAAATCCCAGCTCCCTTTATTTGGCTGATGATAAATGTGATTTTGCTTTTAATTGAACCAATATCTTGTTTTTAATGTTCTCTTTTAAATGTTTTTCAGGAATAAATTCATATGTTATAGCATTTACAGCATTAGCAGCTGGAACTTCATGGCCAGATTTAGTGGCAAGTAAGATTGCTGCTGAACGTCAGACAACAGCAGACTCTGCCATTGCAAACATCACTTGCAGGTGTTACTCCAAAATTGAGTTTCAATTTTTGGGCCTTTTCACATATTAATATAAAGTTTGACATAGAAAATAAATCTTTCAAGGAGGAAGTTTCTGGATGATATTCCAATTGTTAACCTCAAAGATTTTTGTATCCTTCTCTCTTAAACTGTTAAATAGGATTCGCAATGGTAGAAATTCCTTGTTAAGTGTGAAATTATGATCATTACTCCTTATTTCTTGAGAACCACTCACTCAAGGACCAGAAGAGATACTATCGTATTCCCTCCATTCCATATTTTTGGTCCTTTATTCCATTTTAGGACGTCCCAAAGTATGTTCTTCTTTGGAAAGTTGTTGAACAGAAAATTGATAACTTTCCTAACTTACCCTTAACTTTACTTGAAAAGTCAATACCTCTCTTCACTAGAGTTTACATTAAGGAGGATGTTTTTGGAAACTTGTACATTTTTATTGGAAAGAAATGCTTTAAATTATTATTTTTTAAGTTGGGTTTACAAATAACAATATGAGTCAGAGGGAGCATATAGTTGAGGTCTATCCTTCTCTTTTGGTCATTAAAGTCTATTACTCTTGCACCATTTTTTTTTAAAGCCATCAAATCTCAATAAAACAATTGATAATTGAGTAATGTAGGGAAGGAATATAATTAGTAAATATGAGAGTTATGTGACTCTGGATTGCAGTTTCTCTCTCATTTCATTCTCTTTTAGAATTGCATTTTTTAGTGATTTTCAAATAAGTGGGGTTTTTTTTTGGGGGGGGGGGGGGGGGGGGGGGGTGTGGGGGAGTGATTTAGGGTCTATGAATTAAGACTGTTTCAATTTATATGCCAAGTTAATGACTACTACTCTCATGCACAGAAAGTGTAGAATTTGTCAGCCACTCAAATTTCTTTTTCCCTTTTTTCTGCAGCAATTCAGTGAATATATATGTTGGCATTGGTATTCCATGGCTGATTGATACAGCATACAATTTCGTCGTATATAGAGAACCATTGCGGATCCAGAATGCAGAGGGGCTAAGCTTCTCTTTGCTTGTTTTCTTCGCTACTTCTGTAGGGTGTATTGCTGTTCTGGTGTATAGGCGTGTAACATTGGGTGCAGAGCTTGGAGGGCCAAGGCTTTGGGCCTGGGTTACCTGTGTGTACTTCATGTTGCTATGGATTATTTTTGTTGTTCTTTCTTCCCTCAAAGTTTCAGGCATCATATGAAAAGTTTTAATCAATGTTTTCTATTTAAATTTTACAGCATATTATTATTATTATTATTTTTCTCTCCCCTATCTCAATATTGTATGCTGTATCCAATGCGTTTCCTTCTTTTTGCCTTGTCCCTTCTTTTGGGACTAAGCTATACTTCCCTTCAAGCGAAGGTTTTCGGAACCCTAGTTATTATGTATTGATATCACAAATTAAAGCCTTCTCTGCTGCTTTCATTCTCTACATGAAGTGTTACCACATGATCAAAATACTGTTTCCAGATGGTGGGCATTCATAATTTTGATCAACCACAACAACCGGCGCTCCAAGACTTTTGTTCTGTTCCGAGGACAATCATTTGACAAGATGCATTTCTTTTATTAAGACATGTCACAGACAAACACATGGTCAGAGGGGTCCAAAGATTTGTCTTGCTGGTAGATAGTGTCATGTACAATTGCACTGTGTTTTTCGTGCATTATTCAACAAGAATAACATTCATTTGATGCCTTTTGTTTTTATCCCTCCAGATTTTAGGTGAAAGGGAGAAATCAATTCCAAAATAAACAAGACACAACAAAATGCATATTTAAGCCCAATATGTAACACCATAGGCCCAATAAAATGATAATATATCTCATGTATTGGATATATGTTTCTTTTTTCTTTTCTTTTTTTACATATTATGAGAGGGATGATACATATGTTAGATACATTACATAATTATTACAATAAGATAGTTATTTGCAACATAAAGCAAGATTGGAAAAGTAGCCTGTCTTGCAAATGAATGCCAAGTTGGTGATATCATACTCTATATAAAAATAACAAAAAAAAAAAATGTACTACCCATCAGGAATTAATATCAAAGGGCTGTTTTCTCGGTGGACTGTATCATGGATTTCATGGTCAAAGGTGTAGTACGTAGTATGGTAGACGGCTTTTAGCAGGCGAACTTTCATAACTAGTAGTAGTAGATCAACTAAAATTCAATGCATATTTGAAATTGAATGTTACGTGGGCTGTCTAGAATAATGTTTCTGTATTTGATTATTAGTTGTTGTTTGCTTCTGCGTCAGGGAAGTGTAGGAGTATTTTTTTCTTAATCTTTAGTTGTTTGTAACTTTTTATCAGGTAATTGTTTTTGTATTTGATTATTAGTTGTTTGTTTGCAGTTCTTATTCATTTTTTATTTTTAAAATTCAACGTAGATTCAAGATTCAATTGAGTTCTTCTAGAAACACAACCAAATTTCATTAAAAAATTCACAATATTCCTAATATAGCCTACCAATTTAAACATGGTTTATTAAGAATTTGAATTGCAGATTGTGATGGACTGTGAGGCAGTATACTAATTTAAAAATATTGTGAAACTTTATTGTCTCTAACTTTATTAAATTAAAAAAACTGAAAATATGGCCATCAAGACCAAGGATCCAACAGAACTCAACTTGAGAGAATTGAATCGTTAAAAGGACACCCACCAAGGAGAGATCAAGTAGGTAACAAACCACATCAAACTAAATTTCTGTTTGCCATGTCTTTGTACAAAAAAACCACATTGGTCTATCATAATGCTTCCATCTCTGCATGTGGTTCTTCCTATATATAAACAGGCGTCCAGTAGTCTGGACTAACTTGTAGAAGAGCCCTATGATACTAGGAGTACAATAAACGAATTATATAGAACTTCTTTCATTGATGATTAAACCATACAATTTCATGAATATAATGATGAAAACAAGGAATAAAGCAGACCCAAAAGGATCTGTTATTCACAAGAGGGAACTTGAACATAGAAAATGTTTATAAGGGTAAAACTAGCAATCTTTAGAACAAGGCAAAGTTTCCATATTCAACCATTTATTTGGCAATGACAAAAGTTCAAGGAACAACTCTTTTAAAACAAGCCTACTCCATCTAACAGCTAAATCTTGGAAAATCATAAAGAAGCACAAGCAACTGCCATCCCAGAACAAATTTTCCTTCTAATTTGCAGTACAATCTTTTTGCTTAAGCAAGGGCACCCGTACAAGCTGTGACTGGAGCTTCAATCTGTCTCTTTGCAGAACTGTATTTCTTGGTAATGAATCTGCAATTAACCGGTCATATAAAGTATTAGTTAGTTTGAGAGAAATTAAACAGACATGATTCAACTTTCAAAGAAGCCCACAAGATTTCTAGGATAACGGAAATGAAATCAGAAGTGATTAAAACCCAAGGTATAAAATGAGATAGGATGTTTTTGTGAGAGCCAAAAGGTTACAGAAAGTATATCAATGATAAAGGAACATGACATAAAGGTGTTAGTGCAAAACATGCTTTATGTTCAGTTAAAAGTTACCTGAAGAAATCCCTCCACATCAACTCAAACATCAACCAGTTCATTCCAGTATCAGGGGAGCCACCGTCATTCCGGTTTGAGGAAGAAGAAATAGTTCTATCAGAAATACATTATCATTAGACAGTGACTACAAAAATAATTAATCGAAAAAAGTACAACATCATTAAAAAGTTGACTGAGGCACACCTAGCAGCTGTTTTCTTTAGCTCATCAAACATAGAGCGGGGAGAGATGCATCCCATGGCTAGCCATGGAGAAACTTTGCAGGAAAAGTTTGCACCATATATGCTGTTATTGCTTCCATCCTTGGTCCCCTTGTGTGGTTGTGCTTGGCACTCAGCTGCAAATTTTTGAAGCCTCTGAAGTGCTTCAGTCTCACCTCCCACCATGGAAGCATTGGCCTACAGGACATAAATTACAACAATGTAACAGAGTTATTTTACCATAGAAATAATGATTATTTGAGTATTAGTAATTGTATGTGGTGCCATACATGACAATAATGTCTGCACTGTATTGTCTGCACTTTACAGGGCTATGACTAGCAAAAAATGTTGCAACCTCAAAATACAAAATATTTTAACATGTCAACATAGAAGATCTATGATGTTGGTGAATTACTTCAAGGGGTAAAATTTACAAACAGGCAAAGTTTTGAGTTTTATGCCAAATCGACCACCCCAAGCACCATCCTATACAAGTCTATAACAACCGTTGCTGGCATTGCTGCTGCGGCTGAAGTCTATGTTTAGAAGCTAAACCTAATAATAAATAAAGCCAAACTTAAAACTTTGTGAGCCAAACAAAAAGACCTTCATACTTTAGTTAAATGTTTTAGGCAAACTGTGAAAATTATTGAGTGAGACTTCATAAAAAAGCAGAGGATATAACCAAAGGAGTACCATGCATTAGGAGACATCCAAGCTTAACGTTAAACTTTGGTTTCATTTGGCTCCTTTATGCAAGATGGACAAATTTCATGCGTCAGATGTGAACTACATTTGGTAAATACTCAAGTGCACTATCGAAGACATTTACTGATCTTCCCCCATGGGTTCAAAACAAGACTTGTCATGTTCCAAATCCAAGCAATCGATAGCCTCATTTCCCAGTTTAAGTGGCTTAATGCAGTCATATTCCCATTATGCATACTACAACAGTCCATTCCCCAAGTAATACTTGTTTCTGTATGTTTAACCACTAGTTACATCCATATTGATTTACAAATCTTTCTTTTGATTCCCATCATATGTAAAACTATCCACTCTTTTGTTTAAGATAATTAGCATTTTCTAACAAACTAGCTCACTATTATAAAATGTTAAATCAGAGACCAACTATCAAGACCTATGCTTTCATAAAAACTAGAAGTCTTCATATTTTCTGCTTCCCTTTTCATTATATCCTTTTTTTTTATAAGTAAAAAAAAAAAAAAAAAAGAGAGAGAGAGGATATAATGAACCAAAATCACAAACTCAAAAATATGATCATGCCAAAACATCCAAAGGAACAACTCCATAACATGACAAACATCACAAGCACAGAAACTAAACCATATAAAACAGTAACAGAAAAAGAACAAAACAAACAGAAGTCCAAACCTGAGACATTGTAGCAGATGGGTTAAGCCCCAAATCCGCCAAGGAAGGAATATCCCCAGCCTCAACATCACCACGAGAAGGCAAGTTCTTCAATTGATCCAATGCCTCAATGGTCTTCCTCACCTCCAATCCCTGCACATTCTCCTTAAACCCACCATAATTTGAAGGCATATCCTCCAACTGAAACGGCAAGTCGTCAAGATGGTACAAAGTACTCCCCCAAAAGTACTTAACCTCCACATTCTCTTCCTTCATAGCACTCTCAATCTTGTTCTCACCCTTAACCTCATCATGAGAAACCTCTCTGTGAGCATACACAGCATCAGCACCAATAGCCTTAGCCAACTCAAGAAGCACTGTCTCAGGCTGACCAATTCTCACCACAAGATCAGACCCTTTTGCCTGTAGATTCTTCCTCAGGTCAGAGACCGATTCAATCAAGAAACTAGCTCTGTATGGACCAGTTTTGTCAAACCCAGATGAGGATTTTCCATAATCTCTCGGGTCAAAGCAATAGACAGGTAAAACAGACATGGCCTCGTTGTTTGCTGTGTTGAGGCACTCATTGTCATTGACACGAAGGTCATTGCGGAACCAAACTATGGCAGCTCGACGAATTCCAGCCCCGTTGTTAGGGTCTAAGGGGCGGCGAGGACCAAGAGAGAGAGGGTTCTGTAAAGGGTTGGCTGAGATTGTGGACTTGAATGAGAGTTTTGAAGGAACTGGGGCTGTGGTTGAGAGAGAGAGGTGGGCAAGAGAGGAGGCTTGAGTGGGTACTTTCACCTTGCTTGGATGGCGAGAAAATAAAGATTGAATTTTGGTTTCAAGAGAAGGGGTTTGAAGGATTTTAGGGAGAGAGATGGAGAGTGAAAGAGTGGCAAATGGGAGAGTGTCTTTGGAGGCTACAATGGCATGTGGGTTTTGCTCTTCTGAGGATTTGGTTTCTGGGTTTTCAAGAGCTTGAGTGTTGGGATCCATTTTGCTAAGGTTGGAGAAGATAGAGAGAGAGAGCTTGGAGTTGGAGATAAGAGTTGGTGTGTGTGTCTGCGTGTGTTTCTGTTTTTTTCAATTTGGTTTCTTTTGTTGTTGGTGTCAAGGAGTGGAGGATTCTAAGGTTATCAAAGGAGAGGGATTTAAAGCCAATTTTTTTACTCTTTGCAAGTTTTGTTTTTATACTTTACTTCCCTTATTTGTCCACCCCAACAACAATGTCTGCACCACCTAACATTTTCTCTAACTTTCAAGTTTCAACCTCATAGCATTCAGTCTTAAGTGAATCATGGGCGTTTTTGAGAATGTACCCTTGGGTTCGGTAGGATTTGATTAACAATATTTTTAGGTAGGTACCATATTAAAAAAGCTATTAAAATTTATTTCCATAAAAATAAAAATAAAAACTATTAAAATTTATATCTACACTTCAATGAGAGATGCAAACCTTTTTTTTTTTTTTTTTGGCTGAAAGATGCAGACTTGTTTATTCAGAATTTTGCTTGGACTAGCACATATTCATCTGGATTTTTTTTGTTTTTTGCTGAGACATATTCATCTGGATCAATTTATGTGTCTGTGGTATATTTTGATAGTATATGACCAATGGTATTTTGACCACCTAAAATTCATCACTTTAGACTAGGTTCTTTCCTACTTTTCATTTCCTGGTCATTATATGGACACTTAGATATTGGGATTATGGGCCAGCAATGTGGTTGATGATTTGGTGCAATGTCAACATTAGTTGTGAGAGAGAAAAACGATTATATGACGGTGGTTCAATGAATCAATTTTCTTTCTTTCTAAATGTGGGACAGTGGATTATAGTTAGGACTTGGACGAGAGATTTAAACTCTAACTGTGTCATCGAAAATATTAAGAGATATCAATTAGTTGAATTACAAAACTTTTAACGTATATTTATTTTTTTAATTAAAATATAGAACTTGAAGGTGTATACTAGTATTAGCTTTTGCTGATAACTTTTTTCTATGGTTTTTAATAACTCCTATTCTACTCAGAAGTTAAGACTTATTATTTATTCCGTTTGTTTTAATATTAATATTTTCTAAAAAATGTGTCATTTTTCAAAATATATTTTTTGAAAAACTATTTCATTCTTTTATGTTTGGTAGTATTTTTTTTGGAAACTATATCATTTTCCTATATATGGTAACATCCTTAAAAATTAGATATAGTTGTTTTCAATAATTTCCATATTGTCTATTAACTTCATTTATTTAGTGTGGTATGAGATAGAGTTGTTTTTACGAAATTTTTTTTGCTAAAAACAATCTCTAAAAAATAAGTTATATTCTTAATAAGATTTTTCATTGACCAAAGATAGTGTAATGAAAGGGGATTTTGTGCATAAGATGATTCTTTTGGGTTTTTTCACCAATCCAGTAGTCTCACATTTAAATTTTGCTTTATCTTCTTTTAGAAAACATATAAATATTACTTTTGAGATATATAATTGTGTTAATTGTCCTATTTATTACACAGACTAGCATAGTGCATGGATCATTTAATATAAAATTTTGTATATGAAAAAGTTTATTGACTAAATATGAGATATAGCATGTCTCTCATTAAGCAAAGAAAAGAACTACTGTACTAATAAATATGAATCTAAACACATACACTAATTTTTTTTTATTTTTTTTTTTTTGAGCCAATCACTAAAAATATTATAGTTCTCCTTCAATATTTAAGTCAATTTTTTTATTAAAAAAATAGTATTTGAAACTTATGGTATAGCTTCAAGATGTTGTTCTTTATCATTAACTAATATTAATATCAATCAATATATATTATATATATAAAAGAAGAGACCTCATGCGAGAGAGCATGAGGTCCTGCCATGTGGCGCACTCTATGAAGTGAATTGAGATACATTTAAGCCATATTAGAGATAAATTTAAAAATGGAGACTCTTTATTTCCTTTAGTTCAACGTTTCAAGACTAATTTTTGTTACATTTTGTATTCAATATTTTAAGACTACTATTTATTTCATTTGGTTCAATGTTTCAAGACCTTCCATCTCTCACACACACACAATATACTCTTTGCATTTCCATTCATCATTTTCACTTTTACTCCTTTATATATACATCTCCATAGTCTTTCATATCATCCTATCTCAAATACACTTAGAAAAAATGATGTCATTTAGCTTCAACCTTTCAATGACACCTACATAACTCCAACGTTGCAGTATCATTTGATTGTAACTCGTATGAGGAGGCTATGACCAAGGAAGGGGGCTTGCGTTTATTTTTTCAATGACGCTAGCTTATGGTTTTGATGTTAAAGTCAGACATTGTAGATTTTGTGAAGGTTATGATTCGCTTGGAGTCTTTCGGTGTTTGAAATTTTGGTTTGGGAAAGTTATAAATGTATTTTATTTTAGAACTAAAGAAAAAGAAAAAGAAACATTCTAATTGATTATTTATGAAGTTATTTTTTATTTTATTTTTTTGGTGTTAGAATTCTTAATTTGTAGGTTTCTTTGTATGTAGCCATTGTGGTAAAAACAAAAATTGATGGTGAATTAAAAAGTATTATTCGCTTTTTTTTTTTTAAAGGATACAAAAGCCCAACTAAAGTCAATTGAATTTTGATAAATGAATGTGTTTTTAGCAAATTTATCTTTGTTTAATCACAATCTCTTTATTTTGATACTTACAAATGATTTCCCTAATTCCATTGAGATAATTAATTGGGTGTTTATGATCAATATCTCCATATTTGGTTGCAAGAATAGAGTGATTGAGAAAGTGTTTGGTAGGTTGCTTAAATTTATGTAATTTTAGGATATAAAAGTATTTTATATTTTGAATTCTTATTTGTAGATTTCAAAATCATTTATCAGTTTGAAAAATAAAATCTACTTTTAACGGTAAATATTATAATATATTATAATCTTAGAATGTTATACAATTTTTTAAAATAAATTATGAATTAAAAAAAAAAAATCAAGTTTCAAAGTACTTAACAATATTGTGAGCAAATATAAATATTATACAATAAAATAAGTATTAAGTATTATATGTAGATTTTAATATACATAAAAATGATTTCAAATGAAGTTGTAAAGTAGTCCGCGCATCGCGCGGGATATCATCTAGTTATATATAAAAATAGAGACCTTAAGTGGGAGTAGATGAGGTTCTGCCAAGTGGCATATTCCTTGAGTTTCTCTCATTTAGGCTTCCACCTTATCAAAGTTTGCATTTATGTCAAATTTTTAGTTCATTGAATGTGCCAATGGAATAAATGCACATATTAATTATCTATAGGTGTGTTTCCTAAAAAATAAATTTATCAATAAGTGTGCACTAATTTTTTATATATAAGTATTTTATATGTTTTATTTTTTAATTTTATATAAGAAAACAAAAACTTCGTGTGGGAGACCATGCAGTCCTTGTCATGTGGCGTTTGTTAGAATAATTTTTCATTTAGCTTTCCACCTTACATTTTTTTTTAATATATATTTTGGATTATAAAAAAATTCTATTAGTAGGATATTACTATTTTCACTGAGTGTTTAACCTACTGTTATCACTCTAAAAAAAAAAAAAAAAAAAAAAACCTACCATTATCATACTAATAACATAAACGTGACATTATAAATTTTCTGTGATATTTCCATAAGCCAACTAAACATTAACATTATATTATAAAAATTTTATGCTAACTCCAATGCATTGAAGAAATAAAAACAATGATTAAACAAACAATCAACTTATTAGTTATTACACCACACAATGACTAATTTCTCAACAAAAAAAAAAAGACTAATTTCTAATTTTATGACATTTACTCTATAGTCTAAATACTTCATCCCCTTAATTTTGTATTACACCATTAATTTAACAAAACTCTCGTTTCTCAAAAAAAAAAAAAAAAAAACAAAACTCTCTTTATGTTATCGCAACATCACTTCATGTTATTACTTTTAAATATTTTGAACATTCTATATAACTTTTTCACGGTAACTTTTAGCATTATGCGCGCATCATGCGAGCCTATTACTAGTTTCTCACGGCAGCTTATAACATTATCCACGCATCGCGTGAGCCCATTACTAGTTGTGTTAATTGTCCTATTTATTACACAGACTAACATAGTGCATGGATCATTTACCATAAAATTTTGTATATGAAAATTGAAAAAGTTTATTGACTAAATATGAGATACAACATGTCTCTCCTTAAACAAACAAAAGAACTACTAATAAATATGAATCTAAACCATACACTAAAAATATTATAATTCTCCTTCAATATAGAAGTCAATTTTTTATTTAAAAAAAATAGAATTTGAAATTTATGGTATCGCTTCAAGATTATTGTTTTTTTATCATTAATACAATACACTAATGAATTTCTTTTTTGTGTTGGTGAAATTTGAATCTAAATTTCTTATTTGACGTCGTAAAAATTTATCAATTAAGTTCACTAAATTTCACATATAAAGGCAATCGTTAACTTGAATAGTTTGGGTATCTACACAAATGTGAGGGAAAAAAAGGGAAAAGAAAAATAATAGCAAAATGAATGATCAATATATCTTGGATAAATGTTTGTGCTCCAATAGGGATTGTTTTGGTTTTGTTGTTGTGTCATGTAGAGGTGTCAATTCAGGTTAGCGTATCGGGTTCGTGTCGTGTCAAGGTAGGAGTATTCAACTAAATGCTTCAACCTGAACCCGACCCATTTAACAATCGTGTCAACTCTTCAACATTAACCCAAATTGTTAATGAAACGGGTTGACACGACCCGACCCACTTGACTCGCTTATAAAACGGGTCGTGTTGAATTGACATGAATATGACACAACCCATTTCAACCCGCTTAATATTAAATATAATATCCATATAGAAATAAGTTTTTTTTTACATCTTGAAAGTAGTGCATACACTTCAAGTCTTCAACTCACACTCAAAATAAAATAGTTCAACAAAAATATAACATCCATTGAGAAATAAGTTATTTACACTTCAAAATAAGTGCACACACTCCAACCCAAATTCAAAATAATGTAGTTCAACAAATTAAAATAAAAAATCCACACAGAATTTGCCAAATGCTAAGTATCAATATTGAAAGAGTTGGTGCAAATAGTAGACTGATCGTGACTAGGGTTTATAAAGTTTCAATTTTCAAATATATAACTTGCAAGTTTTTGTAATTATTAACTTTTCTTTTTAAGTTTAAAATATAGGTTTGATATAAAAGGCAATTGAAAATTTGAAAATAAAATGAATATTTATTTGTTATACGAGTTAAACGGATTGTGTTAAATGAATCATTTCGGGTTAACACAAATAAATTGGTGTATCAAACGTGTCTATTGTGAGTCACACGGGTTGACCAATTTATGACACGTTTCTTATCATGTCGCTTTTGGGTTGACTCATTTATAACCCAAACCCAGTAAGGCCCAACCCTAACTTGCTAAGGCCCATGTCGTGTTCATGTCGTGTTCGCAGGTTTGGACAAACATTGACACCTCTAGTGTCTTGTGCATTTTATGCGCATAGTAAGATATGACATATCATTAATGGAACCTCTAAAGAACAAAAGAGTCTCCTCCATTGATCTATTTGTAATGATTGTATGACGTTCTAATTTTTTGCTAATTGTTTTGATGCCTTAACCTTTTTCTTTTGTGAAAATATTGGGCAATGTCACAGCCCATCTCCTAGCCCACTGGGGTGGCATTTTGAAACCAGAATGGGCTAATCTCCATCTCTTGTCCTCATGTGTTGGTTTCTCAATGTGAAGGAGACAGTTCTAGGCCCAATAATGGTGCTCTTTTGTACTCTTATAAGATCACATAAACGACTGGTCGTCTAAATGATTCACTTTGACTAAACTATTTGTCGTTGCCACTATGCATGTCTATTTGCCATCCTAGTGGAATCGATTCGATACACGGCATTGAGCAATGGGTACAACTTCAACGACAGTTGCATTATCTCTTTACAGTTGAAGTATCTGTTAAGTTAGTTAAAAATCGTTATGGTGGTTAGTAGTTTGTTACAACGGTTATCATGAGCTCGTTCTTCAACCAGTTAGTATAAATAAACGTCTCACTTTGTAAAGAACTGAATCAATCAATCAATCAGGAAAATCCACACAATTTTCTCTCATTTGTTTTCACTTTCTTTCCCTTCTCTGCTTTCTTCACTCTGCTTCTTTCTTTGCTCTAATCTGTTTGAGCTCTCAAACTCAGATACCCAATACAGAACTCTTACAAAGATGGAAGCTTTATTGCGCTTCACACGTCCACCAGCCATTGCTATCTTACGCCCACCATTGACATGCTCCTCCAAGAAGAAAGTCAGAGGGTTGAGAGCGAAACTCGATGATAGCACTGACCCATTACTCCAAGCCGCCATTAATTCTGCTTCTCTTCGTTATCAGGAGACCCATCGACCTGGTAAACTCATAACTTTCTCTGAGACATTTTATCAAACACATAATAGAGAACTTGTTTTTGTAGTCTTATGGCATTAGCTTCATTAATACTTATTTGTCGTTTCTATAATTTTGTGGGGTCTTCATCTCTTTTCAGATTATAATGGCCATTTGGGCTAAAGCTCATTGGTTCTTTGTAATCTTTTTGTACCCATATATCCTTGGGATTGATTTTGAATGAAAAGTTAACATATGTGTCAAGTGGGCAAAGAAGATTTGCAAATAACACCATGTTTATGGGCACTTTTCTAGTGCATTGGGAGTAATTGCACCCAAGCAAGTTAGTTTGGTAGCTAGCCTCTCATATATCTTTAAAGGGTTACTTACTGCTATAAAGTATTAACTCCGTATTCTTGAATGCATTGATACTCTGTGGAAATTCTTGCTTTAACATGAAGATCATTTTTTTTTTTGGAGTAAATAGATAAATTTTCTTATTGCAATATGTTTTTTTCAAGTAGTGGGATATCAATGTTATTGTTGCTTGCATATGCAGACCCGCTTTTTCTGGACACATATGCGGGTTGTTTTGTTCCTCCTCCTGTTCAGACAGATATCAAGCAACACTCAGACCATTATTGTCTTGCAACAAGATTTATTGATGATGCGTTGCTTCGTACAGTGAACCATATTGATGGATTTAAGCAGGTAGTTAATTAATTAAAATTCTAGGAAATTAGATAGTTTTCACCATGACAAAGTTTAATAGAGATTGTTTTTGTATGGGCAGGTTGTTTTGTTTACAGATGGCATGGACACTCGGCCTTATAGGCTTGGTTGGCCGGCTTCAACCTTGATATTTGATATATCCCCTGAAAGGGTATTCAAAAGAGCAGCACAGAAGCTTCAAGGTTTTTGTCGTTTAACCAATATAAGTGGTGTATGATCTTTTAATCAATTTAACAATCATGTGTTAATTGTAGTAAGTTCATCAAACTGTTAGTGACGTCCTCTGGTTCTGGTTCTAGTTGCGAAATTAGTGTTTGCAGCAAAAGCATTACAATTTTTCATGCATATCTTCCTGTCATTCTTGAATCTCGGTGAACTCAGCAAATCAAGTTTATTTGATATGCCTTGCTTATTTTTTGAAACAAAAGAAGGCAATTCAACTTGTTCTAACTTTCTTAAAATTCATTAGATATTGGGGCAAGAATTCCAAGAAACTGCTTGCTCTTTCATGTTCCAATGGAGTCCCTTGATATACAGCAAACCCTATGTGCGAAAGGTTTTACTGGTGATCGGCCAAGTATATGGGTCATCCAGGTGAGTAAAGATTTATGGTCAACATCAATAACCACTTACAATCATTTTCACCAAGAAACAAATATTTGAGTTGCTTAAGTAGGGGAGACAATTATTTTTCTATGAAATTATAGGGGTTTCCTGTGATGACTTTGGCCAATTTTGAGGATATTTTAGTTCTTTCAAGTAATTTGGCCATGAGTGGATGTTATTTCTTGGGAGAAATGCCAGCTTGGTTGACACAAACTGAATTTGGAACCAAGGTTAGATTGTTGTACTCTGAATAAAACTTAGTTTGGTTTCATTTTCTTCTCTTCCTTACGAAAGATACCACCCCTCTTCTTGTGTTTTGTGCAGTCAACTATAAGGCAACGGATGAACAAACTATTCATGAGCAATGGGTTCAAGGTGGACATGATTAGCTTTGAGGATGTTGCAAGGGATTTACACAAGCAATTAGCATTACGACATTACAATAAGATACTGTTTTCTGCAGAACAATTACGACTTTCTGATGATCAGGTAATTGTTTACACTAAACGATTTATGGTTTGATGCGTAATAATTGTGGTTTTCTGGTGATCATATAAAGAGAAACAGAGGAAGTTTTCTTCTAATCATTTTGTGAAATGCCCTGTTATGCATAGTGATTTCAAAATGCCATATTATTTGAGGGAGAAATGCTTGGGATACTAAATGTTTTATTACAAAATAGTTACAAACTAAGATGGCTGCTGAGTGTCTAATCACGTGTATCACTCACACCACCCCTATGAATTTGACGTGTAGTTCATGCAAGTACACACTTCAAACTTGGCACCACTATTAATGGCAGTGTCAATTTGTAGCTAAAAATTGTAGTAAAACTGGTTCCAGCGATTTTTTTTTTTTTTTGAACATTTTGATTTTTATTGAATATCTTCTCAAATTATTCCCGAAATTTTAACTGAATTTTATTGTTTCCCCTGATTGTCTGAAGTTTTCATGATCTCATTCTTATTTCTGTGAATAAAAATTTTACTAATCTGACGGACTGCAGCTTTGTATTCTTTAAGCACTGTTCCTACAGCCCATATGTGTATATGACTGAATTAGATCTTCTAATTCCTAAGTAAACTGGCCTGCCTAAACTGGGTTGTGTCAAACATGACAGCTCTATTTGGGGATTAGCAATGTGGAAATGAGAGCTACATCAAAATTTTGCACCGGTTTCCTCTTTGGACATGGGACAGTGACAAATCTAATGATTTTTTTATAACTCTACCGAATAAAGAGAATATTGCTACATTAATATGAGAAAGAAAAGTTCATTTTCTACATCATAATTTCTTTTGTGCCTAAAATGGTATGCTGAAGTGTTGCAAGGATATGGAGCTTCTCAAGAACACCAAGTTTGCAATAAGAATTTGATTTGCCAACTGACATTTATATGCATAGGCTACTTATGAAAAATATAATGGGTTGAGTTATCTAATGAATTTACATTTTTCTTTTCAGATGAGAACTTTTTGGAGAGAATTTCAGAGGTTGGAGGAACAAGGGGATGAAGATGGGTTCGAAGAGCTCTAATAAGTGTAGATAATGTTTTGTTAGACAACAATAACGTTCCTTTTTCTGTCATGGATTCAGCCACCTTATTGTACATATTTCAATGTCTGGCTCCCCCGAGGTGGTGGACTCTGGTTCAAACCTCAAAGTCCACTGGATCATTAATGGAAATAATGATCTCTAATGCCAAAAGAGATGCAAGCACAAATGCACAATAATGCAAGAATGCAAGAGTTAGGGAATGATGTAGTACATAGGGGTCATCCTATATACACCAGGTGCGTCATGTAATACATACATAGTTTCATGATGAAGTTGCGTCATGTAATACATAGTTTCATGATGACCAGAAGAAAGATAAAAATACATGGTATTGGGAATATAGCACATTGTTGTATCTTTTACTCTAAAAAGTTTACATTTATTGTTGCTACATTCTTGCTAAGCCATATCAATATAGCATTTTGGTTCATTTGGTCTATTTGGGTCCATTTGCTCCATTTTGGACTAATTAGGCCTTAAATTGATTTGTAGGTTTTTTTTTTTTTTTTTTTTTTTTTTTTTTGGGCTCAAAATTCAAATTTTTTTCCTTCTTAATTTTTGGATTGAAAAGTATGAAATTTTATTTTGGCCAAACTCTTTAGTTTTGGGCTAAAATATACAAACAAAATAGATATTAAAAATTAGAGATATAAACCCTAAATAATAATAATAAATATTAACAAGATTACCTTATAATTTAAGTTTTAATAATATAGACATTATACTTACATTTGGAAAGAAAAAAAAAATGTTACGATTCTAAACTTAATATAACATGCTACATGTATTCTATAGAATGGGAGTGTACAATTTTTTTTTTTCAATATTCTTGGATGGGGGTGTACATATTCAAAATAGTCAACCAATTATGGTATATTTAAAAAAAAAGTTTTTTTAATAACATCTTTTCCATTTACATAAAACGATTTTTTTTTTTTAAACAGTAATACTTATTAGAACAATACACACACATATTGTTGAACAAAATATATTATATGTTTCATTATATAAAAATATAAAATACGTTTAAATAATATATGCACTATTTAACCTACAAATTTTACATTATATTTTCTGAAGTATCGCTTTGATTTGCGACTATTTACTATTAAATGTCCCAATTATTTTTTGTTGTGGTGCATAAGTTGTCCCTTTACTCCATGAGGATACCAAGACAATAAGTTTTAGAGAAATGATATGTCTACAATATTTTTACAACAAATCCTAAGTGACAGGTTGTTATTGTTGGGGCAAAAAAGTAATCTTAGTGTTAGTTTCAAATTTGAACCAATAACAACTAACGACCTGTGATTTGTTGTAAAAATATTGTAAAATTGTTATAGACGTAGCATCTCTCTAAGTTTTATATCCAAGTAAATTAAAAAAATCATAAGACAGACATATATCTTTTCTTTTTTTGAAGATTAGAAAATATGATTTCTTCATTTCTTGTTTGAAAACAATAGACTTAGATTATCCAAAAATAATAATAAATAACACCGGAACAATATCATGCAATTCTTAATCCCCCTCAAACCCAAACCCAGCCTTGAACTCACACATCATACATAAAAGTTAAGACTATCCCGTCATGCCTTATAGCTACAAAGTACAAACCCACTGAAAATCACTTTTATATATGCAAAAATCACGTATTCAAATTTTTTTTTTTTTTTAATTTTAATATTTGCATCTACAAAGAGAGAGGACTGCAAATCCGCTAAAAACACCTGTGAATGCCCAGGACTGGTCTGGTCTGGTCACCAAAGAGTCAACCTTCGGCCTTTATTTATTTAGTCTTTATCCTTAAGATTATTTGTTTTTGACATTATAGAAATTTGTACATTTTTCAAAGCAATAGGATCTTTTTTAGAACTAAACATTTTCTTGTTTAATGTTTCTTGGGATTGAGAAACTCATTCTTGCAAAAAAAAATTTTCATTAATTTTCTTAATGAAAAAAATCTTTCATCCATTTATAAACCCTATTATCCAGGAAAAAAAAGATTCTGTCCTAAAACTTGACGAGATACATGACTTGTTACTTTACTTTGATCTTCTGTTAAATCGTGTAGAAGCTTGTTTTGGAACTTTTAGATCCCTTCCAATCAATCTAGGACTGAAGAAAATCTGGAAGGCCTTGACTTGAATAGTCCCCCCATTTGGTGCACAATATTTTTCTCACGCAGAAGATTTTCTAGGTTTGATGTAGGTTTTCAGAAAGTTTGGTAGGACAAAGTTAAATAAGACAGCTTAAATCCAATTTGGGTCTTTTTCACTTGAGGCAAACCTGTTTGGTACTAACCCAATGCTTGCAATCAATTTATGGAGGCATACATGAATAACTTAGATCCACATGAAAGGTAGACTCCAGCTTTTACACGATCCCTTCTCTCCAAATCATGGTAGATAAATGAAGGAAAGTAAATAAAATAACAAACCAAAACAAAACCAAAAAAAAAAAAAAAAACTACAGAACAATATCGTGCAATTCTGTAATCCCCCTCAAACCCAGCCTTGAATTCACACATCTATAGCTACAAACCCACTAAAAATCAATTTTATATATACAAAATTCACGTATTTAGAAAATAATTAATTTAATTTTTGCATCTACAAAGAGGACTGTAAAACCGTTAAAAACACCATCTGAATATGCCCAGGACTGGTCTGGTCACCAAAGAGTCAACCTTGGGCGTACAGGCACATGATGCTACCTGCCAAGAATACTAACAAAATGGCTGAAGGATAGTTTACCATAAAGACCAACAAGCTCAGCGCAAGAATACACCCAAGGCCTCAAGCGGCTACCAGAATCCACACCTCACCTTCAAGGGACACTCACTGGATAGTCAAATGATAAAAGAGCCCATTCAACTAAGCCAGCTACCAAAAGCACCCACGTGATGATAATTGATAACCAGAAAATCATCAAGCTGATGACAGACATGCATATCCTTAGAGGCACCACCTAAATGTCAAAGAAGTTGGCCATTTCATAATCTATCCTCAGACTAGCATTAAATAAATCATTGCTACTTGTCCTTCAACGAAAAAAAAACTAGAAATGAATTTACCATTGCTCACATGGCAGTAATCTTGAAATTAGCAATAAGCCTGCCACTGAATTAAGGCTATTGTTGATTTAAAGCAGGAAGTGCTGGACGTGGTCTAACAACATTCAGCACACCTCTTGCAGTTGCCTGTAAAGAGAGAATCAATGTTTTGTCAATAAATTATAGGGCTAATGTGAAGAGTATCTAGAGGAAACATTCGTAAGGGAATACCTCAAAAAAGGAATTAAAGTTTAGACGCAAAAGAAAACGTCTCAGAAATGGAGCTCGCTGACTTCCAGCAAGTCTGCTACTGCGCAATATAGTGTATAAGGAATTCGATTTCTTGTTAAATTCCTGTAAGAAGTAAAAGGGAACACTTAAATATGAAACCATTAAAATCACTCCAAAAATTTGGACATATATTGTGTGATAGACACAACAGGACCTGCACCCACTACAAATGAAGTGCTAATTACTTAAAATAAAATTCAGATAGGCAAACCAAGTCATGTGGCACCAAGACAATCTAGGGAAAATTCCAGTGACATGTGTTAGTCCTTTTTGCCGGATTTAATATAATATAATAAAAAATGTTTATATCCATTTTACCCTACACTACCCATTAGATCAGAGAGCCCCTGACTACCTTCAACTAGTCATATTGCAGAGTCCTTACTCATTGAACATTCAAATAGATTCTTGAATAGAAAAGAACAAAACATCTATTCTTCAGTTAACACTACAATTTTTATGCAAGCTTTCTGTTTTGGTTTTTTGATTTATAATGCTTCAATCATAGCTTGATGTGTCACCAACTCACCATGATCAGCCCCAAAGGTGAGCCATTGCTATGTATTTGTCCTAATACCACTTAGCAAAGCATATTTTGGAAATGGAGTTCACAGATCAGTGTATGCCATGCTTAAAACATCAAGACGTGGAATTTACATCTCTATCTCTATCTCTCTCTCTCACACACACACAGAGTAAGGGAAAGAGAGGTAATAGCGGAACGGGCACAGCAGATTTTGGATTGGCACTGATAAATCCTACAGTTCTCAACACCTTTGCAATCATAATTCTACTTGTACTGCAGTCTGCCATCTCTCAGTTGAACAGGTGATAACTTTTGATGCAGACAGGATTTCCAGTTATGTTGCTAAGGAAATGGGGATTGCTTTAGAAACACATTTCCATAATATGCAAAGGTCACATCTCATGTTCACAGCTGCAGGGTTGCAACAATCACTTTGAAAAACTACATATAATCGTTTTTCACGGTGCAATAAATACAAGTTTGAGACAACTAGGCCAGGTTCAATTGATGGTTCAAACTCAAAGCATGAAGAAAAATGACCACTAACTAAACGAAATGCTTATTTTCTCTATTATCATTTATTCATGCAGCATCCATAATCACATTAGAGAGAATTTAACTAAGGTACCTCTGTTATATGTTCCAGTTCAGATGTATTTGAACCATTTTCTTGGTTTTCTATCTTCCAGCAAAACTGCAAGCAAAGTTTCATTATGCCATCCAGTATCCTTGACACAGAGCCAATATCCAAGAAAGATTGTGAAATTAAAGCTGACAAATACCTGTCAGAAAATTTAAGAATTATGAAAACATCAAAGCTGTAATCAACATCGTCTGTGCAGAATATATATTATAGACTGAACAATCAATAATAGCTATGTGGAAAAAAAGCATCCCTACACCAAATGAGTCAAGCAAAGAAAGAAAAGCAGAGCTACTTCCTTGAATAAGATACCACAAATGCTTGGGAGAGATACACATGCAATTTCTTTTAGTAAATAGCAAGATCTTTCTCTAAAGATCTGTTTGTTTCAGTGGAACATATTTTCCAGTATTCCATACTACAGAAAACAAACATCAATGGAAAACTAACCATTTAAACTACGAAAACCGCCCCATTTGAGCAGTATATGTTTTCCAGAACATTACAGAGCTCATAAACCAACCATTCTCAACACTCTCATTCTCACCTGCACACCACAGACCACACACCAACCAACAGTAACGCCACTCTCTCTCTTCTCGGCTTGGTCCTTGAAGGCAGAGTTGTTAACCCCACCATCACCATGTCACCCAACATGGAGTTCGTCATCACTGACCTCATCACCAGAATTTTCGTAAAATACTAGGACTCCTTGCCGATTTGTTTCACAAGGGCCATTTCGTCGTCATTGAAGGCTTCATCAAGCACTTCATGGACGAGATCAGGAAGGAGGTCTCAATAAAAAGTGAATCAAAAGCAAGCAATTACTTGGAATTACAAAAAATGCTAATGATTTTCCATGCACGCAAAATCACAAAAAATGCTTTCTAGCTCATTTTCAAGGTCACAACTAAAACACAGGAAGACAAGTCAGTTTTCCTAAAAACATTTTCTAGAAAATGAATCATTTTTAGGAAAATGTTTTCTGCTGAGACAAATAGAACATTAAGTCTTTAAGGATATCTAATTGGAATTTGAAAAGAAATGAGAAACATTAAACATAGGAACTGCACAATGATGCATCTGGCACCAAAAAGGCATTCTATAATTGTAACAGAAACAAGCAGTACCCAATTCTGTTGAATATCTTTAGTCATTATTGATTGTATACATTTAAGAAAATTAAGCAAACAATAGCACTAAAGAGTTCCCAGAGTAATATAGAAGATTATAATGCAGAAGCAATTTGCAATGACAAACCATTTGTTTTACTTACTCTTGATGAAAGGCCACGAGTTCAGTAAAGTCATGAGAATCTTGAATATGAGCTTGCAAAACATTCCATTGAGATTCTATAACATCCACCTAAAATAGAAACATGAAACTTTTAAAAGGGATAGAGAACTCATAGATGATCAATGAGCATAGAGAAATCACAAACTTCATGATTTAGGTTTAAAGAAGAGAGAAAAGCATACAGTTACTAGATAAGAATGGGAACTTTCTCCAGATTATTCAAAGAGCACTAACTGATATGAAAAGTATAAACATCTGAAGTAACTTGATCAGTTACCCATTCAACCAACTTATGCAGCATATTGATATAGAAAATAATTCAGAAATAAATTATATTCAACTATTCCTTAGTTGTAATTATAACCATTTCTCTTGTTTCTTATCTAGTAACATGCCATAGTTGGGAGAGCCTACTTAGGATACCACAAAAGATTGATTTGATTGGTGTGTACAAGACTACATCCCATATGTAATTAACAAATGTATATCAATCGATACTTGAGAAGTCTCATATGCGCCATTGTATATCATCTAATAGACATCCCATATGGGTCATTGTTTTATATTCACTTTTTTTATTAGACCAAGTCTGGATCAGATCCTTTGTCTCTGCATCAGCATATACCTCACCATCATCCTTAATGTAAATGTTGAGCAAATGGCTTAGAATATAAATGGATGGGTTTTTCATATTTTCTTTCTTCTGTAAATATATGGTAAAACCGTAAAAGTACAATTAGTATAGAATACCTTTTTTCCTGCTTGGCTTGTTCCAATCTCCGAAAAGATTAATATAGAAGTGAAACTTAAAGGCATCAATAATGACCTGGATATAAAATTGAAGATTTCTGATCAAGAATGCCATATGTTCTCTAACACGCCACATTGGTCTAAACCGCTGCCTTCGCTGCTGAGATACTGGGCGATTCACACGGTCATTTCGACGATTGGCAAAATCTGTGTGATCTTGATGCATCACAGAGGCCCATGATTTCTCCAACTCCATTTGTGTTCGCTTCAGCCGCAGCAAATATTGGAAGACCCTGCGATACCTGGTGCACAATCATTGTTAAGATGTGTACAGATTAACGGCTCCACAACTATCAAGTACTTTTCAACTAATTAGCAGCTCCACAACTATCAAGTATTTTTCAACTAAAGTACTTAGTTGAAAAGGCTCCTCTTTTTACTCCTTCATGTAAAAGAAAAAATTAAAAAGAATCTTGTTAAAAAGTTCCAACTTTATTAGCTATATCAAAACAAAGAAAGAAGGAAACAGAAAATGGCATCCACGAGTTACAGGAGCAGTAGAGTCTTACTTTGAGAGCACTTCTTGGGTAAAGAACAACTCTAAGGGCCAATCAACAGAGTATTCAAGAGCGATACCATCCCATCCATCAAGGGACATATCTGAAGAAGCACTTGACAAAGCAGAACTTGAGTTTCCATCTGCATAATCTTTTGGCTTTGGAATATCTACTTGGGAGGATTTGACCGTGAATCCAAATGAAGGCATCCTAGAAGTAGAAATTTAAATGAGTACATATGCTTGTCAAACTTTAAAATGAAAGGATATGACTGACAGAAAAATGGTTTTACAGTCAAGTTTTTAGGTAAATCACTGAGTATGAATAGTCAATCTTGGATCTAACCGCAATGATACTCTCGGATAGTATTTGTCTTCCTCACTGATAGTCTTTAGTGCAGCCTGCATTGCAATCAGTACCAATGAATGTGTTTCCAACCATCAGTAATAAATGTGAAACATACATAACATGTAAGAATAGACACTTTCGCTACATCAATGCCTATAATCACATGCACTAGAAATCACCCGTGCTAACTTACCAGCTGAAATGGGACCATAAGATCAGCTTCAGCAGTAGACTGGCGAGGAGGCAAACGCATCAATTGGCGACTCTCCTCAAGAAAGCACTGTAAAAATCATGTCTTATCCAACATTTAGATATCCACAAGAATTCAATTAAATTGCATAGCTGTTTATCTACACAAGTTTTTTTTCTTTTCTTTTTTAACAAGTAAAAATTCCAATTGTCATAGTATAGTAAGTTTTGTGCCAATGAGCTATAGCTCAACTGGCACTTCCTTCTCCCATAATAATTGGTTGGAGGTGAGGTCGTGGGTTCAATTTTAAGTCCCACTGGATGTGTGCTTACCAATCAAATATATGTGTGTGTGTGTGTAAATATATATATATGAGATGGGTTCAAGTTACACCTAGTGTGACTTAACCAAAGTTACACATTTTTTAAACTGTCCATTCCTATTTGATCTAACAAGTTAGAAAATCACCATTTATTATGTCATTAAATAAAGTCAGCTTAAGTTTGACACCTTGGTAAAAAATTTCTATTCCCGAAATCGTATCTCTCTCTCTCATTAGGTTCAGCCTCTTGACTGTCTTGAAGACAAACTTACAGAACACTCAGTTCTTCAATTGTTAATGGTCAGAATTGGCCTATCTTCCTGACTTCTTGGTGAATTCTGTTTCTCAGATGGTGTCTTGACAGTAGTGATGTTGCTGGACTTGGGGGTGGTTTCAGATTCAACCAAGCAGGTGAAATGGCTATAATAGAATATATAACTCTAAATTGATATTCTCCTTTGCTTGTGTACATAATTCTCCACAGTGACTTCAAATGCACGAATTTGTTTTACCCAAAGTACAGAACCAACCAATTAATAATAAAACCCATCTGGATGCAAATAGTCCATTAATATCTCAGCTCTTCCAACCAAAAAAAAAAAGAAATCACAATCCAAAGAGATTCTAGCTAATTAAGAATTTTAGAATTCAAATTCTGTCTTTATTAGACAGAAACATAAACTGAAATAAGCACAAATCACCCATGTAAAAAAGGGCATAATAAAACCAAAACCCACAAAAGTGACCAATGCTTTCCAAGCAGGTTACCCAAATACAGAGCCAAACACATCCAAGCTGAACCAAAATACAATCAAATGCCCCAATCCCTTTAGATCTAGATCCTTTGCTGGATCCGGTTCTTCTGGGTTGAAGACGAAATTGTGTTCTAAAGATTTTAGTTTTACTTACAGAGAGGAAGAGATAGTGATAGGAAAGAAGTGTTGGGAATAGAAAATTTTAATGTGAAATGGCTTGTTGCTGATGTGTCAAACTTAAGCCGTCTTTATTTAATGACATAATAAATGGTTTTTTTTTTTTTCTGACCATTAGATAAACTAAGAATGGATGGTTTAAAAAATGTGTAACTTCGGTTAAGTTACACAAGATGCAACTAAAGTTTTGTGTCACACATATAGTCTTTTTTTTTCTTTTTCTTTTTTTTTTCTTTTTTTAACACTTGTATAGGAACTTATATTCAACCAGAGATGTACCAAATACAAGATATATTTATAAACAACAAAAGTTCAAGAATAAAATGGGCAAAAGAGGTTCCATTACTCCATTATCATTATCATAAATCATTTGTAGCAATTTTCATATTTATTAACTTTACAGTATCATCCAAAAGGTACATACGAATTTCACAAGTGGATGTGCAAAAATTGGCATGGCATATAATGCCATTAAATAATTAGTTTGAGGTACTCATTGCTATCATATATAAGCAAATGAGAGAAAACATCATACATTTAGCGTGCAAATCATGACATTTCCCTTAATGGGGTTCAAACAAATCCATATCAGACATATGGGAAAAGATTCTCAAAGCATTGCCACAACAATTTCATGAAGAGGATCCTCCTCCTCCTGAAGGCAACATATGCAGATTAACATGCAAGATTCATAAAGCAAATGCATCAACTATATTCATTAGTCCTTTATAAGAAGCAGCAAAATCTAGATGAGCACAAGCCCTAGGACAGCACATAAAATATGATCTGGTTGAAAAGTTTGAAAGGGACTGGTGTCATGGACTAACCTCCCCCTATGAAGCACGGGTGCGTTTCGAGACTCGGGTGCGGGTGCGGGACTCGGCAATTTTTAAAAAAGGTGGGTGCGGGTGCGGCGGGACTCGGCAATTAAAAAATTATTAAAAATATTTTTATTTATATATTTTATATATTGCTAAGCATGCTTTTTTATATAATAATAATAATAATAGAGAACTCATATAATAATAATGATAATAATAATAATAATAATAATAATAATAATAATAATATTCTGTACAAAATAAAGCCTATCAAAGGCTTAGTGGTAGTGGTTCAGTGGCTCGATGTAACCCCAAAAAAAAAAAAAAAAGAAGGTGGGGGAGATGTGGCTCACGTGAGAGGCACAAAAAACAAAATAGCCTCTCTGACCAAACATTTAACAATCCTTTTCAAAAAATAAAAAACAAAACAAAGCTTATAAAAGAAAAGAAACAGAACAACGCTTGCGAAAAAAAGGAAGAAGAAGACGAAGAAGCAAAAAAGAAGAAGAAGAAGAAGAAAGGGGTTAAGCCGATGAAATCCGTAGGTAGGTATTTTCGGTTTCCTTTTTCCGGCCGATTTCCTTTTTTCTTTTTCTTTTTTTCACCGGCCGATTTCCTTTTTCCGGCGAAACACACAGATATTCGGCCGATATGATCCGATTCGGTCCGAATCGGCGCGCGTCGAAGCCGAGTCGGCGCGAGTCAGGGAAACCACGTGGCAGGACGCGGCCCAACGCGGCACGACGCGCGGTCAGCGGTGTCCCTCGCGCGTCGCCGCGTCGGACGCAGGTGCGGCTCCTCTGGCGCCGCGTCCGTGCTTCATAGACCTCCCCATCATAAGATTAATATAAAACATAGCACCCATAAGAGTAGTCCAATAAAAATGCAAAAAGGAGCAAAAAACAGATTCATATTTTACCTGGAAGAAATCTCCTTTTGCTAAAAGAAAATAGTCTTTCAAGGCCTTCAGGTGGCCATTCAAGTCAGCACGTACAACCACAAGCTGTAGAAAAAGATGGAATACTTTTTATGTAGATGCTCTAAAAGATAAAAACAACAAAATTTTTGTCACATTCAGACCTGCCAAAGATGACTGGCGGCAATAGCCCGAATAGAGTCAACAGCAGACTCAAATGATCTTTTATGAAACTCAGATGATTCCTGCACATAATAAACAGGTTATTCACCATTAAAATTTTGGAGTTTCAAGGGGGATACCATCCATTACAAAGTATATATAATATCTTCCAAGTCAGTGCATGGACTACAGTTAAGACTGGATATTATTTTGTGCAATAAACAAATACAATCCACACTCTCCACATGTAAATATCCATCAAAAGTGGGGTTGCACACAATAAATATGTTAAAGGGTACTGTGGTGCAAACAACCTTTAGATCTAGAAGCATAGCTTCAATCTTATCTGCCTCAGTTTGTGGAAGTAATTCTTCTCCCATCAGTTTAGCATCCATGAGAGGCTCTTTTTGAAAAGAAAAACGGCCCGTTAATCCCTGAAGCTTCTGAGAGCCTCTTGGCATCTGCTGATGATATAAAGCATCCTCACGCCGAAAGGAGGGGCTTGGATTTCGAAGAACCCTGATGGCTTTGCCAGCAAAAAGAATTGATTCTGCAACACGCATGTGGATGTACTCAGGCAGCATATCCTGCAAAATAACATGGAAAGATTAAATAACTTGGGAAAGCAAGAAAGTTCCAATGATCAGTGCCTTGGTGCAAAAGAGAATGTAAAGTCGAAAAATTGATAAGTGAAGAAAACTTTCTTTTAAAAAAGGAAAAAAAAGAAACACCATTATTTCTAGTCATTGCACTTCCTTCAAGTCCTCAGGAAGTGAGCAAGATGTCATAGATAGATATCATGCAAATGCAATATAAGTAGGAGGGCACTCTTCATGCAAATCTTAGTTCATTTTTATAGGCTATCAGTCATAAATAATTTCATGTTATGTCTAGCATAGCCATAGTCACACTGACATATAGAGTACCTAAAATTTTAAATAAAAAAAAATTGACGGCATGTAGAATGCACATGTTGGCTGATATAGAGTATAAACATCCTAAACATGACTCAGACTTAGCTTGTAAAGCATAGCCTATTGATGAAATCAGATACTTGGTGACAAATAACAAGTACAAATAGTCTACAAAATAAAAATTATTCCAAAGGGTCCAATGATCAATTACGATTGCTCATTTTTAACTCAATGCCAAAACTATTCAACTCTACTTCGCAATCTCGTTGCAACATATAAAGACAATCTACAAAACAAAAACAGCAACAACATCTGCAGCATAATTTCAGACAAAATATTATGGTATAACCATCAGTGCTTTTCTGGTACACACCACTGATTAAAGGTAACAGTGAGCATGCCTGTGAGAACGTCTACTAGAATATCCAGCTTGATTAACAAAAGATTACACAGAGAAAGTGGAAAATCTAGTTAATATATATTATTAAGTCAATAACATCGTTATTATCCAAATCTTAACAACCTCCCATCAATACACTAATTGAGTGGTCACTGCAAAATGAAAAACAAACCAAAATTTTGAAGATAATAGTTCAAAAAATACCAAAGAAATATGAAATCCCAAGTGCCAATCTGTCAAAGATGTATCATCGGTTGATAAGCGAGCCAACTTCTCAGGTATGTCAGGAAGAGATGAGCCATGCTCTACATCTGTATCCTCCTGCCTGCAAGGTTAGAAAACAATATAACCAATTTCAGGTTTATAAATCTATAATGGATGCATATATCAGTCATACGAATATCCAAAATAGAAAATTGGCTGAACCTGATTAGTATATTCTTATTGGCTACAAGAAACATACTTCTTTAGTCATTACCTCCGAATAAAAAACTCTCCATGCTGGTCTTGAAGAATCCCATAAACCATCCACGAAGCAAGTTGGTTATACATGACCTGATGCCCATGCCAAAGAAGTCTATACTTTGGACATACAACAACCAACAAAGATGAACATCATCAGCTCAGCATAAGTTTTGCAAGTTGATCAACTCGACTCATGCTCCATACATATAATATATTAAGAAAGAGAAATGATATGTCTACAACAATTTTACAACATTTTTACAACAAATCCTAAGTGGCAGGTTGTTACTAGTTGTTATTGTTAGGGCAAAAAAGTAATCATAGTGTTAGTTTCAAATTTGAACCAATAACAACTAACCACCTGTGATTTGTTGTAAAATTGTTGTAGACGTAGCATCTCTCATTAAGAAATGATTCTTTTTTTTCTTTTCTTTTTTGGATAGGTAATAAAGAAATATTTTTATTAAGAATCAAGAAAGCTCAAAAGATAGAGCTTCCTAAAGAATTGCAACCATAAGCGTAAATGTAATACACTCAACTAATGTGTTACAAGAAATTTCTCCAGCATATCACACCATTTAAATAAAATGTGCAAAAAACTACAGTTTAGCTCAATAAGGATTTCTCAACACCCTCAAGTATTCAACTATTCCACTCATCCCAAATCAACCACACAAGACACATAGGGTCACATTCCACGTGATACTATTCCTAAGTCTCCCGTATAGTCCCTTCCAGCAACAACAAATATCAATCACTTTTTGGGGCATCACCCACTGCACCCCCCCAAAAGCCGGGAAAAAAAATAACCATAATTGTGAGCAACTGCACAGTGTAGCAAAAGATGACCCACCGATTCATTGCTTGCCTTACACACAACACCAATTGATCAATGGTATACCCCCCTTAACAAGATTGCCTATGATCAAATTTATGTTTAGCATTGCTGCGCACACTAGGGATGGTACTTTCTTAGGCACGTGAACAGAACAAAAGCATCTCCAGGGAAAAGGCTTTCCTGCTAGCATTTCTCAAATGTTCATAATTAGATTGAAAACTAAATTCACCATTGCTATTCCGTACCCAGTAAGTGCCTCCAGCAAATGGCTGTTTGGCGTATAATAAATCCATTAAAGAATCCACCCCCTCCATCTCCCAATCATGAAAATTACAAACAAACCTCATATTCCAATAGCAGGGCCAGTCGTCCCCTCCTACACTCACCATGGAAGACAGAAGCATCCCCGTTTTTAGCAATCAAATACAGATCAGGATACAATTCCTTAAGAATGGTCCATATTTAAGTTATGCAGATGTATTTATACATCTCAATGCCATCCTAACAATAAGGAAATGCACTATAAGCATTATAAAAATAAAAATAAAAATTGTACCTAAAGAAAAGACAGAATTATCATCAATTTAAAGTAATTAATAACTAATCAATTTGCCAAAACATGTATACCTCTGAATGCAAGTCTGCAACTCAGGCACTCCACAGTGGCACCGCTTGTGTAACAGGTTAAGAAGCTGACCTCCACGAATATTATCACGCTCAATTTCCAAAATCAGCTCATACAAAGGTGGCAAAAGAACAAAAAACTGAAGGGGGAAACAAACTATAAGAACAAAACAAGATCAAAATATCAACTACTCACCCTAGCATCCAAAATTAAAAACACCAACAAAACCTTAATTAACATGTATACTTTTTCTGCATTGTGTTCTATCCAAAGTCATAGTCTCTGTTAATTCCTTAATTCACATGTCATTTTTACTAATGTTATTTTTTGTCTTCCTCTACGTTTTTTTTTTTTTTTTTTTTTCATTCACTCAAATTGAATCAGCTCACTCTTACTTCTAACTAGTGCATTGATCGCTCTCCTCTCTCCTCTGAACATGACCAGACCATTTCAAGCCCAATAATTTGTTAATTTTAACATTAATACAAAAATTAGCGAGTTATAGTGTCTCACTAAAAATAAACTCGAATTAAGGTGTTGATACCCTAAGAAATAAAAATTCCATTTGGA
Organism: Quercus aquifolioides; assembly: GCA_019022515.1. Lineage (NCBI taxonomy): Eukaryota > Viridiplantae > Streptophyta > Magnoliopsida > Fagales > Fagaceae > Quercus > Quercus aquifolioides. Next base: position 31,582,914 of record CM032336.1, read on the forward strand.
AATTACTTATTTCTGGTAGCTTATTTGCAAACGTGTGACAAAGAAACTAAAAACTAGCTTATTTTCAAAAGCTTAAACTTAAAGCTGAGATAAAAAGTAGTGTAGACCTAAAAACAGTACATAAAATAAGCAAAAACTAGCTTATAATCAAATGTCAAACGGAGAAGGACCTCATAGCTTAGATTTGAAAGAGATACAATTAACACTAATTAACATGTTACAAACTTTAAAAAAAAAAAAATAAAGAGAAAGAGAAAGAGAGAGAAAGGACCTTATTGAGGCCTTGAGTGACAGTAGCCAAGATAGGTACAGTTTCGGCCAACAGTTTCTGCTCAATGTGGAGCACGGCGGACCTGTACACTGAAAGTATTTCCACGACGCCATTAGCAATGGCTCTACGGTACACGCTAGCGGGATTCTTCGAGGAAGAGAGGTCCAAAGGAGACTCATTTTTCGCAGATCTTATCCAGCTTAAATTCCGAGACTCGGTAGCGAAACGATCAAGCTCTCTGTAGTAAAACCCTAAGGTAACTATCCTCTCAATTAGATCCCTGCAAAATTTAATCAAAATGTGAGTTACGGAAATTGGAAAAAAAAAAATGATAAGGCATATTGTTTGAGATTGGTAGCGTACCGATCGCTGGGTTGAATGAAGGAGATATCGGAGGCGAGCTTGAAAGGGCGGTCGTCGGAGTTGGAGTTGTGGATGATGAGATCGCCGGTGTAGCCCAAGAGTGCGAGTAAGAGCTCGTGGAGCATTGTTGGTTTTTTGCTTTGATTTTATGGTTTATGATGTTTTGAATAATGTGGACTCACTCTCACTCATTCTGGACTGAAGTGGATGGATAGAGGGAACAGGTTTTGAATTCGGTTTGGTTTTGGGCTCCAAATACTGAAATGAAATTTGCCGGCTGGAATAGCAGGTTGCCACGGTTTTGTTTGGTTTTGGATTTCTTTTAGATAAATCATAGAAGTAGTGTTTATTTCTTATTGAAGCAATTTTTAGACCGAACTGGACTGAATAAGACCGAATGTGTTGAATTGGACCGAATATAATTTTAGTGGACAGAATGGACTAAATTGGACCGAATAAGACTTTTTAATGTTTATCATTTTTATTGCATTTTTAAGACTCATATTTCTAATTTCTATTTTAGTATTTTTCTTTACATTTTTTAACTCAAAACTAAAGAGTTTAGCCCAAATATAATAAATTTTCATACTTTTCAACCCAAAAATGAAGAAAAAAATGAATTTGAAAACCTATAAAAAGAATCAATTTAAGACCCAATTAGTTTAAAGTGGACTACGGGAAACCGAATTTGACTGAAGTAAACCTAATTGGGCCAAATAGAAATTGTTTAATTTTTAGAAAAAACAAATTACTTTTAAAAAAAATTAGAGAAAAAATTATACATTATATTACAATAATAACTATTTATTCCCAAGGTTTGTGACATGTTTTAATTAAAACTGAATGTAAAAGGTGTTCTCATGAAAACTTAATATTTCATAAATATAATGGTAAAAAGCAAATTACATTGACACTTTCAGGAAATCATTTTCCACCTGACTCGCGTGTTTAGCAGTTATGGAAAATAGAATTTTCCAGAAAATCATTTCCTATTTTCCCTTTGACCACGAAAATGGTTTTTAGTTCCTATTTTCACTTCAAAGCATTTCCGAAGAGAGAGAGAGAGAGAGAGAGAGAGAGGAAGAAGAGAGAGCCCAGATTGCAAAGAGAGAGGAAGAAGAGACTTCACCGGCAAACCCTGAGCTCCAGTCCGATGACCACAGACCAAGCTCTAGTCCGACGATCGCACCACGCCGATCGTCGATTGCAGCACCGCGCCGATCGTCGATCGCAGCACCGCGCCGCTCGATCTCGTCGCCCTCTCGATCTCGTCGTTACCCATGAGCGATCTCGTCGCCCATGACCCATGACTGATCTCTCCCTTTCCTCCACTCTTGATCACTCTCTCTTCCTCGATCTCTCAGTTTTGTTTTTTTAAGTTTGATTTTTGGTGTTGTTGTGGTGGTGTGGTGGAGGTGTTTTGGTGGTTGTGGCTTTTGATTGCCGGAGTTTGCTGCCGTGGGTTGAATTGGAGTTTCGGTAGTGTGTGGTGTTGGGATTTGGCTGTGATTTGTTCTGTGGATTGGGATTTGACTGTGATTTTGAAATTTTTTGTAATAAAATTTGTTTGGATGCTGAGAAAATAGCTGAAAAAATGTGAAAAATTTGTAAGAAAATAGCATTTTCAGAATAGAACCAAACACATGAAAATATTTTCTACAACAATTTTCATAATGCAACCAAACACTTGAAAATATTTTCTTTTTCCGAAAATAACATTTCTGAAAAATAGGCTATTTTTCGGAAAATATTTTACGGGAACCAAACACAGTTTCTATCCAATTTTCAAGCAATGACATTCGGCCCCAAATGATCCTACGTAACAAGACGAAGTTTCAAATTTATTCAAACCAATTCCTCCACCTGAAAAAGAGAGCAACAATCCTTCTTGCTAGTAGCCATTGGATTTAAAACAATCTAAATATGAGACTCCATAAAGCATAAACATCACAATAGATCAACAAATGATCTCAGAGAGGAGACAGTCCTATACTCTTCAAGAGACGAGATCACTAAAAGGGTATTCAACCAAATAGTTTTTAAACGGTATTATTTTACCAAAGAATCTTAAATATACATGTTATTAAGTAATTTTGGCATATAATAACTGTCACTTGTGTTAACCAGACTACAATCAGTTTCACAACATACTGGGATTTCAGGTAAAAATTTAATCACTAAATTAAAGATATGACAAAAGCCTAATGTTTACCTGCAAATAGTAAATACACGGATTTAAGCCTCTCAAATTCTCTCTCTTAACTTAACCCTCAATACTAGACAAAATCCACAAATATTCCTATCCAATTCTAAATAAAGATCTCTTCCTTTTCTTTCTTTCTCCCTCCTTTTTTTGCTTTTTTCTTTTGGTATAATACTCCCCCAAACATGGAAAACTGGGAACCTGTTTAGATTAGAAGAAATAAATACAGGAACAAAATTCTGACAAACAAGAGTGTCTCAGTTTACTTTTTTGGTTTTGCCCTCTGCCTTCTTCATCTTTTTTCTCGGTATGCTGCCATCACTTTTACTCTTCTTCATCTTCTGTTTCTGTCCACTCCATTTGTGATCCTCCTTATTTTCGTGAGGATTCACTTCCTTGAACTCAATTGGTTTAATAATCACACCAGGTTTCTTCACCACCTGCACATAATTGTTCAAAGTAGAGAAATGAGAAACACAGGCAAATGAAAAAATAATTGTACAAATCAGCCAATTCAAGGGAAGGGGGGGAATAGAAAAAGATTTATGTAGAAGGGCAGAAGTTCTTCATTGGAAGTTACTATTTCTTATCTGGTCGTTCATTTAATATCTTCATGTGCGCAAAAAGAGAATAATACGTAAAATTGTATTGAAATACTTACTGCAGGTCGATTAAGAGCACCAACTGCAGTTGCTGGGTTGAATTCAGGTCCAATGGGCATGCGGATGCTCTGCTCAAAAACTTCCTTAGACGTGAAAGGGTAAGGCAATGTTTTTGTAAGGAGTTTCTCAGCCTGCCAAATCAAAATTCAAAAAAGAAAAAATGAACCAATCAAAAAAATGAACACTCATTTGATCAGCATAGAAAGGCATAGTAAAGCAGATTCTTTATACGATTAGCAGAATAACAGAATTCGAGTTATTAGAAGGTTAACAAGCAAAATTTTTTACCTCAATACACCACATAACCCCAGAGGATTGCCTGAAGCACTAAGTCATATATCTACCTCAATATGAAGAAAAGAATTCAATTCTTTGATCTTCAATATTAATCCATTAATAATTACCACCAGAAACATGTAAACCCTTAGATGTCATAGAAATTATCGTTCTAAGTGACCACTCTAAAACTAGTGAATCTCAATGGCTGGTGACTTGCTTAATTTTAGATGGTAACTCAAATTGACTGATAAATCATAAATCTGTAGTTGCATTGAGAAATCATATCAAATTTCAGTATAGCTATCTGAGATGCATTTAAGACCACAAACCTTTTTATCTAACTTCTCAGAGATAATAACATGTTTGAGATGTGCATCCTTTCTCTTCTTAAGAGCTTCTTCTCTCTTCCTCTTGGCATTCTCATGTTCTTTCAGCATCCAACAAGGTAAGCCTTTCTTTTTCTGTACACGAGTCCATTGGCCCCAGCCAGGAAGTAAGACTGGCTTTTCGGGTTCAGGATTTTCCTCATTCAGAATCTCCTGTTTATCATTCTCAAAATCTTCCTCCACATCATCCCCAGCAAAAGCTTGGCGAATCAGCTCTGTCTGGGAAGGGAGTTCATAAGTCGGTTTAGGATCCAATGAAATAATCCCATCCACCATTTGTCCTTCACTTTCTGTATCACTGTTTTCACCCACTTCCTTCACAGGCTCCTAGAACAAAAAAAAAAGTAAGAGACACAACCAGTCTATTAAATAGTAGTTCAAATATTTTAAGAAAATGCAAATAGATCATACCAGTAAATCTTGATTATATTCAGGTTCAACAGCCACCGGGGACTTTTTGCTATTGGCATCCACTTTGTTTCTGCTTTCCATCTGCACATTGTTTGCATAGTCATCAGAAAGACACCCCCCAAAGAAAGAAAATCCTTAATTCTTAAAAAATAAAAGATTAAAGGCAAAAAATAACCTTTCTCCATTTGTCTGATGCAAAAATAGCAACGTCATATGTTGTCTTGGGACCTGGATCTCTAACAACATCATCAAAGCTCTGCAAATTTTCACATTTATGGATCAAGAAACATACAAAAAAACAGGAAGATTGCTCAAAGAAGTCAAGTTACCTTAAAAACAGAATCCTGACGAAACTCATGAGGTAAAACAGAATCAACATGAACATCCTTCTGCATATCACTACTTCCGTCTTTCCTCATATCAAAAACATTTTCTTTGGCCTCCAAGTCATCATCACTATCACTATTAGCATAGAAGTTATCCGTTTTAATCACATCTCTTGATTCTGGAGCACGTATTTTAGCTGCACCAAATACCCTTCTACCACTTGAAGCCTTTATTTTTGAATTTTCTGCCCCACTTGGATCGTCCAGCTGCTTCATCGACACTTCATACTCTTGAAGAGCAAGTTTAGCTTCTTCTTCAGCTGCCTCCTTTCTTTTCCTTAGTCCACGCTCCTACCCAAGAGCAAATTAAAAAGAAATTATAAAGATGTATATATTACAATATGGAACATATCAACAACTTATATTTTAAGGTCCAAAGCAATGAAGCAGAACAAGAAGAAATATAAGGTTACATTCTTCTTTGTGAATTTGGTGCTTTTCATTTGCCCCTGGCCTTTTTAAACATGAAATATAGCTAGCAGAGTGCTGATTCTTCTTCTTTTTCTTTACTGTTCTTTACTTTTCTTTTTGGATAAGTTTTGACCCCAAGGGGAAGAGAAGGGAGAGATTCAAACTAGTAACCTACACTTCATAAGTCATGGTCCCCAACCAACCCCTTGAAATTAGCTAGCAAGAGTGCTGCTAGAATATAATCCACTTTTCTAAAAATTTTGTGGTATCAAGGGGTAGGATTTGAACCAGTGGTTTTAGTTCCATGGAAGCTAATACTACCAGTGGAAGAATACAGTACAACTTCTTAAGAAAACTACCAAGAGAACACCAAATATTACCATGAAAGGTAAAGCAAGAATTCCTGAATCAGGCACTTCATCTTCTTCTTCTAATATTTTGAGGGTCTTCTCTGCTGCTTTTCCCAATAACTTGGATGCCCTACCCTCTTTTAAAACAGAAGAATCTTCATCTACATCATCCTCATCACTGGTGTCATCACTGCTGCTGCTGCTGCTACCGTCTTTCATAGAGTTCATTTTTCTAGTCAAAAGAGCATGCTGTTGGAGCTGTTCAGTTATAGCAGCTCGAGTACCTTCATCTTGGACTTGCAAACCACGCTGTAGAATGCGCGTTGCCCATTTGGAGGTGTTTTTGTGTTTCAGTGTCATGCGTTCCTGTATCCATTCGGAAGTAGAAACGAATCAGAACAAACACTTGATAAAAATTAATCTGGAGTGTTATATATTCTCTCTAAATTATAGTTACCTCTGCCCGTTTGAACTCTTGCTTCATTGCCTGCTCTTTAGCAGCTTCTGGATCCATTTCAATCAGTGCAGCTGCTGTTTTCAATCTGTCTTTCTTCAACAAACGATGGTAAGTTTTGGATTTGATCTTTTTTATGTGTTTTGCCTTCATTTCATGACGAAAAAGAAGGCTGCGCATTTTAGCAATACGATTATGGCGCTCCTTTTCATCTTCCACAGATACCTGCCAAGCAAGGTTGACCGTTGAAAACATAACAAACATCATAAAACCTGTAATTCAAGAGATCTTGCAAAAATTCAGGAGCATCAAAGTTCAAAATGATATTCATAGGTAATTCACAGTTGTCTAGATCACTTTAAAGTGGTTAAGGATTGCTTATCCTTCAATTTTATAACACTTTTCCATTTTATAATATCCTCCCTGTTTCTTTTTAGAGATGGGGATTTTTTTAAGACTGATTCTAGTCTTCCATAAGAATCAACCTTTCCCTGTAAAACATCTATTTCCAACAATGTTATAAATGAACTCTTCAATCAAAGTTTACACACGCACCTTTTTAGTCTTAAACCTATGACCTTACCTTCCTTCGAGAAAGGGGAAAGTGCCATTCGAGCTAGAGCTCATTGGCTTTAACTTTTCTTTCTTTCTAGACACTTTTGTTTTCTATTTGATTTAAATGCAGATATTTTTAGAGACAGTTTGTTTCCTCCATGGGGAAAATCCAACTATTTCACTAAAGCATAAAACAAAACATTTAAATGTTATATCATCTTATTTAATATCCACGTGTGCTTGTGATCTTCCACATGCCCATGCCCGTTCACACAGGTGACAAGATACTTGTCAAACTGAATCCACTCTGAATGGGATAACCAAATCCATTGAAAAGATTCAACAAAATATGCAACCCCAACAATTGCAATGATACCCAAGGTTGTAATCGCTCAGGCAATCAGTAACTTTTACAAAACAGCACCATGAAAACAAGTACACTTTTAAGCAGTAAGGAAAGGAGAGGACATTGTTAACCAGATATTATATATGATAGGACACCAAATTCAATGTGCAAAGTATATATACAACTTCCATACCTGGTTTAATTCAAGAAGCCTGGAACCATCTTTTTTGTGAGCTTCCATAACATCATCATCATAAACTAAAGATGCCATTTTCTTCTCAAATTCAGTTCTAGGTTCAAATTCAGAAGCTATTGCTCCTACAGTTGAAAACCCCAGGTCCGTATCCTCATCAAAATATATGGTAGGTGCCTCCCTATTTCTCTTAACTAGGGGCTCCCACTTGGCCATGTCTTTCTTTGATATTTTATATGCTGCCTGCCTCTCCATCTTCTCCCGAATTACTGTTGGAAGGGGAGCTTCAATAGCCTCAGATTTCTTCATTTGATCCATTATCTTTCTAAGTTTGCCAAACCCGGGTTTCTTTTGAAGAGTGCCTAAAAGGTCTTCCATGCTAATGCGGCCATCACCATCCAAAACATCACGAGTAGGATTATATTCAGACTCTGGATATGCCTCAGATATAACAACATTATTTTTCTTCTTCTTCCCTGTACAAATAGAGTTAAGGGAAATCAGGTCACAATATCTTAAAAAGATAGATGATTGACTTCTAATGGCCACAAGAAAAATTCCCAAATGCCCCCATCAAAGGTACATTTCATTTTAAGTAAAATACAAGCAGAATTGCTATACACACACAAACACTGACGCAGACTTTCTTCTAATATAAGTTATAAATAATTTATTGGAGAAGAAAAGCAAATGTACACAGGATGTATATGCTACATTCTCTCAAGAAAATACAGACATTTATTTTTCAGTAATAGAAACTTGACAAGATGAAATACAATGTGTGACAATTCCAACCATACTAACATTGAAAACAACAATATTTAACTTTCATTTTCTTTCATAATACAAATCCTAGAAATTTCTTTTACACACATCTTGCAGTGCAGTGTAATTTCAATACAACAAAAGCATGCTGTTCTTTACAAGCCAAAACCCTTGAAATTGCTTCAACACCAATGTAGTTATAGGTCCATATTACTTATCAAATCTATGACACCATCAAGAAAAACCAACATAACCGGTGAAAAACAACCTCGAGGCACCATGTCCTAAACATTGCCCAAGGCGCTTACCTAACCAAAGCATCGCGTCAAAATCTAATCTAGTTTGTATAGTGTGCATGTGAGTGGTCCTGATGCAACTTTTTAACAATGTTACATCACTCAATAACTTTGCAGTAGATCAATTTTGACACACACACTATTGAATCACATGACCTCCACATATCCATCATTCTCTTTCCAAATATCAGCACAATTGGAGATTAAGAACTTCTTCTCTTAAAAAGATATATTTAGATCTTACATTTAGAGTAAGGCATGAGGTTCAGATGGGATAACAAAAGATACAATTGACATGAATTCTGACATCCATTATTAGCGGGTTGGGAACATCAAATCCAATATTAGGCTTGGCAAAAAAAGAAATCCAATAAAAATTTATTGAGTGATGTAATTTTACAAAGAGTTATAACAAGCATAACTTGAACCTCCACCCCATATGTGTGTGTGGAGAGATGAAATTAAAAGCATAATTCTCCAATTTATTTTTTTGATAGGTAAAATGGAAGTAAAGTTGACAAGTTGTTGCTGCCCAGGATCGAACTGGGGACAAGCATAATTCTCCAATTTAATTTAAAAAATATAATCATATTCATTATCACCATCACCATCACGTTCATTCCACACAAAAAAGAAAACCTTATGGTTTTGTAGGACGACAGCCTTGCTATTGAAACCTACAATGCAACATGTAGTTAAAGAAGCAAAACAATTTATTAATTAGAAATAATGTTTTGATTCAAGGCCTGTGTTCATGAGATACAAGATTGTTACTCCTAAGATATTTAGGCCTTATTTGTTCTTCCTTTGTATTAGGAGAATAGATAATCATTCAAAAAGAATGCTCCATTTTAAAGGATTAACACAGTTGAGTGTTGTTTAAATACAATAAATAATAGTCATTTGTGTAGCGAGACATTCCCTTCTTGTACATGTTACCTCAACTGAGGTGTAAAAGGTGAGCACCTCACCAAAGACGCCTTGCTGCACCCAAGACCCAAGGCAAGTGCACAGAGAGCATTTGACTACACTATTCAAAACACTTCAAATGTTACTAATTAAGATTCTTAACACACCACCTTACCTTCAAAAGCCTCACTTGGCATTCCAGTGATTCCTTCCAACATCCTGACATGCCTTCCATCATCCTCCTCTTCAATCTCATCATGGGAATCTTCAAGTTTGTTTCCTCCATCATCCACAAGGTCACCATCCTCGTCCTCATCATCATCTGATGGCACATTCTCATCCTACATAAGCAAGAAAAGAGAAAAGTATACATAAATACACATGTTAACAAATGAACTGGAAAGCAGTATAATAACTGATGCTTTTCTGCAATAAGAAAACAAGACTGTGGAGACCAGGGCAATACAATTTACTTGGACTAAGTTTCTTCTTTGCAAGGTTACTTCTTCAATACAAGAATAAGACTGTGGGTTGAATCTAGCTAACAAATGCTATCGGTATTAAAGATAAATTCTCCACAATGCAAGATCATAGATATATCAGCCAACCATGCCAAAAAAAAATTCCCAAAAGAAAATTATGCATACTGACTTCTTCTTTTTTTTCTTTCTTTTTCTTTTTTTTTCCTTTTTTATGACAAGGAACCCCATCAAGGTATGGGCCAGTGGGACCATCCATGAGGGGTAAAACCCCAGATGCCTACACACCCCCACTGAGCAGGCATCGAGTAAATCACAAAATGCCTCAACTAGGAGTTGAACCAGAGACTTTTGGTTTAAAGTTAGTCTAGGCACTCTCCCTTACCGCTATTGACTAATACAAATCTTGTTATTTTATAGATTTTCACCTTTTTTTTGTCTATTTAAATTTAGAAAAGTCTGCTCTTGACTTCAATTCATCACATCATGCCCAGCGATAGGCAAATAATTCACAATTTTTTTGTGTGTGCGTGCTCACTCAAACACAACTTTACCCTAAAAGCTAAATTTGAATCACATTACCCAATCATTTCAATTCTTCCACATACCATAGCATATCAGTCAACTTTCCTAATTAACAATCAGCATAAGCATATATAATTTTTTTTTTTTTTTTTTTTTGATAGGCATTAGCATATATATACAAAAAATGAAGATAAAATAAAATAAAAGGTCAGCATAGTGAAATCTCAGCTGATTTCCTAAACCTTGCCAAAGATCTAAATCTTGAGCTGAGTTTTCCAACTCAAAATCTACATCTTCATTCAAATCTCTTTTTAAAACTTAGAACCCAATTCCATAATCACAACTACAGCAACACTTCTATACAAAAGCACTCAAAGACAGTTTTTTTTTTTTTTTAAAAGACAAGCCTATGCAGCCACAAATACATAAACACCTTTATACCTATGCCCAAATAACAAAAATCAAATACCATGTACTATCCAACTAAGAGAACCTCAAAAAGCTCATTAATCTCAAAGAACTAGAACCTTAAACCACAAAACATTCCCAGCTAAACAAAAGCACAGAAATTCAAAAAACTCATAATAATTCAAGTTCCACAATGCAAAAAAAAGAAAGCACCATAGTTTAAGAGAGAGAGAGAGAGAGAGAGAACCTCGAAATCTTCGGGAAGCTCGTATTCGAAGTTCTCCACGGGGTCGAACCGACGATTCTTCCTGGACTCTTCCTGGGGGATTTTCTCCTCGTACTCGTAAATGTCATCGGTGAGAAACTCTCCCTCATCGGAATTGATATCTTCGTCATCGCTGTTCAACTGGGTGCTAGGGTTTAAGCGCTCGATCTCCTTGCGCAGTGAATTAGGCAAGCGAGGACCCTTCCTCACATCGTTTCTCTTGGACTTCTTCTTCTTCGTCGATAGGGTTTTAGAGCCCGAACTCTTTTGCTTCTTCATCTTGTTGTGCTTTGGTTCGTCTCTCCCTTTTCGCTTCGTCTCCACCATGGCTGAGAGAGACAGCAGAAAGAGAGAGAGAGGTTTTAGCTTGGACTTGGAGCGGCCTAATGCGTAACCTGCTTTACAATTTGCAGGGCAAAACCGCAAAACCTCGTGTTTTGGACCCGAATCAAATGGACCGGATTTTGGGATATTTGAAAATCGGATCCTACTGACGGGTGCAAGTAGATCCACGAATCTCAAACCGACAATGGCTCATTCTATTTAATATATACAATTATACATATAGGAAAAACTGGTTTGGCCCAGCCCAACTTGATCAAGAATGGGTTGAGTTTAAGGCCTAATACAACTAATTTGTAGAGGTCAATGGCCAAGATCAACCTTTAATACATTTGGTAGTCTTGATTCAGTAATTTAAAGAAAGAAGGTTGACAAGAACGACTGTATAATTTAAGAGCTAAATCAAGGGGGGGAAAAAAAAGATTCTTATGTAAGTTTCTTCCTCAAGCGAGCCGAGGAGCAACAATTCTATTGATTTATACTTCTCGATTTTACGGTGAATACTTTGGTCTTGTTTGGATTTTGGTAAACTGAGTTAACATATCTCAGTTTTGTTAACGCATAACCCAAAAACGGTGGGCCCCACGGGTACAGAGCTTGTTTGGATGATTTATCAAACTCTTAACTCAATTAAAATATCTCAATTTTTTGAGATATGAGTGAACAAATTCAAAAACACGGTGGCCTTGTTTTCAAGTTATGAGTTTAATTTGGTTTGAAGATGTTGGCTTTGGTCGCATTGAAATATTAGCACTATTATTTTATTTTTCTTCTTCACTCTCACTTTTTATTTTACACCATATTATTTTCGTCTTTAACTTTACCATAACTCTCAATCCTCTATCATTTTATTGTAAACTATGATACTAAAATGATAATGCAAAATATTAACCCAAATAATGAATGGGTCCAGTTTAGTCCTTTTGGTCTAGTTGGAGTTTTTTTTTTTTTTTCTTTTTTCTTTTTTCTTTTTTCTTTTTTTTGGGGGGGGGGGGGGGGGTGGGGTGGTGGGATTTGGAGGGGATGGGATGAGAGGCTTTCTACTTATGATATGAGATAATATTCAATGATTTGCATGCACAAATATTTGAAAAATACTACATGGTGAGTCAAATGAGTAGACTTTGTGAAGGTGTAAGTTTGATGGTTAGAAATGATTTTTTTCTTCTGAAGTTTTGCAACAATGGGTGATACTTACATTTGTCTCCTTATCAAAATTATCAAAATGAACCAAACTGATCACTAAAAAAAATTAAAGTGAGTTAAGTGTCATATAACTAAACCACATGCCTTCATGCCTCTTTTTTTTTTTTTTTCATTTTCTTTGTTACTCACTCTCTCTTTTTTTTTAAAAAAATTGATTTTTATGGAGTGAAGATGCCTTCATTATAGGAATATTAAAAGGGTGGTAATTATGATTATCCACAATTTTAAAACTGACAAACGGTCATAATTAGTTTAACTATTACTTTTTGAGAAATGCTAATGAGTGCCCTTAGGGCACTGGTTAATAATCCATTTAAAGAAAATTTTTATGGGAAATGAAAAAAAAGTAATTAATATTTTGACAGTTTTTTTCATTTATTATAAAAGTGGTATCAAAACTTTCTTAAAATGAATTATTAACTAGTGCCCTAAGGGCACTCGTTAGCATTTCTCTTACTTTTTTCATATATAAGATTTAAATATTACCTCTATATATATATATATATATATATTATATTAAAAATGAATACATCTATGCTTGGCCAACATAAGCCAATGAACACTATTTTTTGTTCACTTCCACCTGTCACAAGAGTGAATAAAGAATGAGAATGTCATAATTTAAAATCCATTAAATATGCTTTTAACTTACTAATAAAAAAATAAATGGAAGAGACCTCATAGATGATATATGTATGAGCTAAAATCCAAGGATCCTAAGTGGATTGGGCCGGAGTGATATCCGGGACAATTAATTTGAAGAGATGGATTTTTAGAATAACAATTAAAACTCAAACAATGGCTCTTAAAAAGAATTGATCACAACAGATATGATGAAACAAATCTCATGGGAGTAAAATAAGACTGGAGTATATTTTTTCTTCCTCGAAAAATTCGAGGAGGGTTTACACTTATGCAAAGACAATGTTCAACAGTTTTTTGTGTTCTTGGTACTCTCTCCTTTCTTAATCTCCAAATCAAATCCTTGTACACGGGGGATCTCTTCCTATTTATAGCCTCCATGCTTCGATCCTGACCCTCCACTTGGATGGTAGATGATTCTTCTCCATGATATTTGTCCCATCCTTCACCTCCTCTTATTTCAAGGTGGTGTTGAGCATGTAACAGACTGTGGTGGTACTGTTTAAGTGTCATTCGGCCATTACTGCAGTATGCCTAGTTGGTACCATACATTTAATGCGAAGGTGATGGTATTTCTGCTAGGAAGTTTCCTCCAAGACCTATCCAGGTCTATTACTGTTACCTTCTTCAGACCGATACGTTTGGGCTTAACTCGTGAATTTTGTAGCTTCCTCAAACTAGTCATTTCCTCGAATGGTCTTTTTCCTTGGTTCATGTGGGCTTACATAGCTCGTTCATATCTCTAGTTGGGCCCAATTAGAGCCCATCTAAAGCCCAATTTGCCTTTTGTCCCTTTGGTCCCCACAATATAAAATAGCTTTTGGTTATAAAAATTTAATATCCTTTTGACATCCATTGTGATATTATAATTTATATATATGTTTGTGGTTTGAACTCTATCTTCTCCTCCTCTACCATTTACCTATCTTCAAAAAAAAAAAAAAATTCAAGGAACATAATTTGCTCTAAATATTTCCTCTGTATCACTTGTTAAATAGCAAAATAATGATGACAGTGCTGGAATTATCGGCTTATCTTCGTTTGTGCTCATCTATTTATCATATTGCATTCATGTTAAATGTCCTGTACATGTTGCTATTCATAACTCCTTGAATGGGGCTTTTAATTTGCTCTGTTAAATTATGATGACCAATTGTAAGTAATTCAGACCAATATAATGTAAAGGAGCCTATATAGTTAAAAACTGAGAGAGAGAGAGAGAGAGAGAGAGAGAGAGAGAGAGAGAGAGAGAGAGAGAGAGAGAGCATAAGGTTTCTGGTTTACTTTAGTCGCTACCAATTGTCTTATAACATTATCAACTGCACCACACTTTTAGTGAAAGGTCAAAATTTACCTGAAAAAGATACGATCATGGTCAGTGGTCACCTAGCTATTTCATGTAACTATTAACTCTACTAGGCAACTCTTCTACAGTTAAATCCTCAGACTACCCAACAACTGTACAATGAGAGAGCTAGCCAAATAAAAATAACACCTCCCTCTCTTTCTCTCTCGTTTACGTGCTTTATACATGGTTAAAGACCTACATGTGCATAGAATTGGCTTAAAAGAAGTTGTCAATTTTAAAGCAAACACAGAAGGTAGAAAAGCAAAAATTGAGTGATAGCATTACCTACTACAAGTTCACGCAGTTGTGACTTGGGTGGCAGCTAGGTTGAAGAGACAAGGGTGAGGAACCCATGTTGGAGAAGGGGAGCACGTGCAAAGAGTTAACTGGCATCTGAGAGAGCCAAGTGCATTGCACGTGCCCTGCTTCTCCAACAAGGAGCTTCCCACCCATCAAGTCTGTACACACGTTGAAGTATGGTGGGTGTAACTTTAGTTGAAATGGATAGAGGAAGAAACACAGTATTTATAGGTGCAAATTGGTGAGGGAGAGAGTGAATTTAATGACCATGGTATAGGACTTAAAGAGCAATGAGTAAATTCGAAGTGTGGGTGTGGAGAGAAACATCTGTGCCAAGCCATGCCATGCCATCATGCTAGTATATCTAAAGAGACCCAAAAAGGTTGTTGTCTGCCTTATTTCCAAAAAAGCCAGCAACCCTTTGCTCCTCTTTAAGGATTCAATGCAGAGAGAGACAAACACAAGCCTCTAAAACCTCTTTTCCTATCGATGCAATGCAATGCAATGCAATGCTAGCCTTTGGGTCAAGAATCTCTTAGGCCAATGATGTTGGGAGTTGGGACCCACCAACATGTGGGGCATGGGCCTGCATGCCCCTCTCTCTTCCTAGATCAAAACTATTGGGGTGGGGCCAATTTGTAAGGTGAATCGGTGATCACCTTTTACTTTTTGGAAAGAATTGGATGGTGCAAGCAGAGGAGAAAGAATAATGAAGAGTGCACGTAGGCTTTGCGTGTTGGGCGCAAAGTTTTTGAGTGGGGTATGTCATGTGTGTGTGTGAGTCTGAGTGTGAGTTTTTGAGAAAGGCTGGGAGGCTCCCTAGGCAGATATGATTCTCTAGATGCAGTAGGCCTCAGCTTTTCCCCCTAAAAATTTGTGGTGGTTTCATTGGATGGGACTTCAAGAATTTCAAAGCTCCTGCTGATATATTTACAAGTTAATATTATGTCCACATTAAGCAAACTGAGTAAAGCTTTGAACATGGAAGACATCATACATTTTCACCACCAAAAGAATTGAAGCATGCATATGTGAAGTTAATTCCTCACCATACACACTAATATGTTGTGTGTGGCCACTTCTTCTTTCTTTTTTTTATAGATAAGCAAGAAATTTCATCAAGCATCAAACAATAACAGTACAGTACAAAAACTCAAACAACAACTTTCAACTTAGTAAAACACCTACAACCAGATTACTGAATTATTTTGGGGTTTTATGTGTTATTTTCGAGCTACTTTGAGAGATTTGATTGGTCCTAGGTTCGAATCCTACTTGAAGAGATTTGATTTAATTTGAATTAATGAATTCAGAAGAAAAGGTTCACCGTATTCTACTATTGAATAAAAATTTGGATAAACATTATTATGTCTCACTTGAATTGCTCCATCTATCCTCACGAGGAAATAATAAATGAATTCTCAGTACACCCGACCTGTTATAGATGTCATGCTAGCATCATTGTCCTACAACACTTTTTTATGCATGTGAACTCCAAATTTTAGCTTCAAATGCATACTTCCTTTTACTTTTACTAGTCAAGGCATGCGATCTTGGTTTTTTCTTTGGCTACTGGCTTTTTTGGTGTGGAATGTTGGCAGTATCATATATAAGATTGATCAAGCATGATTCAAGCCACTAAATTATAGTGTAATTTAGTAATATAATTGTTCACTCCTTGCCTCTTTCAATCCCATAAATTTGTGTTTGTCTTTGTAAAACTTACATGAAAGTTGGATATAATAGAATAACCCAATATATCAATGACTTTATAGCCTAATAATAGTGCTTCTCCTCTTGCAATGGAGGCCTGAAATTTGATTCAATAAAGAGAGGTCTGAAGTTTGATTCATTACAGATACAGATTTTGTGAGATAAGATTTTGTGAGGTTTTATGAGACAAGAAAATTAATGGTGTATCTGTTGTCTATTATAAAAAGTGAAATACATTAAATATCCACTCGATATTATATGAGAAATTGCAGTCGTGATCAGAATGACAATGTGAATTGCAAAAACCCATCATTACAGCCTACTGCAATCTTCATTGCTAAAGAAGATATTTACGTCAAGATTAAAAAGAAGACAGACATTGTCTGCGTGCTTAGCTCTGTTGTTTATCTGAAGAGACATAATATAAATGCAGCAAAGCAACAACAATGTGGACGCATTCCTTCATGGCTGATGCATTAAAGAGTCGGTGAGGTTTATTACATTCACAGTGCTTTTTAATGATGAGTAGAAACTGTTCCACTCTTGAATCACTATATATTGTCTTGTGGAAGAAGAACATAGATTCAGGTTGAGGTCATCATCAAATCTAGGGACTTAAATACTGGCGTGTACATGAACTGGTGCAGTAAATGCTTTATTTGGTCATACACTCTTATGTATTCAAAGGGCGTTTGAAACTCAATCATGCCTCCAAGAAATTAAATTCTACCATACTTGATGCATATGTTTGACTTTGCCTCAGGACTGAGGAACAGCAACAAAACAAAAGGTACTTGAATGTGCATTAATATTGGGAGTGGAAATATTTGAGTTCTTTTCTTGGACTTACTACTATCCAATCAAATCTAATGCATCCGAGTACTGTACTTGCTATATTTTATCACAAGTTATACACTTCTTGCTATATTTTATAAGTGGTGATAATTACATACAGTATACGAAACACACAACTGAAATCATGTTAACACAATTTTAGTTATAATTAGCATTATATGACATCAATGTTAGCAAGTTGGTAATGGTAGGTTAAGGGCAGAATTATAGACTAATATAGTTACCCTTCCCCTTGGAGAGGATTAAAGAGGAGCAACGCCCTCTTATGTATCATAGCTTTCTAATTACATTGTCTTTTTGGTATATAATTTAGTATATAAATTGAAAACTGTGTTTGAGAAAGCTTAGAAAGCTTATTTTTAATAGCGAGATCCTTTATAAATTATAGTAAGTTACTCACTGAAAAAAGCACTGCTCAAAAAATTATGCCTAAGAAAGCTAGGCTAAATAAGCCTAAACAAACACATGATTTAGGTCCTCTTCTTTAAATGCCTCTGTTTCTTTGAGAACTGACATGGCTGGATTGTAAGCAACTGGTTAAGAAGATGGTACCGCAACCAGGGTCATTGAAATTTTGAAATGGCCAAATTCAAAATGACAGAAAACCAATTTCTAATGCTTGACTGCTCATAATTCATTTAAAATCTTTTAAAGAAGATATGATAACCCATGAATTAAGCTGAAAATCACATCTATAAGAGACATATTTACAACTCATTTTCATATCATATTACATTCAAGCGCTAGGTATGGCACATTCTTTTTGATCACATTGGCAACCCTACCCCCAAGAAAGACGAGGAAAAGAAGCCCCCCTTTCCCAGCTAGCAAATCTGCAAAATGGAATCACCTTCCGATACCAGTCATCACTTGAAATTGAAATTCACTTGAATGATATAGCGCATTCTAATCTGATCAACATTGTAAACTATGTATTCGTTGTATAATAAATCACCCTGCAAGAAGCATTTGAATTTTAGAAGACATACACTAAGCTATGTACCCTCATAATTAAGTGCGCTGCACAAATATTGAACAAAAGGTAAAACAATCCCAACCAAAACAAAAGGAGGAACAAAACACACGACAGTTTCTAAATTTTACTGCCAAAATTTTCTAACTCATGATGCATTATACCTTATGGTCCATATGTTTAGCTCTTCCGAGGGGAACAACAACACCATCCTCAAGTGTCTGAGCTTCTGAGAGATCTGGTGCAGTACCTCCAACACCTTTTGTACTGCAACAAAACATCAGATTTTAATCCACATCGACTTTAAAAGTCTTCAATATGATAATTAGTCTTGACATTACTGGTAATTCAATGCAATAACATGAGCGCATTTTCATACTTCAACCATTGAATTCGGCAATTCCACTTTTTCAGAGCAAGGCAGATGGAATGATTCAGGTGTCAATAAAAATAATTAAAAAAGAAAAAGAAAAAAAAAAGACAAACAAACCTAAGCTTCCCCTCTGGCAACTTATCAGCATCATATTTTGCACTTAGAAGCTCAGCCATGTCACCCAGAGCTACCTGAAAAGTAAATTGTTAAAGTCTTATGACAGCAGTTATCAAGGAGGAGTGGAGGACTACACAAATTTTATGGGTCTAAAAGAAAATAAGAAAAAATAGCGATACTCCCAGAAGACTAATCTGGGTAGAATAGACCAACTCAGCCAGAAATAAGATACATTCTGGGAGAGTGGGAACACATACAGATTACTGATATATAAGTCCAAACTCCTGTTGGAATGTTGGGCTTCAATGTAGAACAGAAAAAGGGTAAATATTCATATAGTTGTCCAGCAAGACCCATCTGTTCGTGAGTGGTAATCTAGTGCATACATCTTACCATTAATGAAATGTAAGACATTTTTGTATACAGTCGGTGATATGAATGTGTTCCACCCCAAAAGAATGTCTTTTCACATAACAATAATGTTTTTACAGAATAAAGAACAACCTCACACAAAAGCAGCACGCCAGCCTTGGAACCATGAGAAGCATAGCAATAATTTGCACTTTTGGAGAACATGTCAGCAAAGTAAACACCCTTCCCAAACATGTAACCTGTTACAGGTGCTTCAGGTGGAGCTATGCGCAAACCTGATAGAATACAAGTTAGGCTTAAATATTTTTAAGTTATTGATGGAAATTTTCAGATCACATGATGTGAAAACACACACACACTTATTAGTACTTATGAATCTTGAGAGGAAAATAATAACCTTGGGATAAAATGCCAGTCCAATTTGTAAGCCGAGAACCATGCCATAAGAGCATTCTATTTTTCACACTGTTAAACTGCTTGCAGGAGTAATAGGCAGTTAAATTAGGACTTAAAACCTAACGAATTACTTATATATCAGAACCTAATGAAACAAATAAAAAATTGCTAAAAAATATCTGCAATGATAGAAATATTTTGTAATAAAGGTCTTTTATGTTCACAGAAAATGCCTCGTTACCTTTTTGAAGCGTTCAGATTCACCCTCTCTTGATACCCTGAATATTTGAACAATGTCCACAGTGTAATTTGAGTGTGTTTTTGCATGAGTGTTCTGCATATATTTTGCAACCTGAAAAGATGAGGAAACAAAAACTATGTATCAGATCTATATACCAAAGTGGCCAGCTAATAAACCAACTCATGGAGTCATAAGCTATATTTTGCATGTATTATAGTTTGGGGTTGGGGGCATTCTTTTTACTGTCCTTTGGTGTGTGTGTGTGTGTGTAAATAAGTATTACTGTTAAAACTTCTGAAGCTATTACCATAGAGAATTCCTCAGAATCAACTTCAAGAGGTGACAGTTCAGAATGAAGCCGTTGGTACTGAGAATACAAGGGGTCACCCTACAATGATGGCAGAGATGTAAATAAGTAGATTACAATGGCTTCTTAAAAACATGCAAATATGACTTTCAGAGACTTTCTAGACACAGCCAGTCAATAATTAAAAAGGAGAGAAGCGAATAAGTGATACCTCTGTTCCAGTGTCATCTTTCAACAGCTTTGTTGCAACCTCAATTTCAGACAGGGCCTCAACCTTCAATTAGATGCAAGAAGTTGATCAGATCAGTGTTCTCATAATCAATAGCAACTGAATAAATTTCCAAATACAACCAAAATCTGACTGATAGGCCACAGCAGGGGGTTACAAAAAAGGATATTATAGCATCTAATATCCCTGGAAATAAAATAATATAATACCAAAGTTGTCGAGAAAATAATTAAATCCCAAAGTAGGGTCCTACATCCGCCCTCCACAACCAAAACAAGAAGAAAAGAAGTTAACTGTGACAATATGGATATATTGAATTAAAGAAAAAAAGGGATTACCATTTCCAACTTGTGTTTCAACTTCTGAGGAGAGTCAATTACAAATTCACCTGCCATCATTTACTCTTGCATATTAAAATAGATGCCATTTTTGAGAGAAAATAGACAACCCAAACTATTATATCCCTAGTTTATTAAGCGTACAGTGGAGAAAAAAGAGAGGACTTACGCATTTTCTTAAATCCGAAGTCATGGGGAATAACAGTGTAGAATTCTCTACAAGAAACCATTGATTAAAATTGGAATCTCAAACTTCTTGAAGCTAGAATGCATGATTCAAAACCAAAACAACGTAAAAAGAAAAATAGTGTGCTTTATAAACAAACATCAGATGTGCTGTTTAAAATGCAAAGCTAATTTAGTCAAGCACTTGAAAAATACACTGTAACAGCTCTCTAGCAAAGAAGGAAAAATCTTACCCACTTAATTGCTCAAGTTTTCTCCTATCAGATTGGCCAATCACATCGGCAATCCTCTTCAGGACATCATAACCCTAGACATTGTCAAAGAAAATTAGTTCATGGAGTGTTCTCAGAAAACAGTGGTACAAGAAATAAGACAAAAGATATTGCAACATAAAACTACAGCACACAAGTGTAGGCAGAGGAACAATGCACAACCCATTTAAAAGCTAGGAAGCACAAACATAGAAACGGACATAGGCACGAGTACGGGTATGGCATGAGCAATTTCTGAAAAATTATAACATGAAATGACCAGTACGATACCAGTATGACACGGTCAGACGTGGATATAACACGGGTACGACACCTTAAATGAAGTGTCCATGCTTCCTAGTTTAAAAGTTTAGTTGATTTTAAGATAATTAATCATTGAAAATTCCTGTCAAAATTTCTTCATGATATCCTTCTTAGTGTGAATCCCTCTAAGTATTCCCTAAAAGTAGCTAATCAATAAAATAGAGATTTTTCTCAAATACACATAACTAATAGTATATTCTATTATAATTTTATCTCCAAATCAAATATAAGCAAAAGGAAACTTCCTTGCGTCTAATAAAGACTTACCTTCATAATTGTTGATTTGCTCAGCTTTCCAAGTGGCAGCTTATTAGCATTGTATCCTAAATGATTATGTACAAATCAAATCTTTGTAAACATAATTAAAGAGAAACAATTACCATATCAATGAAATATATTTTGATAATAGGATATCAATAAAATATTACAACCCAAAGGAAAGCATCCATCAAAACACACTTCATTTTTTAAATGAACTTAACAATTATTTGTCATGCTTTAGCATTTTTATGATCATCTGCATGATATCCTCTATAAAGTAAATGATTGATCAACTAACCAATTTCCATCATTTGCTGCTTCATCATGCTGACATTGCAGATAAGAGAGATAAATTTTGCAACGCGTGCCTCAAGTTGTGTTTCCCGAGGTTGAATTCCTAAAGCAGAGTCAGGCTTTTCTTTGACCTGATAATCATTATTAAGTATTCAGTAGCAAAGAAAATATAATATGGTTCTCTCTTCTTTCTATTTTTGGTCAAACAGAAATATGGGATACGGAACAGGGATGATACATCCTTATACCTCCCACTCTTGAAAGCAGAGAGATAAAACTTCACTAAAAATGTCTTGTAGCAACCTAATGATGTTCAAAAATACATCTATCTGGAAGGTGCTTAAAAATCCCCACCCCCACAACACCTTCTGTAAATGAGACACCCATCATCATTGATGCACAGTGAAGCCAAAAATAAAATTTGTTCCATACATGAGAAGTGAGAACAGAAATCAATAAAGTCGCCTTTCTTTTGCTTCCATTTTTATTGCACAAGGGAGAGCGGCTGAAGTTTTCTTGTTAAATAAAAATGACATCTACTTCAAGCATTCAGCACTTTAAGGAAAAATATAAATTTAGAATCAGGAGTACTCACATCTGATTCTTTTTCCTGCTCACCATAATCCATTTCCAACCAAGTATAACTCTTTGGGTGGCAAATGAACTCTTTTCGAGTGGACCAGTGGTTCTTGGTCTTGGCAAAGAATTTCTGTTCAAACTCCTGGATTGCACTGTCACGTGATGTATAAGGACCAAATAACTTGTCTTGACCCTTTATACCTACTCTCCCCCACCTATTGTAAACCATGAATGCACTGCCATCATCAGATTCTGCAAGTAATTTTGAAATAATATCAGTAAGAGTTCAGGATACTAGATTACTAGTGCAACAAAGTAAACAAACCAAGCTCGAGTGCATTACCAAACTAGATTATATGCTCAAGCTTGGTTCATTTTCTTGTCAAGAAAGTTCATGCTTCTTCACATGCTAATAATTAATAACTAAATTTAGTTGAAACTATATTATTTGGGTTAATTAGATAGAATGATAAGTTGCTTCGGCACAAAATAGGAAAGGGTCTCGTTACAATTACAAATACACCCTCCTCTATTTATCCTTGGATCCTTTACTCATAATGATTTTAATTTATAAAAATACAGAAATTAAATTTACCAACCTTGTAATGTTAAAAAGTATACTTAGACTCTATTTGGATACCGCTTATTTTGCTGAAAACTGAAAACTAAAAATACTGTAGCAAAATAATTTTTAAATGTGTGAATAGTACCGTGGGATCCATTTATAATGAAAGTTTTGCTGAAAAAAAATGTTTGTGGGTCCCGTGAACAGTGCACGGGACCCACTGGAACTTAGTTAACGCTCTTCTCCCAAAAAAAAAAAAAAAAACGCAGACACAGGATAAGCTTTATCCAAACAGGTACTTACTTTGATTACAAAATTGACTTTCTAAATTATCAATAAATTTCAAATAATAAGTTCCACTTCAAGGGGATCTAGGGATATGAAGTCTAGTGTGGTGAACTGACATTTGATGTCTCATGAATTTATTTACAAACTTACAAAATTCAATCTATATATTTCAAATATTTATACATATATACATATAAAATTATATATTATTTAATTGGGCATCGTACAGACAAGCTTGTTTACAAGTACATTATTACGTATAAGCTCGGCTTTTTAATAATCAAGCCTAAATTTAGGCTTTAGCTTAGCTCTTTTACTAAATAAACAAGCTAAAGCCAGATAATTTGGACCTCAAATTTAAAAAATAAAAACAACCGGCATTGTTATCATAAGAAGCTTCACAGTTCACAAATTGAATTTAAATCTTTACTCAAGCCTATAACTGTTTCTGGTTGGTCGCATAGACCATGTCACACCAATTTATCAGTGCAAAAACATGTCCAGTTTGGAGAAGAGGAGTGGGTATAGTGCATAATCAATAAATTTGAGAAACAACCAGGGATTGAATCAACTAGAACTATAAATTTTTTTTCATTCAAACATCACTATTGACACAACTTCCTACTCAACATACTTTCATGATTCGAAATGAATTAACCAAAAAATATTAGAGTAAATAAAATTTGCAGGGAATCAAGAGCTAACCAAGAGCTTGAATCACGTAAAATTTATTATTATTATCGCCAACATTTGTCTGGTTCAACATGGCATCATATATTTCATCACCCTACATCATAAAAAGCAACATTCAGTCCAAATTCAGAAAGCCAAATACCAACCAGAACACTAAAAAAATTATTGATATTGATTACGTTCTACTGAACAAAATCTCTACTCATTCACTACATTGTGCTACAATAACTATAAGACTTGCCAACTGCAAAACATGGTAATGGGCCTTTATGTCATCTGGAAGCCATTGATCCAGCACTGCCGCGCCCTTTTTGGTCGCTGTTACAATCTTCTCCTCCTTGCTTTCACGTTCTTCTTCATCAGCTGGCACCATCAAATTTATATATTAAATAAACTCCCCAACTCAATCAGAACCAATCCGTAAAAAATAAAAAAGCTCCACTCCTCCGTTGTGAAAACAACTCAAAAGAAATGCAATACAAATAGTGTTAGCTTCACATTCTCTTAGGCTCCATAACAATAAATTAACAATTGTCCCAATAGCTTAAACTATCAGAACACTCCATCTCACGTGGGGCCTAGACTCCCCCTAAATGGGAGGTAGAGTGGAGACAAGGTTTGAGACCATTGCTCCAATACTATTATAAATTATTGATTGTCCCAAAAGCTTAAGCTATCATGATATGATAAATTCAATCATTTAATCATATTCTACACACATAAAACTATAAAAACACCTCAAAGAAGCTAAATCAAAACAAAACTTTTTGAATTCCACATACGAACTATGTTATACTACATATACGACAGTAACCAGTAGGTATTGAACTCGCAAACCCAGTTGCCTAGTTCCTCATTTCCTACATTTTCTCAGCAACCAAACACAGCACAAAGAAAGAAAGAAAGAAAAAAAGAGTAGATACCTTGAGGACAGTCCTGTAAATCGTGGTTTGAATCTTTAGAGAGTCTTTCTATGAGTTCTTTCTTAGACCCAGTTGCGGAAATGCCTCGAAGTGCAGCTTGTTGACGCAATTGCTGAATGCCCATTTCTCTAAACTTCTCAACGGCCATGATTTTCTGCTGGGACCCAATTGAATCCCCATTTTCCGAGTCTCTATCTCTCTTCTTATTGGCTGACAAACCATCGTCTGCACCCGCTGATTGCTTGTTTTCTTTGCGTAGCGCTGCTCCGAGTCTTCGAACCTGCCAAAGAAAACATTCAGTTGAGACTTACAAAAGAAAGAGAAAGTTTTATAAATGTGAGAGAGTGAGAGAGAGAGACAGAGAGACAGAGAGGGCTGGACCAGAGTGGGTTTGGTTCCGGTGGTACTGAGTCCGCGTTGGCCGAGTTGGGTTCGGAGTTCTTCTACTTTGAGCTGTTGTATTGCCATGAATTCGCACAGAGACACAGAGTTGAATGCGTTTGAACTTTGGAGTTTGAAGTTGAAAAGCTTCACTGAGGCGAGGGACATATAAACGAGGTTGTGACAACCTTAAACGTCGTCGCTTCAGCAAGAAGAGTGCACAGCACGATAGACTCAGCGCGGGCTTTGGACTTTTTGTTTTGATTGGCCCAAGTTGCCAAATGACATCCCAACAACTTTTAGAAGGGACGTGATATATAAGGTCTGTTTGGTTATGTTGTTTAAATAATAGTTTTTATTGTTTAAAAAATATAACATATATTTTCACAACACTTTTTCATCCATACATATTTTTACAACACTTAAACAACGTTACTAGAACAACATTACTAAATGGACCCATACGTACTGAAAATTACGGCTGTCTACCGGAACCCGTAACTAACCAACCCGATGCAACCGTACCCAAAAACCGGCTAACCTGACACTAATGACAATCGGCAGTAGGTCTTAGCCTCTAGCAATCGAGACTGACAGATTGGTTGACGAGTCTATTCTTCAAAATTCGATTCCAACCGATCCGATCGGCCTATATATTAGAAACACGCCGATTTTCGCAGGTATGAGGAATTTCCGATCATTTGTTGCTAGATATGTCGATATTCGGCGAGATCTTGTCAAGATCTCAACAAATTTGTTGAGATCCGGCAAGTTCTTTTAGAAATCTTGCTAGATCCAGCCATGTGTCAGCCAAATTTGGCAAATTTCAGCCAATTCCGATCGAATTTCAGCCATTTTTGGCACGTTTTGGCAATTTTCTTCTTCACTGAGTCTGATTGACACCGACCGATATCCGACACACCCGAACCAACTCATCTTACAGGTCGGCGACGAGTCTAGATTTTGGAGACCCGATGTGGTCGGGTCAGTTCCAGGTTGGGCACAAATTCGACCCAGACCGACCCATGGACAACCCTAACTGAAATGATAAGTTCTGGTTGAAATAACATCACTTTTACACTTCATGGAAAATGAAGTGTAATGAGTATAATGAAGTACATGGGTGTATTATGTTATGGTGGGATCATTCTCATTTATTTATGGTGTGCTAATATGAAAGTGATGTTACTTCAATCACAAAATTCCACCTCAATAGATGTGGAAAAAAAAATCATAAATTTTTTTGTGACCTTTATCTTCTAAATAAGTATTAATTTTTAGGATAATGTCTTACACACATCTTTTTGCACACACCGCATACATATTATTTTTCATGATTTTAGTTCAAATAGTTTTGAACTAAAATGTGAATTGTATGTACTTAATTTGTGTGTAATATGACAATGTATAATAGAGACTGGCCTATTTTTGATGCAATGAAAAATCCTGATTAAACCTCAAAATGTATTGGTGATAGTTTGGTGCTATTTTTTTAGAGAAACTTTTTTTTTTTTTTTGGTTTGGTTTGCTTAATTAGCTTACTTGCTTTTTTACTGTATATTAAATTTTTTATTTTTTTTGAGGCATAATTATACTTTTTTCCCATAAAGTATAAATTGAGCTACAAACTCTTGGCTACCCTTTTTTTTTTAAGCTAAATGAGTCCATAAAAATAAATTATACCAAACCAAGTAACATTCACATTAGAGGATGTAAAAAAAAATGAAATTTTTTTACATCATAAAACAGTACTCTATTTATTTTACCAAATTATTTAACAATACGCCCAACATCTCAGTTTTTATTTTTACATACAACTCAATAAAATTGATAATGCACAAAAATTGTCAGTGAGTTGATCGTCCACACACGTGCCAATGGGTGCACCTGAAGAACAAAAGAGAAGAACCAATCAAAGGGCACCAGTGGGGTACTGGCCAAAGACCCTCCAAAGGTTAAATTAGTGATGAAAGAATCTCCAAGAACTCAATAGTGCAAGAGCTAGAGAGAATTCACGTACCTTGATTTGTGAGGGCTTTGGAGTTTTTATAGTAGCGTAGAGCTGACCTCAGTTTCTTGATGGAGAAGGTATTTCCTTATGGAGAAGATCTTTTCCAGTGTCCATATATTGTGGGATTCTTTCCTTATAGGGATCCCTCAGATTACAGTGGAACGTAGAATGCAAGGCATTCCCATATTAGGTTCCTTGGAGACTACTCAGGTCACGTGGGAGCCATATGGCTTTGCCACCCGTCTCCGTCGGGTCCGTCCACCTTCAAGAGTCCATCCCCATTAAAGGGTCCGTCTGTCTCTCAACTTTTCATTCAAGACGAGACTCCGTCTACCAAGTCTTTGACTGTCAAGTTATCCGGACCGTCTCTATGTGTCACCATCGCTTTATTATTAGCTTAGCAAATTGGATCCGTCTGCTATGGGATTTATCCCTATCAACTGTTAAGGCGGAGCATGTCGAGCGGTGTCAAGGAAGGTACCTGACTACCGCTGGGTCCCTAACGACCCCTTGGTACTTGATGACTTATTTATACATGACGACCATCAGGGCAAAGCATGTCGCGCGGTGTTAGGGAAGGTACCTGACGACTGTTGGGTACCTGACAACCCCTTGGTACCTGACGACCCATTGATACGTGACGACTGTCAGGGCGGAGTGTGTCGCGCAATGTCAGGGAGGGTACCTGACGACTGTTGGGTATTTGACAACCCCTTGGTACATGACGACCCATTAATACTTAATGACCGTCAGAGCGGAACGTGGCGCGCGGTGTCAGGGAGGGTACCTGACGACCCATTGATACGTGACGACCGTCAGGGCGGAGCGTGCCACGCGGTCTGAGGGAAGGTACCTGATGACCGTTGGGTACCTGACAACCCCTTGGTACCTGACGACCCATTAATACGTGACAATTGTCAGGGTGGAGCGTGCCACGCGGTGTGAGGGAAGGTACCTGACGACCGTTGGGTACCTGACAACCCCTTGGTACCTGACGACCCATTGATACGTGACGACCGTCAGGGCGGAGTGTGTCATGCAGTGTCAGGAAGGGTACCTGACGATCCCTTGGTACTTGACGATTCATTGATACGTGACGACTGTCAGGGCGGACCGTGTTGCACAGTGTTAGGGAAGGTACCTGACGACCCCTTGGTATCTGACGACCCATTGATACGTGACGACTGTGAGGGCGGAACGTGTCACGCGGTGTCAGGGAAGGTACTTGACGACCCCTTGCTACATGACGACCAATTGATACGTGACGATCGTCAGGATGGAGCACGCCGCGCGGTGTAAGGGAAGGTACCTGATGACCGTTGGGTACTTGACGACCCCTTGGTACTTGATGACCATTGATACGTGATGACCGTCAAGGCGAAGTGTGCCACGCGGTGTGAGGGAAGGTACCTGACGACCATTGGGTACCTGACAACCCCTTGGTACTTGATGACCCATTGATACATGACGATCATCAGGGCGGAGCGTGTCACACAGCATCAAGGAGGGTACGTGACGACCGTTGGGTATGTGACGACCCCTTGGTACGTGACGACCCATTAATACGTGACGATCGTTAGGGCAGAGTGTGTCATGCAGTGTCAGGGAAGGTACCTGATGACTGTTGGGTACTTGACGACCCCTTGGTACATGACGACCCCTTGGTACCTGACGACTCATTGATACGTGACGACCGTCAGGGCGGACCGTGTTGCACGGTGTCAAGGAAGGTACTTGACGACCCCTTGGTACCTGACGGCCCATTGATACGTGACGACCGTCAGGGTGGAACGTTTCACGCAGTGTCAGGGAAGGTACCTGACGACCCCTTGGTACATGACGACCAATTGATACGTGATGACCGTCAGGGCAGACCGTGTCGCGCGTAGTTAGGGAAGGTACCTGACGACCCCTTGGTACCTGACAACCCATTGATACGTGACAATTGTAGATTCTTTTGGTAAGCTCATGATGCTTTTGGTAATCGCAGACTCTGGGGTGTTAGGAAAAAAAAAAAATTCTAACTAATGAAAATATTCCCTATCAAAAATAATATAAACTACACAATCAAATAATATATAAAAAAATTATTTTTTTCTCTTCTCTTCCATCTCTCTTTCCTCTCTTCCTCTTTGTCTCTCTCTCCAATAATTTTTAATTTTTAATTTAATTTTTAATTTTTATGTTTACAACCCATGAATAGTAGGCTGTATATTTGAGAACTCACTATTCATGATTACTAAAAAAGATAGCAATACATACCTAGATAAACTTGATTTTTTGGATGTTGGTTGGTAAAATAGCAACTGGGGGTTTTTACTCCCCCAATACTAATGCAAAGGTTAACGAAAGTTTCCCACCTTCTAAGAGACAAATTTTATATCATTCGCCTATACATTAGGAGACCGTATAATTGGTTCTCATACTCTTTGTCAAAATCTAATGAAGTACTAGTTATATGACATCTACGTTATAACCAAAAAGAATTAATCACAAATGGGATTTCTTGTAAATCACTGCTTATATCAGCTTAAAACACACCTCACGAGAAACACTCCTTTGTACGCTATCTTTACAAATCCAAATCCATACCACCATCACAAATATAATATAAAAGAGGTTTAGTAAATCTTTTCTTTGGTTGATTAGGCTGAATTAAGATAAGTAAAACCATACCTAAAAGTAGTAAATCTTTTTTTTTTTTTTAAATTGTATTTAAATCACTTAAACTGCATAAGTTGGATAAAAGCTATAGTATAGCAAAGGCTACTAAAGAGAACACTGCCTCTACAAAATAAGGTTCTACTGGCTTGTAGGGATGTCCTTCAAGGCTCAAGCACATCCAATAAAATTGGAATAAAAATGCTAAATACATAATAAATTGTACAACTAGTGAGGCAGTAGATTTTGATTAGTGAAATATCACTCTCACATGATACAACCACCGACACCATTTTTATTAAACAAAAATCACGATTCAACATCTCAAAAATTGTGAAATTTGTTGTGGTGTCAAACTTATTGAAATTGGAGTGATACTCGCTCATAGGGGCACTGCACTCACCGAGGGTTGGTGCTAAGTGGGAACTAGATCGCTTCAAAATTAATTCCCCTTGCAAATGACTTTTCCTTTAAAAGTTAAAAACAATATATTACAAACACAACAAATTTCATATTATTTTTTTCACAAAATTCAAGCTGATAGATTGTGATTTGTGCATCATCAATCACAAATGACATTACTTTATATTGTTAAGAAATTATATACCCAATCTAGAGAGATGCTTTGTCTACCTCTTTGTAATCTTGGAGTCAGAGATAAACTTCCTGTATGCAAGTGTATGGAAGATGAAGTTGCCTTACAAATTTGTACCTTTTTTATCTGTACAAATTAAGGCAAAGGCATTAGGTATCTGAGCATTGACAAGGGAAGTGTGGTTTGGATCTGACCTTTCACTCCATAGCTGAATGGATCAAAAGCTGGTTGTATAGAGTTAATGAGAATTTTTTTTTTGCATTTAGCTTTATTTTTATAATATTTTAGTTAGTTGTCTCGAGGGTCTAAAACTCGAGTTCCAAGATAGAAATCGAGTTTTTAAAACTCGAGTTGTAAGTGGTGGGGTCGTATGTGGAAAAAAATCCACGTGGAACTCGAGTTTTTAAGACTCGAGTTCCACCGTTTACTTTCCTATGCTTCTTCTTCTTCCCTTGTTCTTCTTTCCTTCAGCTCGTGATTCTTCTTCGTCGAATCTGCGTTCTCTAGCCCGTGATTCTTCTTCGTCAGATCTGCGTTTTCCAGAGAGGTTTTTGGATCTGGTACTCCTGCTTCTTCTTCCTTTGTTCTGCTTCTTCTTCCCATTTCTGGTTCTTCATCTTCATCGTCATCTTCGTTCATCTTCTTCTTTGGAGCTCGAGTCTTTAAGACTTGAGTTCCATGTGGCAAAAACTTGTCCATCTTAGCAATTAGAACTTGAGTCTTTGAGGCTCGATTTTTCCACTGAACTCGAGCCTCACAGGCTCGAGATGTTAATTTCCTCATTTCTTTCCAGTTCTTGCTAACTAACTATATAGTGTGGCAAACTCCTGCTATTCTGCAAATTACCTTGAGTTAATGGAAACCAAGAGAACTGGACCACCTTATCTATCTTAATTTTTCAGTCACTTAAGCATTAAGCAACACTAAATTAATTACTTTATGTTTAACCTAGAATTGGACCACCTTATAGCCACTAAGCAACACTAAATTTTAAGACAAAAATTATAATTTTTTTCCACGTCAGCAGAGAAGCCACTGAAGTCTGGAAAACGACGCCGGAGTCGCTGTTTACATGGTGGTTGCGACTTAGAGGTTTGAATTTTTTTTTTATCTTGTTTTGTTTCTTTTTCCCATTTTGTGATTATGAAATATATGATAGTGTTTGAATAACATGAAGAAGAAGAAAAAGACACACGCTAACTGCGCGACTTACCATTTGAACTTTGAAACCAATCAAGAAAGTTGAGAGCTTTAACTGTTCCCACTTCCCAGTGAGAGCACTATTGCAAATAATCACTTTTTAATTTTTGCCAGCTTATTCAGCTTATATATACAGGTTTTTAAAGCTTTACTATGTATTTTTAGCCAAATGAATCAATGATAATTAAGCTATCCCAAAAGAGCAATTAGTGATCAATGATAAGTTAATTATAAGGGTGACATTGATAATGATTTTGGGTAGTATAGAATTGTGGTGTGGAGAAGAATATTTTTCTGATCCTCATTAGCCTGTTGAGGATCCATAGTTATCGACATGATAATTTTGGTACTAAGACTTTGTTGATGTTAAAGGGGTTTAGTGATAAAGGAATATTGGTGGTGTGCTTGCATACTTAGAGGGGTAGTCGGTTGGATTATTTATTATGATGTGTTATTGGTAGTGTGGAATTGGAATCTTGTGGTTTTGCTTGTTTAAGGTTAAATGGGTGATGCCAAGAGCGGCGTGGTTGACTTGTTGGCACGTTGGGAGGGATAATTTGGTAAAACAAGATGGTATTGAAGTGTGGAAGATGAATTCTCTATGTTTAATATGGTGCAACAGGAGATAAATGAATGGTCGTACTTTTAAGGAAAGAGAGTTATTGCCTCTCTCTCCCGAGAGGAGGAGGCTGAGCTTGCCCGGAGCAATAAGAAAGCTAAAGATGTGAACCACGCGGGGTTCGGTGATGGCCAAGGAATGGGGATCCCTCAGCTTGAGCAGGTACACGAGTTCCGGCCACCATCCCCACCGCCATCCTTCAAGGATAAACTGGTGGGTGAGATACCGAGAGCATACACGCAAGCGTTTAACTTTGCTGAACTTATGGAGGACGATGCGGAGTTAGACGAAGAAGTTGAAAAGCTTCGCCAAGGGATGGTAGCGGTGAAGTTTACGAAAGAGTTCAAACAACATATTAGGTCTCCTTGGTATAAAGCTTTGATAGTGAAGGTTTATGGTAGAACTGTAGGATTTAACCTCCTGCATGCAAAAATTCATAGTCTTTGGAGACCAGTGGGGCGCCTAGATTGCGTCGGACTTGGTTATGACTTTTTCCTCATTAGATTCGCACAAAAGGAGGATTATGAGGCTGTTTTAAAAAAGGGTCTGTGGTTCATAGGCGAACATTTTCTGTCCATCAGACCGTGGGAGCCATATTTTAAACCGTTAACGGCCAACGTCTCCTCTGTTGCGGTTTGGATTAGGCTCAATGAGCTTCCCATTGAGTTCTACAATGCCGAGGCTTTATTTCAGATCGGGAAAGCTATTGGTAATGTGCTCAGAGTGGACACTCATACAGCATCAGAAACCAGAGGTAGATTCGCACGTCTGTGTGTGCAAGTTGATGTTGATAAGCCCCTCATTGATACGGTGTTGATCGGGAGGTTTGAACAAACAGTTACTTATGAAGGCATTCATAGGATGTGTTTCTCATGTGGAAGGATGGGTCACTGGCGGGAGAGCTGCCCTTACACCGTTAGGACTGGGAATGATCAGGTGGACAAGGAAGAGGGTGACAGCGTGGACTGAGCTGGACAACCATGCAATACTCATGTACCTGACAGCCCTGAACGGGCTAGAGGGACCACACCTGAGGCACTAGAGGACAACTAAGGTCCGTGGCTATTGGTATCACGCAAGAAAGCTGGGACAAAAGGACGAGGAGGGAATGTCTCTGATTCTGGGCGGGGTCATGCTCAAGGGCAGGAGGGGGGTGATGCGCATGCTCCTGGTGCTGAGGTAGGTACGGATAGGGCACCTAAGTCAGGTAGCCGTTTTTCTCTGCGTGAAGGGAAGCGAAAGCTATCCCCACCAAAACCCCCTATGGCCAATTTCAGGAAAGAAGGAACCTAAGGTGGCGCTGCTGAGATTTCTGTTTCAGTCCAAGGCCCGTCACACTCGGGCCCATTAGATAGGTATCACCCGGGATTGGAAGAGGGCCCAGCGAGCTCTAAGTTGAATTCCAGTGCCTCCATTAAGGGCAAAAAGGTCATTGCCCGGGCTAGGGCGCATCAAACAGGCTTCAGGATTCTAGAGAGACCTAACACCACGCCTCTATCGCAGTCTAACATAAGCACTGCATCTCCGAACCATGGTGAGCCCAAGCCATCAGGATTGCGCGAGTTGCAGCTTGCTACCGACAGTGGATTAGAGAGTGGATACCAGTTTAGAGGGGGAGAGATAAACAATATTAAACCAGGTAGTGGGGCGGGTCAGTCGCAGAGGTGCGAAGGTGCGGGGGGCGCTCCGTCCGCTTACGGTAAGGAGTGGCAGATTATTCATGGCAATAATGGCAAGATCGGCTCAACTGATAGAGCGCTGATACATGTGGGAGTCGTTGATGAGACCGAGCGAGTCATTGCAGGAGAGGACATGCATCATGGGGAACAGGGTGATCACAATTTCGACTCTGATAGTTCAGCCACCCACAGAGTTCAATATGCTCATGTCCGATCAGAAATTGATGATGGGAATGTTACAACTCTATGTGACATGGATGCTGGGCAGGGTGATCAGATGCAATTGGAGGAAGGCGGTGAAGTCTCTACTGCCTTTTGAAAAGTGCCGCACCGGATTTAGTATTATTATGAATCTTATTGCATGGAATTGTAGAGGGGCCTTGAAGGCCTCATTTCAGAATCATGTGAGGGAACTTGTCAATAATCATAATCCTGCTGTTTTGATTGTCATGGAAACTAAAATTGGGGGTGAGCGGGCTCGGGATATTACTGATAGACTTCCATTTAATGGAGTATTCCTTACGGACACTATAGGATATGCTGGGGGGCTTTGGTTGCTGTGGGATTCGGATAGGGTGGAGGTAACGCCACTTTCAAGCACAGAACAGGAAATTCATGCCACTGTTAAGGTACAGAGTTCTAATTTTTCCTGGTTACTTTCAGCAATTTATGCTAGTCCTAAGTATGCCGAAAGGCAAGTGTTATGGAATAATTTAACCAAAGTTGCAGAGCTCCATAATATGCCTTGGGTGTTAGCTGGGGATTTTAACGAGCCTATTGTTGGAGAGGACAAGTTTGGGGGGAGGCCTGTGAGTGTGAACAGATCCTTAATGCCGAAAGAGTGCCTCGACATATGCAACATGATCGATTTAGGGTTCACTGGACCCCGTTTCACTTGGACAAACCGGAGGGAAGTACAGGGGCTAATTCAAGAGAGAATAGATCGATTTTTTCGTAAATCCTAGCTGGTGTCTCCTCTACTCGGAGGCGAGGGTATCCCATTTAACAAGATGCCACTCGGATCACTGCCCAATTCTTTTGGAATTGCAGTCCACAGTCAGGACCAACCGGTCTCGGCCTTTCAAATTCCAACGGTTTTGGTTGTCTGATGTAACATTTCCTAAGGTGGTGGAGAATGTGTGGGGGCGGATAACGGGTCTAACTGAAGCTATTGATACCTTCCAGCATGAAGCTATGGCTTGGAATAAATTGCATTTTGGGAACATTTTTGCAAAGAAGAGGAAGATTATGGCTAGGCTGAATGGTATACAAAGGGTAGTAGCTTTGAGACCATCGAGCTCCCTGTTGGACCTCGAGAACAAGCTTCTGAAGGAGTTGGATGTGGTGCTTGGGCAAGAGCAAGAGTTGTGGGCTCTTAAATCGAGAATCAACTGGATGGTCCAAGGAGATAGAAATACTGCCTTCTTTCATGTGTCAACTTTGGTCAGACGGAAGAGAAATCAAATTCTGGCCATCCAGAATGGGGTTGGAGAGTGGCTGTATGCAGAAGCAGAGATTATGGATTTTATTAGGAAGGGATTCAATGACATTTATACAACTTCATCAATCTCATCGGACAAAATACAATCGAGTTTTTTTTCAGTGGCAGGCCAGGCTTTCTGAAGAGGAAAAAGAGAGCTTAGGAAGCCCGGTGACAGAAGATGAGATTAAGGTAGGCCTCTGGTCTCTCAAGGCCTTTAAGGCCTTAGGGCCGGATGGGCTACATGCGGGATTCTTTCAACATTTTTGGCCGTCAGTTGGGCATTCCGTGGTGGAGGAAGTGAAGAAGATTTTTAGGGAAAGGAGAATGTCGGAAAAGCTTAACCAAACTCACATTGTCCTCATTCCTAAAATTCAGGGGCCGGAGACTCTCGGGAACTATCGGCCAATTAGTCTATGCAATACGACTTATAAGATAGTCACTAAAATCATAGTGGCTAGGCTTAGCCCGTACTTGGGGAACCTTATTTCACCTCTCCAATCTGCCTTTGTGCCCGGGCGAAAAGGGATTGACAATGCCATAATAGTTCAGGAATTGGTCCATACTATTAGCAAGAAGAAGGGGAAAGTGGGTTATATGGCCATCAAGATAGACTTGGAGAAGGCGTACGATAAATTGGAATGGAGTTTTATTAGAAGGATGCTGATCAGAATTAATCTTCCCACCAACCTTGTGGAGCTTATTATGAGCTGTGTGTCATCGGTCTCTACCTCGATCCTTTTCAATGGTAGCCCGCTTGATCCGATTTTGCCGTCCCGGGGAATAAGACAAGGTGACCCTCTGTCTCCGTATAACTTTATTCTCTGTGTGGACTATCTCAGCCAGCTCATTGAAGAGAAGTGTCATAACAAGTTGTGGAGTCCAGTGAAGGCATCTAGAAGTGGGCCGGCTTTTTCGCACTTAATGTTTGCGGATGATCTTGTGCTTTTTGCGAAAGCGGATGCCTTAAATTGTTCCATTATTAGAGATGTTTTGGATGAGTTTTGTGTGGTGTCGGGGCAAACCATCAGTGATTCTAAGTCCAAGGTTTATTTTTCACCAAACGTAGATCGAGACTCTAGAGAGTCGTTGAGTGACATTCTTGGTTTTGTGTCTACCCCGAATTTGGGGAAGTATCTTGGAATACCTATAAAGCATCCAAATTCTTCATCTCAAGATTTTAATTTTATCTTGGATAGGGTAAAGGGGAAATTAGCGGGGTGGAAGGCTAATCTGTTATCGTTGGCAGGAAGGGCAGTGTTAGTTCAAGCTTCGACCTCAACCATTCCATCTTATGCTATGCAATGCTTCTATCTCCCGGACCGGATATTGCAAGGAGTGGATTGTGTGAACATAAATTTTCTTTGGGGGTCAACTGACTCAGTGAAAAAGATGCATTGGGTTGGTTAGCATAAAGTCACTAAACCAAAAGCTGAAGGAGGTATGGGTTTGCAAACTGCTAAGGGAAGGAATGTTGCCTTACTCTCAAAGCTGAATTGGCGGCTTCATACAGAGAGGGAGTCTCCCTGGGCTCGGGTGCTGAGAGCTAAGTACTGCACTGCTCAAAGACTTCATTTTGAGAATATGAGGAACCTCCCTTGCTCTCGGGTATGGTCAGCAGTCAAGAAAGGGGCAGATACTTTCAACCAGGGAGTTAAGTGGGTGGTGGGTAGCAATAGTAATCTCAGGTTTTGATTTGATCATTGGACTTCTAAAGGCCCGGTTCGCCAAATGATTCAAGGCCCACTGTCCCTAGCAGATTAACAGCTAAGAATCAGGGACATTGTCAAGGATGGAGTTTGGGATTGGGATTGCCTTTCCTGTAAGCTCCCGCAACACATCAAATATATTATCCAAGCCACCCCGTGTGCTCTCACATCTATGGGTGGGGATAGATTAGCCTGGTTTGCTTCGGCACAAGGTAATTTTGACCTTAGAAGTGCCTATAAAATTGCTATGGGGGATTTGCATGCTGAAGAGTTTTCAGGGAAGTGGATTTGGAAAATGGATATCCTTCCAAGAATTAAAACCTTTGTATGGCAGTGTTATCATAATAGCATTGGGGTCAATGAGTGTTTAGTGAGAAGGGGTATGCTGGAAGATGGTGTTTGCCCCCTTTGTGGTAGGGCTCCTGAAACAATTATCCATGCACTGAGAGACTGCAATAGTATTAAACCCGTGTGGATCCAGTTGGGAGTGCGATGGGCTGATCGAAGATTCTGGACAGATAAGCTGCAAGAGTGGCTTGAATTTAATGGAAAAGAGGGAAACTGCCGAGAGCCCTGTGTTTCTCCATGGAGAATAATTTTTTTATTCGCTATTTGGCTCATATGGAAGAGCAGAAACCAGGTGGTGTTCAACGGAAAATCTCAAAATCCCAGGTTAGCGACGGAGATCACTAATAGAGCTATGGAGTTCACCTTTTGTGCCTCTACGTGTGTCAAGCCCAGCAGGATGGTTCTGAAGCAGGTTAGATGGGTAAAACCTCAGGTTGGATGGGTTAAATTAAACACTGATGGTGCATCGGGGTCAGGTGTGGATAGGGCGGGTTGTGGAGGCATCATTAGAAACGAGCACAGGCAGTGGATCACGGGGTTCTCTAGAAGGATTGGTGCAGCAAATAGCTTCCTTGCTGAGTTGTGGGGAGTGCGTGATGGCTTACAATTATGTTGCTGCAGAAATTTTGACTTTGTAGAAGTAGAGATCGATGCTAAAGCTGTTCTTGAGGCTCTGCTTAATCCTAATTATGTTAACCATATTGTGTCTCCCTTATTGGATGATTGTAGGACGTTGGCCACTCGGTTTCGCCGTATCTGCTTCAAGCACTGTTTTCGTGAGGCGAATTGTTGTGCTGACAAGCTTGCTGGTCTAGGAGCAAGTCAGTCTTTAGATTTTATTGTGTTTCAAAGTCCGCCTGTGGACATTTTAACTTTCCTTGAGGAAGATGCTAGTGGGATGTTTCGTTCCAAGCTTTGCTCTGTAAATTCTGTTGTTTAGTTTAATGATACTCCTTTATTTACCAAAAAATAAAAAAAAGAGTTATTTATAAAAAATAAAAATAAAAATCAAAGCCTTTTTGTTCCTGTTCTATTTGGAATTTTCAGATTCTTTGTGTTTTAGATGTTAATCTTGTGTGCTTTACTTTTAGTATACATTCCATGTGTTGGGTTGCTCCCATTTTACAACCTTTGCCAAACAAGTACTTACAAAATTATCAGAGTAGGTAAAAAAAAAAACTATAGGAAATATCATAGGACAAGAAATAAAACCCCCTTTTTTTCAGGTTTTCTTATGTAACCAATTTTTATAACTAGTATTACTATCTGTTATCTTGGTAACTGATGATGCCAAAAATCGTCAGTAAGCCACACAGTCCTCATGTACTCTAGACAACGTCTGCACAACACAAAACAGGAAGACCTTAGGAGAGCACCGGTGTGGTACCGGCTAAAAACCCTCTGAAGGTTAAGTTAGAAATCTTTTCACAACTCTAAAGTGCTAGAGCTGGGGGAAATTATGCGTACCTTATTTTCTGAGGGTCTTGGGTTTTTATAGTAGTGTAGAATCGACCTCCGTTTCTTGCGTAGGAAGGTCTTTTCCTTATGAGAAAAGATCATCATAAATGTGCGTATATTACGGGATTCTTTCCATGTTGGGATTCTATTCATGTTGAGATTCTATTGACTAGGGTTAATCGTGGGACGCAAGTTGTTTCCATTTAGGATTCCTTGGATGCCACTTAAGCCATGTGGATACCACGTGACCTTGTGATTCGTCCACCTTGTGTCCGTCTATCTTGGATCCGTCCATGTAGAGAGACTAACCATCCACTTAATCTAGTATCGTCAGGTCTATTTAAATGGATCCGTCATCCCTAATTTTATACTCTTCAGTAACCATCCCTGTAATATCGTAGACTTCCTTCTCCTTCCTTTTATGTGACCTATTTATTCAAACTCAGCAAAATGATTCAGCTTCATTTGTGTTGTAAATTTCTGGTGGACATATTATTTTGTTCCACTATTTGATTAAGAAAACCACTTCACTAGTTTCTAAAAGAACGTAACGAGTAGATAGAATCTGTAAACTCCTAACATTAAGGTTCACCATGAGCCCCAATCCATTGTCATTTACTTGAGTAAAGAAGAAAAATCAAAATTCGAAGCAACAACTTTGTTTGAGAGATATCTAGACACACAAATGAACTGGACCACCTTATAGCCATTAATGGCTATAAAGTGTGTTTTTTATGTTTAACTACTTTATGAAACACTAATTTTTAAATGATGATTTTCTTTAAAAAAAATAATAATAATGAAAGTAATTTTTTTTAATTAATTGTAGGTAGATATTGACAGTTTTAATACTAATGAGAGCGACAAGCAAATCATAAATGTGATGCAAATCATAAGAGCTCTTTATCACCTTAAGTTTTTTTTTTTTTTTTTATATTTTATTTTATTTTTTTTTTAGAGAGAGTTTAAACCTATAACGTCTGTTCCTAATAATAGCTCTTTATCATCAAACCAAGACACCAATCAGTTTTTGGTGTAGACGGGGATTGAACTCCAGACTTCTTATACAACCATCAAAGATTTTACCAGTTGAGATAATTGGAACCCACTCTATCACCTTAAGTTTAATTTGTTTCATTCATGATACACTAATTCTAAAATGCTGTTTCTCAAAAAAAAAAAAAAAAAAAAAAATTCTAAAATGCTAGGAATATATGAATTTCAATGCTATAGTATAGGCGATATGGACAATCATATTTTTAACGAAAATGAACGGTAGAATTAATATGACAATGAAATAAAATTTTTGAAAGGTAGAGGTACAAATCTAAACAACTCAATATTTTTATAACTAAAAGTGTACTTTACTCAAACATGAAATTGTTTTATTTCTTTCTAGCTTTAATTTGCCTCCGATAACTAGGAAATTTTGGCGAATTTTTTTTAGCCAAAAGGTTCCTCTATCGAACTTCTTAGGGCGGTAGGTTGGTAAACGGTAGCTTTATTAGTTTTTCTAAATTTGGTTGAGGTGGCGGTGATTGATGTGGCTTTTTCTTTAATAAAAAAACGATAGGTGGAACTCGGTGGAACTCGATAACTCAATTTTATTAGTTCTAACTAAATTCGGTTGAGGTGGCAGTGACTGATGTGCCATTTCTAAATAAAAAATTGTCAAGTGAAGTGGAACTTGATTTAATTTTTAATAATCACATACACCATTCCTTAGGTTAAAAGCTTATAAGGCAAGGGTGGGAGGCGTCTCTCCCCAATCTGTGATTAAGCAAATTTGTGCGGGTGAGACGTAGGTCGATCCTTACCCATTCCAAAGCGAACGATACCTGATTGGGGGCCGAGACAAAAGTCCTCCCACAGATCCTAGCTAGCAAATTGTTGTTAATAATTCTAAGTTAAATCCACCACTAAAATTACTTGTTTACCACTAATATTAGACAATCAGTTAGTAATAACATGTTACTTAGAATTTATTCTAAAATTATAGGCATCTTTTTTTTAAAAAAAAAGAAGA
The DNA here is from genome assembly GCA_019022515.1 of Quercus aquifolioides. NCBI lineage: Eukaryota > Viridiplantae > Streptophyta > Magnoliopsida > Fagales > Fagaceae > Quercus > Quercus aquifolioides. The sequence goes on from CM032336.1 coordinate 31,624,114, forward strand.
ATTTGATCAAGTGTTGAGTAATTATTTTAAAACTCTAATTAATGGATTTATTAATAGACTATTTTGAAGAAAAAAAAATTACACTGCTTTCATGAAAATATAACAATGGTAAAAATATTTTCTTTTCTCCTAAAAAAGTTTCTAAAAATCTTGTGCTCTCAATTACAAAGAAATAAAACCAACTCGCCTCTTTTATTGTGGGTTCCAGTTAGCTCAACTGGTAAAGTTTCTGATGGTTGAATAAGACATACATATTTGATTAATTGTCCCCATTTGATTTAATCTGGTGAATTTAGGTCCTTTCATATTTATTCCTATATTATAGATTCAACTAATTGAGACAAAATGAGATTTGAGATACATATAGATTTATCTATTGTATCTGTAATTCAATTCATCTGAATAGAGGTTTGCGTATATTTTTATCTATTGTGCTTGGATTCGAAGCTTCTAGTTCTAGGGCACCCTTTGGAGCTTCCATATATAATGTTAATTTCATTACACTGCAAATTTGGATTTTTTTTTTTAATGCGTTAGATTATTGTTATAACTCAATCTAACTTTTTGTTACTTTGATTCAGAAAATGAAAAAAAAAGGGTTTCTTTATTTGATTAGTTGGATAGTGTTTCTATGTTATGTACTTGATTTAATTAAATGCGTGTTACTTAGGGGGTGTTTGGTACTGTTGTTCAAACAATAGTTTTCAGTGTTTAAACAAGGCGAAACTATAATATTGGTCTCTTAAGTTTCAAGCGAGTACAATTGATTAGTTGGATAGTGTTTCTATGTTATGTACTTGATTTAATTAAATGTGCGTTACTTAGGGGGTGTTTGGTACTGTTATTTAAACAACAGTTTTCAGTGTTTAAATAAGGTGAAACTATAATATTGGTCTCTCAAGTTTCAAGCGAGCACAATTGGTCTCTCAAGTTTTAAAACTGAGTTGTATTAGTCATTTTACTAACTGCTATTAATGGTGTTATTTACGTGGCTAACGGAACAATGACTTGGCATTTTTTTAGTGACGTGGCATGTTTTTAATTTAAAAATTACAGCCTGTACTAAATTAAAAAAAAAAAAAGTATTTTCTTCTCCACACTCACAAAAATTCAATCCAAAAACAAAGAAACCAAAAATCCATGTGCGAGTGTGTGTGAGAGGAATTCACTAGCGGACACTTTGAAGATCGTAGAGAAGAACAAGATCTGTAAGCGTAAAGATGAGGATTGCAGGAAAGTTGTCACTATAAGAGCACAATGAAGGATTTTTTTTTTCAAAATAACCAAATCTCTCAAACAATTTCATTAGTTAGCAAGGTTTTGAAACTATTTAGCAATCTAACAAATCGAGTGCAGAGAACTCAATTTTGTTGTGCTAAATCGAGTGTGAAGAGGTCGAGTTCCATGGAACTCAAGTCTCCGCAACTCGATTTCCCTGCCAAGCTATGAACTTCATCAGGCCAGAGAATAAGAAAACATAGAGATGAAGGAAACCAAATCGAAAGACCCAGACAAGAAAAACATAGAGATGGAGGAAACCAAATTGAAAGACCTAGACAAGAAAAACAATGGAGGAAACCAAATCGAAAGACCCAAACAAGAAAAACATAGAGATAGAGGAAACCAAACGCAAAAACCAAATGCATGAGGAAGAAGGAGCCTTGCTGCCGCTTCTTGGAACCTTCACAAACCGAAAAGTATTCTCTCAACTCTCGAAAATACAGTGTCCCTTTGGATTCGCCTAGGTTTGGGTTTGTTGTTTTCGCTAAAGATTAGAGGGCGCGGGTTTGCTGCTATAGGGAGATTTGGGAAGTTTGTTTCTGCCTTGCTCTGGGTTGGTGTTTCTGCTATGGAACTCGAGCAGTTCACTCTCGAGTATGAAACTCGAGTGTGGGACACTCGATTTCCAAATGAAACTCGACTCCACCTCGCTCAATTTCAAAGAGCAAAATTGAGTCTAAAAGACTCGATTTGTTAGATTGCTAAATAGTTTCAAACCTTACTAACTAATGAAATTGTTTGAGGGATTTGGTTATTTTGAAAAAAAATCTGCACGATGAATCTGAATTCCCACCCACCTATGTTTGGTGGGGACTTTCATATATATATATATATATATATATATTGAATTTGTACACAATGAAAGGCAACTGATGGGTCATTGATTCCGAAATATCCTCAATAGTCACTGATGGATGGTTGGCTATTGGATACGACGCTTCAATTTGTAAATCTCGCTGGGAAAAATGTTCCTCCTATCCTGTGGTTAATTCTTTTTCCTTTAATTTTCTTTCTTACGCTTTGAAACTATGTTTCCTTTTGTTTCTTGTTTGGCAACCAAGAAAATTTCGAAATAGAAGAGAAAAATAAGGGGAAAATGATTAGGTTTGTTTTAGGTGCGTGTCTCTGTTTGTTATCTAAGAAAAAAAATAAGCGAAACAAGAGGAAATAAAAAACAATTAGTTGTTTCTGTTTGGTGTGGATAGCCTGACATGGATTTTTAGTTTATTTGTTTTTGGATTGAAATTTTTGTGAGTGTGGAGTAGAAAATATATATATATATATATATATATTTTTTTTTTTAAATTTGGTACCAGATTGTAAATATTGTTTCTTACGTCTAAATTTATTTTGTAATTTTTTAATTAAAAACATGCCACGTCATTAAAAAAAATGTCAAGTCATTGTTCCGTTAGTCATGTAAGTAACACCACTAACGGCAGTTAGTAAAAAGATTAATACAAATCAGTTTTAAAACTTGAGGGACCAATTGTACTCACTTGAAACTTGAGGGACCAATTGCGCACACAGGGTAAACTTGAGGGACCAATATTGTAGTTTTGCCTTTAAACAATATTACACGTATTTTCACATACTTTTACACCCACACGTATTTCTACAAAACAACAACAATATTACTAGAAATCTCTTACCAAACGAGGCCTTATTTAAAAAAACATGTTTTCAAAACCCACATTTTTTTTTCCTTTTTCTTCCTCAAAATGCACACTTTCAAATATCTATCACAAATGGACACTGGGTGTTAATGTGTAATTAACTGTGTTCTGCTTTCAGGGTCAAATTTATACCATGAAGAGGACTATCCCATGGAGTGATGAGGAAGATGATTCATCAGACGATGAATCATCGTCTTCACATTCAGAATCCGGAGCTGAAGATGGGGGTTGACAAGAAAAAGGCAAAGGATATATCCATCAAAACATTCCAAAGAAAAAACGTCAAAAGATATAACATTGCTAGATTAGTTCTCTATCCATGTTTAGCTAGAATTGAATTTGTGTGTCTAGATATCTTTCAAACAAAGTTGTTGCTTCGTATTTTGATTTTTCTTATTTACTCAAGCAAATGACAATCGATTGGGGCTCTGGTGAACCTTAATGTTAAGGGTAGAAACTAGTGAAGTGGCTTTCTTAATCAAATAGTGGAACAAAATAATGTGTCCACAAGAAATTTACAACACAGAAGAAGCTGAATCATTTTGCTGAGTTTGAATAAATAAGTCACATAAAAGGAAGGAGAAGGAAGTCTATGATATTGCAGGGCTGGTTACCAAGTTAACAAATAGTAATACTAATTATAAAAATTGGTTGCATAAGAAAACCTGTAAAAAGGTTTTATTTCTTGTCCCATGATATTTCCTATAGTTTGTTTACCTAAGCTGATAATTTTGTAAGTACCTGTTTGGCAGAGGTTGTAAAATGGGAGCAACCCAAAACATGGGTGTACACTAAAAGTAAAGCACACAAGATTAACATCTAAAACACAAAGAATCTGAAAATTCCAAATAGACTAGGAACAAAAAGGCTTTGATTTTTTTTTTTTTAAATATTATTTGTAAATAACTCTCTTCCTTTAAAAGTACGACTATTCGTTTATCTCCTGTCGCACCACATTAAACATAGAGAATTCATCTTCCACGCTTCGATACCATCTTGTTTTACTAAATTATCCCTTCCAACGCGCCAATAAATCAACCACGCCGCTCTTGGCATCACCCATTTAACCTTAAACAAGCAAAACCACAAGATTCCACTTCCACACTACCAATAACACATCATAATAAATAATCCAACCGACTCCCCCCTCTGAGTATGCAACCACACCACCAATATTCCTTTATCACTAAACTCCTTTAATATCAACATAGCCTTAGTACCAAAATTATCGGGTACTATGGATCCTCAACAGGCTAACGAGGATCAGAAAAATATTCTTCTCCACAATTCTATCCTACCCAAAATCATTATCATTGTCACCCTTTTAATTAACTTATCATTGATCACTAATTGCTCTTTTGGGATAGCTTATCATTGATTCATTTGGCTAAAAATACATAGGAAAGCTTTAAAAACCTGTATATATAAGCGGAATAAGCTGGCAAAAATTAAAAAATGATTATTTGCAATAGTGCTCTCTCACTGTGAATAAGCTCTCAACTTTCTTGATTAGTTTCAAAGATCAAACTGTAAGTCGGTGCAGTTAGTCTGTGTGAGTGTGTTTTTTTTTTTTTTTCTTCATGTTATTCAAACACTATCATATATTTCATAATCACGAAGTGGGAAAAAGAAACAAAACAAGAAATTTTTTTTTTCAAACCTCTAGGTCGCGCCCACCACGTAAACGGCAGCTCCGACATCGTTTTCCAGACTCCGGTGGCTTCTCTTCTTGGTGAGTTGGAGCAGACTGGGTTTTCCAGTCGGGTTTTTAATTTTATGGATTTTCAGAAATAGTAGAGTTTTATACTTTTATTATATTTATATTTATACTGAGGAATTTGTTAAACGCTGACGTGGAAAAAAATTACAATTTTTGTTTTAAAATTTAGTGTTGCTTAATGGCTATAAGGTGGTCTAGTTCTAATTTAAACACAAAGTAGTTAAACACAAAGTTTTAAACATGAACTGGACCATCAAATTATGTTTAACTTAGGACTAAATTTTCATATAGTAGCGAAATTTGATCCCTTTCTTATGGCTGGGACTTGGGAGCATCATACTAAGGAAGAAAATTTGGTCTTCTTGAGACAACCTAGGGTCCGCCATGCAATTGGCAACCAATCTAATAGTCTTATTATGGCACGATTCATTTGCAAAAGACAGAACATAAAACAAAGTCTTAGCTAGCTGTGGCAATGGCAGCGATTTGGGTATGGGATGGATGTCATATTCCTCAACCCCCCACCCCATTTGCTATTCGGGTGGAATTTGTTACCCTCACGCCCCCATGACCATGACTATGAGAACAGAACATCATAATTGGTAGTATATTAATTATTTCAAATTTGGTTTTTTTTTTTTTTTTTACGAATATGCAAATTGTATCCGGTTGAAATTCATTTTAGCCATCTAACTTTACTTTTGTTTAAATAAGCTTTCTAAGTTTTAAATTTATTCAATTCAAGTTTTTTGTTCTTTCTCCAAAAAAAAAAAAAAAAAAAAAAGTCTTTTGTCCAATTCTATCAAAAACATTACCCTTAAATATGCTATTAACTAGTTAAAAAAAGATTTTTTGAAAAACAATTCTTACATAAAAAATTTTATAGTTTTTTTTTTAATGTGAAAATAATTTTTTTTAATAAAATTGGACAGAAGGCCTTCATTGAATAAATTTAAAATTTAAAGAATTCACTTGAACGAAAGTAAAGTTAAAAAAATAAAATAAAATTCAACTAAACTTAGAAGGTGCAATTTACATTTTAGCCTATTGTTTTAAAAAATGGAACCAAGTGTATTCCCAAGGTTGTTTCAAATTTACTTTCCTTCCAAAAAATCAAGTTCGTAAATTTTAGTATTTCACATGCATCATGCATGTTAATTAAAACGAGTTCTAATTCCATGCTAGACAAATTTGATATGCAGTCTAACTAGTTTAAGATATAATAGTTTTCTTTTTTACTCATCTGCTTATATCATAATCAATTTTTTTTTTTTTTTTTTTTGTGATTTTCCAAACAAATTATATCAATTCGAAAACTTCACTGTGACATCACCACTGTATAGTTTGTATTATTTTAAAGTAAACTTCATTAGATCATGCTAAAAGTATATTACAATGTATCATATCTTTTGGTAATGGAATTTATTATGACCATGTAACCACAATGGGAGAAGTGACTTGGTGCTTCCCATCCGTCCACATCAGATAATCAAATTCACTCCCACTGTAATTATGATGCAGCCCCACCTTCCCCGACAAAATTCTTACCATATAGCTCTGCTTTTGACCTTTCTCCTTGAAAATCAGCTTCTCTTGGTCAGCGGTCACAGTAACACCTTTGGGATTAGTGACATTTATAGTGTAGGTTGAATCACCATCACCAACATATGAAACCGTTCTATAAACTACAAACTCTGATTTGGATTGTGCTGATGCATCGAAAGATGCTAGTATTGAATGTGCATTAATATTGGGAGTGGAAATATTTCAGTTCTTTTCTTGGACCCACTGCTACTCAATAAAATCTAATCAATACTTTTTGTTAGGTGGGTTTCAATTAGTTTAACTGGTAAAGATTTTAATAATTGAATAAGAGATCTGAAATTCAATTCCCGTTGCTAGTGTGTAAGACAGCGTATAACTCAACATGTATAACAATAATTAGCATTTTATAACATCAACGTTAACACCTAAAAAGTTGGTAAAGGTCGTTTAAGGACAGAATTATAGGCTTATATAGTTACCCTTGCCCCTTGGAGAGGATTAAAGAGGGGCAACACCCTCTTATGCATCTCAGCTTTCTAATTACATTGTCTCTTTGGTATATAATTTAGTATATAAATTGAAAACTTTGTGTTTGAGAAAGCTTATTTTTAAAAGTGAGATCCATTTTAATAAGTTATTCATAGAAAAAACCAATGCTTGAAAAAATTATGCCTAAGAAAGCTAGGGAAAATAAGCCAAAACAAACATATATGATTTAGGTCCTCTTGTTTAAATGCCTGTGTTTCTTTAAGAACTGACATGACTGGATTGTACGCAACTGGTTAAGAAGATGGTATTGCAACCAGGGTCATTGAAAATTTAAAATGGCCAAATTCAAAATGAATCAGAAAACCAATTTCTTATGCTTGACTGCTCATAACTCATTTAAATTTTTTTAAAGAAGATATGATAATCCATGAATTAAGCTGAAAATCACATCTATAAGAGACATGTTCACAACTCATTTTCATATCATATTACATTCAAGCGCTAGGGATAGCACTTTCTTTTTGTTCACATTGGCAACCCCCCATCCCAAAGAAAGGGGGGAAAAGAAGTCCCCTCTTTCCCAGCTAGCAAATCTGCAAAATGGAATCACCTTCTGATGCCAGTCATCACTTAAAATTGAAATTCACTTGAATGACATAGCGCATCCTAATCTGATCGACATTGTAAACTATGTACTCGTTGTATAATAAAACACCCTGCAAGAAGCATTTGAATTTTAGAAGACAAACTGTAAGCTATGTATCCTCATAATTAAGTGCCCTGTATAAATATTGAACAGAAGGTAGAACAATCCCAACCAAAAAAAAAGGGGGGGGGGTTGCGCGGGGAACAAAACACATGACAATTTCTAAATTTTACTGCCAAAATTTTCTAATTCATGATGCATTATACCTTACGGTCCATACGTTTAGCTCTTCCGAGGGGAACAACAACACCATCCTCAAGCGTCTGAGCTTCTGAGAGATCTGGTGCAGTACCTCCAACACCTTTTGTGCTGCAACAAAATATCAGATTTTAATCCACGTTGACTTTAAAAGTCTTCAATATGACAATTAGTCTGGCATTACTGGTAATTCCATGCAATAACATGAGCGCATTTTCATACTTCAACCATTGAATTTGGCAATTCCACTTTGTCAGAGCAAGGCAGATGGAATGATTCAGGTGTCAATAAATAAATAAAAAGACAAACAAACCTTAGCTTCCCCTCTGGCAACTTATCAGCATCATATTTTGCACTTAGAAGCTCAGCCATGTCACCCAGAGCTACCTGAAAGTAAATGGTTAAACAGTCTTTTATGAAAGCAGTTATCAAGGAGGAGTGGAGGACTACACAAATTTTATGGGTCTAAAAGAAAATAAGAAAAATAGTTTTACTCCCAGAAGACTAATCTGGGTAGAATAGACCAACTCAGCCAGAAACAAGATACATTCCGGAAGAGTGGGAACAGATACAGATTACTGATACATGAGTCCAAACTCCTGTTGGAATGTTGGGCTTCAATGTAGAACAGAAAAAGGGTAAATATTCATGTAGTCATCCAGCAAGACCCATCTGTTCGTAAGTGGCAATCTAGTGCATACATCTCACCAATGGTAAGACATTGTTGTATACAGTTGGTGATATGAATGTGTTCCACCTCAAAAGAATGTATTTTTATATAACAATAATATTTTTACTGAATAAAGAACAACCTCACACAAAAGCAGCACGCCTGCCTTGGAACCATGAGAAGCATAGCAATAATTTGCACTTTTGGAGAACATGTCAGCAAAGTAAACCCCCTTCCCAAACATGTAACCTGTTACAGGTGCTTCAGGTGGAGCTATTCGCAAACCTGATAGAATACAAGTTAGGCTTAAATATTTTTAAGTTATTGATGGAAATTTACAGATCACATGATGTAAAAACACACACACATTTATTAGTATTTATGAATCTTAAGAGGAAAACAATGACCTTGGGATAAAATGCCAGTCCAGTTTGTAAGCCGAGAACCATGCCATAAGAGCATTCTATTTTTCACACTGTTAAACTGCTTGCAGAAGTAATAGGCAGTTGAATTAGGATTTAAAACCTAACGTATTACTTATATATCAGAACCTGATAAAACAAATAAAAAATTGCTAAAAAATATCTGCAATGATAGAAATATTTTGTAATAAATGTCTTTTACGTTCACAGAAAATGCCTCGTCACCTTTTTGAAGCGTTCAGATTCACCCTCTCTTGATACCCTGAATATTTGAACAATGTCCACAGTGTAATTTGAGTGTGTTTTTGCATGAGTGTTCTGCATATATTTTGCAACCTGAAAAGATGAGGAAACAAAAACTATGCATCAGATCTATAAACCAAAGTGGCCAGCTGATAAACCAACTCATGGAGTCATAGCTATATTTTGCATGTATTATAGTTTGGGGGCATTCTTTTTTCTGTCCTTTGGTGTGTGAGTGTGTAAATAAGTATTACTGTTAAAACTTTTGAGGCTATTACCATAGAGAATTCCTCAGAATCAACTTCAAGAGGTGACAGTTCAGAATGAAGCCGTTGGTAATGAGAATACAAGGGGTCGCCCTACAATGATGGCAGAGGTGTAAATAAGTAAATTACAGTAGTGATAAATAAAAATAAAAGCTAACTCACTATGAATAAGTAGGACCATTTTCTCTGATGTCTTAAATGGAATGATAAAAATAAGTAGGACCATGCGCTCTTTGCATATATTACAATGGCTTCTTAAAAACATGCAAATATGAATTTCAGAAACTTTCCAGACACAGCCAGTCAATAATTAAAAAGGAGACAAGTGAATAAGTAATACCTCTATTCCAGTGTCATCTTTTAACAGCTTTGTTGCAACCTCAATTTCAGATAGGGCCTCAACCTTCAATTAGATGCAAGAAGTTGATCAGATCAGTGTTTCTCATAATCAATAGTAACTTGATGAAGCGTAAGTTCGTCAGTCAAATAAGTTCGTCAGTAGAGTAAGTTCGTCAGTAAAATAAGTTCGTCAGTAGAGTAAGTTCGTCAGTAGAGTTATACTGATGAAGTATAAGCTTGTCAGTCGAGTTGGTCAGATGGAAGCAATCCTCAGCCTGTATGAACGTACTCTCAAAGGTGGTCACCGGTGTGGTGCCTGCCACAATGCCTCCGATGCCAAAGTCAGTATAAGAAGCTCTCTTAGGAATAAACAATGTAATTGAGCAGAATGAAAGAGATCTCTTAGTGTCTATGTGTGTCTGTACCTTGCATTTGGCAATGTGGAGGCTTTATATATGCGGTTCCAGCTCCTAGCCGTTGGGGCAATTAAGGTGGTTTTAATGCTCTTCTTAGTAACGTTTCTTGCCTCATAATGTGGCTTCAATGTGCTCCAACGGCTCACACAGCTGGATCTATAACTGCCCTATGTATTAATTGGCTGTATTGAATGGCCTTTCTGCCTTCGTCAGTGACGTGGGTATTAGTATGCTCGTCCAGGGATCATGGTCGTCGGTATCATGGTCGTCGTCTTCGGTAAATGAGTTCGTCAGTCCCGTCAGCTGCCCCCCGATTCTGTGGTCGTCGTGACTTGTAATGACGACCGTAGAATGTGAAAGGTTTTGGGCTGTAAATAACTCCAATTCGTGTGACCATTTGGGTTTCCTGCTAGTTTTCAGTTTTCTGAGCCTTTGTTTCTAAACTTCTCTCCTTATCTTCGTCAGTACCTTTTGTCTATAACTTCGTCAGTACCTTTTGTGACTTACCCCCTTTTAAAGATTTTGTCATCGTCAGTAACTTACATCCGTCAAGGCGGAATCTTGTCATCGTCAGTAACTTACATCCGTCAAGGCGGAATCTTGTTACTTGCCATTTTTGGCTTTTGTGACTTACATCCGTCAAGGCGGAATCTTGTCATCGTCAGTAACTTACATCCGTCCATGCGGAATCTTGTCATCGTCAGTAACTTACATCCGTCAATGCGGAATCTTGTTACTTGCCATTTTTGGCTTCTGTGACTTACATCCGTCAAGGCGGAATCTTGTCATCGTCAGTAACTTACATTCGTCGATGCAGAATCTTGTCATCGTCAGTAACTTACATTCGTCGATGCAGAATCTTGTCATCGTCAGTAACTTACATCCGTCAAGGCGGAATCTTGTTACTTGCCATTTTTGGCTTCTGTGACTTACATCCGTCAAGGCGGAATCTTGTCATCGTCAGTAACTTACATCCGTCAAGGCGGAATCTTGTTACTTGCCATTTTTGGCTTCTGTGACTTACATCCGTCAAGGCGGAATCTTGTCATCGTCAGTAACTTACATCCGTCAATGCGGAATCTTGTTACTTGCCATTTTTGGCTTGTAGCTGTTCAGACCTGCTTCTTATAGAGACATTAGCTAAATAGTTCATTTATTAATTTCAATGACGAATACATTTTCTGTTACATCTGTTGGTGGTATTTCTTCAAGTGCTCGATGTTCCATGGCCTCGAGAGCCTCTGTCCGTCTAGGGTTTCCAGGTGATAGCTACCTTGTCTAGAGTAGTGGGTGACTCGGTAAGGTCCTTCCCATGTGGGCTTACGGAACCACAGTGAGAACCCCGACGGGAGAAACCCCATTTAGACTTACCTTCGTCACTGAACCGACGATCTGAGCGGTCCCTTTTCTGTCCTCTACATTCGTCCTCCTTTCTTTCCTTGTTCCCTGGTTTTTCCACGTCCCTTATGGCAGCCAGTGCTTCTTCTGCGTTCATGTACTTCTGTGCTTTCAGGAGCATCTCCGCCATTGTTTTTGGAGGATTTTTTGTGAGTGAAGAAACGAACTCCCTAGATCGCAGTCCCGCTTTGAAGGTCGTCAACTGCACCTTATCGTCAGCTTCGTCCACCTCCAGGGTTTTTCGAGTGAAGCGTTTCACATAGGACCTCAAGGTTTCTTTCTCTCCTTGTTTGATGGTGAGTAAATGATCTGCGGTCCTCTTTGGACGTTGTCCTCCAATGAAGTGACGCAGAAAGGCGTTGCTCAACTGCTCGAAGGTGTCAATGGAAGATGTTGGCAACTTTGTGAACCATTCCCTTGCAGCTCCCTTGAGAGTGGTTGGGAAGGAACGACATAATAATTCGTCTGGGGGCTGCTGGAGTCCTAGTGTCGTTTTGAAGGTGTTAAGGTGATCCTGAGGGTCCTTTAGCCCATCAAAGGGTTCAAGTTGAGGTAGCCGAAATTTCGACGGCACTGGACAGTCAAGGACTGCTGTGGTGAACGGCGAATCCGTTGCCCTGACCATTCGATCCACGCTCCGTTCTGTTTTTTCCTTGATGGCATTCCTAAGTTCGTCCATCTCCCTCCTCATCTCCTGGAGCAAGTCCGAGTTCTGCTCGGTTGGAGTAGTAGGCCTTCGATGGTCACTTCTTCTATGGCTATCTCCCTCGTCATCCTGATTCCCCTTAGACCGATTCTCCTTCTGCTGAAGCCGTAGCTTCATTTCCTGATTTTGTCTGGTCAGTTCTTCAACGGTGGCTGCAAGAGCCTGAACTTGTTGTGCTAGGGCTGCAGAATCATGATTGGACTCCATCTGAGAGAAATAGTTGATCGGAAACTACTTTTTTGAGATTGAACACGAAAACGTCGTTTCCCACAGACGGCGCCAAACTGATGAAGCGTAAGTTCGTCAGTCAAATAAGTTCGTCAGTAGAGTAAGTTCGTCAGTAAAATAAGTTCGTCAGTAGAGTAAGTTCGTCAGTAGAGTTATACTGATGAAGTATAAGCTTGTCAGTCGAGTTGGTCAGATGGAAGCAATCCTCAGCCTGTATGAACGTACTCTCAAAGGTGGTCACCGGTGTGGTGCCTGCCACAATGCCTCCGATGCCAAAGTCAGTATAAGAAGCTCTCTTAGGAATAAACAATGTAATTGAGCAGAATGAAAGAGATCTCTTAGTGTCTATGTGTGTCTGTACCTTGCATTTGGCAATGTGGAGGCTTTATATATGCGGTTCCAGCTCCTAGCCGTTGGGGCAATTAAGGTGGTTTTAATGCTCTTCTTAGTAACGTTTCTTGCCTCATAATGTGGCTTCAATGTGCTCCAACGGCTCACACAGCTGGATCTATAACTGCCCTATGTATTAATTGGCTGTATTGAATGGCCTTTCTGCCTTCGTCAGTGACGTGGGTATTAGTATGCTCGTCCAGGGATCATGGTCGTCGGTATCATGGTCGTCGTCTTCGGTAAATGAGTTCGTCAGTCCCGTCATAACTGAATAAATTTCCAAATACAACCAAAATCTCACTGATAGGCCACAGCAGGGGGTTACATAATTAAACCCCAAAGTAGGGTCCTACACCCACCCTCCACAACCGAAACAAGAAGAAATGAAGTTTAGTGTGACAGTATGGATATATTAAATCAAAGAAAAAAAGGGATTACCATTTCCAACTTGTGTTTCAACTTCTGAGGAGAGTCGATTACAAATTCACCTGCCATCATTTATACTTACATATTAAAATAGATGCCATTTTTGAGAGAAAATAGACAGCCCCAACTACTATATCCCTAGTTTATTAAGTGTACAGTGGAGAAAAAAAAAGAGGACTTACTCATTTTCTTAAAGCCAAAGTCATGGGGAATAACAGTGTAGAATTCCCTGCAAGAAACCATTGATTAAAATTGGAATCTCAAACTTCTTGAAGCTAGAATGCATGATTCAAAACCAAAACAACATAAAAAGAAAAATAGTCCACTTGATAAACAAATGTCAGATGTGCTTTTTAAAATGCAAAGCTAATTTAGTCAAGCACTTGAAAAATACAGTGTAACAGCTCTCTAGCAAAGAAGGAAAAATCTTACCCACTTAATTGCTCAAGTTTTCTCCTATCAGATTGGCCAATCACATCGGCAATCCTCTTCAGGACATTATAACCCTAGATATTGTCAAAGAAAATTAGTTCATGGAGTGTTCTCAGAAAACAGAGGTGCAAGAAAGAAGACAAAAGATGTTGCAACATAAAACTACAGCAAGCAAAAGTGTAGGCAGAGGAACTATGCGCAACCCATTTAAAAGTTTAGTTGATTTTAGGATAATTAATCATTGAAAAGTCCTGTCAAAAGTTCAATATGATATCCTTCTTAGTGTGAATCCCTTTAAGTGTTTGTTTGAGAATAACTTATTTAGCTTTTTGCTAAAAGTGTGCTAAAGTATACTTGAAAGAAAAAGTACGAAAAAGCGAGATTTTAAAAAACTGTACATAAAAGCTAAAAGCTGAGGAACCATGCACAACCCATTTAAAAGTTTAGTTGATTTTAGGATAATTAATCATTGAAAAGTCCTATCAAAAGTTCTTCATGATATCCTTCTTAGTGTGAATCCCTTTTAAGTATTCCCTAAAAGTAGCTAATCAATAAAATAGAGATTTTTCTCAAATACACATAACTAATAGTATATTCTGTTATAATTTTATGACCAAATCAAATGTAAACAAAAGGAAACTTCCTTGCATCTAATAAAGACTTACCTTCATAATCGTTGATTTGCTTAGCTTTCCAAGTGGCAGCTTATTAGCATTGTATCCTAAATGATAATGTACAAATCAAATCTTGGTAAAAATAATTAAAGAGAAATAATTACCATATTAATGAAATATATTTTGATATATAGCATATCAATAAAATATTACAACTCAAAGGAAAGCATCCATCAAAACACACTTTATTTTTTAGATGAACTAACCAATTATTTGTCATGCTTTAGCATTTGTATGATCATATGCATGATATACTCTACAAAGTAAATGATTGATCAACAAACCAATTTCCATCATTTGTTGCTTCATCATGCTGACATTGCAGATAAGAGAGATAAATTTTGCAACGCGTGCCTCAAGTTGTGTTTCCTGAGGTTGAATTCCTAAAGCAGAGTCAGGCTTTTCTTTGACCTGATAATCATTATTAAGCATTCAGTAGCAAAGAAAATATAATATGGTCAAACAGAAATATGGGATACAAAACAGGAATGATACATCCTTAAACCTCCCACTCTTTGTTAGGGTCATATTCTATATGTAATTGGCTAATCCTTTGTCAAAATGCATTTTACTTGTAAATTGGATAGATCTAAGTTGGGTTTGATACAGCACTTTAAGGAAAAATATAAATTTAGAATCAGGAGTACTCACATCTGATTCTTTTTCCTGCTCACCATAATCCATTTCCAACCAAGTATAACTCTTTGGGTGGCAAATGAACTCTTTTCGAGTGGACCAGTGGTTCTTGGTCTTGGCAAAGAATTTCTGTTCAAACTCCTGGATTGCACTGTCACGTGATGTGTAAGGACCAAATAACTTGTCTTGACCCTTTATACCTACTCTCCCCCACCTATTGTAAACCATGAATGCACTGCCATCATCAGATTCTGCAAGTAATTTTGAAATAATATCAGTAAGAGTTCATGATACTAGATTACTAGAGCAGCAAAGTAAACAAGCCGAGCTCAAGTGCATTACCAAACTAAATTATATGCTCAAGCTTGGTTCATTTTCTTGTCAAGAAAGCTCATGCTTCTTCACAAACTACTTGATTAACTTATTTTTTCTCATTTATGGAAAAAACTACGAAATCTTTTTACCCCTTCACAAATACATGCTAATAATTAATAACTAAATTCAGTTGAAATGTATTATTTGGGTTAATTAGATAGAACGATAAGTTGATTCGGTACAAAATAGGAAAGGGTCTCATTACAATTACAAATACACTCTTCTCTATTTATCCATGGATCCTTTACTCATAATGATTTTCATTTATAAAACTATAAAAATTAAATTTACCAACCTTGTAATGTTAAAAATTATACTTACTTTGATTACAAAATGCACTTTATAAATTATCAATAAATTTCAAATAATAAGTTCCACTTCAAGGGGATCTAGGGATGTGAAGTCTAGTGTGGTGAACTGACATTTGATGTCTCATGAATTTACTTACAAACTTACACAATTCAATCTTAAGTCTATAAGTATATTACTGTAGAGCATTGTATCGTACTGAAGAGCTTGTTTACAAGTACATTATCACGTATGAGCTCGGCTTTTTAATAATCAAACCTAAATTTAGGCTTGAGCTTAGCTCATTTACAAAATAAACAAGAAAAAGCCAGATAATTTGGACCTCAAATTAAAAAAATAAAAAACAACTGGCATTGTTATCATAAGAAGCTTCACAGTTCACAAATTGAATCTAAATCTTCACTCAAGCCTATAACTGTTTCTGGTTGGCCGCATAGACCATGTCACACCAATTTATCAGTGCAAAAACTTGTCCAGTTTGGAGAGGAGTGGGTAAAGTGCATAATCAACAAAATTGAGAAACAAACAGGGATTGAATCAACTAGAACTATAAATTGTTTTTCATTCAAAAATCACTATTGACACAACTTCCTACTCGACATACTTTCATGATTCAAAATGAATTAACCAAAATATTAGAGTAACTAAAATTTGCTGGGAATCAAGAACTAACCAAGTGCTTGAATCATGTAAAATTTATTATTATTATCCCCAACATTTGTCTGGTTCAACATGGCATCATATATTTCATCACCCTGCATCATAAAAAGTAACATTCAGTCCAAATTCAGAAAACCAAATACTAATCAGAACACTAAAAAAATTATTGATATTGATTATGTTCTACTGAACAAAATCTACACTCATTCACTACATTGTGCTTCAATAACTATAAGACTTGCCAGATGCAAAACATGGTAATGGGCCTTTATGTCATCTGGAAGCCATTGATCCAGCACTGCCGCTCCCTTTTTGGTCGCCGTCACAATCTTCTCCTCCTTGCTTTCACTTTCTTCTTCATTAGCTGGCACCATTAAGTTTATAAACTAAATAAACTCCCCAACTCAATCAGAACCAAACCAAAAAAATAAAAAAAGCTCCACTTCTTTGTTTTGAAAACAACTCAAAAGAAATGCAATGCAAATACTACAGGCTTTACATTCTCTTAGGTTCATAAGGATAAATTATCAGTTGTCTCAAAAGTTTAAACTATTAGAATAGAGTTAATTTAATTATTTAACGATATTCTAATTTCTAAACACTCCTCCTCACGTTGGGCCTAGACTCCCCCCGTCCCCCTAAATGGGAGGTAGAGTGGGAATAATGATTGAACTTAGGACCATTGCTTTGATACCGTTGTAAATTATTGATTATCTCAAAAACTTAAACTATTATGATACAACATATTTAATCATTTAATCACATTCTAAATACATAAAACTTTCTCCTCACTTTTCTATATCTCCAATCAAAACGAACCGAATTAGAATTAGAGTTTGAACTTTTTGTTTTGAATGGGCCGAAGTTGCAGAATGACATCCATACAACTTTTAGTGGGGACGTAATATGCATGTACACTGATATGAAGACTACTAAGGTTAGCACATAATTTTTTTTGAATCTCATTGAAAGGATAAATTGTTATTAAGACAACGTCACTTTTACCCTTCTTGGAAATGCATTTTCAAGATAATTAGTGATGATGCTGAAAAAATCACCAATGAATCACACGTTGCTCACGCGCTCAAAGAGTCACCTGCATAGCAAAAAGAGAAAAACCTGTAGAGAGCACCGGTATGGTGCCGGCCAAATACCCTCCGAAAGTCAAGTTAGAATCTTTTACAACTCTAGAGTGTTAGAGAGGGTCGATTATGCGTACCTCGATTTGTGAGGGTATTTGGGCTTTTATAGTGGTCGTAGATTGACCTTTCTTCCTTGAGGCATAAGTCTTTTCCTTATAAGAGTCTCCTTTAACAATCCCAAACGTGATGAACAAGACTTTTCCTTATGGAGGAGATCTCCATTAATGCGCGTATCTTCTAGAATCCTTTTTTTGCCTTAGAATTCCAGTTATACTAGGATTTTGGGACGTCCAAGCGTGGGCCGCAAGAATTCCTAAGCTAGGGCTTCTTGAAGATAATCGATTTGGACACTGCGTGGGTGTTTGACCCGTCGGTATAGAGCCTGTCCGCATGGTATCTGTCTGGCAAGGGCGATATAAGTGGATCCGTCATATAAGCCGTCAAGTGTATAATTTTTCCTCTTCAGTTGCCCCCTTCACCCCATGGGTCCATCATCTGCGAGAACAAAGGCCCATGGGGTGATGGTCTGAGGTTGGGATGACGGATTAAAAATCCTTGAATTGTACCTTGATAGGTTGTCAAAAACACATTTATTACTTATTGACATGTGTCGCCATTCTGCTGGCTTTTGTCTCGGATCGAAACATCGCTTCGACTTCCGTGCACTCCTTCTTATAAATATCGCCCCCTTCTCTTCTCATTTCTCTACTTTACGAAGAAACGCGTTGTCAGAGCGAGACCGTCGTATCTGTCAGAGACCAGTTCGTCTAGTTCCTGCAACCGTTGTACACGCCTTCATCCGTCCACTCCTTAGCTCGGTAAGTCATTTCTCTCCGTCTGTATTTCATTCCTTATTTAAGTTGTTACTTTTTACTCCACATCAGACCTTTCTTTTCCCCCGTCACTTGTTCCAACACCCGTCAAAGTCTTAGGTTTTGTCATTACCTGCAGGCAATGTCTAGTGCGTCGAGTAATCAGTCAGTCGTCCGTGACGGGGCGGACTACGAAGAGGTATACCCGTCAGGTCACAAAGACCAAGACGATCTGAGCGAGGAGAGGAATCCGTCTGCGTCTTCCCCATCCTCAACAAATGAGGATACGAAGATGGTAGAGCCAGAGGAGGGTTTTGATGAAGGTGAAGACCAAAGAATTAGATCCGTCGTGGGTGCTGATGGACTTAGGCAGTTCATCATGCTACCAGAGTGGACAGTAAACGCTTTCACGTCCACCATCAAGGAGCCACACTTCAGCACCCTTAGGGCACACTACCAAATCCCTGACTACATTCCCATCCGTCTACCCTATAAGTCAGAAAAGTGTTATTATGAAAAGGTGTCTGGTGTTGGAGTGTACGAGCAGGTGCTCAAGGCAGGCCTTAGGTTTCCTCTAAACTCCCTACACCGTGAACTCCTCAAGTATCTGGGTTTGTCCGTCAGCCAAATTTCTCCCAATGCCTGAAGGGTTTTCATTGCAATGGAGGTTCTGTACGAAGCCATGTTGAACGGTAAACAGAGGCTGACGGTGCGGGAGTTCCTCCATTGTTACCGTCCAGACGAGATAGACAAGTCAAGGGGAATGTATAGCTTTGTCCCTAGGAGCTCCGTCTTGAAGGTGATCTATGAAACCCCAAACTCAAACAGGGACTAGAAGAGCCGTTACTTCTTTCTAGAATGAGACGGTTGGATGTGTCATCCAAGGGAGACAGAGCATATGCCCGTCGACACAACTTGGGGCATAATAGACGAGTCTGGTACACCCGTCACATAACATATGAAGATTTTAAGTGATTTTTCATCTTTATGAATTTCTTAAGCTTCTGACGTCCGTCTTCTTTCTTTTTTCTTTTTTCTTTTTTTTAGCCCGTCAGCGCCCACAGGTAGAACTTGAAGAGTTCAGTTTCTTGGAAAAGATTTTCAAAAAGACTACGCCAGAGGAAAGGACCTGGGCAAAGTTGGTCACACTTGATACCATTCACTGGTATTGTGACGGACCTGAGCCTTCACCTGCAGCCAAGAAATACGACGCCAGAGTTTGTCAACGTAAGTCTGCCATCCGTCTACCTTATTATATATGTTTTATTTTTTTACCACAAACTTCTTCCGTCTACTTTTTCAGAGATGGATGATGCCAAGAGGAGGGCTCTAATCAGAGCAAATGCTGCCAAAAAGAAAGACTCCGTCGAGGCGGACCCCAAAGGAACGGGTTCAAGCCATCCCTTAAAAAGGAAAGTGCTGCCCAAAGGGGACCGTCCTCCAAAGAAGCCTAAGGTTTCTTTGGAACCCGTCCTAGGACTTATGGCTGGGGGTGCCAAAATCGTCACTCCAATAAAGCATGGGGTCGGGAAAGGCTTCATGAAGGGCCCGTCCACCCAGCAAGAGAAAGCGCTCGTCCTGCTTCGCGAGGACCCAAAACACGCGCTGGAGAAGCTATCGTCCGTCATATCCCAAGATGACTATGAGGACTTGGGCAACCACTCCACTGAAGCCATCAGGGAGACGAGTTTATTCAGCATTGCACAGGTAATCAATCTGTCCACTATGCTTCTATTTTTTACTTCAGTAGATGGCTAACTTCTTTTCTATTTTCAGGCCATGCTCATGGTGAAAGGGCTGATGGGACGGTGCCTGAGTCATGAAACAACCTTGGACCGTCTGCGTGAGAAGGTGAAGGTGACGGACGATGAGCTGACACAGTTGAGAGCTTGGAAGGTGATCCAAGAAAAGAAACTAAAAATGGTGGAGGAAGCAAGGGACGAGTACTTCAAGAGGACAGAGGAGATGACGAAGGTACTGGAAGATAAGGAGAAGGAGATTCGTCAGGCGAAGGAGGCTGCGGTGCGTGAGTATCGCGACTCCGACGCCCTTTTATCAAAGCTTGGGTCCTCCTATAAAGATGGTTTCGACGACGCCCTTCGTCAAGTGAAGGCCTTGTATCCAAACCTTGACGTGTCCTCCGTCAACATTAACATTCCCGAGCAAACCTTCGTCCAGCCGGCCAGATCTAATGACACCGACGAGCTTTTTGGTGACGAGGCGCCTGTCAAAGGGGCCCATATAGATAGGACTGTCGCTGAGAATGATCCAACAAATGTAGAGGTCCGTCCTCAGGAGGAAAAAGGAGCACCAGCCGTAGATTAAAATTACTTTGTTGCTATTTTTCTTTTTATGTAAAGATATTTTGAGAACAATGCCCTGTCATATTGATTTGTTTAACATTTTGTTTATGGGACGTAGTCCATCCACTTCATTTAAAAACGAATTTGTATCCGTCTGCTAGTTATGATTGCCATATTTATGGCTGAGGCTGTCTACTTTGTTGAACATAAATTCCATTTGTTGATGAACTTAGAATTACTTTACTGAGATTGGTCCGTTCGATAATCTTGGTCATAATTCATGCCCGTCCCCTTTTGGACGGACCTTTTCAATCCGTCGAGAGGATCTTTTTATTTTTTGTAGTTAGATTATATCTGTCTTCCATGAGACTTGGAATTTTCATCCTCTTGGGATGATCCGTCCATCTTATGGATGTGGGTTTTCTCCGTCCTCCACGGGGCTTATAATTTTCACCCTCCTGAGATGATCCGTCCATCTTGTGGGTGTAGGTTTTATCCGTCCTCCATGGGACTTGAGTTTTCATCTTCTTGAGATGATCCGTCCATCTTGTGGACGTAGAATTTTCATAATCTTGGGATGATCCGTCCATTTTATGGATGTAGGTTTTCTCCGTCCACCACGGGACTTATACTTTTCATCCTCTTGGGATGATCCGTCCATCTTGTGGATGTAAGTTTTATCCGTCCTCCATGGGACTTTGAATTTTCATCTTCTTGAGATGATCCGTCCATCTTGTGGACTTAGAATTTTCATTCTCTTGGGATTATCCGTCCATCTTATGGATGTAGGTTTGTCCGTCCTCCATGGGACTTTGAATTTTCATCTTCTCGAGATGATCTGTCCATCTTGTGGACTTTAAGTTTTATCCGTCCTTCATGGGACTTAGAATTTTTTTTTTTTTTTTTTTTTTTTTACGATTATACTCCGTTGTTTTTTGGATTGTAAGAGATTAAGTAGAAAAACATTGTCTTTTCTGAATATTCCCCTTTTATTAAAAGAGAATTATGTGTTTGTAGAAAAAAGTACCTGCCCCCTTGGGCTTAAAAAGGCACCTGTAGAAGGAATTGTTTGAAATAAAGAAAAACTGACGATAGTAAAAAAATTAAACAACTGGGGAATTGCAGAGCGTTGATGCTCTTCATATTGTCTCTACTGGTAGTATCTCCGTAGGTGCTCTGTGTTCCACGGGTGTTGCAGCTTTATTTCATCCAGAGTTTCAAGGTGGTAGGTCCCCTTCCTCTGCCATGATGCGATCCTGTAGGGTCCTTCCCAGTTAGGGCCCAGCTTTCCTTGCGAAGGATCTCTAGCAGCGCCCATCACCTTTCGTAGAACGAGATCTCCGATCTGGAAGACCCTATATCTGACGTTGGCGTTGTAGTGTTTTGCCATGAGATTCTGGTACCACGCCAACCTCTGTTCTGCTGCTGCCCGGACCTCATCCACTAGATCTAGCTGTAGGCATAAGGCTTCTTCGTTTTTGTCCTCGTCGTAGCTCTTCACTTGATAGCTTGTGAGCCCTATTCATGCTGGGATGACGGCATCACTTCCGTAAGCTAGCCGGAATGGCATCTCACCCATGGGTGTTCTTGCTGTAGTACGATATGCCCATAGGACGCTTGGTAGTTCGTCAGGCTAGATGCCATTTGCCCCCTCAAGCCGAGTCTTGATAATCTTGAGCAAGGACCGGTTCGTGACCTCAACTTGCCCATTGGCTTGTGGATGTGCTAGCAAAGAGTAGTGATTCTTAATGCTTAGCTCCGAACAGAAGTCCCTGAATGCACTATTGTCGAATTGCTTTCCGTTGTTAGAGACGAGCACTCGGGGTATCCTGTACCTGCAGATGATATTTCTTCATACAAAACTGCAGATGTTCTTCTCCGTGATAGTAGCCAAGGCCTCTGCTTCTAACCACTTAGTGAAGTAGTCTATCCCAACTACTAAAAATTTCAATTGTCTTACTGCCGTCGAGAAGGGGCCCATGATGTCCAGTCCCCATTGGGCGAACGGCCAAGGGGCTGTCATTGTAGTTAGCTCCTCAGATGGTTGCCTTATGAAATTACTGAACCTTTGGCACTTGTCGCAGGTCTTGACATAAGCTTGTGCGTCCTTCAACATTGTGGGCCAATAGTGCCCTGCCCGAATCAGCTTGTGCTGCAAGGACCGTGCGCCTGAGTGGTTTCCACAGATACCCTCGTGGACTTCTCTCATCACGTAGTCTGCTTCATTGCTGGTTAAACACCTTAAGTACGGGTGAGAGAATCCTCTCTTGTATAAGACTTCTCTGATCATCACAAATCATGAGGCTCGGATTTTCAATTTCCTTGCAGCGTCTTTGCCTTCTGGAAGGGTGCCGGATCTCAGGTATACCATTAACGGTGTGGTCCAATTGTTTTCAGAATTTACTTCCTGCACATTTGTTCCGTTATCAATAAGTGGGGAGAGTTAGACAAACGATAATACCTATTCGGGGACATGCATTAACTCTGCGGAGGCTGCCTTTGCTAGACGATCGGCACATTCATTCTCCTCCCTTGGGATTTGAATGAATTGGACTTCAAGGCAGCCGATCCGATTCTTCACTTCTTCCAGGTACTTCTTCATTCTTTCATTTTTGCATTTGTAGACGCCATTAATCTGACTTGTTATTACCTAGGAATCGCAATGCACAACCATGTTCTCAACACCTACTGCCTTTGCGAGGTCTAATCCTGCCACTACGGCTTCATACTCGGCCTCGTTGTTGGTAGCGGAGAAGTTCAGTCGAATCATGCATTCGATTTTGTCTCCTTCCGGGGTTTGGATCACCACACCGGCACCTCCAGCTTGTCTATTTGAGGATCCGTCCGTGTATACGTGCCATTGTCCGAGGACTTTTGCCCCCTTACCTTCCACTTGAGTATATTCAGCAATGAAGTCTGCCACAACTTGCCCTTTTATCGCGGTTCGTGGGCGGTATTGTATATCAAATTTGCTTAACTCTATCGCCCATAGAGCCATTCGTCTGGCAGCCTCAGGGTTGCTCATGGCTCTTTTCAATGGCTGACTGATCAGGACTATGATGGTATGGGCTTGGAAGTATGGCTTGAGCTTTCGGGCTGCAGTTACCAGCGCGAAGGATAACTTCTCTATCGGGGTGTACCTTTCTTCTGCTCCTCGAAAAGCCTTACTTATAAAATAGACGGGTCGTTGAGATCCTTCTTCCTGTCTTACTAAGGCCGCGTTGACCGCTGCTTGCGAAGCTGCTAGGTAGAGGTAGAGTTCTTCCCCAGGTTTGGACAAGCTGAGCAATGGTGGAGATGAGAGATATTTCTTCAAGACTTCAAACGCCTACTGGCACTCGTCCGTTCATTCAAACAATTTTTTCAGAGTGCGGAAGAATGGCAGACATTTGTCCGTCGCCTTAGAGACGAACCTGTTTAAGGCTGCAATTTTGCCGTTCAGGCTTTGCACCTCTTTCACTGTCTTCGGTGGTTCTAACTCCATTATGGCCCGTACCTTCTCCGGGTTGACCTCAATGCCTCTTTGGGATACCATGAAGCCCAAAAATTTTCCTGCCGTTACCCCGAATACGCACTTGCTTGGATTCAACTTCATGTTATATGACCGTAGGGTGCCGAACGTTTCTTGGAGGTCATCTAGGTGGTCATTTTCTCGCAAATTTTTTACTAACATGTCATCAACATAGACTTGCACGTTCCTCCCAATTTGGTGCGCGAACATTTTGTTCATCAGCCTCTGGTAGGTTGCTCTCGCGTTTTTGAGCCCAAACGGCATTACTTTGTAACAAAAGATCCCTTGGCTGGTAACAAATGAAGTTTTCTCTTGATCAGCATCCTTTATCTTGATTTGGTTATAGCCCGAAAAAGCATCCATGAAGTTTAGGAGCTGGTGTCTCGCCGTCAAGTCTACTAAAGTATCTATCCGGGGGAGTGGGTAGCTGTCTTTTGGGCACGCCTTGTTGAGGTTCGTGAAATCGACGCACATTTGCCACTTCCTATTGGCTTTCTTAACCATGACCACGTTTGCCAACCAGTCGGGGTAATATACCTCTCGAATAAAGCCTACTTCCAGCAGCTTCCTTACCTCTTCTGCTATCGCTCTGTCCCTTTCTTGTGCGAATACTCGCTTTTTCTGCCGGACGGGTGTAAATGTGGGGATTACGTTCAGACTATGAACTATGACCGAAGGATCAATCCCTGGCATGTCCTCGTGGCTCCACGCGAACACGTCTTGATTCATCTTCAGGAATGTTTTGAGGGCTTGACGCATCGGCTAGTTGGCCAACGTCCCCATCGTAGTAGTCCGTTTGGGCCTCGATTCATTAAGGATTACCTCTTCTAATTCTTCGACCGGCTCCGCTGTTGCCCGTTGTTTTTCTATACACATGGTTTGCTGATGATCTTCCATTTCTAGCATGGCAACATAGCATTCACGTGCGGCCACTTGGTCTCCACGCAACTCGTCGGTCCCATATTCTGTAGGAAACTTGACCATTAGGTGGTATGTGGATGTTGCGGCTTTCCACGAGTTAAGGGTGGGTCGTCCGAGGATAGCATTGTAAGCAGACGAACAGTCGACCACAAGGAATGTCACATCCTTTGTGATCTGCTGGGGATGGTCGCCTACTGTTACTGAAAGCGTGACCGCGCCCAATGGGAATATTCTTGTTCCCCCAAAGCCTACTAATGGGGAGTTCGTCGGTATCAGTCTTTTTCTGTCTATTCTCATTTGTTGGAATTCTGGGTAGTACAGAATGTCTGCCAAGCTGCCATTGTCGACCAACACTCGATGCACATTGTAGTCTCCTACACATATGCTGATAATGAGTGCGTCGTCATGTGGATGATGAAGACGCTGCGCATCTTCTTCCGAGAACCCAATGATGGGGCTTTCCCTCCGTGCTATCTTCGATACGGGGCCCGTCAGCTGAACGTTATGGACCGACCTAAGGTAGGTCTTCCGAGCCTTTTTGGACGACCCTGTAGTAGCGGTTCCCCCTACAATCATCCTGATGTCTCCAATGGGGGGTCTTTGACGCTCGTTCTTCCTTCGGGGGGCGTGCTCTTTGGGATTTGGATCCGTCTTCTCCTTGTTGACGAACTTCTGCAACTTCCCTTGTCTGATGAGGGCCTCAATCTGTTACTTTAAGTTGTAGCAATCAGACATGTCATGACCGTGGTCACGGTGGAAACGGCAATACCTGTCTCTAGATCGCTTACTTGGATCACTCTTGAGTTTTCCTGGAAATGTTAGAGCCCCCTCGTCCTTGATCTGCATCAGGACTTGGTCTATTGGGGCATTCAACGGGGTGAAGCTTGTAAACCTTCTTCCTGGGGGCTTAGGGCGCCTTTCGTCCCTTCTGTCTCCTGTTCTGGGTCTCTTCCGTTCTTGGTCCTAGCGTGTGTCTTCCTGTCGCTCTCTCTTTTTGGGCTTTTCGTCCCGGGCCAGCAGTGCGTCTTCCGTATTCATGTACTTGGTGGCCCTGTAGAGCACTTCCAACATGGTTTTCGGGTCATTTTTGTATAGAGAGAACAAAAATTTACCCTTTCGCAACCCATTCGTGAAGGCTGCTACCAATATCTTATCGTTGGCTTCATTGATCGAAAGCGCTTCCTTATTGAAGTGGGTTATGTAGGATCTCAGCGTCTCGTCCTCTCGCTGTCTGATGCTCATCAGGCACGCCGTGGACTTCTTGTACCGATGTCCCCCAATAAAGTGTGAAGTGAACTGGGCGCTTAGCTCCTTGAAAGTGCTGATGGAATTTGGTGTCAACCGGCTGAACCAAATCCTTGCGGCTCCCTTTAGCGTAGTGGGGAACACCCTGCACATTATTTCATCCGCGACCCCTTGAAGGTGCATCAAGGTTTTGAACGTCTCCAGGTGGTCTAGAGGGTCTTTCAATCTGTCATAACTGTCGATCTGTGGCATTCGAAACTTATGTGGTAGGGGGAAGGAGTTGACGGCCACAATGAACGGCGAGTCTGTTCGATTGACCAAATCATCAAGGTCGCTGGATACTCGCCCCTTCAGGGCGTTCATCATGACCTCCATTTGTTCTTTCATCGCCTGCATCTCCGCGATAATAGGAGGTGGAGCCACATCAATGAGGGATGGGAGGCTGATATTTTTCCGTTCTGGCCTGCTTGGGGCGTTACTACCTTTTGGCCCCTCTCAATCTCCTCGCACGACACTGGTACCTTCCTGTTCCCTTTGATTGTTTGGTGCCGCGTTTTTCTGGCGCAGCTGTTCTTCTAGGTCATGATTTTGCTTGGTGAGGCACTCCACAGCTGCGGCGAGGGTTTGTACTTGTCTCTCGAGGGGAGTCATGGGTGGTTCCTCCTCTTGGATGTTGTTGGTGGTTGCCATCGAGCTGGTTAGCACCATGTAACTCTTTTGTCCGGGAAGCGATAGTGCAGCTTTTGAATCACGAAAGAAACGCTAGTTTCCCACAGACGGCGCCAACTGATGATGCCGAAAAAATCACCAATGAATCACATGTTGCTCACGCGCTCAAAGAGTCACCTGCACAGCAAAAAGAGAAAAACCTGCAGAGAGCACATGTGTGGTGCCGGCGAAATACCCTCCGAAGGTCAAGTTAGAATCTTTTACAATTCCAGAGTGCTAGAGAGGGTCGATTATGCGTACCTTGATTTGTGAGGGTATTAGGGCTTTTATAGTGGTCGTAGATTGACCTTTCTTCCTTGAGACAGAAGTCTTTTCCTTATAGGAGTCTCCTTTAACAATCCCAAACGTGATGAACAAGACTTTTCCTTATGGAGGAGATCTCCATTAATGCGCGTATCTTCTAGAATCCTCTTTGCCTTAGAATTCCAGTTATACTAGGATTTTGGGACGTCCAAGCGTGGGCCGCAAGAGTTCCTAAGCTAGGGCTTCTTGAAGATAATCGATTTGGACACTGCGTGGGTGTTTGACCCGTCGGTATAGAGCCCGTCCGCATGGTATCCGTCCGGCAAGGGCAATCTAAGTGGATCTGTCATATAAGCCGTCAAGTGTATAATTTTTCCTCTTCAATTAGTTTGACGTAAAAAAAAAATCATGAATGTTGAAATGATGCAATATGATTTGCATTAATATAAAAGCAATTTCACTAGTGGGTGTTGGCGTTGAATAAGGATGTTTAGCGAGTGAGGACGGTGATAACATAGAGAGGAAAGTTTGAGTGGGAAATTAGAATGACTTGAATGTTCCTATTTGTTGAAGTGTTTGTATAATTGTATCATTTCATGAAGAGTCTCAAAACTAGGTAGAGTTGTGTCTTAAAGGCCACAACACCATTTTTTTTAGTTTAAAAAAATGGTTAGAAGTGAGTGATCACTGTGGCTTCCTTACATCATTTTGATGAAGTATAAAGAACACCAACATTTCACTTGTAAAGAAAGGGTGGCTAATTTAATGTGTACAATAATAAAGTACTTGAGGTTGTATGTTATGGTTAGACCAACTCTCATTTATTTATGGTGTGTGCATATGAAAGTGAAGTTACTTTAATCACAATTTACCACGTCAATAGTTATAAAAAAATAAAAAAATAAAAAATTATGAATTTTTTTGTGACCTTGGCCTTTATCTTCTAAATAAGTATTATTTTTTATGCAATGAAAAATTGTGGCTAAACCTCAAGATGTTTTAGTGCTAGTTAGGTGCTTTTTTTGTGGTTTGCATAATTAGCTTACTTGCTTATGTACTTTATATTAAAATTATATTTTTGTCCAATTTTTTATATATTATAGTTGCTAATTAGGAAATAAGGGATTTAAACCTTTAACATCTACGTTGGAAATATCATGAAATACCAATTGAGCTAGTTACCCAACTTATTTTTTAAGCTTTAAGCTAAATAAGTTGATGAAAATAAATTATACCAAATCAAGCTTAGGAGGTTGACAAAAGTTTTCCCACCTTCTAAGAGACAATTTTTTCGCCATTCGTCTATACATTAGGATACCATATAATTGGTTCTCATACTCTTTGTCAAAATCTAATGAAGTACTAGTTATATGAGTATGACATCTACGTTATAACCAAAAAGAACTAATCACAAATGAGATTTCTTGTAAATCGCTGCTTATATCAGCTTAAAACACACCTCACGAGAAACACTCATTTGTACATGATCTTTACAAATCCAAATCCATACCACCATCACGAATCTATATTGTATGAGCACAATTTTGTTCCTAAGCCCAAAAGGTAAAATGATTTAGGCCCAAAGAACTCAATACAATGAATTTGTAGAGAGTTGGCTCGAAAACTAGGTTTTTATGAGTTGGACAACAATTATAATGGATTCAGATGACAAGAAAGTAAAGATAAACTAGTTTTACCCAAAGAGAATCGTCCTCGGCACAATCCGAGGAGATTAGTTCTTGTATATATTTCTTTTGGATTTGAGTACAAGTCCAATTTCTGTGGTTACAATGTTTTTTTCCCTCAATTATCTGATCCCTCTTCTTCAGGATATTCTTTCTCTTTTATACTATCTTCCTTCTTTCATCTCCACCCTCTACGTGTAGACCAGGTTTCTGGCGTTGATCCCTATCTCATCAGCACCTTCTTGAAGTCTTTGGGGGCAGCTGTAAGGCTGAAAATTACTATTCAGGTATCACTTCCACATTAATGCGGCCAGAGAGTTAATTACAAAGCATTCAATGTGGTGGTAGCAGCTTTCTCTTAGATATTTCATAGTTTCTCTTTGTCCTGTGCTTTCATGAGTGTATCCTTATCAATAGAATTTCCCGGAATGTTGCTCTGGATGGCAGACCACATCATCTGACTTTTACTTTGCTCAGCTGAGGAGGCATTCCTCCTCGGACCACCTTCTTGGACCCTCATGACCAGACCCCATTTCTTCATTCACTAAAGCGGACTTCCATGACAGCGTTTACCTGTTCTCGGGCTACTAGATGTTCTTGGATTAGGCCCCCAGCTCAATACATATATATAAATATATACACTCACTACTGAGGCTATCATTCCTACATATATATATATACATATATAAAGTTGAAGCGTAGTATTTATTGTTGCTACGCTTCTGTTGACCCACATCAACAGCTACATCGTTCACTTATTTTCTCTATTTAAACTTTTCTTCCCCCATTCTCAAAAAAAAAAAAAAAAAAAAAAACTCTTCTTCTCCTATTAGTTCACACCTACAGTTACATTTCTTCTGACATTTCCCCTTCATTTTTGCCTCTTATCTCCCCAATATTCTTTACTTTACCGTTACACTTCCTTAATCTTTCTTATATTTTGACACTTCTTCTCCTCATCTTATTTTGTATAAATTTGATATCATTTTTCTCATTCAATCCATTTTTTTTCACACAAAACTGTGAGTCATCTGTCTCTTTGTCTCTCTCTCCTTTTTTTTGGGTGAATTTTCGTTCTTTCTTATATTTTACTTAAGGTTAATGGTTCTTTTTTTTTTAAGGGTAAATTACAAATTAACCCCTCTAACTTTGCTCAAAATTTATGTAAATCCTCTAACTATTGTTTTGATCATTTCAATCTTCTAACTTTAATAGTTATTTAACGTAGTCTTTCCGTTAAAACTAGCCTGTTTGTCGTCCAAAAAATGAGTTCATTTTGGTATTTTTTGAGTTTATTAAATTAAAAAAAAAAAAACTAATACTAATTTTTTTATACCCAATGACTTATACCCAGTAAATTAAAAAATCCAAAAAAAACTAATGTTTCGATCATTATTTTTTTTATTATCAAACATCAGAAAAATGTTACATTATACCCAGTGACTTAACAGTAAAAAGAAAGGGAAAAAAAAGGGATTCATTCGACCGAGGAGAATGCGAATTTCGCAGCGAAGAGAGTGACAAAATCAGAGGTGTTTGGGTCAATGGGTTGGGAATCGGAGGAGAGGTTTCGGGAGAGAAGGACTAGCTATTATATCGGATCTTACACTTTTTGGTGGTCTTCCTCCATTGCTGCACTGGGTTTTGAAGGGAATTGTGATTTTTGTTTTCCAACTTTGTGAGACAGTGAAAACTGACAAGTGAGGAGAGGATAGTTTTTACTTTTTTTATTATTTTTATTTATTATTTATATGGGCTCAGAAATGAGAAGGTACTTTCTGAAATTGGGTTTTTGATAACTTTAGGGTACCATACTGCTAGGTGCTATGGGTATATGAGTGTGAGCCCAACATCTGGTGCAACCAGTGTTGAATTGAAACTCCCAGGACCAGTTTACTACTCTGTAGTACAAATAATTGGCAATTGGTAGGGAGAATGCGCAGAATAGCTGTGCAAAGCCTTTGTATATAGTTAGTTAGGTAATGTTTGAAACTATAAGGGAAACTAGACATCTCGAGTTTTAGAAACTAGACATCTCGAGTTTTAGAAACTTGAGATCCATATGCATAAATCTCGAGTTTTAGAAACTCGAGTTCCATGCAAAATTTTTTTTAGTTTTATCGCCCCTATAGTGGCGTTTTTAAGTCCTATAGTGACGTTTTAAAGCCCTATAGCGGCGTTTTCCTGCAAAATTTTTTCACAAGTGTTCAATACTAGGTTCAGGGAGCCCTATAGTGACGTTTTTAAGTCCTGTAGTGACGTTTTAAAGCCCTATAGTGGCGTTTTTCTGCTAAATTTTTTATAACTCCATTTTTAAGGCCTATAGTGACGTTTTTAAGTCCCTATAGCGGCGTTTTTCGGAACTCGAGTATTTAAAACTCGATTTTTACTTGAATTTTTTTCCGCCTTGGAGCAATCCGCTTACAAAGCGAGACTTAAAAACTCGAGTTTTATCATGGAACTCGAGTTTTAGACACTCGAGACGTTACTTTTCAACATTATTTTGAAACGTGACAAGTATCTAAATTTTTTTATATTTATTGTTAAATGGAAATAAAATTCGCAATTGGCAAGTTGAGCATTTTCAAATATATCTTACAAAGAAAGGAAGTTAGATCTGTGCCAAAAAGTTGCTTGAGTTTGAAAATTTCTTTCCCATTTTTTGTTATTTTGTGGGTTTTCTATTATGTGAGCGTTTGGATAGTGATGAATGTTGCGGCTGCGTTTTCATTTCACATTTTGGACTTTTTTTTTTTTTTTTTCCAAGCGTGTGAGGGAGTAACGCGATACTGTGCGGCTACTGTTCATTGAACAGTAGCCGCACTTATTGACTTTTTGTCCATGAACAGTGCACCCGTGCATTGTTCACGGACCCACAAATTTCACTTTTCAGCAATTTTTTCATTAAAAATTGGTCCCACGGCACTATTCACACATTTAAAAATTATTTTGCTACAGTATTTTCAGTTTTCAGCTGTAACCAGAGAGAGAGAGAGAGAGAGTATCTTGCGATAACGGCTGGGGAGAGAGATTGTAATACCCGAGAAAAAAAAAGATTTTAAAAGGAGGGGTATTTAAGTAAATTTGTGTGGGGCCAATTTTATAATTTATAATTATAAGGGAGTTTTTAGAAAATGAGGTTGAAACCCTAGCTATATATAGGCTTATTAAGTCAACGTATATGGAGAGATATTTTGAGAGAGGAGACTACTCAAACGACTAAAGTAGAGAAGGATTGACTACACCCTTGAGGTGATATCTAAGGATTTTAGAGAAAGTGTTAGGAAGAAGATCCTTGTGGTGAGTTAGCTGAGGTAAGTAACATTATCCTAATTGATTTTATTTTGCGTATTTTAACTATTGAAAATTATTTACAGTTGTTACAATTTTATTTCTATTGTATTACTGATTTCAAGTAAAGAATTATCACAAATATATCTGATTACTGAATATATGATGTATTTTATTTAATTATTTTTAGCTATACTAATTCAAAGCAAAGAATAAAGAATTTTCACAAATACATATGAGCATTGAATATAAGATTTATTTTATTTAATTGTTTTTTAGCTATAATGATTTTAAGTAAGGAATATAGAAATATCACAAATATATTTGAATATTGAATATATGATTATATATATGTATGTATGTGAATAAGATATATTTTTGTTAGAAACTATGATTTCTTATATATGATTATGGACAATTTGACTATGAATTGATTCTGATACCCAAACCAATGGGGGTTATTCATTGGTACTCTGATACCCTGCCAATGGGGGGGTTATTCATTGGTACTCTGATACCCAAACCAATGAGGGTTATTCATTGGTACTCTGATACCCTCTGATACCCAGCCAATAGGGGTTATTCATTGGTACTCTGATATCCAAACCAATGAGGGTTATTCATTGGTACTTTGATACCCAAACCAATGGAGGTTATTCATTGGTACTCTGATACCTAGCCAATGGGGGTTATTCATTGGTACTCCAGTCACGGGGATATAGCGTGACCATAGTCATAAGATTGTTAAGGATATGAATTTACGTTTGAATATTTGAACTATTTTGAGTCATTAAAACTGCTTATGTATTTTTGGAACCTATTGTAAGTTATAGCTTTTGATATATGGAAAACTAACTACTTTCTAAATCATCTATGATATAATTGTAAGATTAAGTATGTGATCTATTTGCAAAGTATTATTTTAAGATTGTGAAACTTCTTTAGCTATTTTTGAAAACCCATAGTATATTATAACTTTTGAAAACTTATATTACATCTTATTACTTTACAGATCTATTACTTGATAGAACTTATTAGGATGTTGGTTACTTATTTAGTTGTCAGCTCACCCTTTTTTCCCCTCCAGTTTCAGATTATGAAGAATAGCAAGTTTTGGGAGTTTTGATGTGGTGTTGTGAGCAGGAAAAGAAGCTTAGTGATTTTGGGATTGGATGGTCTTCTAATAGTTTTATATTTATTGGCCAATTGGCATTATGTACATGAGGTTTGGATTTTGTTCCTATTAAATTATTGAAGATCTATTCATAAAGAAATTGTTGAGGTATTTTGGATTTTTTTGATTTTAATTTGTGAGGTTAATTTTAGTTGCTAAGAAGGCCTTGCATACTTGTAGGGTGCTTACTTTATAAGCGTACGGCAGTTATCATGTGTCTATCTTTATAGTTGGGTTCGGAGTGTGATAGAGATTATATCAGATTAGAGAGAGAGGAAGTGTGAGAAATTCCTTTCAAAAAATATTTTATCAATTTTTTGGATTTTTCAAAAAAAAAAAATTTATAAACGATTTTTCAATTTAATAAACTCAAAAATACCAAAATGATTTCATTTTTTTGGTGACAAATGGGGCATTGTTATAAAATCTATTTTTATTCCTTTAGTTTCATTTTAATTTTGGCTAAGATAACATTATAATTTTGTGATAAGTTTTAATTATTATAATAATTTTCTTATTCCTTAATAGATGAGTGTGGTGGGCCTTTTTTGTTATGCTGGGTTGGGCTGCCTCCTGTGGTGCTAGGCCCAAAGGTTTTGAGTACGAGAGTTGAGACTGGCTCAAATAGAACTCAACTTGGTCCGGCTTGTGCACAAAATTATGCCTCGTCTGCCAGGGACGCGCTTACGGTAGGTAGAGCTTATTTTTGATGAGTGGTGGCAGACATAATAACAATAATAATGATAATAGAAGAAAGAGTACTTCGATTACAGCAAAAAGGAGTACTTCAGCTACTTAATCAAGAATGACCAAATAATCCTTATTCAAGAAAGATAATCACAATAATAACAATTCTTTTTACAAAGAAAGCAAAGGGAATAAATGGTAATATATGGGTTAGTCGGAAGAGAAAGAAAATCAAATGAAATCTGATCCGCAGGAGCAAGACTAGAGAGGGAAGAATGCTCCTTCTCAATGTGAATAACCTCCCGTGGAAAATTTTGCCATGGAAATTAGTCACTTTGAGGGAAGCGGGCCTGAATGGTTGATGCCCAAGAGAATCCTTTTGCTTGTGGCAAAGAGCAGGACTTTGAAAGGGAGAGAGGAGGTCAACCTATTGATGCATGCCTGCCAATCTAACTCTCCGTTTTTTCTTTCTTTTAATTTCTTCTCTTTATCTTTTCTTTCTTTCCTCTCCCTTGTTCTTTTTCTTTCTTAGTCTTTCTTTGGTGGTTTTTATCACCGTGATTTTTGTGTGTTGTTTTTCCCTCTCGTTCTATTGTTCTTCTTGTTTCTGTACACGGTAAGGGCATCTCTTTATAGTGCCTGCCGTGACCGGATTTTACTATTCTAGCCCTTGACCACCTTTGTCTGGTCTGGGTATACTTGCCAACCACCATTGGTCCGTTTGTGTGCCACTCCCCATTACCAGACAAAGAAAGCTATTTTGTTTGTTAGTTTGCCGTGGCACCTCTTCCTGCCACGGTGCGGGTGCTCTCTTTCTCTCTCTATCCCTCATGGCATGCACCTAGTGGTTCCAACTCAGCCTTGCTTCTTTTGGGAGGTATGTCATCCCAGCAGGACGTATCCCCCAAAAGAGTTTGAGAAGGAACCCCAGAATAGGTTTTCCCCTCTCCCCACCGCTAAACCATGCCCTCTTATCTCTGACCCATGACCTTACCATGTCCCATATTGGCTGGGTACAGGCTGGTAAGGTATGGGCCTTGCACGTGCCTTCCTCCCGTATGTGTCCAAAATCTGCCTGCTACTCATGCATCCGCCGTGGTCTGGAGGCTTGCCTGCACAGTCTGCCGTCCGTTCTTGACCTTTTATGTGAGCTGCTTTTTGGTTTCCCGCTCCTCTTAGAGGCTGGGCTTTATTTGATACTGGGCTTTACATTTCTTTCAGCCCATTCCTTGATTGCCATCATGTCCAGCCATATCACTCTGTCATTCCTGCTGTAATGACTCAATCTTGTTGGGCCTCTTCAGGCCTGCTGTTTATTCTTTTCCCAATGGCTTAGCATAGCCATGGGTTTTCTTACTTATTGGCTCTTATGACCCTTTTGTTTTCTCTTGGGCATTCTTGGCCCATTTGCTCTTCTTGGCCTTCCTTGGCCCTTTCCCTAACTCTGTGTTCCCATGGGCTTTTACTAACTTCATTGGGCTTCCCCGGCCCAATTACCTTATCCCCATCCTTGGGGTTCGTGGGCTTGCCATCAACCCCTTACTTTCTTTGCTTGCATTACTTTGGGTCTGCCACGACTCATTCTCACTTTTCTACATCATACACTGCCCATGGGTTTGTTGTTTGCTATTTCCCTCTTTCCGGGCTCCTTTGAGCCCGCTTGCTTCCTCAAGGCCCATTTGTTTATTTTATGGACCCGTGATCCATTATTCCTGCCGCTTGGGCTTAATGATTTTCTATCTATTTACCATTTCTCTCTGCCCGTGCTACTGGGCTCCTTTCTTTCTTTATGACTTCCAAAATGGCCATCAACAATGAGATAGAATAATAAAATTGAAACTTATAAAGTTTAGTTGTTGTTGATGCTCATTTTGGGAAGCCCAATAAAAAGAAGAAGCCCAGTAAGATGGGCAGAAAGGAGTTAGTAATTGGATAGAAAAACCATTAAACCCAAACGGCAAGAATAATGGATCATAGGCCAATAAAATAAACAAATGGGCCTTGAGGAAGCAAATAGACCTAAAAGAGCCCGAAGAGAGAGAAGTAGCAAACCTATGGGTAGTATGTGATGTAGAAAAGTAAGAATGAGCCACAGTAAGCCTGCAGTAATGCAAGTAAAGAAAGTAAGGGGTTGATGGAAAGTCCATGAGCCCAAAGGATGAAGGATAAAGTAATTAGGCTAGAAAAGTCCAAAGGAGTTAGTAAAAGCCCATGAGAACGCAGAATTAGAAAGAGTCGAGGATGCCCAAGGAAAGTAAATGGGCTAAGGATGTCCAAAAGGAAATAAATGGGACACAGGAGCCTGCAAGTAATGTAATAAAAAGCCTGATGATCATACTGAGTCATTGAGAGAAGAATAAGCAGTAGACCTAAAGAAGCCCAACAGGCTTGGGTCAAATGACATCACAACAGGAATGACAGAGTGGTGTGGTAGGAAATGGTAACAAGACTGTAGAAAGGAGCAATAGAGTGGGCTGAAGGAAGAAAAGCCCACAATCAAGCAAAGCCCAGCCTCTAAAGGGAGCAAGCCATAAAGAATGGGAAATCAAAAAACAGCTCATGCCATAAGAAGTCAAGGATGGACGGCAGAATGTGCAGACGAGCCTCCAGACCACGGTGAATACATGAGCAGCGGGTAGGTTTTGGACATACACAGAAGTGAAGCACGCTCAAGGCCCAAACATCACCAGCCTGTACCTAGCCAATACAGGAAGTGGTGGGTAATGGGTCAAAGGTAAGAGGGCGTGGTCTGGCGGTGGGGAGAGAGGGAAACCTATTTTGGGGTTCCTGCTCAGGCTCTTTTGGGGGAAATGTCTTGCTGGGATGACATACCGCTCAAAAGAAGTAAGGATGA
This sequence comes from Quercus aquifolioides, assembly GCA_019022515.1. NCBI lineage: Eukaryota > Viridiplantae > Streptophyta > Magnoliopsida > Fagales > Fagaceae > Quercus > Quercus aquifolioides. The sequence goes on from CM032336.1 coordinate 31,660,916, forward strand.
GTTGAAACCACTAGGTGCATGCCATGAAAGATAGAGAGGGAGCACCTACACCGTAGCAGGTAAGAATGCCACAGCAAACAAACAAACAAAATAGTCTTCTTTGTCTAGCGATGGGGAGTGGCACAGCCAGCACAGGTAAGTGGTACTAGTTGGGCGACTGACAAACCAGTGGTGGTCGGTAAGGACACCCAGACCAGATAAAGGTAGTTAAAGGCTAAAATAGTAAAAGCCAGCCACGACATACATTATATAAAGGACCCTTGCCGTGCACAATAGGGGGATCACGAACACAGTAATAGTAACCTCTAGGAGAGAATCACAATAAATAAGCAAGCACTGAGAAAGAAAACGAAAAGAAAAGAAAGGAAGAATTAGAAAGAACGAAAAACGGAGAGCATAGAATGGCAGGCATGCACCACATAGGTTGATCCCCTCTCTCCCTCTAATGCCCCGCTCTCTGCAAAAGGTAAAAGATTCTTCTGGGCACAGGCCATTTAGCCCCGTTCCCTCAAAGCAATTAATTTCTTTTGTGGGAGATTATTTGCATTGAGGAAATGGTTCCTTTCTTGGTTTCGGCCCTGTAATATAATTTGACACGGCAGACTGATATTTCCCTCTTTGATTCAACAAACTCATTACTATTTCTTCCCCACTTATTTCTACTATCTTATTTATGGGGTGTCTTTTGTTGCTCCCCTTTATTTATTCTGTCTAAATAGTGAACGCATTTCTTTTGTTATCTTTATTACATTTGTCTGCCATAACTTTCCCATAGCAGCGCCACCTATCATGGGCATGTGATCAAAGTTTTGGCAAATGGAGCATAGTTTGTGCACAAGCTAGACTAAGGTGGGTTGCAATTGGACCGGTCCCAACTCCCTAATCCATAATACTTGAGCCCAGTACAGTTGTATATTAAGCAAATATAATATTAATCAAACACAAAAAAATAATAAAATAATATATTTGTAGAAATGAAAAGATAAAAAATACTTTTAGAATTAAAAAAAAAAAAGACAATACTTGAAATAATAATAATTTTTTATATATTACACATTTACATAATATTTATATTCCCACACATCGTGTGAGTCTGCCATAATATAAAAGAGATTTAGTATAAGTGTTCCTATTAGAGAACTTATTTTCTTTGGTTTATTAGGCTTCAAGAAATAAGCTAAGTAAAACCATACCTAAAAGTAGTAAATCTTTTTTTTAAAAAATTGTATTAAATTTTTTAAATCACATAAACTGAATAAGTTGGATAAAAGCTATATTAGCAAAGGCTACTAAGAGAAATAGGGCTATAAATGAACTAAACCGTTCATAAACAGTTCGGGCTTGACTCGATAAAAAGCTCATTCATGTTTGTTTGTTTATAAACAAGCCAAGCTTAAGCTTTAGTTTTAGGCTTGTTTAACAAATGAGCTGAGGCCAAGTAAAAAATATTGTTCATGAAAAAGTTTGTGAACACCAAGGCTCGATAAAAAAGTAACAAAACAAGTTGAGCCTAGGCTTATTTATGAGTTTGGTAATAAAATTGATATGAGGTTGACAAGTAAACTCATATCCTTCTAAGACTATAATTAATTATAAGTTGAGACCACTCATCCAAACCAAATAGGCTAGCTAATAAACTTGATATATGCTTGATAATATACTTGTGTTGGATCTCAAACTCAAAAACATGATATTGAGCTTGAGTTTGGGCTTGATATTGAGCTCGAGCTTGGCTTGACCAATGAATCAAGCCAAGCCAAGCCGAGCTTAAGCTTTTATATTTTATAAAAAGCTTAAGCTTGAACATTATTTATAAGCTTGTATCAAGCTCAAGCCAAGCTTGAACATTCTACTTTTGTTGTCGAGCCGAGCTTGAACATTCACTAATAGACAAAACTCGGCTCGTTTACAGTCCTAGAGAACACTGCCTTTACAAAATTGGAATAAAAATGCTAAATACATGATAAATTGTACAACTAGTGAGGTGGTAGATTATGATTAGTGTAATATCACTCTCACATGATATAATCACCGACACTATTTTTATTGAACAAAAATCACAATTCAACATCTCAACAATTGTAAAATTTGTTGTGGCGTTAAATTTATTGAAATTGGAGTGATACTAGCTTATAGGGGCACTATACTTATCCAGGGCTGGTGCTAAGTGGGAACTAGAGCTTCAAAATTAATTCCCCTTGCAAATTACCTTTCCTGTAAAAGTTAACAACTATATTAGAAACGCAGCAAATTTCATATTTTTTTTTTCACAAAATTTAAGTTAACAAATTGTGATTTGTGCAACATCAATCACAAATGATATCACTTTATATTGTTAAGAAATTGTATACCCACTCACTCTAGCTAAAGAGATACCTTCTCTACCTCTTTGTAATCTAAGAGTCAAAGATAAACTTCCTATATGCAATATATACCTCTAATAGAGAAAATTTTAAACTATGGTTAAGTTTGTGGAAAATGAAATTGCCTTAAATTTTGTTTTACCTTTTTTATTTGTAAACTGCTCTCCAACTCACTTCCAATTAGAGTGGAGTTAAGGCAAAGGCATTAGGCATCTGAGCATTGACAAGGGAACTGAGGTTTGGATCTGAGCTTTCACTCCATGGTTGAATGGATCAAAAGCTGGTTGTGTAGAGTTAATGGAAACCAAGAGAACTAGACCACCTTCTCTCTTAATTTTTCAATCACTTTGATCCCTGTCTTATAGTTGGGACTTGGGAGCATCGTACTAAGGAAGAAAACTGGCCCCGTTTGGTACACCCACTTAAACACATGTTTTCAGTTTTTAAACAACATTACACGTATTTTCACACACTTTTTCACTCACACGTATTTCCACACATGTTTTCAGTTTTTAAATATATGTACCAAACACCCCCTTGGTCTTCTTGAGACAACCTCGGGTCCGCCAAGCAATTGGCAACCAATCTAATAGTCTTATTACGGCATGATTCATTTGCAAGGACAGGACATAAAACAAAGTCTTATGTCCAATTGCTCTTCAAGGTGGAATTTGTTACCCTCGTGCCCCCATGAGTAAAGATCTATCATAATTGGTATTAATTATTTCAAATTTGGTAACTTTTTTTTTTTGCAAAAATGCAAATTGTACCCTCTAAATTTGGTTGAAATTCATCACTTCTCTAACTTTACTTTTGTTCAAATGAGTATTCTAAATTTCAAATTTATTCAATTCAAGTATTTTGTTCAATTTTGTAAAAAAAAAAAAAAGCCCTTAAGTATGCAATTAACTAATAACAAAAAATATTTAAAAAAAAAATTCTTACATAAAAAAATCTATAAAATTAATTTTATAGATTTTTTTTTTTCATGTGAAAATAATTTTTTTTAATGGAAATTTTTTAACAAAATTGGACAGAAGGCCTTAATTGAATAAAAATTTGAAACTTAGAAGATTCAATTCAACGAAAGTAAAGTTAAAAATAAAGGAAAGAATTTCAGTCAAATTTAGAGAATGCAATTCCATGTTAGACAAATTTGATATAAAATAAAACTAGTTTAAAATATAATAGTTTTCTTTTTTTACTCATTAGCTTATATCATAATCCATCTATTTTTGTGATTTTTCAAACAAATTATATCAATTCAAAAACTTCACTGTAACATAACCATTGTATAGTTTGTATTAATTAGCTCTGTATAATTTTAAAGTAAACTTCATTAGATCATGCTAAAAGTATATGACAATGTATCATATACTATTACAACATCCCATTTTTAATTCTTTTGTTAATGGAATTTACGACCATGTCACTACAATGGGAGAAGTGACTCGGTGCTTCCCATCCGTCCACACTAGACAACCAGATTCACTCCCACTGTAATTATGATGCAGCCCCACTTTCTCAGGCAAAATTCTTACTATATAGCTCTGCTTTTGACCTTTCTTCTTGAAAATCAGCTTCTCTTGATCAACGGCCACGGTAACACCTTTGGGATTAGTGATATTTACAGTGTAGGTTGAATCACCATCACCAACATATGTAACCGTTCGATTAACCACAACCTCTGATTTGGACGGTGCTGATGCATCGAAAGACACCAATATTGATGGGTAGTTCAGGTCCCACATGTTTACTTGTTGGACCCCACTGCAACTCACTTGCCTCCTCGAGATCACTTCGATTTGCCCAGTGTTGAAATTGGAAGCACAAAGAAAATTCAAATAATCATCCACCGTGAGATCATAAACCAAGCCCGGATCAACGGCTTTATCAGGATCCACGTGTCCCGCGCCAAAACCAAAGACGCTGGACACGCTGTAATCTTTCTCGTCCAATAGAGTCTTGCCATCGTGATCGTCCGTGTAAGCCGTTGTCATCAACGCTGATTTGATCATCGCTGGGGACCAGTCAGGGTGGGCCCCTTTCAACAAAGCCGCCACGCCTGACACGTGCGGGCAAGACATTGACGTACCCGAGATTATGTTAAACTCCGTTCGCCTCTTATCAGCTGCTGCTTCAGTTGGAGGTACACCGTCAGGCCAAGCCGCTAAGATGTTGACACCTGGCGCAATGATATCAGGTTTTAAAATTGATGGAGATATCGAATTGGGCCCACGGGAAGAGAAAGAAGCAACCACGGGTGCTGGTTTTACTCCCAACTGGGTCCCTTTGAAAATTAAGGTGGCCTTTGGGTTTTTAGTGGACTTTATGTACTGAAGCACGGTTGTACGTTTTGATTGCGTGATTGCCAGTCCAGGAATTAAAAATGCATCCGCGACTAAGCCCTCTCCCATAGGTGCCACGTTGGCAAGAACTAACCCGACCCCACCAGCTTCTCTCACCACCTCTGCTTTCTCAGCACGTGGCCCGTCACCACGATCACACAGCACGATCTTGCCACGTACCAAATCCTTATTTAACGCACCAGGCAAGCAAGTAGCACCATCAATTTTGGAATTGGATGCGTTTCCCGCGTAAATCAACGGTAGATACTTCCCTTCCGGTAAACCATCACCTTTGTAGAGCGATGATCCAGTAATGACGCTACCATCTCCAAGAACTAGATCTGCAGGGAATCTCCTATCGATGGTGCTTGCTCCCACTGTGGTTATCCAAGGTGCTACGTTTGATATAGTGGAATCAGTTGGACCATTGTTACCACCTGAAGCGGAAAATAAAACTCCATTCTCTATAGCACCGAAAGCGCCTATAGCAATCGGATCCTCATGGTATGGCAAAGGGTCGCCACCTATGGAAATTGATATAACGTCGACACCATCTTCTACAGCGGCGTCGATCCCAGCAAGAATATCGGAAGCTGAACAACCATCTTCCGAACACACCTTGTACACTGCAATTCTTGATTTGGGTGCAACCCCATTTGCAACGCCTTGGGCAAAGCCGAGGAAGGAAGCGTTAGGGACATGTCGTCCTGCGATTGTGGATGTTGTGTGCGTTCCATGGCCAATGGTGTCTCGGGCTGAGCCTTGTTGTTGTTGTTCTGAGGACCCGGTTGAGTAGTAGCGTGCACCAATTAACTTTTTGTTGCAAAGGTTTTCAGGGAAGTTGTCACCACCATCGCATTTGCCTTTCCAATGAGGAGGTACGGGTCCGAGGTCTTGGTCATTGAAGCTAACACGTTCGGGCCATATACCAGTGTCGAGGACTCCAATGATGACGTTGGAACCTGAATCAGACTCTTTGATGATACCATGTTTGTCTTTGGTACCAGTAAGTCCCATGAATTGAGGTGTACGTGTGGTTTGGAGTTGGAGAAGCCGGTCGGGGAGGACCAAAAGTATTTCAGGGCGATTTGTGAGTTCTTCAGCTTGTTGAGGTGTGAATCTGGCTGAGAAACCATGAAAGACGGTGTTGTACACATGGAGCAAGCCATGGTTGAGTTGGGTTTGGGAGTTACTAGAGTTAATACTGGAACTGAGACTTTTAAGGGTAGACTTATACCATGTTTTGTGATTGGAGTATCGTTTAGGTTTAAGGTTGTTTTGGACTCGGACAATGAAGGTTTGGTGGGTGTTTAATTGGAGATTAGGTTTGCAGGAAACAATGGAGAACATAAGGAGCACAATGAAAGTAACAAGCTGTTGAAAGTGGCCCATTTGGAAAAGAGAGGAGAAAGGGGAAGATGTGAATGGCAAATTATGCAATAGCTGTGTATATATAGGAAAATTATAGATATTGGGCGAGTTCAGTTACGCGCTAGTCTGTCCCCAATAAATGTAAGTCATTTAACATAAAAATAAAATACTTAATAAGTAGGAGCAATTCTTCTTCATTTTCACATAATAATGAGTTCCACAAATTAAATTTTTGTTAGAAGTCATCAATCATATAAGATAATGGAGCCTTTTTTTTTAGAATCAAGATAATGGAGCATTAAAACTAGAGTATCGTTTACCAAAAAAAAACTAGAGTATTGAATAATTTTTCATAAAATTTGACATAATTTCATATATTAAAGACAATTCATTTAATATAAAAAAAAAAAATATATGACAAAAGTTCATAAATTATTTATAGTATTAATTAACTTGCATTTATTAGGGGTGATTTCGGAGTTCAGCCGGTTTTTAGTAAGTTTTACAACTGGACCGGTTTGGTTGATTTGTCAAAACCTTGTTCCAAAATTGACTGGAAATGTGAAGTGGATGGACTAGTTTGGTTGGATTCAATTTGGTCGGTGTCAATCGGGTTACCAAACAGAGAATTCACATGAGAGAGAGAGAGAGTACCTGAACGAAAGGGCAAAAATGGTGGTGTCAGTGGTTTCAATTCAACTCGATGCTATTTTTTGCAAGACTAGGATTGAAATCAAAACCGAAATTTTTTTATAAAGACAATCAGAACTGACCAAATCCCTTAGGAAACCGAACCAAGTTGGTTTTTTCAACCGGTTTTGGTCGGTCAATGAGATTTTCCGGTTTTTGCTAATAGCCTTAGCATTTATTAGTGCAAAGCATTAACATTTATTAGGGTGAAGCATTATGTCAACTGTAATGCATATCAATTGAGAAAGTCTATTTCATTAATAAAATTTCATTTTCTAAATCTAACCGTTTACATACTGTCATATTATTTAAAGCGACAATTTTGTACATATGCAAATTTACAATATTCAATATGTTTTATGAAATGAATGGTCTGTTTACAATATTTAATATGTTTTATGAAATGAATAGTCTGTTTAGATTGAGAAGGGGGAAGGGAAGTGGAGTAAATTTAGTCCAAAATTAGCTTATTTTTAGTTAATTTTACTCTACTCTCCTCTACTCTCTCTTCCTTCCCTTCAATCCAAACGAGCCGAACTGTTTTCAACTCTAGTGAAATGTAATTAAAGGAGACGATACTTTTTCTTTTTCTGCCGTAATATTTGCTGGAACAAAGGTTATGAAAAACTTCAAGATGAATTGAATGTAAATCAAGGAAGAGGTTGAAGTGCTACTGGAAACGTATTGTGGAACCAATGAGAATTGAGAAACTGGACGGTGAAAGCCTGACACATGCATGCAATGGAGACAAATATTGGCTTACTATCTTTGTGGCAGTTTTTTTTTCTTATCATGAAGTCATAAGAGTTGATCCTAATCCTTGAATAATACGTGCGTTACGTACTTTTGGCATACTTTTTCTTTTTCTTCCTTTTTTTGGGGTGATGAAATCTTTGGAATAATAGTTTAAAAATAAAAAATAAAACGTTCATTTCTTGCATAAAGCTGCTTGAGATTTGGATATGTATGATTCAGTATTTATGTAGTGTGCGTTTGGACAAGTTGAAAGTTTCAGCTTATTTGCAATTTTAGCTTATTTTTGTTACTGTTCATAGGTTTTATTATATTTTTTTGTACTATTCATGAATCTCATTATACTATTCAGCTAACGTTTATCTTTATCTACAGTACTTTCAGCAAAAAGTTTTCAGTTTCAGCTAAATAAATTGTTTTCAAACGGACACGTAGTAGGAAAAAGTAAAGAAATGGATTAATTAACTTTTTGGAAGATTACATGATTAGTATAATGAGCTAAAGAAAAGTTAAGGGACTGCATGATTGTCTTAATGTTCATTTGCAACTATTTAAAAGGATTTGGTAGTAGTGAGACTAAAACTTGTGATTTGATGCTACAAATAATAAAAAATAAAATCAACCTCCTCTTTAGAGGCAGCGATGAATCATGGAGGTTTACAGGTTTTTATGGAGAGCCGGTAACTCATAAGAGAATTGAAGCATGGAATAAACTTCGATTACTCAATACTAAACACAACCTCCCTTGGTTGTGCGCTGGCGACTTCAATGAAATCACAAGACACTCAGAAAAATTGGGAGGTAATAATCGAAGCCAAAATCAGATGCAACTCTTTAAGGATGTCATAGATGAGTGTGGTTTTCTGGACCTAGGGTACGTGGATGATCGATTCACATGGAGAAAACATTTTGTTGATGGCCATTCACTGTGGGAGAGACTAGATCGAGGGTTGGCCAACCATGAGTGGTTCATAAAATTTTCAGGGACCAAAATTCAACACTTGCATTCAGACTCCTCAGATCACTCGACACTGTGGATTACTCTGGATGGTTTGTATATTCCTTCATTTTCTAAACCTTTCAGGTTTGAAGAAATGTGGCTCTCGGATCGTGGGTGCTTGGATATTGTAGAAGCGGTGTGGTTATCAAGGGAAGATGGAGAGGTTCACGATCATGTCATCCGCAAAATAGAAAAATGTGGTAAAGAATTAAGAGTTTGGAACCGGGATTGTTTTGGCAATGTCAAGTTGGTGTTAAGTCAAAAGAGAAAGGAGTTAAAAGAGGCTGAAAAAGTAGCCATGAGATCTGGAAATAATCAATAGGTCAGAGATTTGAAGAAGGATATAGCCGAGTTGGTGGACAAAGAAAATAGACTCTGGTTTCAGAGATCCAAAGTCATGTGGGCAAAATTTGGAGACAGAAATTCAAAGTTCTTTCACAGCCAAGCTTCACAAAGAAAGAGAAAAAATTTAATCCGGAAGCTGAAGGACTCCAATGGCCGTGTGGTTAAGGATAATGAAGGGATACCTAAATGTCTAGTGCATTATTATCAGACCCTTCTCAGTTCTGAAAACCATCAATTTTGTGCCTCGGCTACTGATTCTATCCAGACAGTGATTACTGAGGAGATGAACGCGAAATTGTCTTCTGAGTTCACTCAGTCGGAGGTAAAGCAAGCCATTAATCAAATGACCCCACTTAAGGCCCCGGGGCCAGATGGTATGCCTCCTCTCTTTTATCAACACTATTGGAATTTAGTAGGTGATGATATATCAAATATTGTGTTGCATTAGCTTAATTCTGTCACTCTACCTGAACACCTAAATCACACTTTCATTACACTTATCCCTAAAAAGAAAAATCCCGAATTTGCATCTAAATTCCGACCAATTAGTTTGTGCAATGTTTTGTATAAAATTTTCTTAAAAGTTCTAGCAAATAGACTTAAGAAAATTTTGCCTAATATTATCACTGAGAATCATAGTGCTTTCACTAAAAGTCGCCTTATTTCTGACAATATTCTAGTAGCTTTTGAGTCTTTACACAGTATGCAGAGACACACAGGGAAGGAAGGATACATGCCCATCAAGCTGGATATAAGCAAAGTGTACGACAGAGTTGAATGGGCGTACCTACAATCAGTCATGGAAAAAATGGGGTTCACAGATCACTGGATCAAACTCATGATGTTATGTGTCAAGACGGTGACCTATTCAATATTGGTGAATGGGGAACCCAAAGGCATGATCACACCAACAAGAGGCATCAGACAAGGCGACCCCCTTTCCCCTTTTCTTTTCTTACTTTGTACTGAAGGTCTCAATGGGCTTCTCAACAAAGCAGCCCACCAAGGACATATTAAGGGTTACTCTCTTTGTAGAAATAGTCCACGTCTAACCCACCTTTTATTTGCAGATGATAGCTTGCTGTTTTGCAGGGCCACCATCGAGGAATGCCAAAGAGTTCTGGACATTCTGGATGTCTATGGAAAGTGTTCAGGTCAACAGATTAATCGTAGTAAGACGACAATCTTTTTCAGTAAATCTACAAAGGTTGAATCTAGAAACCAAATTAAGTTGGCTTTGGGAGTTCCAGAAATTATTCAGTATGAAGAATACCTAGGGTTACCTTCGCTGGTGGGTAGAAACAAAAAAGCAAGCTTTAATTACATAAAGGAACGGGTTTGGGAAAAATTGCAAGGGTGGAAGGAAAAACTCATTTCACAAGCTGGGAGAGAGATATTAATTAAAGCAATTGTTCAGGCTATTCCAACCTACACCATGAGCTGCTTTAAACTCCCATTAGGGCTTTGTTCAGAAATTGAGAGTCTAATAAGAAGGTTTTGGTGGGGACAAAAAAGAGATCGAAGGAAAGTCCACTGGGTGAAATGGGACACACTTTGCCTTCCAAAAAAAGAAGGCGGAATGGGTTTCAAGGATCTAGCCAATTTCAATGATGCTCTTTTGGCTAAGCAAGCATGGAGATTACTTCAAAATAAGGATTCTTTATTTTATAGAGTTTTTAAAACAAAGTTCTTTCCAAACTGTAGTATATGGGAAGCCCAAGATTCTAGCTCTGGTTCACATGCTTGGCATAGCATTCTGAAGGGAAGAGACGTCATATTAAAGGGTGCAAGATGAAGGGTTGGGTGTGGGGAGGATATCAGTATTTGGAATGATGCATGGCTACCATCATAGGAGCATCCACGAATTCTTTCAGATATTATTCCAGGTTTTGAAGATGGTAGAGTCTCTGACCTCATCAATCCAAGTACAAGAAAATGGGAGGCAGATTTAGTACAAGGCCTGTTTTCACCTGAAGAAGCTGCAATGGTCCTTAGTATCCCATTGAGCCGTACTCTAGTGGAGGACAAAATAACTTGGCCCTTCACCCCCTCAGGTAACTATACGGTTAACTCGGGCTCTAAGTTCCTAAATAAACTAAACTCTATGTTTGTTTCTGCAGGTAATCCGCAGCAGCAAAATGAGGTGTGGAATCTGATTTGGGGGCTCAATGTTCCTAATAAAGTGTGGAACTTCATGTGGCGGGTTTGCAAAGAAGCCATTCCAGCTAAGCATAATCTAATGAGAAGGAAAATTCTGAATGAGGACAGGTGTGAACATTGTGGAGTGGAGGCCGAAACAGCTGCCCATGCACTATGGAATTGCTCCACGTTGGACGAAATATGGGACAGTACTCCAGGATTTGAAGACCGACGCCAATTTGATGCACCAAGCATCACGGACCTGATCAAGCTGATTCACGAAAGAAGAAAAAACGTGGACCTCATGGCTATGGTGATGTGGACAATCTGGCACCGGCGAAATCAACTTCGAGTGAGCACAACTGCTTATCCCAAAACCCAGGTCCTTCAACAAGCAACGCAGGCCCTTGCAACGTTCCAGCAAAGTCAACAAACCATCATCAACAATGCAGCAGCAACGAGACCCCAGAACCGTGTACAGTGGCGTCCTCCTCCGGTAAACTGTGTCAAACTGAATTTCGATGGCGCCGTTTTTCCGGAGTTGGGCAAGGCTGGTTTGGGTGTTGTGGTCCACGACTGTCATGGGAATGCAATTGCTTCACTGTCAGAACAAGCTCCCCTACCGTTTGCACCAGTCATAGTGGAAGCCATGGCTGCCGCAAGAGCGATAACCTTCGCACAGGAACTTGGCCTTCATGAATTTATGCTTGAAGGAGATTCGGAAGCAGTAATCAACACCCTTCAAAGCACCGAACCATCACTGACAACTTATGGTCATCTCCTAGAATCTGCCAAATCCACTCTTGTTACCAGTAAACGTATTGCTTTTACATATATCCATAGAATTGGTAATAGAGTAGCACACAATCTAGCTAAACATGCAAGACATGTTAGAGGTTTGTCGGTGTGGGTGGAGGATATTCCACCTCACCTCTATGATGTACTATTTGCTGACCCCTGCTGATTTTTTAATAACATAATAGTTTTCATTCTCAAAAAAAAAAAAAAAAAAAAAACCCTCCTCTTTAGAGAGGATATCTAATGAGAAGTATAGTCTTATAAGATCACCCTCCCACAGCATGTAGCACAAATACATGTGATGTAAGATAAAAATTTTATGAGACTGTCTCACAAGATATTCCCTCTTCTTACCCCTTTTTTTCTCCTTAAAAAAAAAAAAAAAAAAACTTGTTAATGATAAATTACCGAACTAATTATCCAATGAAGCCTAACTCATATGAAGTTGGGAACTGTCCAACTATGTCAAATTAACCATTATTTTAAACTTATTTTAAAGAGAAAACATTGTATCAGGAGCTGGCGTAAAACAAGTGTTTTACGCCAGCCAATAGGAGGATGCCACGTCATCTCTTTTAATATTTTATTATTTTTTTCTCTCTCATTCTATTCACTCACTCACTCTCTCTAAACTTCTCTCTATCCCTCACTCTCTCTGAACTCTCTCAAAGTCCCTCACTCTCTTTGAACTCTCTCTAATGGTGTTTGTGCAATAGATGGTAATCTACTAATCTCTTGTGTCTGTTTAATGAAGTCTTATTGACAAATAAAAGCCCAAAAAGGGTTATTACATAATTACATTGGCAGAAAATTTCTGAAACAGTAGGCTTCATTAATTAAGGAAAGCAAGAAAAGGGGGTAACTCTCTCAAAGTCCCTCACTCTCTCTGAACTCGTCTCAGTCTCTAACTCAAGTCTCTAAACTCTCTCTTTGTTTCTCACTCTCAAACTCACTTAAATCCCTCTCCAAAGAGTCCAAACAGAGACCGAATTGAGAAAGAAGACCCACAGCCCTCAGACTGAAGCTTGCTCGAACCTCCACCACACCACACACCGAGTTCGCCGGAGCTGTGCGTGGAGCTTGGAAACATACCGAAACAAAGACCGAATTAAGAAAAACCCACAGCCCTCAAACAAAAGCTTCCTCCCTCTTCCATTTTTGCTTGCCCAAACCTCCACCTCAGACTCTCACCTCTCTCACAAACCCAAGACAACCCACACAGCCACCATCATCCAACCACCCAACCACCATCATCAAGCCACACAACAACCCAGCCACCATCCCATTCAACCAAGCTACCATCAATGAAATTCACATACCCATTCAAAAATCCAAAGATCCAATCACCATCATCAAGCCACACAACAAAAATCCAAAGATCCAAAACAAAACAAACCAAACTCATTCTCTCTGTAACCCTAAAAAACCCACAACCATGTCTCCCACTCATTCTCTCCCCCTCCTTCTCCTCATTTCCCTTCTTCTCATCTTAACCTCAACCAGCTCCTCCGACTCGAACCGAGTCTCAGAGCTCCAATCCCTCCAATCTCGATCCAAAACCGGCATAATCCACCTTGACGACCACTCCGTCTCTCGCTACCTCACCTCCACAAAAACCCCAAGACCCTACTACCTCCTCATCTTCTTCGACACCACCGAGCTCCACGACAAGTCAGATTGAGAAGCTTAAGTTAGAGACTAAGAAACAGAGAGAGAGTTCAGAGAGAGTGAGGGACTTCGAGAGAGTTTAGAGAGAGTGAGGGACAGAGAGGTGTTTTTTTTTGACTGAGAAAGGTAGAATTAATATATTAAAACAATGGCAAAAGTACAAAAGTATAAGAAATAGGGTCCTGAGCCTCAACAGGCCTATCCTCCTTGGCTACAGGACAAGAAGCAGACTAAACACTGCCACATACAGAAGACATGACTAAAGAAACGAATAAAAAATTAAAAGATGCTGTGGCAGACAAAAAAATTGACTAAAGCAATGAATAAAAAATTGAAAAAGCTGCCTTAAACTAAATAATAAAATGAGAGAGAAAAAAATAATAAAATATTAAAAGAGATGACGTGGCAGCTTTCGATTGGCTGGCGTAAAACCAGTGTTTTACGCCAGCTCCTGATACAATGTTTTCTCTATTTTAAAAGGTGACCCCAATATCCAAGAAGGTAAAAAATGTGACGGCATGCATGCAACTGATGCAAGGGAGATAAGCGGTTGACTAATTGACTTGACTCTGCTTGTAACGGTTTTACCATTAATTCTTAGCGGTTTTATCAGTAACTCTGTTTGTAACGGTTTTATGTCATTTTTTTTTTTTTTTTTTTCGGTCAACCATGATATTATATTAATAATTAGTCAGTCTATTACAAAACATATTGGCTTTATCAGCTGCCAACAAACATTCCACCACAGGCGGCGGATTACAAAAAACATGGTAGCTATACAAGGATTGCGCTCCCATTTTTGCAAGAGCATCAGCGCAATGGTTTGCTTCGCGAAAGACATGGGTCACATGCTTGTTTGGGAACTCCTGCAAAAGGCTCCTGCAATCGGATAAAAGAGGCTCCATTAATACATTTTTTGTACAGTTGTTCATCAGCATAACAACACTCAATGCATCCATTTCAATAATAAGTTGCTGTATTCCCATCTCCTTGGCAATAATTAACCCATCCCTCAAAGCCCAAAGCTCAGCTAGTGCACTATTAGTGAAGCCAAATCCTCTTACAAAACCCTTCAGCCAATTCCCTTCATGATCTCGCAGAAGCCCGCCTCCCCCAGCTCTATCCGGATTCTTCATTACTGACCCATCTGTATTGATTTTTACCCAGCCTCTCGGTGGTTTCTCCCATCTCACCGGTCTCACAATTTTGGTTTGCTCGGCCTTGCTTGCACAGCCAATAGAGTGAAATTCAGTGCTGTTTTGTATACATCTCCTCCAAATAAGCGGGTCAATAGTACCAGTCCTAAACAAAAATTCATTTCTATGACACCACAGCTGCCACAGCCCCATTGGAAACAGGACCCTCCAAGGCACCCCACTGCTAATGGCATTCAATTCATCTTTACAATTATATTCTAACCAATCCTTTAAGGGGAGCTTAAAAGAATCTCTGTAACAGTGAGGAACACAGATATGTCCCCAGAATAAATGGGCACAATCACAATCTCTAAGCAAGTGAACAATGGTCTCATTGTCTTTGTTACACAAACTACACACTTTTTCAAGATTTAAACCTCTTGAACCCAGAACATAGGCCGTAGGAAGGCTGTCATGGAGACATAACCAAAGGAAAAACTGAATTTTAGGAAGAGTAACAGCTTTCCACACCCACTTAAAAGGCAAAGAATCCGGGTTCATGGGGTTTAAACCCTTTGCAATAAGATATGCAGCTTGGATAGAAAAGGATCCATTCTTGGAATAAGCCCACATAAGGCTATCTCTACTGTGAGGATTACAAGAGAAGGGCGTAGCCCGGATATTGTTAAGGATACTACCTGGAAGCTCAAAGGAAAGGCAAGAGTCCATCCAAGCAAGGTTATCATCAAAGCATTGTCTCACCATAAGTTCTTCCTCTCCCCGGTTTAATGGCCCCTCCACCAGCTCTCTTAACCTCCCACCAGGCAGCCAGAAATCATTCCATACATTAACCGACTCACCATTATTCACCAACCACCTCAAACCTTTCACATAGATAGGGCCACCCTTTTTGCAAGCAGCCCAGATGCGCGAACAAGGAAGTTTGTTGCCTCCCTCAGAGATTCTGCTGGCGCAGAGATACTTGGCAGCCAACAAATTCACCCAAGGCTTCCCTTCTTCATTTGCCAATCTCCAACAAAGCTTGGCTAAAATGGCTTCATTCCGATGCTTCATTGAAAAAATCCCCAGTCCACCCAACTCTTTCGGGAATGTAACAGTGTTCCACTTAACCATATGCATTCTTCGTTTCTCCTCAGTTGACCCCCATATGAAATCTCTCATAAGTTTATCAAGAGCATTACAAACTTTAGCCGGAAGGTTATGGCATTGCATGTAATATTCAGCAATAGGGGCAGCAGCAGTTTTGACAAGCACAAGTCTTCCCGCTCTCGACAAAAATTTAGTTTTCCATCCCGCCAGCTTGCTTTGGACTTTATCAATAATAAAGTTAAAAGCGTTTCCCACGCTACCTTTATGAAAGATAGGAAAACCCAGGTATCTTCCAATATAATTAGTCGCTAAAATACCAAGCCTTCTGCATATAGTCCTTTTTCTCCTACCAGGAACATTGGGAGAGAAAAAGATTCTAGATTTCCCAACATTCACCTTCTGCCCAGCAAGATTGCAAAAATTATGAAGAACCTCCATAATGGCTGAACAGTTCTTGTTGTTCGCTTTAGCAAACAAAAGAATGTCATCCGCAAAAAGAACATGAGAAAAGCTAGGGCCATTTCTTGAAGCTTTAATCGAATCCCACCGATGCTCTTCACACATATGAGAAATTTGAGCTCCCAAGAACTCCATACAAAGGAGAAAAAGATAAGGAGAGATAGGGTCTCCTTGCCTAATTCCTCTAGAGGGATAAAAAGAATTAAGCTTACTTCCATTGAACAATAGCGATGTAGATGTAGTTGATACACAACTCATAATAAGATCAATAATATTATCAGGGAACCCAAAATGCATAAGCACCATCCTAATGAAGCTCCACTCTAAACGGTCATAGGCTTTCTCAAGATCAATCTTCACCACCATGTATCCATCTCTACCCCTCCTATTTCTCAACGAATAGATCAGCTCCTGGGCTATAACAACATTATCCGACCCCCTTCTACCTTCAAGGAATGCTGCTTGCATGGGAGAAATGAGGTTAGAAATAATGGGTCTAAGTCTAAGCACAAGAATTTTAGTAACAATTTTGTAAATGGAGTTACATAGGCTAATGGGGCGGTACTGACTGACAGATTCAGGACCTAACACTTTGGGGATCAAAACAATCAAAGTCTGGTTGAGGACTTCGGGCATTTTCTGACTGGAAAAAATATTCTTCACCTCATTCTTCACCGAGTCACCAACAACATGCCAAAACCTCTGATAGAACCCAGCGTGCAACCCATCACACCCTGGAGCTTTAAAAGGTTTCATGGACCTAAGAGCATCCCATATCTCCTTATCAGTTGGCATCCGCCCCATAATCCTTGCCTCCTCTTCATTTAACTTCAGGCACCAGTCAAACTCCCAGGTCTGAACCCGAGAACAAACAATCTGGTCAGTTTGGTACAGCTTGATAAAGCTGTCAGAAAAAATACCTTGAACCTGCTCCAAATTGTGGACCCATTCCCCATCTTCATTCATAATGCTGGATATTCTATTCTTACTTCTTCTGGCCAGGGTAGTAAGATGAAAGAAGCTAGTATTACGTTCTCCAAAAATGGTCCAATTTACCCTCGATTTTATAGCCCATAACTCTTCTTCAAGCTGTAGAATTTCATTATATTCCCTGGACAGTTGATCTTGGAGATTGATCAAAAAGCTATTAGGCCTAAGGGCAATACTTCTTTGGATCCCAAGAAGTCTAGCCATGATAGTTTTCTTCCTAACAAAAATATTTCCAAAAGTATCTCTATTCCACCGCTTAGCATTGAAAGTAAATCTATCAACTGCATCCATAAGGTTAAATTCCATACCCATCCAGGACTCACTAACAAGGGCAGGGAAATCATTATGACTCATCCACATAGGTTGAAATCTAAAAGGCCGACATGAAGTCATAGAAGTAAACGATGATAGTCGAAGTAAAAGCGGGCAATGATCAGAATTTACTCTGGCTAAATGATTAACAGAAGCTTCAGGGAAAGCAGTTTTCCATTCAGGGTTTGCCCATACCCTATCCAATCTACACTGTATGAGACCCCCTTCCTCTCTTTTATTCGTCCAAGTAAATTTGGGCCCCGAAAAACCCAAGTCTAACATATGACACTCAGACATACAGTCCATGATTGCCCTAACCCTCCTTTGACAAATAGGATTACCCCCAGCCTTTTCCTCCTCACCAATAACCTCATTAAAATCCCCCATAATAGCCCATGGGAGATCATGCAAAGCAGCAATTAATTTAAGATTATCCCACAAAATACATCTCTCAGCAAACCTAGGACTAGCATAAATAGCACTAATAATCCAGTTGATAGCTTGAGATCTTACCCGGATAATAGCATGTATCTCCTGTTCTGTTGATGCAAGCACTTCCACATTCACCATGTCAGTCTTCCACAGCAGCCAAATACCACCCGCAAAACCAATAGAATCAGCAACCACCGAGCCATCCAAAGGCAGAGATTCAATCAATTCCTCTGCCCTAGCCCCACTCAGTCGAGTTTCAGTGATAACCATCAATATTGGATTGTGCCATTCCACTAAATCTAACACAGTTTTCTTGAACTGGGGTTTCATAGCACCCCTACAATTCCAAATCAAGGTGTTCATCATCATAGAAGTGAACAGAGACGAACCAGCAACCACAGACTCAGATGGAGACTCTGTGTTCCTCAACTTCCATGCCTCCAGCACCTCCGCCTTTTTCAACATCATCTCCCTGAACAGAGAAACCGAGTGGTGGATTATACCCCTCTCCCCCACATTCATTTTGGCGAGAAATGTACCCTTCATCCTTACTCCCACACATTGGATCATCTTCACCATGTTCAAATTCCCCACCATGACGCACTCTACTGCTGAGTCCAGGAGCATCTTCTTCTCTGAAACCTCCATCGTCAGCATTTCCTTTTCTAATTAATGACATAACGGATCTGGGAGGAGACGCCGGATCCGTTATGTCATTAACTCTGTTCGTAAATGGAAGAGAAAATAAATAAATAAATAAAAAGTAGATGGTGGGATATTATGCGTGGGGGGACTTCTTCGGTTTTTATTTTTGTAAGTGCTTAATTTTTTAAAAAGGCTAAAATATTATTTTGGTTCGTAAATTTTATTAAAAGTCTGTTTTTTATTCCTAAATTTTGAAAAAAAAAAAATTTATCTTTAAATTTTGTAAATAGCTTTCTTTTTTCAATAATTTAGAGACAAAAATAGAGATGAAAAAATAACTTTTTTTCAATAGTTCAGGGATGAAAGAAAAAATCATTTTTAAAAAACTTTAAGGATGAAAGTGAAACATTTTCAATAATTTAGAGATGAAAATGAACTTTTCTATAATTTAGGGATGAAAAATGAATTTATCAAAGTTTAGGGATGAAAAAAATAAATTTTTGGTAAAGTTTAGGGACCAATATAGTATTTTACAATTTTAAAAATATTTTGACAGTAAATGATCAATTTGCGTACGCATCAAGTTATTAAGGCCTTGTTTGGATTTTAGGAAACTCATCACTCATATCTCACAAAAACTGAGTTTTGTTAACTCATATCTCAAAATTCGTGGGCCCCACATGCATGAAGTTTGTTTGGCTTTTTTTCTTGATGTGAACTCAGTTAACAAATCTGAGAATTTTGAGATATGGGATATGAGTTTTGGAAACTCCTGAGGGCTGTTTTTTTTTTTTTTTTGAGTTTTGAGTTTTGTTCACTCAATGGCATTTTGTGTAATTGTTGGGCTGCTTTTGGGTCCCACAGCAGTGTTTAGTCAAATCACACGGCAGACCACTGAAATAAACCAACGGCAATTTCTTTATTTTCCCAACTACCTTCAGCCCAGCCCTTCACTACACCACTTTCTATTTTCTTTCTCCCAAACCCACAACACAAAACAAGTCTGAAGTGCCGCACAGCAACACGCACTGATCTCTGAAGCGCGTCTCTCCGCCGATCAGTTTTGCTCTGTCAACTGCATTTTTCTTTTCCGGTGAGAATATTCAGCCCCTCCATCTGTTGGGTTTTATTTTGCTATTTTTTATTTTTTTCATGTTCTTCCATCTGTTGTGTTCAAAGTTTCAAGTTAGTGCTTAAGCAAAGCAAATGAAAAGGATGCCTTCCTAAAGAATAAAACCAAATGCATAGACATGATTTACAAATATTTAAAACATTAAAGAATACAAAAGGTTCCAAAATTTGGGCATTGATTTACCTAGACTTTTTTTCATTATAATTTTTTAATATAGAGCTTAATCAAGAGCAAATCAACTCAAATTGGTCAAACAGGTTGAAGTAGACATGTGGGCCATTTACAGGTTGTATATAATATGTGGAGCAATTTTTGTTTCTTAGAGCAAATGATGTTGTCCTAATTCACTTTACATAATGACAAAATAAAGCTCAATACATGAAAGATATGAATATTTGGTTATAATTGGTAACCTGAATTACTTGGTAGAAAAAAACGTATTGCAAATCAACCTTAAAGAAAACCTTTCACTAATGTAGATTTGTGATGACACCAAAACGTATATATGGTTCCCTAGATATGACAATTCAGTCTTCCTAAAGAACCTAAGAATGAATTGTCAATCAAGTTCTGTTTTCTATACAGGTAAACAAAAAATTGAACCTCATGCTTTCAAAATAAAATGAAGACCCTATCAACTATAAGTAGAATTTATGCTTCTCATTTTTTACCAAAAAGTATCAATTAATCTTGAACAAACTGCTTCCAGAATAATGGATATCTGAATTCCTTAAAATTTCAAAAAAAAGGACATAAACCATTTTGTTAAGGAGAAAGGGATGCATGCAAAGAGATTACAGAAACTAGAAGTGCACCATACATATACGATATATACGATATGCTCGATATGCTTCATTGAATATATTTATACAGCAAATAAACACGTTGCAATAAAGATCTGGATTCTGGAGCTTGTTTTCATAATAAATGAATAAAATGAAGTAGTCTTAACGTTAGCAAAATCAGCTTCTTTTGCTATAACTCAAAATGATAGAGAACATAATAAAACACATTTGCAGTATAAATAAAGTACATGATACTGCACATTTGCAATGAAAATAAGAGAACATCATATATTCATTCAACATAAAACACGTATAGAATACTGTAATAAAATATCATTCTTATCAACATATATTTCATACAAAGTCTTATTAAGTGCATGAGTAGTGTCCTACAAAGTCTTATTAAGTGCATTCCCTTTCAAAGGATCCAACCGTCCCTTATTAGTAAAATAATTGGCAAATATCCCAATGAATGTCTCTGCATTTCTCTCTTGAACTTCACATAAGGTTTTCCTATATTTTATCAACCTCAAAGCTTTCATAAAATTAAAAACTAATGAGTATCAAGATTTTATATAAACTGTAATTTTAAGTGACAATTTGCGAGATCTAATCATCAAAATTCATATATCCAAATAAATTTCATAATATTTTCCTTTTAAGTTTTTATTCTTGTTCTGCTGTATCAAATTCAAAAACAACCATAATATAATTAACTTTTAGTGAATAAACAATAGTTTCAGATTGATTTCTTCATTTCCTCTCTCAAAAAGCTCAACTTTTCATTATCTTTTTACCTTTTAGCAAGGGTAACTTTTTTCTTTTTAACAAAAAAATTAGTGGAGGCCGAATTCTTTAAATATACAGTAAACACCCATTATATTCCAGTTCCCTCTTTCTGCAATAGCTTTTGTAACAGCTGCTCCAAAAGTAACAGTTGCTCACTCTAAAGTAACACCAATCCTAATCAACAAAAAATTTAGAAAAATAAAACTAAAGTTTCAAACCAAATGTAACAGCTCCAAATTTCTTAGGGTCAAACATTAATTCAGAGTAGTACCTCCACTTAGAGTAGTACCATAAACCATAGAAGACCCATCACTCAGAACCCAACAAAGACAAAAACAAAATGAACAAAAAGAAATATTGGTTAAATCTAAAAGCAGAGTAGTACCTCCAACTTAGCCTCTTCTTTCACAGCGTCCCAAATTGGATCAGCAATCGGATCATCCAATTTGCTACATCTCACAAACAGAAAAGAGAAGAATGTATAAACAGCTGAACCAGTTTAATTCTGAAATATATAGACAAAATCATGAAAATGGAAAGAAGTAAGACCATACCAACAGAGGGCTAATAAATTTCTCTTCAGCAGACCCACAGTGCCGCGATGGGTAGCACAGTTGAAGGTGAGAAAGATGAGCAACCCACAATACCTAGGTTGTGTTCAGAGTTGGGAGTCTGGGATTCCTTCGTGTGGGTTTTTGGAGTTCGATATGAGGGACGGATCTAACGCAGTGGAGGTGGAGAAGTGAGGGGCAGAAAATGAGAGGCGGAGTGAGGCTTTGAAAATCTCAAGATCAGTGGTGAGAGAGTGGAGACGTTGCTGTGTGCTCAGAGAGAGTTGAAGTTGGGGAGAGAGTGCTTTTGTTGTGGAAAGGTTGTGAAGAGAGGAAAGAGAGAGCCAACGCGGGACGGGCTTGTGACCGTTCTGTGCACCTGTGTTGGGAAGTGACTTTTGTGGGACCGGTGAATGACATAAAGGTGAGTAATGGAATTGAAAAATTTACTGAAATGTTTCAGCCAAACAGCCCACAAATTGAGTTATAGATATTTGAGTATTTTTGAGTGAAGAGTGATGAGTTATCAGTGATGAGTGAAGAGTGATAAAAATTGGGTGATGAGTGATGAGTGAACAAAAAAAATAAACCAAACAGGGCCTAAGTTTCGATGTTTTAAACTTTTTGTTGTGGCTGGAGGATGAGAGAATACTTTTTGTGTGTATGTCTAACTTGAGTATGTGAAGCCATTAATATTTAAATTGTTCATTTATTATGATTTCAATGTCTATTATCACATTGTGGTTGGTACGTACATGCAATAAAATTAAAGAAATTAAATGTGGCTTTATAACGTTTTGGCATTTTGCATGACTAATAATGATGAGCTTTGACCCAATGAAATTAAAGAAATGTGGCTTATTATGTTAGTTAATTATTTTGTGCTCATCGCGTTTAGATTTGTCAATTTCTTTTCTGCAATATCTAGTTTTTGGTATCATTGATGACTATTAAAGAGCATTTGCAAAGTTATTTGGCTATCAAAGTAATCAATATTCAATAGCCCAAATTATGATACACGGATTTCTTTTTCTTTTTCTTTTTTTCTTTTTCTCTTTTTTTGGAAGTAAGATTTTTTATTTATTTTTTTTTTTTTTTAATACAAAGATAAAAATTCTACTCTAGTCTAATATAAGTATATATGTGTTTGAAGTTCTCTACTAGAAACTTGAACCTCGACCTTTGCCCCCCACACCTCACAAACACTTGTATTTGTGAAGTGATCATTGCACCAAAGGTATGAAATGGTTGGAAGTAAGATGTGAATCTATTAGTTTGTGTCTGACTTAATTGTGCTAAACCATTAGGGAAATACACTGATAATGAATCTTTTCTTCATTTTTTTAAAATAAAAAAAAATTGTGCCTTTTTAACGAGTAATGTTGAATTGAGGGGTAGCAAGTAAACCCATTAATAAAGCACTTTGCGGGGAAGGGGATTTTATACAGTTAAGGCAAGATAATCGATTCAGCACTCTGAAGCTGCGATTTATCTGAAATTTGGCATTCATTAATACTAGTTAAAGTCACCTATTCTTTCAATATTGTTTCACTAAAAGAATACAGTTTCAAATCTTTAACATGTGGTTTGATAGAAATGTTAACTTCATGGAGGCAGGTTAGGACAGGAAGCTATATTGAAAGATATAAGTACTTGTGGAGTGTGGGGGGCAAGGGCCGGGGTTCAAGTCTCTAGGAGAGAACTTCACGCACATATACACTTAGATTATGCTAGAGTAGAATTCTATATACACTTAGATTAGGCTAGAGTAGAATTCTATATTGTATAAAAAAAAAAAAAGTAAATAAATTATAAAATTGGCTAAACATAGGCATCCTTTTCTTCTTTTTTTGCCAACAATAATTTCTACCCACAATTATTGTTGTCTTCTATCTAGGGATGACAATTTATATCCAACTCACGGATACTCGACCTGGCTCGGCCCGACCCTAATGGGTCGGATTTTACCTGGCCTGATAAATTATAGGGTCGAGTATGGGTTTAAAAAAAAAAACCGAAGCAGGTACGGGTCGGGTTTGGGTTTTTGCAAAAACCCGGCCCGAACCCAGACCCAAACCCGACCCGTTTATATATATATATATATATAAGTGTTAAAAATACTAAAATACCCACATATATATATATATAAGTTAAAAAAAAAAACCCCTAACCCCATATTCCCATTTCACTCACTCAGCTGCTACTCTCTTTCTCCTCTCCCACTCTCACTCACCGCTAACCTCCGATCTATCACCGCTGGCCTGATTAGCCTGAAGCCCTTCACCGTCGGCCATCACTTGCACCTCCAGCCGCCTCGCTTCCTCCATGTGTCTCCACCGGACCACCTCGTTCTCTATCTTTTTTTTTTTTTTTTTTTTTTCGTCTCAATCATGTGAGTTGTTAGTGTTTGTGTTAGGATTTGTGTTTGTGTTTGTGATTTTGAAAGGGAAAATCATAAATCTAAAATTTTTGTGTTTGTGTTTGTAATTTTGAATGGGAAAATCATAAATCTGAATTTGTGTTTGTGTTTGTGATTTTGAATGGGAAAATTATAAATTTGAAATATTTGTGTTTGCGTTTGTGTTAGGATTTGTGTTTGTTTTTGTGATTTTGAAAGGGAAAATCATAAATCTTTGGCCATTGTTCATCCATGAATTCCTAGTGGGTCTTTTTATTTTTCAAATTTTCAATTTCATTCTTTGATTTTCTCTGCCGATCCTCAAATCTTTATTATTTTTTTTTGAGAAACTGGCATATCTATTAAACAATTAATATTGTTGTCTATTATCAACTACTAGACCACAGAAACTGAAAAACATACCGCTTTAGGAGAAGGTATATCTATATATGGTATTTTTGCTCCATATAACATAACACTTATAATTTGTGGGTCCCACAGTTGGACGGCCCCCACACAATATGAGTATGATGTTGTATGGAGTGAAAATATAATATAGTTTCATCATCTCTGTAGAGAGGTTTTATAAACTTACACAAGGCAAGACAAGATTCAACTTTTAATAGAATAGTAATGATTTATTTATTTTTGGAATTGTATTATGTTTTTATTTCATCTAATATTAGCCGCAATCATTTGTAACTTCTTATACTTGATGTGATGTTTAAAATTTGATCATTCAAGAGGACATGCATTTTTTTTTGGTTAAACAGGCTTAATATATAACAGTACGCAACAACCAATTTATTACAAAATAGCTCAACTTTATCAAAAGCTAGTAGATTATCCACCACAGGTAGTAGTTCATACAAAATAAGGAAGTCAGTTAGCCGAACCGCTCCCATTTTAGCAAGCCTATCAGCACGTCTATTAGCTTCCCTAAAGATGTGAGTCACTATGTAGTTAGGGAAGCCTCTTATCAAGGTCCTGCAATCATTCAAAAGGGGACTTGCATTTGATTCACCATAATAAGTTCACATATAATAATTATCATATCATACATATGAATATTGAATATTTGGTTATAAAATAAAATTATACTTGTTGAGCTAATTGAGACCCACAACTTTTAGTTGTTTTACCTAAATTTTACCCATTTATTAAAAAATAAAAACAATGAGATATAAAAAATTTATCAAACTTTTGTTGTTGTTGTTGTTGTTTTTTTTTTTTTTTTTTTTTTAGAAACAAACACACATACACAAAGGAGATGGAAATAAGTTTTAATACAAAAACATACCACAACTCTACTCAAAAATCATGGTAATACATACCACGTATGTAAATAAAAGTTCAAAATGCAAAAACATCAAAAAGAGGTTCCTCAAATAAAATAAAGTTTAACGAAAGATATAGCCTCTCTTTGCTAAGGCATCAGCAACACACTTGAATTAGTCAGGTGATCATACCTTAAAACCTAAAATTTAGGTGGATTAGTTGGTCTATTACCCCATGACTTAAATAAACATGTCAATTCAATCGTAACATAACACCCAAGCTTTTTTTTTTAAATTTTAAAAAATAAAATAAAAATCAATCTCTGTAGGCTGAGATTGGGCCTATGCCTATTCAGTCAAGTGTCTAGTGACTTGGGCAGCCCAAGGCCCATATTTCTAAACCCAGCTGAAATCAAACAACACAAACACAACACAAAAATCCTCTCTCATATGTTTCTTCTGTTGTGGATGACATTGATAGAAGCAGTACCAAGCTCTACGGGATTCGAGTTCGAGTTGTAGAGGAAAAAGGACAGGTTGAAGAGACAGAAGCTTAAGTTAGTGCAGAACTCGCTCTCGAAGTCCCCTCTGTTTCAGGTTAGACTCTCTCTCTCTCTCTCTCATTGTCATTCTTTCAGCTTTTGGGTTTTTTTAATTGGGGTGTTTGATAAATTGCCAGAGAGAGCTGAGGATAACATTTTTTTTTTTGGGGGGGGGGGGGGGCGGGGTAATCTTAATGGGTATGATCCAGATTTTTGTTTTGTTTTTCGTGGTCGGAGGAATAGTAGGCCGATTGGTGTATTTGACAAGATATGACAGAGTTGTGGTCAATTTCACTAATAGAGTTACATTATATGGGTGTTATTGGTTTTGTCAACTATTTATGTTATGAATGAATGTTTTGATTCATATGAATTTTTGAAATTATAGGAAATATTATTGATTTTATGCGCGTACCAATTGTTGGAAAATGTTTTCTCACTCATTTTCAGGATTGCAAACAAACACTAGAGAACTTATAAGTTTTCCTCAAAATATTTTCTGGAAAACAAGTCATTTTCTAGAAAACATTTTTAGTCCAAAGGTTCTCTGAGTTGAAGAGAATTGTTTTCCCAGTACGTCTCCTTCTCATGGGGTGTGTGTTAATTTTTAGTAATTTGGCCATCTGAGTTGGTTTGGGTTTTTTCATCTTTTCAATGTCTGATTTTATATATCACATTAAAATTTTGCAGCTTTGGGTATCAATTTGTGAAATATAAACATGGCTGAGCGACAAACGCTGGATCTGCAGCACCAAATTGATCAACAGATGCAATCCTCACCGCCTCCAAGGGACGACATGATTGCATGTGTGATGGCATTGGAGGCTGCTTTGCTTCCATGTTTGCCTGCGCGAGAGCTTCAAGCTATAGACCGTTCTCCACACCCTTCTCATCAGAGTTAGTAATCCATTTCCTCCTCCGGATATAAGGGTTTAGACTTGTAGACTTGATATTTTGTGTTTTGCTTTGAATTTTGGAGACGGTCAAGTAACCACATGATCCTTATAGTGTTATATTAATTCTTAGAATCTTTGCAAGGTAACTTTGAAAAACCCTGTTTTGAAACAAAACAGAACTAATTTCTGATTAATTATTGAACATAAGATGTATGTTTATTATTTTAAAGCTGATGTAGAAACATCTTCTGGGAAGAAAATCATTACATCCTAGCTAGAAGTGGATGCTTGGAAAACTTAAAATGCAAGAGAAGGAAAGTCATGTACATACAAGTATAGATATAATGGAAGGAATACGTTTGGTATCTATAGAATGGGCTCATTTTGAAGTACTTAATTTTATTGTGTTTTGTTTTGGTTTTTTTTTTTTTTGAGCTAGATTTTATATTGGAGGGCATTTTTCCAAAATTTTCAGTTTGTGATAAAACTATTGTGAGGAAAGAACATAGAATGCTTTGTGTTTTTTGGATAAGTTTGAATTGAAAGGATGATATCATAGAATTAATTGAGGGGTTGGAAAATTAGAATTATGGGAAGAACGTTATATTCACTTTATGCAGAAAGGAAAGGTACAAATATGAGGTCTGCAAAATGAAGGCTGCTTACTATGATTTATAATTTGGAGTTTGGTAGCAAACTGCAGAGCTTTTGTTTTGGCTATAAATGAATGTTACTGGGATGCTATTGATTGACTTCTTATCTATTGCTTTGCTAAGAACTGCATGGAAAATTCTGAGTTATTCCAGGTGGTTAATGCCCGAGGAGTTTCTTAAGCTATTTAGTGTTTGGTTGTGGACTTATTATTTTGCTGGTATCATTGGCTTGGGAAGCATAGCTCAGATATTTGGGATTTGGTTTCAGGATGTTTAATGTGGACTATTTGGACTGAACGGAATCGACGGTCTTTTGAGAATGAGGAGAAAACTGTGGTTCAGTTATTAGAGTATTGCCAGCGGACCCTCTTCGATTGGTCTCGTTGTTGGGGCTATTCGGATTGTTCTACCCTATTGGATTTTCTTTCATCTATTAGTATAGATTAGGGGCTGCTTATGTCTTTTTGTTTCTTTTTTCCTTTGTTCACTATCGTGAACTTTGTGTGCTTTTCTTGCTATTCTTTTATTAATAATATTCTCTTCTTACTTATCAAAAAAAAGTGTTTGGTTATGGAGATGCTTTTATTTGAGGCATTAAATGTCCAAGGAGAAGTAACATTTTCTTCTATTTTGGGGTAACTTTTATTGTCTGTGATAAATTATTTTGGGTTGGTCTTGGATTTGAAAGGATAATAATCAGCTTGATTGATTATTCTGGAGTTTAACTGGGAAATTATTTCTTCAAATGGATAGTGTATTGTAAGATGTGAGGAGAGTGGGGTGGGGGGATGCACGAATGACCAACTATATGCTATTAGCAACAGTGAGCTCTTTGAAAGGAGGAAGGAATGATAGTTCACTTGCTTTGCTATCATAATATATAGTTGAGGGTTGTTCAGTAAGTTAACATTGGACTCAAAAGAATTAACTGGGTTCTTGAAAATGTGAAGTCTATCATAGAAAACTTGTTTGTAGGAAATTTTTTGACATCTCATCCTCTAAGATTCCAAAAGTCCATAATTCGTTTAATGGAGAATATGATGTTACTAACAGAATATTTGTGCGTGGCTTGCATTTTATCCTGAAAGCATGGACTATCTTAGATCTGAAATTGCAACTTTTCAGAACCTTGTTTGAATGGATGGTAGTGTCAGGATTCTTTGCTTTTTCAAAATTTTTGGATTCTGCTGGTCATTGTATCTTTAGAGTTTAATTGGGGTTGTACCTACGGTAGACTTCCTGTGTACCTGGGTTGCCTTCCTTTTCCTTCATAAAACTTCTTATTTATCCTTTTTCTTTTTTTAAAGGAAAAGAAAAATAAAAAGAAAGAAGTCCAATGCCATTGATATATGCTTTGGCAATTGATCTACCCATGAAATAGATCCCCCAACCCCCCGCCAATAAAAAATAAAATAAGTCATCAACATCTCAAGCCAGTGGAGTAGTGGACTACTAGAGTCCCTTGGACAAAGATTACCTCTCTCATATTTCTGAATGTGCAAGTGATTGTAGAAATAGCTTACAGTGAAGTTACAAAACCTCTAATATTTCTAACCTTTCTTTTTGAAGAATATTTTTCCCTAATTCCCAAGTGTTTGACCTCATTATTATGCTTTGGAACATCATCTATATTGTTTTTGGATCAATTACTGTGGTCTGTTTATCAATCCTTTCTTAGACTGCATGGCTCTAATCTGTCATTAACAAATGTATTGGAATAGCTGATTGAAGTGCTTATATGTCTTTCATTAGTACATGCTGAAAGGTGTTAAATTTGTGAGTTCTTCAGTTGATGTAGAAAGGCATGCCAGAGATTTTATGGATGCTGCTAAGAAGCTTCAGCTGTATTTTATTGGCCTGCAACGGGAGGATCAACCAACCAAGGTTGAAACACTTGGAAAGGTAACTCAAAGGCTATTTGCAGTTGATATTGTATATCCTACCCACTGATTCAGAAATTTGCTGGGAACTTGATGACAAGTCATTTTCATTGTGATTTCTGCTTTTAACAGGAGATTGCTATGATGGAGGAAGAATTAAAGATAAAGACTGAGATTATCAAGAAGCAGGAGAGACTGATCCAAGGATGGAGAAAAGAGCTGAAAGACCAATTGGACAAGCACAATGCCGAGTTGGAGAGGGTATAGAGTGTGGTTTTTGAGCAATAAGCTTGTTGTGATTCTTCCAATTGGTGCTAACTTTTCTTGGTGCATCATGCTCCTGGCACTTGGGATTGTTACTACATGCTAATGGCATTTTTTAAAAGATCTTCTTGCCTGTGTAGCTTGTAAATGTGAATTAGAAACATTTCTTGAATCCCTAACAATTTTAAATTCGTAGTGTTGCAAGCTGCTGTGATTGATTGAATGCGAGGTTGCAAGCTGTAGCGTTCTATACAGGGCAATGTATGTGATTTGCCTCTAATGAGCCTAAAAGTGATCGGTCCTTTGCATATTTTGAAGTTGGCACCTCTTGGAGTTATTAGCGCCTCCTTTCTCCTTTGCATATATTGAAAAAAAAAAAAAAAACAATCAACAACAAAATTTGCCAATCCAGTTCTTCATTACTGGGCAACGATGGCTATCTTAGCATACCAGTGCAGAATGAAATGATCATGAAATGCCATGTCAACAGTACTATAAGCAGACCTGGCTGGTAAATCGCACTGCTATGCAAGCCGAAGGGCAATAATTTTGAGATCTCTCGGGGCACAAATTTGGCTTTATAAGTTTGTGGAATACGCCGGAGGCAATAAAGGATAAGCATTGCAGTTTGCCACCATTTCTTCATGCCAGTACAGATTTTCAATATATGGTTAAAACCATCATCGTGTTCCAAACAGCTGAGATGTCAATAATTTTCAAGGCACTTGAGAGGCACAACAGAAATGAAACTTAAAGGGGGTTGATAACTCAAAAAGGAATCAGATAAGCTACTTAATTCTAAAGCAACACTGAAAAGATTACAATTACAATGATACACGATCACTTCTAAAGGCTACTTTTGAAAAATGAGAATGTATAACAAAGATAACTAGCAAATGAGAAGATATCACATCTAATTCAGTAGGTAATATCCTAGTTGAAGATGCATTTCAGCCTTCCCCCTTGTGGATGGAAAAGGTAAAATCTAATTTCTCTATTTCTTTGCATATGTGATCAACATTGGATTCTGTTGGGTTATCTTGAAACCTTGGAGTGCCTGCATCGCAGCTGTTGATTGCATCTCATCTGTATACTCCACAAAGGCAATTCCTGGCTTTGTTTCCACCATTCTAACTTCCTTAAAACCATGATATTGGTGGAAGAGCATTTGCAGCATCATAGGAGTTGTCTCATGGGGAAGATTCTGCACGAACAGTATGTTGTTAGGTGGAGCAGGTGCCTCTGGTACCAAAGACTTTACACCACCCGGATAGGGTATTTGAGATAGCTGCACCATTTTGGAGAGAGAGTGAGAGAGAGCAATACGATAAGGATTGTATTACAAAATATAAAGTATTGACACACCCATATGAATTCATATAGAGCACAAGGGATTAAGAAAAATGACTAAAACATGAAACCACATTTCAAATGAACTCAGAAGTGGTCCCAAAAAAGAAAGCATGCTTACTGGAGGTGCAGATCCATAAGCTCCAGCATATGCAGGATTCAGACCCAATCCAGCTTGAGCATCATGTTGTTCTTTTTTCTTCTTTCCTGCAACAATAAGGAAACATGTAAATCTCAGTAAAACAAAAACAAGTTATAAGAAAACCAGGTGTAGGCCATACATTTGCCACTCTAGCTAAAAGAAACAAACAAGGGAGTGTCCAGTACTTCTTATATACTACAAGATAAGCATCCAATACTTAAATTTTTATTTTAAAAATAGAAGTTTTAATGTTCTGAACATCTGGAATAACTTCTTGCATCGTCCTGAACATGTAACATTAGGACATGACCTTCAGTTTAAAGGAACATAATTACAAGTTAAAGGATGGGAAAGGTTTAAAACATATGTTCTGACCAATGTTCAAAGAAGGGATGCTTGTCTGATTAATATAAAACAATAAGTTAACATGTAAAGCATTGTATCCATGTCCTAGTTCATCCTAATTATGGAATTTTCACATCAAAATATCTATATCACACTGTATCCAAATCCTGAATCCACATCAATGCTTCATAGTCAACACTGGATTTACTCTTAGAACCATGACAAAAACTTCAAAATACTGACAAATAATATATAGTGAAAAACTACATACAACAACAATAACAACAAAAAAGCTTAGTCCTAAAAATCTGGGGTCATCTATGGATCATCAACACACTTGTTACAGTAGGCCGCGTATACTCTTTTCCGTCATTCTATTCTATCCAAAGTTATTCTCTCTATTAATTCCTCAATTGATGTCATTTTTCATTACTATTAACGTTAGTTTTGGTCTTCCTCTATTTTTTTATGCTCACTTAATTTGAATCAACTCACTCTTTTCTCATTGATGCATTAATCACTATCCCTTAAACATGACCAAACCATCTCAAGTGACTCTCCCTTATCTTTTCACCAATAGGGGCGCACCCCTATCTTTAGCGAATTTTTTTCATTTTAAGTGTTTGTTTGGAAACAACTTATTTAGTTGAAACTGAAAATTTTTTGCTGAAAATACTATAGATTAAGGTAAAAGTTAGCTGAATAGTACAATAGGACCCATGAATAGTACCAAAAAGTGATCTTTAGCGAATTTTTTTCATTTCAAGTGTCTGTTTGGAAACAGCTTATTTAGCTAAAACTGAAAACTTTTTATTGAAGGTACTGTAAATTAAGGTAAAAGTTAGCTGAATAGTACAGTGAGACCCATAAATAGTACCAAAAAGTGTTGTGAGACTCGTGAATAATAGCAAAAATAAGCTGAAATTTTCAGCTTGTCCCAAACGCACACTAAAACTAATATTTCCTTATATTTTCACAAATCTGTCCTAACATTCTCATTTTATGAATATGTTGCTTCTTCACAGCTAGCATTCAGTATCATTGAGCATGGATGGCCTTTTAGTAGTCTTATAAAAATTTTCCTTTTTTAACTTAAGAGTAAATCTTAGGTATAATACCTTGAGTGTTGTACAGAAGGTTCCCTTAATTAAATTATAACACATGGTTATATTGACCAATGAAATTTTCTTTTCCTACGACAATCATATTCAATATTCAATATAGCCATGTGTTTTGAATTTAATTGGGGAACCTAACGTACTACACATAAGGTATTCTACCTAAGTTTTACCCTTAATAGGTATTCTACAACCACACAATACTATAGATATGCTTCTCCACTTTATCTACTAAGCTATTATCCTATGATTCTAAAATGGTGGGAATACCTGAATTTTTTATTTTTATTTTATCAGTGGGTATACCCGAATTGAATATCATAAGATCCCAAGCATCACTTAGAGTCTTGGTACAAAGAGAAGATAACAAATACAAAACAAATATGCATTTATCTTACAAAAAAAAAAAGCAGTTATGACATTATTGCTCAAGAAATTTTTCCTGACAAGTGAAAGAGTTCAAACTGTCCAAGCAGAGAGGACAAACATTTGTAAGGGAGAAAACAGAACAAAAAGGAAAAAGGGGGGGGGGGGGGGGGGGTAGGATTCTTACCCTTTTCCTCATGCCTCTTACGTCTTTCACGTGGAACAAAAGTACCATCAGCCTTGGCTATCACATCTGATTTTGTCTTTGCATATTGTATTCTCTGTGATAATCACAAATATCAATTAAATTCAGTTGATAGCAAAAAGAAAGAGTTCCATCTGCAATGGAAGTTTTAAAATTAAAGCAACACATGCAAAACCATCAACTAAGCCATATGAACATGATCAAGGAAAAGAAGTGTACCATCCAAGTTGACAGCCATTTAATTCATTCAAGCTCAAATTGATAAAATACCACAAGTTGTATGGAAACTACAGTACAAAATAACCTTACAAAGAATAAGCAATTTCACGTAACTGGCAAAACCATTCCAGAAAATTTAAATTAAGGTTGAGGGCTGTTATTCAACCTGATCATGTTAGGGAGGAAGAAACCCACAGTCAATCAATGAGAAACAACCAATTCACCAAGAAGTCCATGGGTGGCAGTCAAGTGTGTTGAAGGTCGAAACCAGCTAAAATCTAGGCGGAACGAGCTATATTTTCGATTGGATCAGATTTGTCAGATAAGAGGTTTATCCAGACCGCCATTTGACCTGCAACTCACCTTTTTTCTTTAACACTCAACCTCCCACCTGGTCGAAACCATCTGAAAGCCTTCGAGTAAATCCAGGTTGGATGGATGAGTTGGGCTGAGTGGGTTGTTGCACACTCCAATCACAGAGGTAAGGAACAAGTGCATATGTGCATGGACAAAATTTTTTTTTTTTTTTTTTAATCTTATCATTTAAATGAGCAGGATCTTTTTGGAGTGACTAAAAATTGTTTGGAGGAGGCACCTTAAATTGAGGGCAGAGGCAAAGTCTGTTGAGAGGAAGGAGAGACTAAGTAGTTTAGATTGTTCTATCTTATTGTCTAATGTCTTAGTTGAGATTGTTCTATCTTATTTTCTAATGTTATGGAAAGTTATAGGATAGAAGAGACATTATGTTGCCATTTAAAATGTGAGGTTGCAACCATAAATATTGGAAAGTAATAAGAGAGGTTAGAAAAAGAAAACAAGAACATGGTTGCCCCCTTTTCCTGCCTCATTTGCATAGAATGGGTGGCAGAAGACACATGCAGCCATCTGCCTGACAAGCAAAATACATACGAAAACCTTAATTTATTTTTCAATTACACATACTGAGAATATGACCTACAAGCCATTAACATGTTCTTCTGATGCGTTTAAAACCCAATCAAGTTAAAGACATTTCAGCATTTTTCATATACAGGAACTAATGACGCACCCACTGTATCTTTTATCAATATTACACCCCTAAAAAATTGATTCTTGGAGTATTTCAATAAACTAATCTTTTTCTTCTCTTTTGGGTTAAGTAAATTAAATTCATTAGCAATGCAAAGGGGTCCAACTCAGGTATACAGGAAGTATACAAGAGATGCACCAATAAATTAAGTAAATGTAAAGAGATCAAAGGAAATTCTAACAAGATTAAGAAAGAAAAACATCCATTTGCAACCATCCAATCATAGAGGGAATTCAAGGGTAAAAGCTTCAACTCCATAATTGTCTTCTCACAATCTTCAAATTCCACACATTGTGTTATCTCCAAACACTCCACGTGATGCATGAAGGGATAGCATTACATATGCTTACATATAAGTGCCAACCAAACCTTGCTTTCCAACAATTGAATAAAGGCATGACCCATTTCACCCCAAACAAACATAAAAACAGCTCTCATAGTTTCTTGGTTACTTTACAGTTCAGGAGTACATGATCTGTGGTTTCCCTGCTCTCTTTATTAATACAATACCATATGGCACTTTCTCAAACTATCCATCATTAAGGGCTCATTTGGATTGAGAGGGAAGGGAGGAAGAGTGGAAGGGAGTAGAGTAAAGTTGGCTGAAAATAGGCTAATTTTGGGCCAATTCCACTCTACTCTACTCTACTCCCCCTCAATCCAAACGGACCATAAGATTTAACTTAAGGCTGCAATCCAAAAGAAAAAAAGCCACTCTCTTCCAAATGCTCCTCCAAAGGAAAGAGATTCTGCCATTGGGTGTCAAAACTTTGTAATATGTTTTAACCTCAAGATAAACCAATTATTGTATTGCATGATCTCCCTATATTCTCTATGCTCACCAAAGACCAAGATAACGAGATATTAATTGTAAAGATTTTCAAAATTAAGGGTTAGTTATAACCATCCACCATAAACTATGGAGGCATTTGCATTTTGCAAGGACAGAGAAATCGCCTCTAATCTAGAACACCACAATATAATTCAATCCCATGACCCATTAAGCAATTTAAATAAGTCATGTATTTAAAAAGTACATGTGTATGTCCATTTCATTGCCACATAATGAGTTTTTGAAACTTTCTCCAAACGGGTTTAAAGAAAAATCCTATCCCATACACAATGTGGATTTTGGAATCAACACCCATTACAATTTAGACATCCACCCTAAACAATGAGGCAATTTGCTATGCAAATCCTAAACTTAACAAAAATTTATGCAAAATCAAATTAATCTTCTATCCCACTAATATGAAAATTTAGACACTAACTAGGAATCAAATTGCATAAAAGAAAATTCCAAGTTTTGACAAAGAAATATACCATGGGCTTGTCGTAGAATGGGAAGCCCTGCATTTGGCGAAGCGCATTGGTGGCAGAGGAAACTTCATCGAACACAACCCAAGCTTGGCCTTTGTGCTTCAGAGTCTTGAAGGCCAGCACCTCCAATATCTTCCCGAATTGCGAGAAAACCGCGTGCAGAGACTTCTTCAACTCTGATAACAAAACCCAATTCCCATAAATTCAAAACGATTCGTTTTTGCAGAGAGCGTGAGTGAGTGAATGAGCGATAGACATAGTTGAGTAGTGTTTACCTTCGAGCTTGATTTTCTCGTTGAGGTTGTTAATGTATATGGTCACGTTCGGAGGGACTTCTGTGCCTGTAGTATTAATCTCTGCCATCTTTGCTTTCTCTGGTCTCTGAACTAAGCTAAAAAAAAACCAAGAAGAAACTGTTAAAACGGTGAATTTTAAGGGTTTAAGGGTTTCTTTGCCCTAACAGTGATCGGAGAGTAGTGAGTACTGAGAGAAAGGGATAGAGATAGGAGAAATTAAGAGAGAGAAGTGTAATATGGGCTGGGCTTCTTTGGTCGTAAAAATATAGGTCCATAATTTTTATTTTTATTTTTAGCTAAAATACAAAACTCTTCCTCTATATTTTACCAAAATTTATTTTAGTTTTTTAACTTTACTATGTTCATTTCAATCTTTTAACTTTCAAATTTATCCGATTAAGGTTTTTCCGTCAAATTTTGTTATATGTTGTGATTAATTTTTCAATTTTTTAAATTTTTCTTCAAGTTTTTTAAATTATGATTGAAGAATATTTTCTAAATTTTTTTTTAAAAAAATATTTTAACAAAAATTGATGGAAAGTATTTAATTGAATAAATCTAAAACTTAAAAAATTGAAATGAACGAAAACAAAATTAAAGAACTGAAATGAATTCTAAAAAAACATAGAAAGTGAGTTTTGTATTTTAGCTTCTTTTCTTTTTCTTTTTTTTAAGTTATTATTGTGAGACTGGAACAAGTTCTGGGATTAAAAAAAAATTGTTCTGGGATTAAAGGCCTAAGCTAAAAATACAAGAAGAAACTGTTAAAACGGTGACTTTTAATGGTTTAAGGGTTTTTTTGTCCCAACAATGATAGGAGAGTAGTGACTCCTGAGAGAGAGGGGGGATAGAGATAAGAGAAATTAAGAGAGAGCAGTGTGATATGGGCTTGGGCTTATTTGATCATAAAAATATAGGTCCATAGTTTTTTTTTTTTTTGGTGAGACTAGAGCAAGTTCTGGGATTAAAGGCCTAAGGCCCAAATTTCCAAACCCAAATTGGGTTTTGATTATGCCCATACCAACCAACTCAACTAAATTCAAGGCACAGCCCAGTTTTGAAAATGACAGTGAGGTATACAAAACGCGTTGTTGAGCCTGGTTGTAAAACATGCCTCTGGGCATAAAAAAATTATAGAGTCCTCTTGTGGATAAGTAATGTGATCTATTATTTCACTAAAAAATTTCCACTTATTTAAAATTACAGAGTTAATAATTAATTTCTTTTTAAAAAAAATTTCTAACTAACAATTTTAAATAAGTTGAAGTTTTTTAGTGGAATGGTAAACCACATCACTTGTCTATCATGTAGATCTTATAATTTCTACTGGGCATGGGTTCGAGTT
This sequence comes from Quercus aquifolioides, assembly GCA_019022515.1. NCBI lineage: Eukaryota > Viridiplantae > Streptophyta > Magnoliopsida > Fagales > Fagaceae > Quercus > Quercus aquifolioides. Next base: position 31,698,417 of record CM032336.1, read on the forward strand.
CTGCCACTAGGAGTGTATATTACAGCTCCTACTCCTATCTCACTTGCACACTGTTCACCCAACTCATCAGTGAATATTGTATGGGGTCTTAGTCCGGAAGCAGTTACGATAGTATTATGGTTAATGCTCAAACAAGGAAACTGCACTGATCGTCCCCTCGAATATATATATATATATATATATATATATATATATATATATTTTCCCTGAAGGAATTATGTCCAATATTTGGCAATTCCAAGTTCCAACCTTTTTTGGAAAGGACACAACTTGAAAATCTGACCCCAAAACCCTTTTCAGTTTTCCCCCCATTATACGCTTTCGGTAGATTCCTGAGTCCCACCTCTTGCGATCGACGTAAAGCCACATTCTTAACGAAAGGAATTATAGCTAAATCAACATTTTTATGTATTAAAAAACGATACAATACCAGACACTTAAGAAAAGCAAGCTAGAAATGGTATCATACCAACTAATACTTGGTCCAACATTTTTTGTTGCTGGAATATGAATACGTAATACCTTGTCCAATTGCTTTCGGGATAAGGCTGAAAACAAGTTGGAAAGTCTTCGCTCTCAGCCTCAGGCACATTATTTGAAATCAAAAAGAAAAAATCTTCCTCAACCTCGAGACAGAATCTATACCCTATTTTATATGTAGTGTTTCAGTTTATAGTTTTTCTAATTTGATTTACTGTGGAATATAATTTTTTTTAATACTTTTATAAGAGAAATCAATAATCGTTGACCCAACATTTCCGACCATTGTTTCCATGGAACCACGTCAAAGAATGCAAATGTGTTTTTCTTTATATTTTAGAAAAGTATAAGATATCATTCAATGTACGCTTAAACTATACCCGTGCATACTAAAAATTAATTGATATACATTACAAATTAAGATTCTATTATTTCTATCTAAAAAAACAAACAATTGTCATTCACATTAATTAAACATTTTTTAATAGTATTTTGGTGCTTATAATAATGGAGGATGTGGGATTTCAACTTTTATGAGACCATTGAATTATAAAGCTCTTAGCAAAAATAACTAACAAACAAAAGCTCATAAGAATATGCCAATAATTTTTTAACTCAACTAGTTAGCACCCTTTTATTCAAAAAAAAAAAAAAAAATAGTTAGCACCTTTTGATTTTTTTTTAATCAATATATTCATGATTTAAATCTCTATTAACTATTTCTTAAAAAAAAAAATCACCCATTAACTATTGAACTATATATCTTCATCAATTATGGATGGTACTGTGTGGTAGTTGCCTATCAATAAATCATCCACAGGATGGGTATGATATTGGGCTTTAACCTTTTGCCACTTTAATACCGTGTGAACGTGGCAGCACCAATGAAAAAAAGCCATTGATACATGTGCTACATAGATTCTTATATTTAGATTATAAAATCTTATTGTGTTATGAGCATGCATGACAGTGAAGGAGGTTGGATTTGAACCATAACTCTTCTAAGCATAGAGATTAGAGAGAAAGCAATACTATTGAACTATTAAATTATTGATAAAAATAAAACATAATTAATAACAATCAGAACCCCGTAAGAATATTCTTCATCCATTATGAATTGGTAGTTATCTATCAATAAGTCATCAATAAATTTGATGTATGAATATTGGGTTGCAACCTCTGGCCACTTGAATATTGTGTCAACACGGCAGCAATATCAATGAAAAAAAGCCACTTTCTTCCGATACTTCTAGTATTAGAGTTTTCTTTACTTGAAATTGATCTATTTTATGATTTAAAATAATATGATTTAAAATTGTATTTAGTGATATGTTATTAAATGATATGGCATTTTGCGTATTATCGTATTTAAGAAATTAAAATTTTAAATTGTAATTTCGTAACATTATGAGTGAAAATTTAAACTCTAAATATCTACGTTAAAAACACTATATATGTTAAGCAGTTGAAGTACAAGTCTTTTTAAAACATTATTTGTAGTGTGATATACCATCACTAAAACTTTTCAACGTGACAATTCTTGCATGGATATAAATTGGCCCCCCTCTAAGAATTAAGTTATCATCAAATCAACTATAAGTTGGTAAGCATATCCACTAAAATGGCAATATTGGGATTGATTATTGAACATTAAATATGATGTAAGCATTTAAAATTAAGAGAAATAAACATGACAGGTCAACTACTTTTTTGTACTGATGAGGTGGTCATAAGACTCATATATTGCTGCACAATTGATGGAGGGAAACTCTTGACCAGCCACCAGCAACCTTTTATGACCAGAAGCTTGTCCGCATAACCATGACTATAATGAAAGGGACTGGGTGTTCCTGTAATGGAAAGAAACGAGAGTGGACCGTGTCTAACTAAGAGTTTAGGGAAAATATTAATGAGAGTGGACCGTGTCTTACTAAGAGTTTAGGGAAAATATTACGAGAGAGAGAGAGAGAGAGAAAAGGTTAAAACTCTATAAAATAAAAAATAAAATAAAAAAAACAAACAAACAAACGATATACTAGGTTTACTTTATCTTTACTTTGAAAATAATTCCTACTTACAATATATAAACCTGGATTAAGATATAAAATAGACTTGGACTTGGAATTAAATCAATAAATGGGCATTGATATTTATACATGCTCAGTGCTCACCCTTCATCTCTCTTTCACTCTGTCAAAACTCAAAAATAGTGTTGAGAGAATGCAGTAGTATTATACCTTTTCGGTCTCTTTTAAATCCTCTCTCTCTCATAGAAAAAATCCAAATAAATAAAGAGAAGATATCCCTCTAGCCCTTTTCTTCCCCCACCCCCCCCCCCCCCCCAAACTTTTTTCTCTCTCGTCACATCATACTATAAACTGTGTAATGGGCCATAATTAAATGGCTGATCAGGATTGAAAAAGTTGCAAAGTCACTGAAACAAACGAAGACAGTTGGTGGAGCCCATTATATATATGCTGTACTAAGCAATTTGATTCTGCGGACAGTGAACCACAAAACAAAAGAATCGTCACAGTAAACGCATAACATAATACAGCGCAGCTGCAGTGAGTCAGTGACGTTAATTAACGTGGTGCATTAAATATGCGGTGCTAGCTAGCTGCAGTAGTATATAAATCACTGAGGACACAGAGCTCTGTCTTTGTCATGGTTTTTATTGGTGTTTTGATATTTGCAGTACCACGGGGAATGCTTATGGGGATTCATGGCTTACACGATGCCACGATCCTCTTCGAAATAAACGAGTGTTGTTTTATGATGCTTGTCTTGTTTATTAGCCACAGCCTAGTGTATTGGCCAATAGATATTCGCCTTTACGGCTATACCCCTATATTTAGTTTGTGTAGAACATAACCATCTCACAAAAACGATTGGATGGTGATGATAGAAACTATGCATCACCCCCACTACATTCTCTTCCATTATAGTTTACTTATTATATTCTGTTCCAATCCTCTATGAACTCTCTAATAAAAGAAGTCTAATAAGACCGAGAATATATTCATCTTTGTGATCCATTCCAAACTTGGTTGAACTTTAACATCAAGCACTTCCTGAATAGCAAATCAATTGTCTCCCATCAGGGGCGGAGTCACATAGCTCCTTGGCCCCCCAAAATTTAAAATTTCTCCTATAGCATACATGACAAAATGATATGGGCATACTCAAAAATTATAACCGGCCGCCTATTTGTTCTTCAAAGTTGTATTAGTTCAACAGCTTAAAGAAGTTTGTCCTCAAATAAAATAATACTTGACCCCTTAAATTGTCGTTCAAACATTTATAATTAATCCAATAGTTAATAACTAGTCTCTTCAAATAGCATAGATGTCAAAACATTACTTTACTTTTTTCCATTCATTCTCACTATCAAGGAAACTACAGCCTATAGGTGTTTTTCTTGTTTTCCTCTGTAATGCTGCCAATCCATTGTTTATTTCTTATCAACTCATCTCATCCCAATATTCTCAACACATTCAAACAAAACCATCACACTTTGTATTGGTGTTTAGATTTTTAAGAATATGCTTTGTTTATTAAGGTTGTGTTCATTTTTATTTATTCTATAGTTATATGATGGTATATTATTATATTACATTTCTCTTCTAGTTAGTATATCGTCAAGTTTTTTAAGTTTATTTTTTGGATTCAAAATTAGGTGCCAAATAATTCATTAAAAAAATTAAAATATAATAAAATTTTAATAATATGAACAATGATAGGTTGATAATGCTTAAAATAATAGTAAAACTTTCAATAAATTTATGAATTATAATTATTGTATCAGCACTATAACTTGGCCTCCCAAGCGAACATTTCTGACCACGCCCGGTTTCCAATAGTCAATCCTAAAAGAAATAAAGTTGAATTAAAATTATAAAATGTTGAAAAGATGGGCGTTGAAAATTTGAAATTATAGCCACCTCAAATTTGTAGCAAATTGTAGTTAAGAATAGAGAACCCAACATTTCTGACTACGCCCCTTTCTCCAACTCCAATAGTCGATCCTAAAAGAAATAAAGTTGAATAACAATTATAAAATGTTGAAAAGATGGGCGTTGAAAATTTGAAGTTATAGCCACCTCAAATTTGTGGCAAATTGTAGTAGAGAATAGAGAACCCAACATGTACAGCCCAACATGCGGAACTTGTGGAAAACCAAAAAAAGAGTTCATTGAATATATAGCACATCCCCTGTGTGCCGAAAGTGAAACACACAACACAGTCTGTGACTCACACTGCATAGTTGCGAAGAAGATAGCTCATAGCTGCCACTAAATTTAATCAATTGGGAAATAAAATTAATAAAGTTCATCAAAAGCTAATGGAAAAGCAAGAACAAACACTCACTGCCTCACATAGTGACGTAGGTCTTTGGACTAATCATAGAACCCTTGACTTAGATAGGACTCTTTTATTAAAAAAAAAAAATTATAATATTTATTTATTATTTATTATTTTATAATAAGAATTAAAATAAGAATACCTTGGCTGGGACATTATTGGGCTGGTCAGGGCTTCCAGATATAAGAAGTAACGTAAAGATCAAACCCCTCCGCCGCCTCTTTCCTCTCTATTTCCACTCCACGTGGACGGCCCTGATGTGACGTTGCCACTTTCGTCAACGGATGTGATTTCCTAGCCTTTCTACATTTCCCCTACTCACCCTCGCCGACCTTTCCTCGTCTCAGCTTCTTCTTCACGTGTTTGATGTTGACAAAGAAAAATTAAAAAGGCGTTTTGTTAACTTGTGTCGACTATTTGTCAATTAGATTGTATTAACGGATGGTTTAAGGTCATTGTTAATAAACTGTTTTAAAAAATATTTAACATATAAAAAATTGTCAGAAAAATTAAAATTTTTTTATTTTTTTATAAAATATTTTTAAATATAATTTTTAAATAAATGTTTTTAGGATGTTTGTTAAAATTTTCCTTATTAATTAGGTTATATTAAAAGATGCTTTAGGTAAATTGTTAATAGGGTCTAATTATGAGAAATTGAAAAAACTATTAAAAAATTTAGTCACTTTTCATTTTTCTATAAAAAATTTCTTAAAATAGTTTATTAATGTATATTCTAAGGACATATATTAATAAAAACTCTTGTTAATAAACTATTTTAAAAAAAAATTGATATAAGAAAATATTACCGGTTAACTCTTCTCTTCTTAATAAAAAATTTTAAAAAGTTTTAATACCTTGAAAAAGATATTAGTTATTTTACCTTTTTTTTTTCTCCATAAAATTTTTTTAATAAAGTTTTCTAAACCCATGCTTTCAATGCTACATTTATAATAATTTTACAATATTTTTACAACAAATCACAGGTGATTAGTTGTTATTGGTTCAAATTTGAAACTAACACTAAGATTATTTTTTTGCCCCAATAATAATAACCAGTAACAACCTGCCACTTAAAATTTATTGTAAAAATATTGTAGACATCATTTCTCATTAAGTATTTGCTCAAAAAAGAAGCTTTCCGAATACTATTAGTCAATCTTGACCGTCCGATTAACTTTAATCCTTCGTTTTCTTCACATTGACACGGAGGAAAAATGAGGGGTCAAGGAAGGCTTTCAAAAAGTCAGGCTATTCCAGTAGTTTCGGTGCAACCGGCTCTCACCAATAAGGACCAGGTGGCAGAAAAGGAGAGGTACTGGAAGCTTTGACGGGGCTCTTTTTAGAAACCAAGTGGACCGTATCACGTTTCCTCCGTGACATGGCATAAGTCATATGGTGACTCCATCATTGATTCCATTTGGTAATATTTTACAAAGAAAAAGTCCTAGAAGATCTAACGGGGAAAAAAAAATGTTTTGCAAATAAATAATGGGTCATATTTTTAATTTTCATTGTCCAACAGCTATGTAAACTTTTATTATTCCCTCGCTCTCAAAAACCAAGTCATTCATAATTATTAGGTCTTGGTCTGTGAAAAGCTTAACAAAATTATTAGTTAATAAAATGATTGGTGTTTAAAAGTTTTTATATTTATTATTTTCTACAATAACTTTTAGCTTGTACTCCATTTTCTTTTAACGTTAAAATTGGAACATAGAGTAGACTCACTGATAAGAATTTAAATTGATGTGTTTTTTAAAGTTGGAGGGACTAAATCAGCATAGTTTATTCTTAAGGGACTAATTAAATTTGGCACTATTAATTAATAGTGACCAAATTAAACTTTCTCATATAATTGGAGGATCAAATTAGTATTTTAATAAAAATAATACTACTTAATTTTCAATAACACATTGGTTTCAATTAGATTAATTGGTAAATCAATGATTACATATCTAGCTTTGATTTTTGGTGTGACATCGGTCTGAGTTTCTCTAATTCTTAAGTTAAATTCACAATACTCTTGGAATCGTATGGCTAAAGAGAAAATACATAGTGTTTATGGTGCATGCATCCTCTCTCTCACATAAAGATAGACCCCATATTTGTGGGGTTTACCCTCATGTAAGAGGGAGGATACATGCACCAGAAACACCATATACCACCTCGTGGCTAAGGCCGACATTGCGTACATGACATGATATAAGTTTAGGCACGAGTCAATTTCTTCCTTGGATTCAGGACACATTTTTCACAAATTTTTTTTTTTGAGGAAAGATCATTTACTTTATCTTCATTTAAAATACAAAAATAGTGGTTTTTGAAATTATTTATTTTAATTTGAATGTAAATAAAACCTACATTTTTTTCGAATAAAAGTACATAATAACCTTAAAAAATTAATAAAATTGTGTCCAATCACTTTTTGATTTGAAATATATTGGAGACATTTCTATACAAAATAAATATAAACAAGAAGACATGAAAGCAACAAACTTTTTTCTTATAGTTTTCCCTCCTCGTTTATTTATACAGATTTTCAAATAAATTGAACCTTTTCTTTTTACTTTTTGCATCTTCTATAATTTTACTTTAAATTTTATGTGATTTTTTTTTTCTTTTCCATTTTTATCTTACTAATATTAAGATTTATTTAATAAAGTATCCATTTGGAACAACTTATTTGGGGCGACAAATAAAATAAATAAAAGTAAATCTATATTTAAAATAAAATGGCATTTTAAAATACTATATATTAACTAATTTTTTTTTAAAGTGAATTTATAACTTAGACAAGTGTGGTTGAAGATTAGTTTTTTTTTAGCTTCAATAAGTTTAATGATACAACAAATTTTACATAATTTTTCATAACCTCTGAAAAATCATTCTATAATTGGTGTACAGTCATTAATAGTTTTCTGAAAGTGATAGTGTTCTTATTATAATTTTTCACCTCAATAAATTTTTTTTAAAAAAATTCTAAGATTTGTTGCATCTCTTACATTGCTTTTTTAGTTTATAATCAAGGGAAAATGTTAACAAATGATTTAAGGAAATTAGTTTATTAACTATTTTTAGAAACATCTTAAGAGAAAATGATTAAAAAATTAGATTATGTTTGGTAACAGATTTTATTTTCTATTTTCAAAAACTTGTTTTTGGGAATATAAAGAAAAAACAATTTTTTTTTTTTTTGTATTTTTGAAACCAAAAACATGTTTGGTTAATTGAAATTAAAAAAAAAAAACTAAAATATGTTGTTATTAAGATTTGAACTCTACCACCGCATACTCTTGGTACGATGGTCACTCTATAAGTATAAATGCTTGTGGGGTGTAAGGGGCAAGAGCCGGGGTTCAAGTCTCCAGGAGGGAGCTTCACACACATATACACTTAGATTAGGTTAGAGTAGATTCTATCTTGTATATATATAAAAAAAAAAATTTTGAACTCTAATGCTAACTCATTAAATGTGATAGATTCATTAAATTAAATGGTTGTTTTCATTGACTTTTGAAAATTAGAAACTGAAAACTAGGGGTGTCAATGTTCGACCCAACCCATAAACACGACACGAACCCGACACGGGTTTTTTTGGGTTAGAGTTGGGCCTTAATGGGTTTGGGTCATAAACGGGTTGACCCGAAAGCGACACGATAAGAAACAGGTCATAAATGGGTCAACCTGTGTAACCCGCAGTAGATACGTTTAACACGCCAATTTATTTGCGTCAACCCGAAATGACCCACTTAACACAACCCGTTTAACTCATATAACAAATAAATATTTATTTTATTTTAGATTTGTCAAATACCTTTTATATCCAACATATATTTTAAATTTAAAAAGAAAAGTGAGTAATTACAAAAATTTACAAGGGATATAATTGGAAATTGAAACTTTACAGACCTTAGAACTACTAATACTTTTTTTTTTTTTGTGGCATAGAACTTACACAAATGAAATTGGATGAGCTTGTGGAAGATGTTATGAATTTGGACATCAACAAAGAATCTATGGATGATAATCGTGGTCATAGTTAGGATTAGTCTACTGTTTGCTCAAATTCTTTCAATATTGATACTTAGCATTTGGCGAGTTCCAAGAATATTATATTTTTGTTGAACTATGTTATTTTATTTTGTGAAACTTTGTTATTTTGAATTTGGGTTGAAGTGTATGCACTTCTTTTGGAATGTAAAGAACTTATTTCTAGATGAATGTTATATTTTTGTTGAATTATATTATTTTGAATGTGGGTTGAAGACTTGAAGTGTATGTACTGCTTTTTGGGATGTAAAAATAATTATTTCTAGATAAATGTTATATTTAATATTATGCAGGTTGAAATGTGTTGTGTTTCATTCGTGTCAACTCAACACGACTCGTTTATTAAGCGAGTCAAATGGGTTGGGTCAGGTCAACCCGCCTTATTAACAGGTCGGGTTAGGGTTGAAGGATCATGACACGATTATTAAATGGGTCGGGTTAGGGTTGAGCCATTTAGTTGAATACCCCTATCTCGACACGACACGAACCCGACACGCTAACCCGAATTGACACTCCTACTGAAAACATCATTTTACATGTTTTCAGTTTCCATTACAAATTGAGTTTTGAAAACAATTTTTGTTTTCTATCTATTTTGGGTTGCCAAATAAGTTTTTTAGTCTTAAAAATAGAAAATTGTTTTTGGAAACAGAAAATAAGGGGAAAAAATAGTAACCAAACATACTCTTAATTTTTTTGACAATTTTTTATACTTTCCATAAAAGTGATGTCAAGATTTTCTTAATATGATTTATTAACAATTGCTTTAAGTACACTCGTCAACGTAACTATAATCAAATTCCTACCAAAAAAACCCTTATTTAATTTATTGTAATTTGTAAAAGAGAAAACAAAACCAACAAGCATGCGTTTTAAACAACCTTTTATGCCACAAGTTCTTAGGCCACTACTTGCTATTAGAGTCAAAAGTAAAATTAATGACTTTTATAATTCATTTGTGGCCTAATTAAAGAGTGTCCAAATGCAGTGATTAAGGTTAAATTTTTTTTATTATAATCGATTAGCTTTTGGCGTGCGTGCATAACACATTGGTTAGTTAAAGAAGTATTTTTTTTTTTTAACATATGAAATGAGGCTTACAGGATGAAATTTATTTTTATTAAACAAATGACTATGACACACAACACTTTTCTTTCTGTTTTATTTATTTATTTTATGTATCCTAAACTACATAAAAGAATGACCATGGTAGACAATATGTAATATCCTTTGTATTCTTTATAATATGTAATATTTTGAGTTTCTACTATTAATCGTTGCAACACAATACCTATATAATTTTAATTGTTTTTATTTTATTTTATTTATTTGATAGTTAAAAATAAGACATTTGAACTCTAATAATTTTTTTTTTAAAATGTCTCATTTTGAATAAATTGAGTTATAAGACTTTAATAGTTAATCTTTTATTATAAAATATAGGCAATAACATAGATTAAAATTTAGGTAGTTATGATAAAAAAAAAAAAAAAAAATTGTGTATCATAACATTAGTTTAAAAAAAATGAAACTAAGAAAAAATTGTGTATATATATATATATACACCCGTATAGAATATTGCTAAATATAAAATTTGTTTTTCAAGTTAAAACTTAAAATATCCCCTCAAATAAAGTTAAAACTTAAAATAAACTGACATGAGACGAAGAAAATAAAAATTAATGACATATATTTATATCTAATGAAAATTTATACTATTATACTATTATATAAAATACCGACAAATTTTATTTTATATGTTCACTATTTGTGGGGGAAAAAAACAGTCGCGCACTAATAATTAACTTTAGCGTGTAAAACGGTGGGGCCGCCTATTTGCCCTGTATTTCAGTGCGCGTTCCTACCCTAATAATTTCCATGATATTCCTATATAATCCCCTCCTCTCTAACGCTTCAAACCACATTAGCAAATTCCGAAGAAGCTTAGACAAAGTTTGAGAGAGCCAATTCCCAAAAAGAAAAGAGATTTTCGCTGCTGTGGAAGGTTTCTTTCCTTCGATAGAAAATTTTTCTTCTCTCCGAAGAAAAGGAAAAAAATCTCTCTGCGGCGGCGTAGATTTTTAATCTCTTTTGTCTTTGAAAAAATTTGAATTACAATGGCTCGCTCTTTCTCCAACGCTAAGCTTCTCTCTGCTCTCGTTGTTGATGGCTTTTCTAACACTATTACCAGGTAACCCAAAAACCCATTTCTCTTCTCTCTTATTTTGCTTGTATTTTATGCCCTGTTTGGCCAAAAAACACAGGAATGAGGAAACAGAGGGTTTTTTTTCTTTCTTTCTCTTTTCCTCTGTTTCTTTGAACATCCAAACAGATCCGAATTTCTTTCATATCATGTGAATTCAAAAAAAAAAAATTTACTCGGTATAATTAAATTAAGGGTGCATTTGTATAAGCTGTTTTGTTTTAAAAGTTTAAAATGAGAGTTACAAACGCTCTTTTAAGCTCAACTTAGAAAATCTAGGTTGACCCAGAACATTGACAAAAAGAAAGGAGAAGCCCGTGATTTTCGCAAAGTGCGCACACAATCAAAATCAATCATTTAGCATATTTCACTTTCGGTGCACAAGTATATATATGAACGGTGGAGATCCATTGATTAAAAATATTGACGTTAATTTTTTGATGGTGGTGTTTGGTACAGACGTGGATATGCGGCGGCTTCACAAGGAGTTGCTTCAAGCGTGGCAAGAAGTGGTAATTCAGGATCAAGTATGGTGAAGAAGCAAGGTGAGGAGATTGTGGGGTCCACCGAGAAGGTCTCGTGGGTCCCAGACCCCGTCACCGGCTACTACAGACCTGAGAATCGTGTCGACGAGATCGACGTGGCTGAGCTACGTGCGATTTTCTTAAACAACAAGAACTAAAATTCATGGCTTTTTGAGGCCATGTAAATGTAACAAACACGCCTTCTTTGTCATTGCTTGGAACCAAACCCCAAAAAAAGAAGAAGAAGAAAAAAAAAACACATAATTAAGGTTGGTTCTGACATCATCATAGGACCACAAAGGATTTTAAACTATTGTTGTTGTATCTCCTCTGTGGTAACGATTAGTTAATTGAAGGAAATTGAAGGATGTAACTTTTTTGTTTATTTGTTCCATTGAGGAATGAAATAGTAATGATTATTGATTAGTATTTGCTAAACGACTATGTGTCCTCTCTTATGCTATGCGACTATGAGTCTACAACATAATGTTAATTTTCGGGAAAATTTTGAAAACACAAAATGATACAATTTGTATCACAATTGTTCACGTGGTAGATTATAAGTGATTAAGAAAAAATAATAGGTCCATATAAAAGTATCAAACAGCTAGTCAAATAGGATAGCTTTGGCAAAGTTATGGTAGTTTATGTGGTACTAGAACTATTCTAATTTTTAGGGTGTGTTCAATATAATATTTTTAAATTGAAAAAGTTGTCCACCTAGCCTTCCAATTAGGTTGGAATCCTAGTTAATTTGGTGGATATTTATTTGAGAAATCAAGCCATTACATAAATCTATTTTCAAGTTAAGTTTTTTATAATCGGGCTAGATTTGCGTTAAATATTCAAAATTTTCAACATAGATGGAGAATGTTACTCCACATGTTTAGGTTGTTTTTCATGCTAATATAATAGCTGGTTCATCTTAATAAAAAAAAGTTCTTAGTTTTTCTTCTAAAAAAAGGAAAACAATAAAATGGGCGGAAAGAATGACTTCCTCTAATCACTTGGAAGAGAAATCTGTCATTTCCAAAATTGGGTCAGAATTTTGTGGTTTGGGTTCATATGTTAAGGTTAAGAAGATAGTTCGAGTTATGCGGGTGCCAACCATCGCTGGGTCTAGCAATATGCCCCTTTTTTTGTTCGTGGGTATGAGGCTTGATACGCATGTGAAGCTCGAATGGATATTGAGGCACCAAATTCTTTTATGCGGTTCTATGCTTGATTGTGGTTATAGGCTTGCTAATATGTTTTTGTCTTAAATTAGGATCTCTCAAATTGGACAATTCAAGATTGCAGCCTTTTTTATTAATTTGTTAAGGCCATAAAGTTATAATTTATGCGAATATATTGATGACAAATGACAATATATACACAAATTGTTTAGAACTAGAACAATAATTTTTTGATTAGCCAATGGTTGGGGAGACGTCTTTTTTTGGGCAGACGTCTTTTTATTACAGCTGAAACTATTGTTATTCCAGTTATTGTATGATTGGATGGCTGACGCATGCATTTTTTTTCCCTCCTTGGAGAAATTTGTAGACTTATCTTCTGATATCTTCTGATGGAATACAAATATATATATATATATATATATATTTTTTTTTTTTAAACTAAACTTATTAATATGTTTAGTTATTAATTTCATTATAATACATTTTATTCTTAGTAATAAAGATTACAATTTTTGTCGTAATCCTCATTCAATGCACCAAATATACCATAAATGCATAAAAATGATTTTTGTTTAGAATGGGGGCTGTGGGGGAGAAAAGCCCAGCCCAACTTATTGGGCCAAAGGCCCTATCCGAGGACCACTGTTCGCCCGAGGAGGCCAAGACGCAGCCAGTGGCCCATGTAAAAGGGGAATGTCCGCAGACGAGCACGTGTACCGTCCGAGGAGATGGTCATACGTCCGAGGAGACCGGAACGTGTCAAGCGGTCTGTCTAACAAGTGTCAGGGAAAAAGGAGACCTCGGACACGTGAGAAGGTGACAGGGATAAAGAAATATCAAGGAGACAGACCTCAACCACCGCATTTAATGCTCTGCACCTACCCACCTGGCCGCATTTATGTGGAGAAGACCCCTGAACAGTGCATCCTCAACTACCGCCACTCAGACAGGGCTAAAGGGGGAGTCTGATGGGACATGCACTCAAGTGGGCGCACAGATGGTGAACAAGTGGACGGTGGAGATGGAGAAGGGCAGCACTATATAAGAGAGAGAGGTATCTGATAGAAGGGAGAGAGAATCAAGAGAGAGAAAGAGCACATAATTTTACTGTAGCTCCAACATTTGTAACCTAAGTTCATCAATGAAAATAGCCTCCTCGGACGGGACATTGATCACTGTCCGAGCACTCTTTTAGTCAATTTTCCCCATCTTCTATGCCGTTTCATATTGTTATTTTTCATTACTAGCCTAGCTCTTTCACCCACTCTCTACAAATTTATTGTTTTGGGTTCAGTGGGCTCCAAACCCATACCTTATTGGGCTTGGGCAGCAGAATCTGACCCTACAATTGGCGCCGTCTGTGGGGAGAGCTTGTGCAAGAGTGGAATAAGCAGTTGATGATGGCAGAACAAGGTGAGCAACAAGCAGAATCCAGGGCATCCCAACACGTGGACCATGTCGTCAACTTAGAGAGGAGACAAAACCGTGAGGGCAGTGTACACACCGTGCGCCTTAGCCAGAGCCATTCGCAGAGCGGAAGTCACATGTCCCATGCAGAGAAGAACCGTGACTTACAACTGGAAGTGGAAAAACTAAAGAGGGAATTGCGACACGCAAAGAGGAAACGGGCTTCCTCGTACTCTGAAGATGATATTGATGACGAGCATGACGTCTCTTACCAACACAAGTCCAAGACACCAGCTAGCGAGTCCTACACTTATGTAGAGGAGTCCCATCGTAAAAGGGAGCGTAGGAGCCCATCACACAAGGACATGGAGAATGATGCCATGAACAGGGCTCTAAATCAGATATCTAGATCACCCTTCACGCGCAGGATAGAGGAGGCCAGACTCCCTCGGCGCTTTAATCAGCCAACGTTCACCGTTTACAACGGTAAAACTGACCCAGTTGAGCACGTGAGCCATTTTAACCAGAGGATGGCTGTCTACTCCAGAGACGAAGCCCTGATGTGCAAGGTCTTCCCTTCCAGTCTTGGGCCCGTTGCTATGAGATGGTTTGATGGTTTGAAGGCGGGCTCCATCAACTCCTTCAAGGAGCTCACTCAGGCGTTCGGCTCCCGTTTTGTTACGTGCCGAAGAGTGGCCAGGCCTCTATCCTCCCTGCTATCCTTGTCCATGCAGGAGGGCGAGTCCTTGAAGACGTATTCAGACAGATATTGGGAGATGTTCAATGAGGTGGAGGGCAACAACGATGCAATGGCCCTCAGCACGTTCAAGCTCGGCCTCCCTACTGACCACGGTTTGAGGGGATCCCTATCTGGCAAGCCAGTCACAAACGTGCGTCAACTGATGGACCGCATAGAGAAGTATAAGAGGGTTGAAGAGGATCAGCAGCAGGGCAAGGGAAAGGACAAGATTATCCCTCAGGAGAGGAGAGATTCGCGGTCGGATCGGTACAACTACAATAAACCGAGAAGGGATTTTGCCGGGCAATCAGGATCGATGAATCCTCAGTCGGTCAACACCGTGTTCAAAGAACCAGTGCATCAGGTCTTGGAAAAGATTAAGAATGAATCATTCTTCAGGTGGCCGAATAAGATGGTGGGAAACCCCGAGAGGCGCAACCACAATCTCTACTGCCAGTACCATCAGGACCATGGGCATACAACGGAAGATTGTAGGAGTCTGTGGGATCACCTGGACCAGTTGGTCCGTGATGGTAAATTGAAACATCTTCTGCACCACTCCAGCGGCCGAGGGCAGGCAGGCTCGGGACCGCGTAGGGACGACCCCCCAAATCCACCGCTTGGGACTATAAATGTCGTCTTCGCTGCGCCGGGAAGAACAGGGTCCTGGCCTTTGAAAGTTATGTCGGTAGGCCGACCACTCGCAGGGGAGTCGAGCCGAGGACCGAAGAGAGCTAGGTCCGGTGCCCCGTTGGTTATGGGGTTCTCGGACGAGGACATGATTGGCACCATCCAACCCCATGATGATGCACTAGTCATCACCCTCAGAATAGGAGGGTACGATGTGAGGAGGGTAATGGTGGACCAGGGCAGTGCCGTGGAGATAATGTACCCGGACCTCTACAAGGGGCTAGGCCTAAAACCCCAGGACCTGACTCCGTACGATTCCCCGCTATTCACCTTTGAAGGAAGGCCTGTCATCCCGAAAGGCCGGATACGCTTGCCTGTGCAGTCCGGCTCTGAGGTTGTGGAGTTGGACTTTGTCGTCGTAGACGCGTATTCGCCCTACACGGCACTCGTAGGCAGACCTTGGATTCACGCACTTGGGGCCGTCCCCTCTACTTTACACCAGAAGGTCAAATATCTTTCAGGGGGACAGGTGCACGAAATCCGAGGAGACCAATCTGTTGCTAGACAGTGCCTGGTGGCCGCCATTCAGCATGAGGCCCCAGCCGAATCCTCGGGCGTAGTTGGGAGGGATTTATAGCAACTACAGTCTCGGGGGGTGCCTTCTGAAGCATCGGATGAAAGCGCTCGGTGTGAGGATCTGACGAGAGTAGTCATTGGGGATGATCCTGACAGGTTCTTCCAGGTCGGATCTCAGCTGCCTCTTCAAGAGAAGGAGGAGTTGATAGAGTTCCTCAAGCAAAACCTCGACGTGTTTGCCTGGAGTGCTTACGAGGCCCCCGGGGTAGACCCGGAGTTCATATGCCACCATTTGAAGGTAAATCCACTGGTCACCCCCAAGCAGCAACCTATACGGCGCCCATCCAAGGAGCACGCTGACGCAGTAAGGGACGAGGTGACGAAACTCAAAGCAGCTGGGGCTATCAAAGAGGTTTTTTATCCCGAATGGCTAGCAAATACCGTGGTGGTAAGGAAGAAGAGTGGGAAGTGGCGAGTATGCGTGGACTTCACGGACCTGAATAGGGCATGTCCCAAAGACCCGTTCCCTATGCCGAAGATCGATCAACTGGTCGACGCCACTGTCGGCCACCCTCGGATGAGTTTCCTGGACGCCTTCCAAGGCTACCACCAGATACCGTTAGCCCCGGAGGACCAGAAGAAAACTGCCTTCGTCACCCCTATTGGCAACTACCACTATAAAGTGATGCCGTTCGGCCTGAAGAACGCGGGAGCTACCTACCAGAGGATGATGACGAGGATGTTCGAGCCCCAGCTGGGCAAGAACATCGAGATTTACATAGATGACATGGTGGTGAAGAGCAAAGTTATAGCCGAGCATGTGAAAGACCTTGAAAGTACTTTTGAGGTTCTACGGAAACACAAGCTACGACTGAATGCCTCTAAGTGTTCGTTTGGGGTGGGATCCGGCAAGTTCTTGGGATACATGGTCACCCACAGAGGAATTGAGGTTAACCCCGACCAGATAAAGGCCATCAACAACCTCCGAGCTCCTCGGAATCCCAAGGAAGTTCAAAAACTGACTGGAATGACAGCTGCCCTCAATCGGTTCATCTCTAGATCGGCAGACAGGTGTCGGCCTTTTTTCTCTCTACTCAACAAGTGGAAGGGATTCGAATGGACTGAGGAATGCGCTTTGGCGTTCCAGCAACTCAAGGATTACCTGTCTCGGCCACCAATCATGTCCAGTCCTGAGCCCGACGAGGTACTGTTCGCCTATATCGCTGTAGCTCCCTATGCGGTGAGCCTGGTGTTGATACGGTCAGACTCTGGCGTACAAAGGCCCGTCTATTACGTAAGCAAGTCCCTGCACGAGGCTGAGATTCGTTACTTGCCACTAGAGAAGGCCATCTTAGCAGTAGTGCTGGGCACGCGGAAGCTACCACACTACTTCCAAGCCCACACGGTGATCGTTCTCACACAACTCCCACTCAAAGCTATACTCCGAAGTGCCGATTACACCGGTCGGATTGCCAAGTGGGGTACAATCTTAGGGGCTTTTGATATAAGATACATGCCCCGCGCATCGGTCAAGGGACAGATCCTTGCAGATTTGGTGGCTGAGTTCACGGAGCCCCAGCTAGATGAGGTGAAGCCCACGTCGGGCATGGATGAAAAATCAGTTGGCATGGTCTCCCAACAGAATCCCTCTCATTGGGAAGTATATGTCGATGGCGCGGCAAACCAGAGAGGCTCTGGAGTTGGGCTTGTATTGATATCCCCCAAGAAGATCACTATCGAGAAATCGCTAAGGTTGGACTTCTCGGCAACGAATAATGAGGCAGAGTATGAGGCTCTGCTCATGGGGATGACTATGGTCCGAAGAATGGGTGGGAAATCCGTGGAGCTGTTCTCGGACTCAAGACTGGTAGTAGGTCAAGTACAAGGCGAATTCGAGGCAAAGGACGAGAGAATGCAGGGATACTTAGGTCGTGTCAAACACCTACAATCAGAGTTTGAATTTTTCAGTTTGTTGCACATCCCCAGGAGTGGCAACTCACATGCTGACTCCCTGGCCACGTTAGCCACCTCTTCGGCACAAGGCTTGCCGAGGGTCATCCTCGTCGAGGACTTGCACAGGCCTACGGAGACAAGGACAGGAGGAGCCCAGGTCCACCAGATTAGGGTCGGGCCGTGCTGGATGGACCCGTTGATCAAATTTATCAAGGAAGATATATTGCCTGAAGAGAAGGCCGAAGCCGATAAAATTCGGAGGAAGGCGACTAAGTTCTGGCTATCCGAAGACCAGAAACTATACAAGCGCTCCTATTCGGGACCATATTTGTTGTGTGTGCACCCCGAGGCGACTGAGACACTGCTAGAAGAGTTACACGAAGGAATCTGTGGGAGCCACACCGGAGGCAGGTCCTTGGCTCACCGAGCCCTCACCCAAGGTTATTGGTGGCCTAGCATGCAGAAGGAGGCACACGAGTACGTCAAGAAATGCGACCAATGTCAACGCTTCGCTCCAAACATTCACCAGCCAGGAGGAAAACTCAATCCACTGTCTAGCCCATGGCCCTTTGCCCAGTGGGGCTTGGATATTGTGGGACCCTTCCCCAAAGCTGCAGGAAACAAGAAGTACCTCCTGGTCGGAACAGACTATTTCACCAAGTGGGTTGAAGCCGAGCCACTAGCCAATATCAGAGACGTCGATGTGCAAAAATTCGTGTGGAAAAACATTGTCACACGGTTTGGAGTTCCTCACACCCTCATCTCGGACAACGGTTTACAGTTCGACAGTAAGGCATTCAGGAATTACTGCGGCGAGCTGGGAATTACAAACAGATACTCCACTCCAGCCTATCCCCAAGGTAATGGCCAAGCAGAAGCTTCCAACAAGGTCATACTGAACGGCTTAAAGAAGAGGCTGGACGATGCAAAGGGCAGATGGGTAGAGGAGTTGCCACACGTGCTTTGGGCTTACAGAACTACGCCCCGCAGGTCCACTGGAGAGACCCCTTTCTCGATGACCTATGGGGCTGAAGCTGTCATTCCTCTGGAAACAGGGTTCCCAACACTGAGAACTAGCTCATTCAGTCCAGCCGACAACGACGAGCAGCTACGGAAGGGCTTAGACTTAATTGAGGAAAGAAGGGAGAATGCGATGGTTCGGTTGGCACACTATCAACAAAAACTCAGACAAGGCTACGACGCTAACGTGAAGTTGAGGCCTTTAGAGCCCGGTGATCTGGTGCTGAGGAAAGTTGTGGGCACCGCAAAGAACCCAGCTTGGGGGAAATTGGGACCCAATTGGGAGGGACCATATCGCATCACTTCAGGCGCCGGTATTGGAGCATATTTCTTAGAAGATTTGGATAGTCATGTAATCCCTCGCCCTTGGAATGTAAATAACCTCAAGAGGTACTTTTATTAATCAAGTCTCCTCTTCAGTTGATATACCAATTCGCTGCGTAAAGTTCTCTCAAGTGTTTAAACTTAAATCCAATCATGCCTGTAGTCCTCGGACCAGATGATTAGGGTTAGTTAACACTCATTTGCCGTTAGCTTAGGTGTTTAAACTTAAATCCAATCATGCCTGTAGTCCTCGGACCAGATGATTAGGGTTAGTTAACACCGTTAGCTCAAGTGTTTAAACTTAAATCCAATCATGCCTGTAGTCCTCGGACCAGATGATTTGGGTTAGTTAGCACTCGGTTACAGCTCAAGTGTTTAAACTTAAATCCAATCATGCCTGTAGTCCTCGGACCAGATGATTTGGGTTAGTTAGCACTCGGTTACAGTTCTATAGTGTTTAAACTTAAATCCAATCATGCCTGTAGTCCTCGGACCAGATGATTTGGGTTAGTTAGCACTCGGTTACAGTTCTATAGTGTTTAAACTTAAATCCGATCATGCCTGTAGTCCTCGGACCAGATGATTTGGGTTAGTTAGCACTCGGTTACAGTTCTCTAGTGTTTAAACTTAAATCCAATCATGCCTGTAGTCCTCGGACCAGATGATTTGGGTTAGTTAGCACTCGGTTACAGCTCCACAGTGTTTAAACTTAAATCCAATCATGCCTGTAGTCCTCGGACCAGATGATTTGGGTTAGTTAGCACTCGGTTACAGTTCTATAGTGTCTAAACTTAAATCCGATCATGCCTGTAGTCCTCGGACCAGATGATTTGGGTTAGTTAGCACTCGGTTACAGCTCCATAGTGTTTAAACTTAAACCCAATCATGCCTGTAGTCCTCGGACCAGATGATTTGGGTTAGTTAGCACAGTGGCAGTTTTGGTGTTTAAAGCTTAAATCCAGTTATGCCTGCAGTCCTCGGACCAAATGACTAGGATTATTTAACTCAAGCACATTCGAATCCCGTAATCTTTAAACCGGTCGACAGGTTAGTCAATACCCCTATGCGTTTAAATTAATTCTAATTTATAAAATTTTCCCCTAGTCGTGTTTAGTTTGAAACCGAGGAATGACGAATTATGTTTAGCGTGGAAAGACGCAATTCATCAATAACTCTTGGCAGTCCTATTCTTTTCATTAATAACCTTAGTTATGATGTGTCAAGTAGATTTATTTGCATTATGTGGTTATAAGTGCAATGTACAGTTGTATATAACAATAATAATTGGTAAGACATGTATTTAAAGACACCATAGACGAATGAAAACCCATTCCATTAATAAAAAGACGGTTTACAATTCTTTGGATAAAACAAAAGAAAACACAGGTGCAAAAAAAAAAAAAAAAATGAAAGCCCTATACATCTATTTCTTTGCCGAAGGGAGCACGGTGTCAGCAGCCTGGCCCATCCGAGCAGTGGCATCAGGGGCTTGGTCCTTGGCCTCAGAAGGAACTTTCTCTTCGCCTGGCCCTTTGCTTTTCTCTTTGGCCGGCTCAGCTGGCTTATCCTTGCCGCTTGCCTGACCAGTTTCCTTGCTTACTCCCATAGTGGGTGCAACGTCGCTGACCGAGATTGGTTCCGAAGCTTCTGGCAGCTGTGGAGCAGAAGGGAGATCGTTTCCTGGGAGCTCTCGGATATCAGGATCGTAGTATACGCTCCCAGGATGCCTCAGCTCCGAGTCGGCAGGAACTCCAGCTGCATCCAGGGCTTTGCCCCAACTTATGTCACAGTAGTCTCGGCTGACCGAGGCGAACTGCTCTAGAAGCTGGGACGTAGTTGTCTCTACCCCCAGCTGGTAAGCTGTTTTCTCTTCAGCCTCGGTCGCCTCCTGAGCCAGCTGGGCTTTCTCCTCGGCATATCTGACTTGGTCCTTAGCTCTTCGGAGTTCATCCCTTAGCCCATTTACCAGCTCCCTCTCAGTCTTCAGATCGGCCTCTGTCGCCTTTAGCAGCTTACGCTGGTCCTCAACCTGCTTTTCAACATTTTTTATTCCAGCGTCAAGACTCTTCTTCTGACTGGTCATATCCGCGAGCTCCCCGGACAGACGAGTATAATCGTCTTTCAGCTGGCCCAGAGATTTCTCCGCCTCATCTCGGGAACAGATCGCCGCCTGGGCTTCAAGGCGATTCTTCTTGTCCCACTCCTCGGCTACGTAAATTTGTTGAGTGACCTGCGTGATGGAAACTTAAGTGTCAAACGCTGAAAAATAGGAAAGGCAAAATTCGACGATTCAGTTAATTGGATTGAAGTTGCTTACGATGGCTAAGTCCCTCTTCAGGGATCGAAAGAGCTCAGGCTGATTGAAACGCCTGAAG
This sequence comes from Quercus aquifolioides, assembly GCA_019022515.1. NCBI lineage: Eukaryota > Viridiplantae > Streptophyta > Magnoliopsida > Fagales > Fagaceae > Quercus > Quercus aquifolioides. Next base: position 31,720,244 of record CM032336.1, read on the forward strand.
GACTCCATGTCATGAGGGAGGAGAAGTGGTTGCTGCAGGGCCTCAGCAACGTAGCCGGCTCTCCCTCCATCATAATTCCTGAGGGAGGTCTCCCAGAGGATTGGAGCGCCCTCTAACTCTAGTTTTGGAGACCAAATCCGTGGTCCCCCACCTCCTCGGCGAACCTCCGCCACCGTGCCCTCATCTCGGCTTTCAGTAGACGGAGCCCTGCGGCCTCGGTTGTCCTGTGCCACCTTTTGCTGCTTGGCCACCTTGGTTGGTGGCACCTGTTTCTCCTCCACCTCAGTGTGGGGTCTTTTCTTCTGCAGTTTTAGCACGGGCCTCAAGTTGGGGTCAGGGATCTGAGTGGGCACCGGAGGAAGTGACACCACCGTCTTAGATGTCCCAACATCTTTAGGGTCTGACTTTTTGCCCCTCCCCTTCATCAAGTTCCTCAGATCCATACTTTCGTCCGAGGAGTCTTCTGAATAGGTGGCTAACAGATTAAGTTGGGCACCTGACTGCTCACACTCTTCTTCCTCGGCGTCTGAGATCTCCACCACCTGGTTTACCCTTGAAGCCTCTCCCTCAAACCGAAATTCGTCTATCTGCTCTTCTAGCGACGAAGTAGAAGAGCCAGCCCCCTCACCTTCAATCTCCTGTCCGAAAGGAACTTGCTGAAGTGGCTGGATAAGGGGAGGTGCAACCCGAGGGATTGGACGGGGTACAGGATCAAGATCGTGTGGCGCCAAAAAGCCCTTCCGACCAACGTCGATGCGCGCAAGACGGTAGTCTCCCTGGACAATGGCGTTGCCGACCGGCTGAAAACCCTTTGTTTTCCCTTGATATCCGAGAATAAGAGGAGCAGATCGTAGTTGCCCGTCCTCGCTCACGAAGATCTCTGACCTTAGAAGGAAATTAAGGGCGGCAACATTCGTTAGGCGGACCCGAGGAGAAACGTGTCTCTTATCTGTTGCAAGTAAAAACAAAATGGTTAGAAGCTCAGAAACTGGTCGAAGAGAAACCGAAAACAGTTAAAAGGGGGGGAGCCCTAAGCCTATGGTCGGTGCGCCTAGATCTACATGTCACACCTGGCTTCCCATGCGTGGTTGGGCAACCAGGGCCGTCACGCCAGGCACCCGAGACGATCACATAGTCATCTTTCATCCCTTTGTTGGATTTCGGAAGGCAGGAAATGAGCCTGACAACGTCCGACCGGGATTTTAAGTAGTACCCGGCATCTTGCTGGCTATGGCACTCGTACATATATACCACATCAAGCCAGGTGAGCCCCAGCCCCAAGCGACGCTCAAGGTCCTCAATCGCTCCTAGGATCCTAAACATATTGGGCGCGCACTGCCAGGGAGTAAGCCTATGGTTCCGAAGGTAATTAGCGGTGATGGGGCCCATGGGAATCGTCATTCCCCCTTCCTTGAAGGCGATGAGGGGGATAACCACCTCTCCCGTCTCCGGGTCTGTTAGTATTCTGTCTGGGGGGCAATACCTCACACCCACGTTAGGGGGTATGCGGTATGTGGTCCTAAACGCCTCTACTTGCTCAGGGCTATCCATCATGTACTCGAGTTTTCCCATGGTGGTTAAACGGAGTGACTGGCCGAAGAGAAAATTAAAGGATTCGGTGAGCGATGACTTACAAGGGCTAGACCGGGGAAGCGATTGCAGACTCGTAGGAGGACTCGTGAGGGTTCCGAGTGAGATGGGCACCGGCGACGGGGAGATTCGGACGGAGAGATGTGGACGGAGGGGCGCGTCTGTTCTTGTTGGAGCGTCTGGAGATTTGTAAAGTGAGGAAGGAATAGCTTCCTCAGAAGCTTTATACGGGGTCAAGCGAAGGGTCAGGGGCACTCCCGCCCAAACCTTGAAGAAAAACCACAGCCCTTGGATCAATCAGCCACCGTTGGATGCAAAGGACAAAACGTCAACTGGTGCAATTAATGCAGCGCTTTGGGAATAAGAAACCGCAGCGGCATTAATGAGGCGTCAGCTCCCACGTTCACACACGTGCCAGCTCGGTTGTGCGTGTTCCCAAGTTGTTGCTCCGTGGCAAGTCAAAATCCTACTTTTTCTCCTCGGATGCGAAGGAAAAAACTACAATTTTGAGGGGCTATTGTGGGGGAGAAAAGCCCAGCCCAACTTATTGGGCCAAAGGCCCTATCCGAGGACCACTGTTCGCCCGAGGAGGCCAAGACGCAGCCAGTGGCCCATGTAAAAGGGGAATGTCCGCAGACGAGCACGTGTACCGTCCGAGGAGATGGTCATACGTCCGAGGAGACCGGAACGTGTCAAGCGGTCTGTCTAACAAGTGTCAGGGAAAAAGGAGACCTCGGACACGTGAGAAGGTGACAGGGATAAAGAAATATCAAGGAGACAGACCTCAACCACCGCATTTAATGCTCTGCACCTACCCACCTGGCCGCATTTATGTGGAGAAGACCCCTGAACAGTGCATCCTCAACTACCGCCACTCAGACAGGGCTAAAGGGGGAGTCTGATGGGACATGCACTCAAGTGGGCGCACAGATGGTGAACAAGTGGACGGTGGAGATGGAGAAGGGCAGCACTATATAAGAGAGAGAGGTATCTGATAGAAAGGAGAGAGAATCAAGAGAGAGAAAAGAGCACATAATTTTACTGTAGCTCCAACATTTGTAACCTAAGTTCATCAATGAAAATAGCCTCCTCGGACGGGACATTGATCACTGTCCGAGCACTCTTTTAGTCAATTTTCCCCGTCTTCTATGCCGTTTCATATTGTTATTTTTCATTACTAGCCTAGCTCTTTCACCCACTCTCTACAAATTTATTGTTTTGGGTTCAGTGGGCTCCAAACCCATACCTTATTGGGCTTGGGAAGCAGAATCTGACCCTACAGGGGCTATAGGTGTGAGCGGGTTGGCTATTTACAATTTTTTTTTTTTTTTTTTGTGTGGTCATTTTGGGTCAATTTAATTTTTTTTTAAAGGGAATCAGATGTAACTTTTGAAAATTCAGCTTCAAATTTAAACTATTTGTATTACTTATATGTATTAAATTTTTTTTTAAAAAAAAAAAAAAATATATATATATATATATATATACATATTATTTATAAAACAAAATTGGAGGTTAAGGAGGCCATGGCCCATGGCTCCTCGGTCCCAAAGCAGTTTTATGTTTTCTTCTTATATAGGATACCAAAAAAAAAATAAAATTGGCTCTTATTATTATTATTATTATTTATAGATAGGTAGATAATGCGAGAGTTGAAACCAAAAGAGTTTTGAAATAGAGATATGTCACACTACAAAAGATGCCAATATTACTGGATTATCACTTTAAACCTCTTCTTAACTTAATATCTTCCCATGAGGGATTAAATTTTTATTTTTATTTTTGCCTATTCACTTAAGGAATGTGTTAATTAATTATATTATGTCCTACTATTAGTGTAATTTCGGGGTTAATCATGGCCATTTACTTAATGATTGTGTCCCCCTTATTCCCTCTAAATGGAAATCTTCTCTTATAAAAAATAAAATAAAAAATAAATGGAAATCTTTTCTATAGTCTATAAGCCGTCCCTACATACCTAACATGAAATTAGGTCATTTTTTTCTCCAAAAAAAAAAAAAAAAAGAGATTCGGTGATTTTTACTTTCGCGGTTGGTATTTGCCTGCATGTTTTCATGAAGATTCCACGAACAATAATCTAAGCTTTGCTTCCATCGCCATATTATAAAATAATCCATAGTCGACGATAATATATATATATATATATATATATATATTTAGTTGTAATTAACTCAATTAGTAAAATTTTTTATAATAAAATAAAATATTTTAATTTCTTTATGTACCAAAACCAATTGATGTCTGATAAAGAGATATAGGGTTCAATGATTTCAATTATCACTTATGCCAAAACTAATTATGTCTTGGTTAGATGATAAAAAATAATTATAAAAAACATATATATTATAATTCAGGGACAGACCCACACTAGGGCAGAGGGGGGCCATAGCCCCCCCCCCCCCAAAAAAAAAAAAAAAAAAAAAAAAACAAGTATAAAAAAATTAAGATTTGCCCTTATATATATATATATATATATATATTTGTCTCTCTTCCTCTAAAATATTTAGATATTGACCTACAAGAAAATAAATAAATAAATAAATAAAATTCATGCCCCTTTAACTACAAAAATAAAATAAAAAAATAAATATGGACTAAACAAAAATCGCGGACAAAATAAGAAACACTTATTTTGTATGTTATACTTTATTGATGTGCTTTATAATATGAAATGTTTAAAAAATATTTATTTTATATGTAGTATTTTGTTGAATAAGAAATAGATGTTAATTTTTTTTTTTGGTTTTAAACTTTGGCCCCCCACAAGTATGAATTTTGGTTCCGTCCCTATTATATATATATATATATATATATATAGATAGATAGATATTTGAGAATCCCTTGGTCGACGAGGTAGATCTGGTTAAAGGAATAATGGGGAACACTATAATGTAAGGATTGGATAACGTTAATATAAATGATTATTTTGTTAGGAGTTATCCCTAATTGTGAATAAAGTGGTTGCTTCTATGAGCAATTGACGTAATCTAAGTTGATAAAGCTTACCAGTAAAAAAAAGAAAAGAAAACATGTTTAATGTAATGCGGGGAATCAAATCTCGTTCTTATTATTCTGCATATATAATGATTTTTTTTTTTGATAAAAGGGGGGAGTATTATTTAATTATATAATGAATTCCATCCTCATATCCATATACATAAATTATTTTTAATCAGTCTCAAAAAAAAAAAAATTTATTTTTAATATTTTAATGAGACAAAGCAATGAACATCCCAAGTGTGTGACAACGTGTTGCAAGCAAGATGCGGTGATTTGCCGACACCTTAAAAATGAGACACAACTGGTGTTGACAACAACAAGCACATGTGGACAAGTTGTGCACAACTTTGTAATAGAACATGTGAAACAACTTGTCTGCTATATATGAAGAACTCAGCCTCATTAATTTGCTAATATAATAGAGGAAGTTTCTAATACACTACCATGCACATGAATCTGAGTTACGTTTAACAATTGATATACTTGGCTTGATTGGGTAGTTTATGTTTAGCAAAAGAAGGATGAATACAATTTCAACGGGACTTTGTAGCCAAAATATAAAGAAATAATGAAAGAACAAATCAAGGGTTATAGTTAGCTTATGTGTTTTGAAATGATGATTAAAAGCAATCTTTATGGAGGTATTTTAAATTCTATTGTGTCTATTTAAAAAAAAAAAGAAAAAGAAAAGAGAAAACAAATCAACTAGACTTTTTTTTTTTTTTTTTTGAGAAGAAAAATCAATTAGACTTCATGAGTCTTAAATGAAATGAAAAGTGTAGGGGAAGGATAGTTTTGCACTCTATTAATAATGGATGTAAAAGTGTAACTTGCACTGCTATTTCTCTTTTTTCTTGTACAGGATGCCTACCGATGTCTGCAATTTTCAGGAAATTCTTTCATGAAAAAGGGGTTAGAAACTAATTAAGAACTCAACGACCATTAAAAAAAAAACAAAAACAAAAACAAAAATGAACAAACAATCAAACAAAACTAGAGACCTTCATAACTGTAAACGTATATATTTTTTCAACACAGGCACTGAAAATAATCAAATATGCAACGCTTCAAAGAAACAGGAATAGATGACAATATTTTCATAACAAATCCAAGGTGGTAGGTTATTACTAATTGTTGGTGGTGGATAAAAAAGTAATTTCATTGATGGATTCAAAGCAATAACTTTTCACCAATTTTGATTGATGAATGATTCTTTGAAATACTTTTTATTTTTTTTATAGACGCCCAAAGTTGAAGGTCTATAATTTTTTATCAATAAATACAAGAATTTAAGCCAATTAGCATCTTTAAGACAAATTATTCACACCTATGGAAGGTATCCTTGCTCTTGTAAGAATGAATAATTTCTCTCCATTTCTAACCTCTATGTGTCTATAACAATCCATAACCATTTATCTGGAAGATATACAATAGGAGCCCGATTGAATAAATAGGGATCATATAATAGATATTACATGCTTTTGGATGAAGAACCCAATTTCTAGCTTTCTGAATCGAAATTCTATTGGATACATTACACCAAGGTGGTCGATACCGTATCGATATTGGCTGTACTTGCTGGTATGTAATGTACTGGTACGTATACCGGTATCGAAACGCTAACGTTTTCTTACCGGTTTAAATATCGGCCATATCAACCATACCGGCTGGTTTCGAGCATTACCGGCCGATATCGGGTGTACCAGCTCGAACAAAAAAAAAGTTTTTTATTTTTTTATTTTTTATAGTTTTGTAATTTTTGAATTTTTGTAAAGGTAAAATGGTAACTTATTTGCATTAACTTATTAGTATTATTTGTTTTCTTAGTATACAATGAATAATTAAGCTTTCTATTTTTAATACTGTGTGTGTATGTGTTTTTTTTTCCTTTTAATTGTTGCTAAAGTAATATTTGATGATAAACTTTTACATTTATTATAATATATACACACACACAAACACACACACATACATATATATATATATATATATATATTTATAAATATAAAAAATAATGATAAACCAGAAACGGTACACCGGTATTGACCGGTACTGAAATATATCGTTCTACTGCTTAAATTGGTACAGCCTCCAGTACGAAATTGACTCCCTTGCATTACACTCCTTTGTGAATGTAAAAGAGAGAGAGAGAGAGAGAGAGAGAGAGAGAGAGAGAGAGAGAGCCTGTACATATTTATATTTAACTATATGCTTCAAATTATTTTCTTAGTACATTAGAATAGAAGAATCTGTTGGAAGCGGAGTACAAAACGTACTGTAAATTTTTGGTTGTGAAGGTTGTAGAATTTCATGCATCTTACGATGGTTTGATGGCCATGTCTTCGTCTCATAGTTGAGGTCTAATTCAATTGTCAGTGCTTGCTTCAATATAACAAGAAATTGCAAAATTCGGTCAAGATTTTGATAATTTTTAGCAAGATGATGCTGGTTTGAAATTTTGAATGGGGAATTGGATTCCAAGATTATGATTCAAAACCTTGGTTCAATGATTTGGAAAGGTATTGAACGGATAGAATATCATTAACATAGCATACATCAAATGTAATTTGATTCTAATCAGATCACTTTCATTTTTATTTATTTGTTTTTTATTTTCTCTTCTGTGTTATGATTGTTGGTTGTTTGTGGTTTTAGTGTCTCAAGGAGTTTTTTTAAAAACATCATAAGAATTAGTCTTTAAAGTCTTACCTCTATGAGAATTAGTCTTTAAAATCTAACCTCTATAAATGAGGTGAGTTCTAGATAGTTCAACCGATAAAATCTCTTATTCGACTAGGATTTAAACCCTACGTATACCAAAAATCAATTAGTATCTTGACTTGATAAAAAAAAAATCATAATTATTACAAACCGTACATCATAGGTTTAAGTTTTATGGTGTCTTTAAAAAAAATATATCTATAAAAGATGGGCTGCAAGGAAGCCCAAACCCCCTAGAAAATAAATGAATATAGTCTCACGCAAATGGCAAAAATCTATACCACAGATGCAGTCTAATACTGCAATAATGGGCTTCTTGGTTACCAACCTATTGCTGGATCTACCATTGACTTACAGAACTTACAGAACAAGTCATTACAGGCTTTACAGCTCGATTCTTTGTCTCTTCCACAAGCATGCCAAATGCAGTTCTCCTGAAACGCAAACTTGGGAACTTATTTGCATCACCAACACAACGCAATTCATCCAAAATGTAAACACTGATAAAATGCGGACTCGGTTGCTCCAACTTCGAGAACTTGCCCAGATGAGTTTCAAATCCTATATCTGATCAGCAATTTAAAATAGCATAGCAAAGAAAACAGCTTCCAAGGGTGTATAATGAGAAGATTATATTCATTTCAGCTCTACAGTATGGTCCAATTCGAGGTAGGTTAGAGGGAGAGAGTTAAAAGTGGAATTCTTATGGTTTTTATCCAATGAAAAGTTTAAACATATAGCCAATCGGCTAACTGATGAGATAATATCCTAATCAACTCCTAAACTTACTGATGAGAAAATATCACAATCAACTGCCAAGTCCTAACTCAAAGCAACCACCACACTTATTTTATTACTTAATGTTAATCTCAATATTCTGATAAGCAAAGGTTAATCGCCTAATTGCCCTAATCTCTAGGCCCACAGCACGTGGAAATTTCAGTCAACACCAGTTCCTATTGTCTCACATTTGTGAGTTACTATAAATTTTGGTCTCTAAATTCTACAATCGTTTCCAAGTGGTTGTGCTACTTGATTCACATCTGAGCTCAAGACAGTTACTCTAAAATCTAGCTTTAACATAAGGCAGAGATCCTTTGAATTTACAGGCCACTGTAACATTCATCAATATTCCTTATGGGCTATATCTGATCCTAAAAATTTCTTATATCATAGATGGACAAAGTTGACTATCTGCCAGGAAGAAGCGGGTATAAAATAACATACGGTTCAATGAGCGCCAAGCATGTGTACACACTATCAAGGTTTGGTTGGAAACGAGCAATATTCAATGAGAAGTTGGTATTCCTTATCTAGCAGTAAAGAAACTTGATAAATGATAATAAGACCAAAAAAATTTCCTATCATGCATTACTTTAATGGTAATAATAACTGCTGATCACCACCATCACATCCATTTACAACTAATCCAATAGCCCTGAAGGACTTGAAACTTTTATGGGAACAGCTTAAACATAAAAATTAGATCAAGCAGGGATTCATTTGCTTCACAGTGAGTAGCTTGAAAGTCAAAAGCTTGAGCTATTTGTATCAAGCCTTTTTGCCACACTGAACTCCAAGCCATAATTCCGCTAAAACTACCCAAATACTCACAAGTTGATCATGATAATAGAATTGTACCTAAATACTTTCCCATGAATTTAGCTACAAGAAAGCATGTCTCTAGTAAAAAAAGAACTTTATTTTTTCTGTGCAAGAAGTAGTGCTGCAAGTTTGCTTACACTTTGGAAACAAACAAAATAGTCCCAAAAATCAACCAATATCTAATAAGCTATAATAAATCCTAAATGCTAACTGCTAAGGAGTATAACCAAATCATAAATAGAGCTAACCTTATAGCACTTTGACACCTGTTCTCACATTGTTTCAAATGTAGCTAATTTGATCAAATTCACCAAACTATTCTTCTCAATTATAGCCAATGGCCTTTTGGCCACTGTTTACAAATCAGATTTTTCAATAAAGACATAAAACAAGCACAAAATAAAAATTCAACCTTCAGCCAACTAAAAACACATTTTGAAGAAATAACAGTAACACATTTCCAATATCTCAAATCAAAAGAAACCCAACATCCAAAATCCCACAAAGACCTTTTCTTCTTCCTTTTTTTTTTAACAATTCCATAAAAATTGATCTTCAACTAGAAGAAACAAAAAGGGCTCATTCTAAATTTCCTTACTTGCCCATTAACGCAGTCCAAGCCACAGACACACTCGTAAATTACACACTCACCCCCAATGGGTTTTGAATCCATGATCTCACCCCTCCACCTAACACGGGAGGAGGTGCCAATTAAGATAGAGCTCATTGGCAGTATAGGTACAAGAACGCATGTCTCTAGTACAAAAATAACCTCACTATTCTGTGCAATAAGTAGTGCTGCAAGGTTGCTTCCCTGATTGGACAGTTTCAGTCAAAACACTAGGGAAACAAACAAGACAGTCCCAAAAAACAACCAATTATTCAACCAGTATGTACTACAACAAGATAAATCCTAAAGCCTCCGTATCAATCTAACGTATCGGCTAACTGCTAAGGAGTACAATCAGATCATAAGTATAGCTAACCCAATGGCACTTCACAGCTCCCTTATGAGAGAGTTTGACCATCAGTTCTCACCAGTCTTTCAAACAGATCTTTACTTTGATCAAATTCAACAAAACTATTCGGCTCAATTATTACCAATGACATATCAAATTAAAGACATACAAGACAAGCACAAAATAAAAATTCGATCTTTAACCAACATAAACAAGTTTCAAATCCCATCATTTTGATGAAATAACCGAACCCCAGTTCCAATAATCTCATTTAAAACAAAACCCAGTCTTTTTTTTTACTTTACAAATTCAAAATAATTGATCTTCAACTAGAAGAAACAAAAGGGTTGAACCTAAATTTCCTTACTTGCTGACTACCGCAGTTCAATCCACAGCCACACTGAGGACACTCGTAGAAATTATCGATAGGAAAAGAAGCGGAAGCAATCCCAACAGAGAAGTAAATGTCATCGCCATCCCTGCCCACCTCGACGATGTTGAGCCACAAGAACAAGATCTTGACGCTGACCCCAGTGAGGGCGGTGAGCTTGTTCTGCGATATGTAGCCTGAGATGGTTGACTGGTATTTCAAATCGTAGGAACCTTCAAGAGAGAAACTGCAGGAACCGTTGAGAAAGGCCTTGAATCTGCCTGTGCTTTTGTCCAGTTCGTATCCCAACGCACCCTTTGGAAGTAGACCCTGTGGGAAGTTGAAATCCGCGAGGGCATCGTATGCCGACTTTTTATCATCTTCGATGGGGTTGGTGATGGTTATGGGGGTAGGGGATGACGTGGCGAGTGGCGATAGGAGGAGGAGGAAGAAGAAGAAGAAGAGGGCGAGATTCGTTGCCATGAGAGACATAATAGAGAAGGAGAGAGCTTTGCTTTTTGGTTTTCTCTGTGTGCGTGTGATTGTTTCTGTGTCTATTTCTATGGTAGCTAGGATCATATAATAGAAGACTTCAATGACTTTGATCGGATGATACCAACCCAACCAAAAAATAAATAAATAAAAAATTACAAATTGCGAAATTTTAATTTAGTGACTTTACTTTGATTTATTTCTGTCCAGAAATCTTTAGTTTTATTCAAAATAGTTCTCACCTTAGTTTCCGTCAAAATCGAGCCGTTAATAACCATAAAACGCGTAATTTTGTATTAAATAAAGTTGAAAATTAACAATGCAGTTTCAATTGAAACTAACGGAAGAATTGAACTAAACAAAATTTAAAGTTTAATGATTGAATTGAGCGAAAGTTAAATTAAAAGACCAAATTGAATTTTAAACAAAATTTGAGTGTGCAATTTATATTTTAAATTAGTAAAAACTTAGCTATTTTATAGAGGGAAAAAAAAAAAAGAGTAATATAAAAAATATCATATGCCGTATATAATAAATATTGGTCGTTAAAATTCCTGGTTGTAACTTTTAACAGCAAAGATGTACTCCACCCAATGTTATGTGTACAATAACAATAATTAAAATTAAAATTATAGTTGAGGCGTGAAACTCTATTAATTTTAGATAGGTTCAAATTTTATATCCATTAAATTTCTATTATTAAACATTTGAACAATTTTAAAGTATATTATTATTATTTTACTATTCATTTTAAATTATTTTCCGTAGCTTTGCTTTTTCTCACGTTAGAAAGGTGAGCAACAAGCCTGCGCACTTGTTAGCGCAACATGCTAAGTTTGTTACTGATTTTGAGGCTTGGGTTGAGGAAACCCCCAGTTTTTTAGAAGTTGCCATTGCCTCTGATGCAACTGTTTGTAACTGAGTTTTTCCATTAATGTTATGAAGCTATGGTTTTCTTATCAAAAAAAAAAACATATTATTAGAACGCAGTTAATTTCCGAACGGCCCATTTGCCCTACTCGCAACTTGCAACCATATTTTTGAAATATATAAAATTTGATTTTACAATCCCGTCTCCAGAATAAATTTGATTAAAGTGAAAAAAAAGAAGAAGAAGGGGGAAATCAATGTTTTGTTGGCACTTAACTATCAGACTAGTCTTTCCTCCCAAAATATATATATATATATATTAGACTAGTCACGAAGAAATAATTCTATTACCACATAAAAAGTTGTAACTTTTGTCACAATTATCCTATGTAGTACATTGTAATTAATTGCCTATTAAAATTTTTAAATGGACAACAACTTTTTCTCCATTAGTCATAGTTTGCCTATTGTGACAAAAATGTTCTTTTTTTTTTTGTGAAACTAGATTTTTTGGTCATAAAGATTGATCAAATGGCCATTCTAAAAATAGAATCAAATTTTGTAAAGACCAGATTTGAATTCCTAGCCTAACAAGTGGATGGACTTAGGCCCAAAAAGCCTAAAATAATGAATTTGTAGAGAATGGGTTGAAAAATTGGGTTTTAGTTAATCAAACAACAAGTTTAGTAGGTTTTGATGAAAAAATAGTGGAACTAAGCAAGTTTAAACTAAAGAAAAACGTCATTGGCAAAGTCCGAGGAGATTGGTTCTTATATCTTTCTTTCAGGTTTGATTACAAAGTTAGTTTTTAATGTTACAGTATTCTTCTCTTAGTCCTTTGATCCCCAACTCCGTGTAGTGTTTCTTCCATTATATAGCTCTCTTTAGACAATCTTGGCCCTCCACACTTTGGTCATCCAGGCTACCACTTGAGTACTTGTCCCATCGGACACCTTTTCAGACTCTCTGCGCATTGGGGTAGCCAACGCTGCACTGTTCAGGGGTCTTTTCCTCATTAATGCAACCAGAAAGTTAGCTACAGGGCATTTAATGTGGTGGTAGCAGCTTTCCTCTAAGATATTTTAGGGTTTCTCTTCGTCTGTTGTCTCTACAGTGCTTATCCGCACTAACAGCACTTCCTGGAACGTTATCCTGGACGACAAACTACCTCTTCTGACCTTGGTTTTGGTGAGCTGATGATGCATTTATCCTCGGTCTACCCTTTTGAGCCATCCTGACCAAAACTAACCTTTTTATTTACTACCACTGTCTCTTCGGACCAAGATTTCCCCTCCTCGGTCAACCCTTCATCCTCGGCTTGGGCCACATGCCCAAAAAATATAAACAGGTAATGGACCCCCGGGCCTAATACCCCTACAAATTTAATGGACTAAAATTTTTGAATGCTAAAAATTCTTCAATTTAAAGAACTAAAATTGAAACAATTCCAAACTTAAAAAATCAAAATTTTAATTTTAGTAAAAAAGAATGGACCAATTGCACTTTGCGGTTTATAATCAGTAAGTCAAAGTGCTTTACTTACACCAATAATTCAGCCAACATGTAGTTAGTTGAGGAAACGTTGGTCGCAGGTCACAAACTCATTAATTATGATACAACAATTCTAGCTTGCAAAGAAAACAGCCCTTTCATATATCAAAGAACAGGGCTTTCAAGCGAGCTTTATTCAACATGCACCCTTCCAAATCACTCGGACTTGATGGTATGTCTCTTTTTTTTCTTCCAAAAATATTGGCATATAGTTGGTAGTAATGTAACTAATGCAGTGTTATTTGTACTCCATTCCAGTCACATGTTACATAAAATAAATTATACCCACATTGTTCTTATACAAAAAAAAAAAAAAAAAAAAAAAAAAAAAAAAAAAAAAAAAACCCGAAAAATGTTGTTGACTACTGCCCTATTAGTTTGAGTAATGTTGTTTCCAGAATTGTATCTAAAGTTTTGGCCAACCGGCTAAAACTCATCCTGCCAAATGTGATATCTGACTCAAAGAGTGCTTTTGTACCTCATCGATTAATTACTAATAATATTACTGTAGCTTTTGAAATATTACACGGGATGAGAAATAAAAGAATAGGGAAGAAAATGGCAAATGGCTGTTAAACTGGACATTAGCAAGGCATATGATCGTGTCGAATGGGAGTTTCTTCGATCAATTATGCTAAAATTGGGTATTGATGGTAGTTGGGCCAACTTGGCAATGGAAAAAGTATGTATTACGTCCTACTTAAGGGTATGTCACCCCATCTTGAGGTATCAAACAGGGTGATCCATTATCACCATATCTATTTCTCTTGTGTGCGGAAGGATTATCTTCATTGATGTGTGGAGGAGTCTTTTGGCAACTAGGGATGTCATTTTTGAAGGTTCAAAATGGGAGGTTGTGGATGGGAGCAGTATAGAAGTTTCGACTCACAAATGGATATCCCATAAACCACTTTTCCTAGGGGAGATTTAGCCTAACCTGTTTGTGAAGGATTTAATTAATACTGCCATCGATTAATGGGATAGAGAGAAAGTTTTCGATCTCTTTGCCCATAGGACTCGAATGGAAATTTTGCAAATACCTTTGCCAAATGCCTTCTCAATGCTCATTAGTGGAGAACCTCAAAGGTATGTCACCCCATCTAAACAGGGAGATCCATTATCACCATATCTATTTCTCTTGTGTACGGAAGGATTATCTTCATTGATTAGAAAGGCAATGCAAGCTCAAAGGCTCCATGGCGTGTTATCTCGTACAAATGGGGTATGTATTTCTCACCTCCTATTTGCAGATGATAGCTTTATCTTTTGTCAGGCTACCACAAAGGAATACCAACGCCTAATGAACCTTCTTTGGTGATATGAAATGGCTTTAGGCTAAGCTATAAATAGACAAAAAAATGTCTATTTTCTTTAGTCAAAATACAAGAGCGGAAGTTAAGTAGGATATACAAGGCTTGATGGGTGGGAGAATTATGAAGGATTGTGAAAAATATCTTGCGCTGCCAATGGTTGGGGGAAGATCAAAAGTTAACTCTTTCAAGGACCTTTGGGAAAAGATTAAAAAAAGAGTCTTAGGGTAGAAGGAAAAATATATTTTGAAAGCTGGACGTGAAGTATTGATCAAAACAATAGCACAAGCCATCCCCACATACTCTATGATCATCTTCAAAATCCCAGCGACTTTGTGCAATACTATTAATTTTAGCTTGGCAAAATATTGGTGGGGGCAAACAAAGGATGAGAAGAAAATTTACTGGAACAATTGGAAGAAGTTGTGTACTCCGAAAGATAGAGGAGAGATGAGGTTTAGGGATATTCAAGCGTTTAATTTAGACATGCTGGCTAAACAAGCTTGGAGGTTGATCCATAATACAGATTCTTTATTTTATCGTGTGTATAAATCAAGATACTTTTCCCATTGTTCTTTTATGGATGCTGAGGTGGGCAGCAACCCATCCTATGTGTGAAGGAGTCTTTTGGCAGCTAGGGATGTCATTTTTGAAGGTTCAAAATGGGAGGTTGGGGATGGGAGCCGTATAGAAGTTTCGACTCACAAATGGATATCCCATAAACCACTTTTCCTAGGGGAGATTCAGCCTAACTTGTTTGTGAAGGATTTAATTGATACTACCATTGGTCAATGGGATAGAGAGAAAGTTTTCGATCTCTTTGCCCATAGGACTCGAATGGAAATTCTGCAAATATCTTTGCCAAATGCCGTCTCCGTGACATATTGGTTTGAAAGAAGACACAGTCCAAAGTTTTCACTGTAAAATCTGCATACCAAGTTGCGCTGTGATTGAAGAACAAGTCATGGATGAAGCATTCTAGTGTAAGGTTGGATCGAATCCTATGGGAAAATATTTGGTCCTTGAATGCTCCCCCAAAGGTTCACATGTTCAAATATTCTTCCTACTAGAGCTAATGTGCATCAGCGAAAGGTCCAAATCGATCCAAAGTGTGAAGTCTGTTGCCAACATGTTGAATCTGTTGCTCATATTTTGTAGGAATGTCCATTTGCAAGAAATGTGAGGGCGTTATGCAGAGGCAAAATATAGAAATTCTCGAATGATGCTCAGGAGTTTCTCTTCCTCTTCTGCTGCCTGTTGGACAAGCTCCCATGCTTGCAACTTGAACGGTGGGCTGTGATCAGTTGGGCAATATGTAATGCTAGGAACATATTTTACTTTGAAAAGGTTCAAGACCATCCTAAATCTATTTTGGCTGGGGTTGTCAGTTTCCTGGGGTGATATCAGAGACTTGTAGTTGCTCAAACAAGCCAGTAACACAGACTTGCTCAAACAAACCAGTAGCACCAAACTGTGTTGTGTATGCCCTAGTTTTTCACTTTCTTGTTCTGCTATTACCATTGTCCTACCCTTGTTATGTTGTTTTTGGGGGCTACTGCTTATTATTTGTATACTTCATACATCAATAAAATTTCTATGGTTCATCTCAAAAAAAGATAATTATATCATAATTATACATATGTACATAGTACATTAACACAAAATCACCTTTGGGTTATTATATCATAATACATATGTACATACTATATCGCATGGCCCACATTATTTAAAATTTTAAATAACGTGACAGTTTATACACATTTATGAATTATGAAATGAATTTTATGCATTTCTAATGAGATGAAGAGGATCCTTTTCTAAGTGGGGTGGGGTACATCCTTCCTCTCATATATGAATATGAGTTTTATGTACAATAGTAATTATTCAATACTTTGGAATTAATGTTACTTCCTCTCACATAATAGTGAATTTTATTAATTAAATTCGTGGTGAAAACCGTCATTCATGTATAAGAATGGGCATTGCTTACGGAGTAATTCATTTTATAATACAACTGAATAATTTCACCAGAGGGTACAAGAGTAAGACTTATAGGAAATGCATGGTGCTGAATTTCCATTTTGGGTTATATGATTTCGATTGCATTAAACTAAAAGATTTGTCTCATAATTTTAAATGGTTCAACATGATTTCGAGCAGAATGAGTATAGTTTTATTATTATTATTTTATGGAACAGGTCTTTAAATAAATAGGAAACAAAATGAGTAGTTTTCAACCAAAGCCTAAAGGCTGAGCTATGTATTGGTGGTGCTAAAAAGTTATATTGCTATTTTTAGCACCACCAAATGCAAAAGTGAGGCTTCATTGGTGGAGTTATAGCCAAAATTTTTGGCTTCTTTGCTACTGTACATAGCCAAAGAAGGATGTGCACCATAGCTCAAAAGTTAAAAAAAAAAAAAAAAAACGCTTTTTTATTCTTGCGTTCACACTACTTTAATTATTTTACTGATTTCTTTTCTTTCTCTTTATCCTTATCTTCCTTTTCTTTCATTTCTATTCGTTTGTCTCTCTCCTCACTTTTTCTCTCCATCTCCACTCTGAGTTTCTCTTTGCCTCCATTGCTGATCTACACGAGCCCAGCCGCCACAGACCCATGCCGACCCACACTGACATATATCCGACCCGTCTCACCCATTCTTCTCTTTGACCCATCTCGCCCTTTCTGACCCACGCACCATCGCTAACCCAATTCATCATCCTCCTCACCCATCTTCAAAGCCCAACTCCATTCATCCATCATCCTCATTGACGCTCTTTGTTCGATCAGCCATCATCAACCCACGCCCCATCACTGTCTTTATGTGTGTTTATTTATGTTGTTGTTGATTCTTCTTTGGGGTTATTGAAAAGATCCTAAATTTTTTGAAGTTTCGTTTGTGATTGGTGATTTTTGATGGTCTGGGTTAAGGAAAAGGATTGGGGATTTGGGTTGGGGTCATGCAACCCTTTTGTTTGGTTTCTAAGAAAACAGAGGATATATTAATAATTTGATTGTTAATTGAAATTGGGTTTTGCTGGGGCAAATGGTATTTTTCCTGCATTTTTCTGACCAAACTAAAAGATTGAAATGAGGAAAATATTGTAAAGAGATAGATTGTTGTGCTTATTATTTTTTTAGCTTGTAAATGTTTGTTTGGGAATTTTCTGTGTGCGGGGAGGTTGTGGTTACGGTGGTTGTGATGGGTGCTTATTGTAATAGATATATTATTTTATTGTAGTAGATATATTATTTTATTGTGTTGTTTATATTATTTTATTGTGTTGAAAGTTAAAATAAAACCACTAATATTGGATGTTTTGTAAAGTAAGAAGGTAAAACAGATAAAACAGTTTTTTGTGGTGCTAAAATAGCTAAAATTATGGCTCCACCAATGTGGGTGCTCTTAGAGCATCCACAATAGTGGAGCTAAAAATTTAGCTATTTGGCACCTACAAAAGTGACTTGATCTATTTTACCTCTTTACACCCAACATCAATGGATCTATATTTTTAGGGATTTGATTAAAATAATACAAATAACTCATTAGAATAATAATAAAAACATCCACAGCAAACTTCAGTAACCAACCACAACCACCAACACCACCACTAGTCCACAGCAAAAAAAAAAAAAAAAAAAAAAAAAAAAAAAAAAAACACACACACCAACCCAAATCCCCAATCTTTGGGGGCTTCAGCGAGAATAATGGTTGAACAGAGTTGGGCTTTGGTGAGGAGGATGGTGTCGGCGTGGGTCGGATATATGACGGCGTGGGTCGGCTTGGGACTTGGGGCTTGGGTTAGCGAGCTGGATTGGCGAAAGGGGTGGGTCAGAGCTAGGTAGGTGAGCTGGGTCTGTGGCGGTGTGTGTCAACGGCGTGGGTCAAGGGAGTGGGTCGGTGAGAGTTGGGTACGGGTGGGCTGGCGGTGATGAGAGGATGATTAAGCCTCGAGGTGGGCTGGCGGTGGTGAGAGTTGAGAAAGAGAGGTGAGAGTTGTGAGAGGTTTGAAAGTTGAGAGTTTTAAGAGTTCTGAGAAGAAAAGAAATAGGAAAAAAAACCAAAAAATAATATTTTAATCAGAGGTAGAATAAATTTTTTTTAGCTTTCAGCTACAGTGCACAACCATATATAGTTGTGCATTGTAGCAAGATAGGTAAAATATTTACCTATAGCACCACTATTGCAGTGCCTTTTTAGTGTATAGTGCTTTTTAGCACCACTATTGTGGATGCTCTGTGTATGAAAAGCTAAAGCCATCGTAACATGAGTTTAGCGTTAGGTTGGACTTTGGAGAGTTTAGGATTGATAATTTTAATCCTTGTGTTGGGTAAACTGTTATGGTTAATGTAAAGTGGTAATTTACAACTATTTTGTATTGACTTTAATTTCGTACCAAATTTGATTGTAATTTTTTCAATCATATTTCCCTGTATGTATGTGAGTTTTAATTGTAAGGGATGAGGGTGAGAGAATGTGAAGACTCAAGCTTAAAATGATGAATAAGTGGATTTCGCGAGTGTCTCGTAAGAAGCCCGCGAAAGAGCTACGTGTAGAGCACATGACTGGAAGATGAAGAGTCATAGCAGCCTGGAGGTTTTCATGAGTGTCTCGCGGGAAAGGCCATCTCACGAAGTACTTGCGAAACTTTCTGTTTAGCAAAATGTTATATTTACTTTACCAAGTCTTTACCCACACTATATATACCCTCATTATCCATAAATTGTAAGGAGTGCTTTTCAGAGAAAAAACCCTAGAATATACACTTGAGAGTTAAAGATTGTTATACCCACAATCATCTACACATTTCCTTGTGGTTTTCCTCAACTTCTACCTCTCCATCTCCATATCATTGAGAGGTTGATAGCCCAAACACTTACCACACCCATTCAAAGTGTAAAGTGAGAATTTGGTGCTGTTGGAAAGCATTGGAATGAGCCATTCATTGACAGATGCAATGGGGCTAAATTGCGAGATCCGGAAAGCTAGAGAAGACAAGGTTCCAAAAAGCCAGTTGGTAGCAGGAGCTTGGAGGGCTCAAGTATATGGGGTGGACTAGACTTTGAGGGTCTTTTGTTATTCGTGTACTCCAACTTTATTCTCTAGTGGATTGAGTTTGACTTGGAGGGTTGCGGAGAGGTTTTTTGCCGAATTCTTCGGTTTTCTCTTCGATAACACGTCTCGATATTATCTTATGTTTGCATCTCTCTTTCCTACTCTTTAAGCTTTCCTTTTATTGTTGATAATGGATGAATATAGCTTAAAGTAGTGATATCGGTTATTTGCGCTCATTTACTCTTGTTCCGCACATAGTATAACTTAGAGTAAAAACTATCTAGCCGTAATTTTTATTTGGAAGTCTGAACAAACTCTTTTGTTTTTACACAAATCCGAGCTTTCAGTTAAGACTTAAGAGTTTCGATTTTCAAATCCTTTGATTAGAACGCAGTTAATTTCCGAGTGGCCCATTTGCCCCTACTTGCAACATTATTTTTGAAATATATAGTGGATTCCAGTTAGCTCAGCTGGTAAAGTCTCTAATGGTTGTATAAGAGATCTAGGGTTCAATCTCTGCCTACACCAAAAACCGATTGGTGTCTTGGTCTAATAATAAAGAGCTACTATCAGGAGCGAACGCCATAGGTTAAAACTTTCTAAATTTTTTTTTTTCGAAATATATAAAATTTGCTTTTACAATCACGTCTCTAGAATAAATAAGTCAATGTTTTGTTGGCACTTAACTATCGGATTAGTTAGTTTTTTTTTTTAATTGTTGGATTAGTTACGAAAATTGATTGAATGACCATTCTAAAAACATTATCAAATTTTATAGACTATTTAGCTTATTTTTGTTACTATTCATAACCTTATTACACTTTTTAGCACTATTCATGAGACTCATTATACTATTTCAGCTAACTTTTACCTTTATCTAGAGTATTTTTAGTAAAAAAATTTCAATTTCAGTCAAATAAGCAGACTCCAAACAGACCCTAAAATTTTTGAATGGTAAAAAGTCTTCAATTTAAAGAACTAAAATAAAGAAGAAGTGTTATGTCCATAACTTTATTGACAATATTTTCACAACAAATTTTAAGTAGCAAATTGTTACTAGTTTAAATATGAATCCACTACTAAAATTACTTCCTTACTTATCAGTAATAGCAAGTAACAACGAAATAAAGTGTTGCTTAAAATTTGTTGTGAAAATATTATGGATACTTCTCAAAAAAAAAAAATTTCAAACTTAGGGTCTGTTTGGAATCCGCTTATTTTTCTGAAATTGAAAACTTTTTGCTGAAAGTACTGTAGATAAAAGTAAAAGTTAGCTAAAATAGTACAGTGAAATTTATAAATAGTACCAAAAAGTGCAGTAGAGCTCATAATTAGTAGCAAAAATAATCTAAATATTAAAATAAAATGACTTTTTATTTTGGAGGCAAACACACGCTTAAAAGGTCAATTTTAATTTACTAAAAAAGAATGTATCATTTGCGCTTTGCGGTTTATAATCAGCAAGTCAATGAGCTTTACTTACACCAACAATTCAGCCAACACAGTTAGCTGAGCAAACGTTGGCTGCATGTCATAAACTCATTAATTTAGATGCAACAATTCTAACTTGCGAAGAAAACAGTCATTTCAGATATCAAAGATAATTATATCGTAATAATACATAATGTGTACATGCATTAACACAAAACCACATTTGGATTATTGCCCAAATGGTTACTGGTAATGAAGGTGATTACCGATTCATGCTTTATCTAATTCTCCATTAAACACATGTTACTGCAATATTTATTTATTTTGAAGCTAAAACTAATCAAGCTCATCACTTGATTAACTAAGAGGAGGACACAAGATTATTGAGCTTAATCTTCCTTCCATTCCCAGCATTGACACAATCAAAACCACATCCACAAGTTGGGCTCTCAGTGAAATTACTGACTGGAAAATCCGCTGATGCGATCCCCACAGAGAATGCTAGCTCATCATCTTCACGAGTCACTTTCACAATGCTGAGCCAGAAGAATAGCACCTTAACTGTGATACCACTTAAGCTTGAGAGCTTGTCTTTGGCTATTATACCCGTTATGGTGGACTTGTATTTCAACTCATAAGAGTCAATGGTGAAAGTACAAGTACCATTCAAATACGCTGAGAATTTACCTGTGGAACTGTCGAGTTCATAGCCTAATACACCTTTGGGAAGAAGACCAACTGGGAAGTCATATTCTTCAAGAACTTCGTATGCAGTCAATGAGTCTTTGAGGGTGGCAGATGGGGTTGACAAAGAGATGAGAAAGAAGAGGATTAGGCAGAGAATAGCCATTGGAGACATGGTTTTTGGTTGGAAGATGGAAACCTTTTTTTTTTCTTGTGTTGAAACTCAAGGAGTTAGATGGAGTTTGACTGTTTGGTATGTCTTGTGGCTTGTAGTAGGAGTAGGAGGTTTAGGTTAGGGAGATATATATAGTTCATGCAAGGGCTAAAGATGGAAAATAAATTTGGATAAATGGAAGGATATTCCTTTTATATACTGTTAAGTGCATTTAATATTTTTTATAACCTATGTTCACTTCATGGTAATTACAATTGGATCAAAACAGTACCAACTGATGATATATAAAAGTGGAATTCAAAACTAAATTCATTATTCAACTTTTAATTTTTTATAATTTAATTATTATGATTGAAGAGGAGGAAATTTGAACTCTAGACGTTTTTCTTGGATGCGTGAGAGGTATTAATTGAGTTACAAGATGACAGTTAAATTATAAAACTCTTAACATTATTCAACTATTATCAATTGAATAGTTGCTCTTCTGTGTTAAATTTTAATATTTCTCAATTTTTTTTTTTCAAGAATAAGGAGTATCCTATACTGTAATTTTACCAATTAAACCATGCCTATTACATGAGAGAAGACAAAAACAGGTAACATTTTTCTCACAGCACTGGATAATTATTAATTAGTCTACACAATTACTAATTTACTACCACCAACCTTGAAAACACGTGACACAGGTGTCTTCGTTCAAGCCAAGTCAGGCACCTAAGTGTCAAGCCAATCCCTCTTTTCTGCTCAAAAAAAAAAAAAAAAAAAAACACTTTAATGAATCATGACTCATGAGCTCTAAGCCTCTCTTTTTTTTTTTTTTTTTTCTTTTCTTTAATAGAAGAGTAGATGCACATATTTATATGTTGTCCTTGTCCCTTTAATTCGGGCAAATCTTTATTGTTTTGTTAAATATTAAGAAAATGCTAACGAATGTCTTTAAGGCACTAGTTAATAATCTATTTAAATAAAGTTTTTATAAGAAATGAAATTTTTTTTTAATATTTTGATAGTTTATTTCATTTTCCATAAAAATGGTATCAAAACTTTTTTAAAATAGATTATTAACGAGTGCCTTAAGTGCACTCGTTAGCATGACCCATATTAATATTGATACACTAGGTTAAATACGCTAATATAAATGCGAAAATAGAAGCATAAAGTATACAGACAATTATACACGAGACTAACCATACATTAATTATAGTTAATAAATTTCTAATACAAGTAAGAGACTTCATTTTTACACATAAAAGAATTGAGTTTAAACCCGTTACATTGAGTTAATATATCTCTAACAAGTTTTTCACATTTTACATAATATTTATTTTGTTTGCTCTCTCTAATGCTCTTTTATTAACTAAACATATATATAACCAAAAAAAAAAAAAACCAGGCCAAAAATTTGTAATTGAGCTTGTACAATCCAATTATTTACAAAATATAAAATAACTAAAAACCTCAAAGGGAGTCCAGAGTCTTTATTAACTATAGAAAGATAATAGAAAACTCAAGGAAGCTACACTTAAACTTAAGACCCACCTAATAGCCTTCCGGTGGCAATTAGGTATTGAAAAAAAAGTGGCAATTAGTTACTCTTTTTTTTTTTTTTTTGGTAAACCATAAAAATTGCATAAAACTAAGAATTAACTATTTTGTTACAACACATATTAAGTTTATCATAGGATAAGATACTATCCACCACAGGCGGACTCAAAAAACAGCAAAAGAAGATAGGGAGGTAGCTCCCAATTTGGCCAATGCATCAGCGCATTGGTTACTCCTTAATACAATTAATTGTCCCACCTAAGAAGAGGACAGAAAAGCATTGAATTTGTTACAATCAAATCCACACCCACATTGGGGACACTCCTCAAAATTATCAACTGTGAAGTCAGCAGAAGCAATCCCAACAGAGAACTGGAGTTCATCAGCATCACGAGCCACTTCCACAATATTGAGCCAAAACAAAAGTACCTTAACACTCACACCCTTCAAATTCTTGAGCCTGTCTTTGGATATCACACCCTTTATGGTGGACTTGTACTTGAGCTCATATGAATTTTCAATTGCGAAGCTACAACTTCCATTCAAGTAGGCTGAGAACTCTCCGGTTTCTTTGTCTAATTCGTAGCCAGTTACACCTTTAGGAAGAATGCCGATTGGAAAGTCATAATCTTGAAGAACTTCGTAAGCGGAGGGTGTGTCATCATCACCAAAGGCAAATGGGGTTGAGAAGTATAACAAAATTAAGAGACTTGCACAAAGAAATGGCATTGAAGAGATGGGTTTTGGCTGGGAAAGAGAACCCATATTTTCTCTTATTGGATAAGTGTTCTTTCCAATTCAGGGTGAGTGGTGGTGGTGGTGGTGGGAGTTGATTGTACGTGTTGATGTCTTACGCAACTTGGTTGAAGGTGACCATTTTGTCACGTTGGTCATCAAAGGCTTTAAATTGACAGTAATTTTCGCTATACCTCACTCTTTCTGTAAGGTCCATTGGGTGCCGCGTGTTGCTTAGTTTGACACCTGTGCTTATACCATTTTTGAAAGTCTCAATTATGAACGAGTCCCAACAAAAATGTTTTTTGTTTTTCTGGGAAATTGAGAGGGATTGGGTGGAGGTGGTTAATTTCAAAGTTCCGATTTTTCTTAGATTTGAATTTGGTTTACTGAAATTATTTTTAAGATTCAAATCCTATGTTTGCTTATGGCCTTGTGCTTTTTGTGTAAAGATAATATCTTAGGGTAATTCAGTGAAAACATGCATCTTTCAGTTCTTCAAGTGTGGTAGTCCTATAGCATAAGTGTAAAAAAAAAAAAAAAAAGAGTCCTACATATAGCATGAAAGCATCATTGGGGGAACTCCTGATGGAATTGCACTGTGAATTGATTCATCAACATGAATTCCAATCTCATTCCATACAAAGAGATCATATGTAACTGTGTGTGTTATCAGTTATGTACTAATATTGAATACTTTCTAGACAATAGTAATCATGGAAAATCTAGAATCTACCCTGCTCTTCTGAACTATTAACTTTTTTACTCCTATGATGGCTCTGACGCTTTACTTTAACAAACTTGTTTGTTTCCCTTTTTTTCCCCAACTTTCCTCTTTCTGATCTATTGTAAAGAAACCATGCGCAACAAGGAAAAATGTATAGGCAATTGGCATAAGAAAGTAGAGAGCTCTTTAAACATCTGTAGCTCAAAAACCAGGAACAAAATATTGAAATAAACCAGGAATTGAGCTCCTACTAAGGGTCATCAAATAGCCCATGACCCATGGGCTAACCCAATAGCCCGCTAGCCCACCAGGCTAATGGGCAACCCAGCCCGATAATATTGAAGCCTGTGGGTAGCCCAATGGGACAAGTTATGGGTTAGTTTCTTTACCCATGGGCGCCTGGTGGGCCGGCCCATTAGCCCAACCCATTAGCCCGACCCGTTAGCCTAACTCATTGCCCAAAATTCATAACAAAATAATTTGGGGGTTCGGTGGGTGAGGGATTGAACTTTAGACATTATAAAAACTTTAAGACCACACACCTAACCACTAAATATTTGGAGTGATTGTGATACAATGTGTATAATAAATATATATATTTTGGTATTAGTCTAGTAGTTTTGATTTTTAAAACTAAGTTACTAAGATGACCGTTGCCCTACCTCTGTGCCTCTGGAAAGAAAGTCATTCTTTCCTTTGATAAATTCTAATTCATTCCTTACAAGTTACAATTATAGAAGAAATTCCTTTAAAAAAAAAAAGCTTACCGTTGGTTGGAACTCATGGAAGAAATTCTTTCCTTACGGTAAGCATTCTTAAAGGAAATATATGAAGAATCAAATATTTGATTCTTCAAATATTTCCTTAAAGTCAGTTCTCTCTCTCTCTCTCTCTTTTTTCTTTTGTGTGTGTGTGTGTGTGTGTGTGTTCAAGTATCCAATCTATAAATACCTATGCCATTTCTCTCATTTTACTCACAACAAATCTCTCAAATTCAAACTCTCCCTAGACTATTCTCAATTTTTCATCTCTTATTATTTTTGCCCTCTTATAGTTATATACTCTATAGAATAATAGTATTATATTTTTAATAGTTATATTTATACAATTACAATTTTTCAGTCTAATATATTAATGAAAATTTCAATGTACTTATTTATTCTTATCAATACAAGTTAATTAATCTTATTTTAGTACCTTTTTAAGAGGTATGTCTTAGTATTTTTTTTAATAGAATCTTTTTAGTAGATTTAATTGTTCAATTTGATAGTTTGTAATGATATATAATTATAATTTTTTTGGTTAAATTTTTATAACCCCATTGAAGACCCGTTAAAAATGCCCATGGGTAGCTCATTAAACCCACCTCACTAGCCCAGCCCGCTAAAGCCCAAATGAGCATTGCCCATGGGTAGGGCTATGGGCTAGGGTTTTTTCCATCCAGCCCGGCCCGACCCAGCCCATTGACTAGTCAACAACCCGTTAAGCCCAGCCATTAGACCCATGGGCCAAGTAAAAACGGGCCGGGTCGGCCCGGCCCGGCCCATTGACGAGGCTTAGCTCCTACAAACAACAATCTATTAAAAAATGCAAGGTGCACATGCAAAAGTAGCTCATAAAAAGTCCGAAAGCGATGATGGGAGTAGAAAGACTTTGGAGGAAACATCTGTGCACACGCATGCATAGTTGTAAGCAGACTGTGACCCTTTAGTCCTTTACCCTCAAATTTCCAATGCCCTTCCAAACTAAAAAACAGTCTGATTTTTTTTTCTTTATAAATTTATCTGGCAGAAATCTTACTGTCTGATTCATGCATTGGAAAAAGGATACCAGACAAAAATGGGAACAAACACATTGAAAACAGACAAAAAGATAATGCACAGAAAAATGAGTCTCAAAGTTGACAAAGCCAAGCCGACACTGTCTATAATAAGAACAGAAAATAAAAGATGATTTAGCATCCGCAGACGGCAGACAGATTATCAAGTGGTCCTGGATATAATATTGATGGGCAAGAGTTACTAATAGGCTATAACCATCTTCTTTCCTCGTCTTCTGGAAGTTTAGAGTTTAAGATAGCCACTAATATCCACTTCAATCAAACAAAGAATTCCGCCTATATGATTTCTTTGTGATCCATCCATTGAAATGGAAATTGGAAAAGTTTGAAGGGTTTCTTTCCAAACTTGTCCTTATTTGGATGAGTTGGTACCTCCCTAACCCTAAATACTAAGTGTTTGGAGAAACAAGAAGAGAGTATGAGTTCGAGTCATGAGAACAACATATTTTGTATGTCAGTATTTCTAATCATTTTAAAAATAAATATGTGCTTCTTGGATCTTTTATTTAGTAAGTGGACAGAGCAACATCTAACGTGAAGCTAATCAATGTGCAGAAACACTTGTCAAACTAAGAACTTTTCTTCCATGTGTGCTTATATTACTTTTGATAACTCACCAACTATGGTGGAGAATTTATTGGCCCTTGATAAGGCTAGAAACTCTTATATCAGATTCATTTCTTCTTAATTTTATTTTTATGCACTATCCTCTTTCTTAAAAATAAATATATTATGTCCATTATATATAGGTTATTATATATTGGAGAGTTGGGACATTTATATGACATAGCAATAATATTAACAACTGTAATTAGGTATTGCCAAAAGCCTTGTGATTTTTTTTTTTTTTTTAATTATTTTTTTTATAAGGCCTTGTGATTTACTGATTTAGTGCTCGTTTGGCTGGCACGTTTACGTTTGACGTCTGCATTTTTTCAGGCTTTTTTTTTTTTTTTCAATGAAATTGTACTATAGCAGCACTGTAGCGGCTACTGTTCAATGAACAGTAGCCGCAATAGTTGACTTTTCAGCACAAATTTCACTGTTTATGGATCCACAAATTTCACTTTTCAGCAACTTTTTCATTAAAAATGGGTCTCACGGTACTATTTACACATTTAAAAATTATTTGCTACAGTGTTTTTCAGTTTTCAATTTTCAATTTTTAGCTGTATCCAAACGGACCCTTAGTGACAACCCAATTCTCTTGGACCGAAAACTTGAGTTCCAATCCCTTCTTCTTGTAAGAGGAAAAAAAACCATGGAATTAAGTGTTTTTTTTTTGGGTTAAAAGGAAAGGAATTAAGTGTTGATGGAAAAGAAAAGGACTTTGATTTGAGACGACTATGCACCATTAAGATAATATATTGTGATTTGCACAACAAAATTAATGTCAATAACAATCTCGTGAAAATGATATTTCAAAATTCATGATAAGATACTTCAATATTATAAAAAATATTGTAAAAATTATTATGTTATCTTTGTATCTCATAGGCCCACTCTATGGGAGCCAACATGGAAAAACACTATTTTTTTTTTATGAACATGGAAAAACACTATTAGAAGTCCACTCCATAGCTACTTTTATTATTATTATGGTGTAATCATGAATGATTCAAACCTCTGATCTTTTTTATAGATAGTTCAAAGTATTCGATGGTTTAAATAGGTGTCATTTTTGCAATAATTGTCGTGCACATGATTTCAACAAACAAAATGTGTACATGTGTAGAGGCGGCCACCCACCCCGCATTGACATCCAATCATTGTGCCCATTCGTATACATACACATTCTCGCTCTACATTTTCTGACTTAATGCGGCCTTGACCCATTTACAAAGAAGTTGCATTGACTTTCCTGATTGTTTCTTTTGTTTCATGATTTTTTTTTTACCTAGTTTTAAAAGAAGTAATTGTATTCTCATTTAAACACAGGTATTATTCCATAATGGTTGTGTTCAAAGAAAACCCACGAATTAAAATTGAAAATACTTCTCTATAACAAATACAGTTTGTTAAAGAAAATCACGTGAGACACAAAGTATTAATCCTACATACCACCCTAATCTACTGAATCAACCAGCCACGATAATAGTTCAGTTAGCTACAAAAACAAACCATATGTATGCCCATTTATTAGCAGCTTTTACTCCCTGCTAAATAAGAGGAAAAAGATCTACAATATTGATTTTTATTTTTATATGCAAAAGCTGATTATATAACAGCAAGATCTACAAAAGAAATTGTGCACCAAACAAACCCAAACTGAGTCCAATCATAGGATGGAAATCTGCAAAGTTTAAGGCAGGCACTGCTGCACAATATCCTGAAGATCCATCCTCCTCTGCCAAGGAATTTGATCCATTTTCGGTTTTCCCAAGCGATTACACTGACATGCAGTAGTATGGGTCACTACTCAGAAAATTACTCCTCTTTCCAAAGAAAATGCATAGCTGAGAAAAGTGAGAAAAATTTAATGGTTAAACACCCAAGACACTCCTCACCTACTTGCAGCAAGAAGATACAAGGCAAACATTTGAACATTCTTACTACAAGAAATTGAATATTTAACTAAGGCTTCTTAAAGTTCTTGTGCATGAGATGGGGTAATTATAGCGAGCAAGTTCTTTCTTCTTTTACTCAGTCATAAGCTCAGCATGTTTGGCGAATAACCCCAATCATTTGAACTTCCATTTGGACCTCCTTTATCCACACGATCTTCCCTTTCCGCACAAGAAATGGAATGAATGAGAATAGCAGAAAATTTATATATAAATCTACCTAACCCAAGTTTTTAGAAGACATGTTAGCTAAATACTCAATGCTGCTTCATCTCAGCTTTTCTGTATGGCACTTTAAATTAAGCTCTGTCTGTTTCAAGCCTTTCAAAAGCATTTTAAGCTCAAGTTAGTCATGATGTCTCTACCTGGCTAACTTCCATGGATTGAGTTGAGGATAGAGATGAAGGTATGAAGAAAGAGGTTCAGACCAGGTGATGATGCCGGAATGCCGGCATGAAATTGCTCAAATGCTTACAAATACAGCTTACAAGTATAAATATCATGCTTGTGCTTGGGTGTGTGAGAAAGAGAGACAGAGGGAGGGAGGGAGAAGAGTTCAACGATTTCTGGTTATTCTGTGCAGCATGAAAAGAGTAAGTGAAAGCATTGATATATTGAGTTTACCCAATCAAAAATAGGTCACCCTATTCAACTGGTTTACCCAATCAAAGTCATACACAAAATCTTCCAGTCTTATTGAGATCTCCGTCTAAAATAGATCACCCTATTTAACTGGTGCCAAAACACAAAATGGTCTAAATTTCTTTACATAAAGAACGATGTCATTTTCTTTGCCATTTTAACATCTCTACATAAAAAATGGTTCACCGTTTTTCATCTAGAGTCTAAAATCATCCTTCATGAAAAGAAAAGATCCATCTACAATGTATAAAATTTCACATCATCCAAATTAAACTCGTCAAACCTAATGAATTCACAACACCATGAATAACAACTCCCCTGATCCTAGACCCGAGTCAAGTCTCCTCTGCCTTGTTAGCATGGAAAGCATACAAGACCAAGTTTGCATGCCCTAAGCTGATTTTCTTTCTTCCTTTTTTAAAAATTAAATTAAATAAAATTCAAGAACTCCCTTAGAAGATTCAAACAGCATTTAATTGATACTCTTACATTTTCTCTCCAAAGTCCAAACTAACATAATGATAAATAAAAAAATGCAAAATATCTGAGACTCAACAGTTTAAATGACATATGGATTGGTTAATATAAACTACATAGATCACAAGTAAACCTCATTGAACACTTTCATCCTAATGTGCACGTAATTTCGGTGTGAATTAGGAGGGAAAATGGGCTTTTACCTTAATTTTTTAAAATATCTAGCACAATGTCCCTATTTTGAAACTATTATGCACTGTGTCCCTGTTTTGAAACTCGATTTTTAGAAAATCGAGTTTTAAGTAAGTTTCAATCATCTGACGGGTGCTCCTCCAGCGTGGCAAAAACTTACCTAGAACTCGATAATCATAAAATCGAGTTCTATGGGAAATTATAAGAAACTCGATTTTTTAAAAATCCAGTTTCAAAACAAGGACACGATGCTTAATAGTTTCAAAACAAGGACAATTTACTGAATAATTTTAAAAATAAGGGCAAAAGCCCATTTTCCCCTGAATTAGGTCACTCTTACACAGTTGACATTGTGATGCTTAGAGAGTCTTGCATTTAAGGATAGAGTTGCATTTGCATTGATAGATCAAAGATATGCCCAAGAAGGTCAATGTAAAATATATAAGCAAATCAAAATATCATGGCCCGAACAAATTCATTACAAAAACCAATATGTAATTATGAAAATGATACATACAGAATAAAATGTGCTAATTTTCCAATACAATAGAGGACAGCAAAAGATGGAACTTATCCTTAAGCAAATGAAGTTAGCAATGAACCACTATGAATGAATCCAAATCACAATCAGTACAGGTAAAGAAAAAAGATGGAAGGTTTGTACATACAGCTCTGTTCCGATTAGCTAGCATCCCTAAGTCTTTTTATCAAAACATCCAGAGACTTCTTTTTTGGGTTTTGCTTGGCTCCCCGTGACCCAAAGGTTCCAAATAGCCGATCTGAAGGATCCCTCAACTTTTCTGAAATAGTCACAACTTTCCTGTGGTCCAAAGCGTTATAACTTCTCTCCCTGATTACTGGATTTAGATAATTATCTGGATGATTGCTCAATAGCAAATTAATCAATTGCCTGGACTCAGAAAGCGCCAATTTCAACTGATTTGCATCCCCATCCGAGAAAATAGGAGCTTGATTATCCGCAAATGATTCCAACAACCGAACATCAACATCAATCCCGATGATCGCATTCACATTAAACCTCTTAACTGAATCCCCATATAAAGCTCCCACAATCTTTTCGGATATGTGAGAAAGAACTTCTTGTAAAACCCTTTTAAGTACCTGAGCTGGCAATATCTGCTGAGCAGTAGAAACCAGAGTCTCCAAATATATCATCACCTCATTCACATATTCATTCCCACTTTGCGGTGGCTCATCGGCCATCCAATTCACATTCTCAATCAACGTCATGAACCCATCAACCTTCGCTTTCAACAACCCTGATAGCATATCTTCCGCTGCATCACGGGCTCTACTCAATGGAAACTGTCTCCTACCCCTCTCAGCCATCCTCAAGGGAATCCCTGAAAGCTGTGCAGCATGACGAAAGAAGAAATCACAAGCACGCTCCATGACAGCCATATTCGCCGCCATCTGCATTGCTTGTGAAACCCCATGAACAGCCGTATTGATAAGCTTCAACAAAGCCTCATCTAAAGCCTCACCCAACAACCTATCCAAATACTTCTTAACCATGTCATAAAAGTCCAACTGCCCACCATACGACATGAAACTCACGGAATCCTCAACAAAAGACCTCACAATCCTACAACAATCTGGCACTGTGGACGAAAATGGCGCCACGTAAGGAAATGCAGGAGCAATATCCGACGTTTGAAGCTGAAACGAGAGCACATTCATCGAATACTCGTATTCCTTCTTCATCAACATTTGCTCAAACTTATCAGCCGCAAGTGCCTCCGCTATCTGTTTCCGACAATCCGACAACAACAATTCATGATACTTATCCCTATGTTTACTCAATACATCTAACAAAGCATCAACTGGGTACCCATACCTCCTCAATGTGACGCCTAACAAACTCACGTAGTCCTTAATCAACAACAAATGATTCGCGGTTTGCATCCTAGAAAATTGGTCCTCTAAAACCCCACACATTTTACTCATAGCAGTTTCCCACAAATTCTCAACTTCCATTTTCGAAATCAAACCTCCACTAGTCCTCAAAACTCGATCTTCAACTATGAAAAACCCGGCTATTTGGGCGAAAAATGTTTGATGAGATTCTAGAAATGGAGTCATAGACGATACCTGAAAATCTGAAGTCAATTGGAGCTTCCGATTCTCGAAGTAGTACTGCTTGAACCGGTCCTCGAGCCCTAGGGTTTGGTTTATATGATAAGCTCTGTACAGAGGAGTCAAATCGAAACCACCACTATGACCGTCGTTTCCAAGTCCGTTACTGAGCCCAACGGCGTCGTGTTGGTTGTGTTGATCGTCTTCGTTTTCATCTTCGTCTTGAAGAGCGTAAACACAGTCACGAAGACTAAGCCGACTCTGCTCCTCTGCTTGGCGCTGCTTGATTCGAAGATCCTCTTCGCGCTGACGAGCCGAGGAGGCTTGACCTATGGCTAACTGACCTAAGTTCCGACTCACGACTCGGATCTCGACGAGCCAATCGCCGAACTCTTTGCTCACTAGCCTCTCGATATGCGCGCGAATCTCCGGGATCTTCTTCTCCAGCATTCGCCTGAGCGTAGACGACGGCGTTTTGTCCAGCAACTCGGTCTCGATCGAGTCCAAACACTTCAACGCCATGTAGAAGTTGTTCCGAGACAAGTGGTAGTTCGATCGGGAACAGATCTCGATCAAGCGGACACAGGTGGAGATTGAGCCGAGGGCAAGATTGACATTCTGCAACACAGTTCGCGACTCGAGGAACGAGTCGAGCGAGTCGAGAAGCGGTCCGGCGACGGACTGGAGCTTGGAGTTGGAAGTGGAGAGAGAGGATTTGAGCGAATCGACGTCGGAGAGGAGAGACTTGAGGTCGTCGACGGCGAGGATGAAGTCCTGGTAGTGAGCTTTGCAGACTTCTTCGATCTCGGACTCTTTCGAGCGAGCGAAGTGGCGGAGGTGGAGGAGGAGAGTCTCGGGCTTGCCCGATGTGAAGGCCTTGCGGATGAAGGGTCCTATGTCCTCGTTGTTGCAGATGGCGGAAGAGAGGAGGAGCTGGTCTAGCTTGTCTGCTGAGTCGCCGCTTCCGTTATTAGTTGCGGTGGTTTTGGTGCCTGTGGCGGTGTTTGGCGCCACTTTCCGGCGTGACTTCGTGGACTGCATCGTAAGTCGTGTGGTGGTTGAGACTTGAGAGAGAGAGAGAGAGAGAGAGAGAAGGGGGGAGAGTTCTAGCAGTTGGGCTATTTGGAATTTTGGACAACAGGTTTAGATTAGTTGGATTTTTTTAGTCTTTATAATTATGTATCACGGTGATGAATGGTAACAATTTGGTTAAACCAATTAAATATTGTTTATTCTTCTCAAAAAAAAAAAATTTGAATATTATTTTAACAGATTGTGGATAGAGTTGTATCAATTTGGTAAATTCAAAAAAATTTAAAACCAATATCAATATTTTTGTTACAAATTGAATAAATAAAGTTCTTTTTAATAATTAGATTGTAAAGAAAGTTATAAACTCATCCATGGTGTCAAGTTGTTTTAGGCTTAATTAAGGGTTTATTTTTTGGGACAAATTATCAAGGGGATTCAAGTTCAACTATCACAGTGAATTTCACAAACAAAATATATTCAGTGGTTATTGGACGACTACATAGAAATGGTATTAAATTGTTACTCCTATTATGATTTCTTGCTTTATTACTTAGTTTGATAAGATAATTTAAACTTAAAATTTTTGTTGTTGAAAATATCAAAAAGTGTCAAATGTCAACCAATTGAATTAAAAAAAAAAAAACTTTTAATTATTTTAATAAAGTTTGATAGTGTAATTTATTTTGCTTCCAAAAAAAAAAAGTTAGATATAAGTATGGTTATAATTAAAAATATAGTAATATAATATATTTTTATCAATCCCAAAAAATTAAAAACCCTTAACCATGCAGGTATACACACACTTTCTATTTATCACTTTTGTTATCAACTTTGATTCTTACTAATAGAACACTTAAATTTTCGTAAGATGTGTATGATTTTTTAAGTTTTAATTGACTTGTACGGTAAATGTGGACAAAGATAATATTAAACCAAATTTCAAACTCTAATTAATAATTGAAGGAACAAATCAATACTTAATGGTTTTCTCTATTTATTTATTTAATTACTTGTTTTTCATAATACGGATTTTTTTATTATTAAATTGACGAAAAGGACACTGAGAATATGAGAGATTGAATGAGGGTATTTGACAAAGGAATTGGGATGGGGATTCGATTATTGATTGTTGGGGGACGGCGGTTGGACCGGGCGGGGCAGGCGTGTAGTATTTGGGTTGACGAAAAGTGAAGAATGTGGAAGAATATTCTGAATCTGAAAGTGAATTTCACTTTTACTCGCATATTGGCCGTATGTAAAACTGTAACAGTAAATTTTGGAGGAGATCTAGGAAACGTACGTAAAGTTGTATTAGCCAACTGTGACTTCGTTAACATTGGGCCTAGATCTTTGCTTGCCTTGTATATGATTACAAGGATAGTACCGTTAGGACAGTCATTACAGACTTACAGTTTTTTTTTTAATTAATAATTTGAAAAGTAGAAGGGCGGATGAAAATATAATGTCGGGATAAATGCCCAAAATCATATATTGGGATTTGGAATTTGTCCGAAAATGTTGACAGGTACAGTGACGGTTCCAGAAATTTTGTTGATGAGGGTCATTAAAAAATTTAAATTAAAAAAAAAATTAATAAAAAGAGAACTTGAATATATCGAGTTAAAGACAAAAAAAAAAAAAAAATACATTAATTTTTACAATTTCCTTCTACAAGTTTTCAATTTTTGAATTGTTATATGATAGTTCATTACAAGTATTTATTGCCAATATGGGTAGCTATGACCATTTTATTTTGTTAAGTTTGTCTAAATTTTTATTTTTATGTAATTAATATTACATATTTGTCATTGTTTTTATAAAAATATTTTAAACTAAATGATTAAACTCAACTCATTGGCTCTATATTAATTATTGACACACACAACTACACTCATTCATACATAAAATAATTCACTAATTGTTTACTTAATCAATTAAATGCTTGAATAATCACTAACTTTGCAATTTTTTTCTTGAATTTTTCTACAAAAAGTTATTATAACATGATAACTATACACACTCATGTAACAAATCCTCTCTATTTCCTAATTTTTAAATTATATAAAGTTATATTATATTTATATTGTACACACAGACATCCACGTACACATCATTATTTACAGAAATGATATTATTAAAAAAAAAAGTAATGCACACAATTAATATTAGACACACTTATACACATATAATAAAAATTTATAATAAAAAATGACATTTACAATTCACAAACACTTACTCTTACTTTAGAGTAAAAAATACTTGTAATAAGAGTGTATAAAATTTAAGTTAAGCTGTGCAAAAATATTTTTAAGAAAAAAATTAATGTATTAAACTAAAAATATATTTTATATATATATATATATATATATATTTTTTTTTTTTGAAGTCAGGGGGTTCATTTGAACCCCCTGAACAAAGAGTAGAGCCGCCCGTGGACAGGTCTGAGAATGGACAAATAGTTATGAGAGAGTTCAATTTAGAGTCTCATGAATAAGGAATGAGTGGAAGGCCGTTTGAGGAGGAACTCCTCCTCGAATATGATAAATACAACTCGAAATATGTATTCCAGCAATCAAAGTGGCATTCCAAGAAGCTCCAGTGATAGGGACGTGCCTCATGAACATACGAGAAGGAAGGGAGTCCGAAAATATCTATGGAAAAGCTGCTACCACCGCATTAAATACACTATAGCTACTTTTCTGGCCGTATTTATGTAGAGAAGACCCCTGAACAGTGTTGTCTTGACTACTACAACTCACAGAAAGTTAAAGAGGGTGTCTAATGGGACAAACACTCAAGTAAGGACTCAAATGATCAACAAGTGTAGGATCAGGATGGTTCAAGGGGAACTATATAATGTAAGAAACCCACCATAAGGAAGGGATCAAAAAAATAGAGAAAGAATATTGTAGCAATCAAAATTGTACTTGTACCCAATTGTTATTAATTTATATGACAAAATACCTCATCGGATAGTGAATTCATTCAGCTCTATTTTCCTTATTTTTGCTTGATCATCTTTTAAATTTATACTAGCTGTTGTCAAATTCATTAGGGCCTAGTTCTCCAACCCACTCTCTACAAATTTATTATACTGGGCTCACTGGGCTAAAATCTCATACATCTTAGGCTTGGGCTGCAAAACGTGTCCCTACATATACCTTTCCAAATTGCATTTTCTTTTAACATATTATATTCTCTATTATTTTTTTAAGAGGTCAAGACACTAATTAATTTTTGGTATAGGTGAGAATTGAACTTCAGATTTCTTATTTAACCATTAAAAATTTTACCAATTGAACTATTTGGAACCCACATATTTTCTATGATCTAAATATGAGTCATGAAATTAAAATGTTACATAATTGGAGCTATAAATTTGTACATTGTAGAACATGTAATAACTATTATATTATATATCCCTACAATATTCTCTGTGCTAATACCTTTCACAAATGAGAAATTGTTGAAGAAATCGTTGCAAATGGAACAAGTGGCTACAAATCTCAAGCCAAAATCATTGCAAAGCTAAAAATCTCATTCTTAATTTATTTTTATTTTTTTAGTAAAAGATTAGGAACTTTATTGAATAGTAAAGCAACAATACATCAAGGCCCAAAAACTGAAGATCCTCAAAACCAACATGGGTCTCAATAAACACAACCAATTTATAAGCTACAAAATTAGCAACAGCACCATCAACAAATACACGTTGACATGAGTGAAACTGGGAATGGAGCAGCCTAATATCTTTAGGTAGATGTCCATAATAAGTTGTAGGATTAAGGCCTCTACGTACAACCTTAATTGAAGCACAATCGTCCCATTCCTCACAATATTAATTATGCTAAGTTGCAGACAAAAACTCAAACATCCACATCAGGAAAAAACATAAGCAACCATTCGGTTTCTAAAGACAGACAATCTACCACCGTGCACCCTTGATGCGGTGGTCACTCTACAAGTATAAGTACTTGTGGGATATGGGAGGTAAGGGTTGGGATTCAAGTTTTTAGGAGGGAGTTTCACACACATATACACTTAGATTACATTAAAATAGAAATTCTATCTTGTAAAAAAAAAAAAAAAAAAAAGATAGACAATCTACCTAAAGCTCCTACCCTCAATAACTAAGCCATGCTCGTCATGAATTAGAAACCCATAAGCTGTATATATTAATAGCTCCGCCATTGCTCTTTGTTGCCAAAATTGGCCACCTTGATGATGAGGGAATCGGTTGCCAAACTACTAAAATCATCACCACCTCAATGATGAGAGAATCAAATTGCCTCCGCCACTACAAATGCAAGCTTCAATTCAAGAGTCCCTTGGAGTACCCGTGGTCAAACAATACAAGAAGTATTTGGGATTACCAAGTTTCATAGGGCGAAAAAAGAAGGACAACTTTGACAATATCAAGAAAAGAGTGTGGAAAAAGTTTCAAGGGTGGGAAGGCAAACTCCTATCACAAGCAGGGAGAGAAATTTTAATTAAAGCAGTGGCTCAAGCACTACCTACATACACTATGTCATGTTTCAAACTACCGGTTACTCTTTGCCATGACATTGAAAGCTCTCATTTGAAGATTCTTTTGGGGCCAGCAGGGAGATAGTCGAAAGGTGCATTAGGTAAGGTGGGAAGAACTATGTAAGCCAAAGGAGCAAGGATGGGTGGGTTTCAAGGATTTGTCACGCTTCAATGATGCATTGCTCGCTAAACAAACTTGGCGACTCCTACATGATAAGTCCGCACTATTTTACCAGATTTTTAAAGTGAGAATTTTCCCACATTGTTCGATCATGGAAGCCACTTATCCAAGCTCGGCAACCTATGCATGGAAGAGCATTATAAAGGGGAGAGATGTGACTAAGAGTGGAGCAATTTGGAGAATTGGAGACGGGAAGTCAGTTCATATTTGGGGGGGATAGGTGGCTACCCCAAAAACATTCACCATTGGTTTTATCTCCACATGTAGGCGGGCTGGCTGAAGCTAAAGTCAATAGTTTGATAGATGAAGATAGAAGATGCTGGAGGATGGAATTAGTTGATGAAACATTGTTGGACTTTGAGGCAAAGGTGGTGAAAAGCATTCCCCTCTACGTTACTAAGTAAGCCGATGAATTAATTTGGCCTCAAAGTGCTAATGGTGCTTCCACGGTCAAGACGAGATATCGGTTCCTGCAGACAGAGTACCAGAACCAACAACTGGGATAGTCCGAACCTCTGATGCTTAAGCCTCTGTGGAAAGGGATATGCAGTCTCAATGTACCAAGCAAAGTGAAGAACTTAATTTGACGAGCTTCAAAAAATTCCCTCCCTATAAAGCAAAACTTAGTTAGATGAAAGGTTCTTAGCGAGGACTACTGTGATCATTGTCAAACGCAACATGAAGACACTCTCCATGCCCTCTATCTCTGCTCGAATTAGAGGAAATTTGGCTCCCAGTACAAGCATGGAATCAACGCAATCTATGGCGAACGAAGAGTTTTGTTGACCTCATGGGATGTATTTTGGCGGAGAACAAGGACCTGGACCTGTTTGCTATGGTAGTGTGGGTTGTATGGAAGAGAAGGAATGACGTGAGGGTAGGGAAAGGTTGTGAAACTCTCCTAAATCTTGTGCAGCAAGCTTGCAGTAGGTTAAAGGACTTTTTGCTGCATAATAATGCAGATGTGGAACCCTTTGGAAGACCTCCAACTCAGTGGCAACCCCAGCACACAAACAGTACAAAATTAACTTTGATGGGGCACTTTTCAAGGGAGAGAATCAGGCTGGAATAGGGGTGGTAATCAGAGACAGCGAGGGGCAGGTGATGGTGTCCTTGGCACATCGAATCCCCCTGCCCAAGACAACCATAGAAGTTGAGGCGTTGGCAACAAGGCGTGCAATGGAGTTGGCTCTGGAAACTGGCCTTAATAAAGGAGTTTTGGAGGGTGACTCACTGATCCTCATGAACGCTCTAAAATCAAATTCTCACAGCCTTTCACAATTTGGTCACATTGTCAATGATATACAGTACTTAGTCTCTCAGTTCTCCATTATTTCTTATTCTCATGTAAGGAGGCATTGTAATACTGTAGCTTACTCGCTTGTGAGGCGAGCAATTTCTTTTTCTTCATTAAAAGTTTGGATGGAAGATGTACCACCAGAGATTGCAGATGTACTTCAGGTTGATTTTCATAGCCATAGTTAATAAAAGTTTGTGATGTGGATTCTCAAAAAAAACAAAAAAAACAAAAAAAAAAAAAGTTTGAGTTGTAAATGACTTGATTTGAGAGAGATCTCATGATTTTATTGTTTGATAGCCCGAATTTATTTATTCAATATTAAACTCAAATTATTGTTTTATTTAACAATTATTCATTAATATTTAAACATTCAAGTCTAGCTATCAAAACTTGATTTTGTGATATCTTTTGATCGGACAATCTAATTGGGCCCATGACATATCGTTTTGATTGTTAAATTCTCTAGATTGATTTGATCAAAATTAATTAAAAAAAAAAAAATCTACGGATCAAATTACAATTTTTCCCTTGGGAAGTAAAATTACAATTTTGTGCCAAGATGAGATTAAACAAAGATCGTAAAATGTTTATAGGCATGAACAAATTTTAATCATGAATATAGTCAAAATTTGGTTTTAGAATAAAATGAATCATTATTTTCAAAAAGATTAATTGACTTTATACAATAATTATGCCAAAAATCATTAGTGAGCTGCACAGTCCTCATGTGCTCTAGACAAAATCTGCGAAACAGAAATAAAGAAGACCTTGCAGAGAGTACCGATGTGGTACCGGCTAAATACCCTTTGAAGGTTAAGTTAGAGAGAATTTCTACAACAAGAGTGCTAGAGCTGGGAGAATTACGCGTACTTTGGTTTGTGAGGGATTTGTGGTTTTTATAGTGGTATAGAGTTGGCCTTCATTTCTTGATGGATAAGGTATTTCCTTGTAAAGAAGATCCTCTTCAGTGCTCACATATCGTGGGATTTTTTCCTTGTAGAGATTCTGAACATGAGATGCAAGACATTTCTATATTAGATTTCTTAGAACCACTTAGGCCACGTGGCTTTACTACCCGTCTCCCTTGTGTATGTCCGTCTTATTGGAATCCATCCACTACAAAGAATCCGTCCGTCTTACTTGAGTCCGTCTACTTCAAAGAATCCGCCCGTCTCCGCCTTTCTATCTGAGACATAATTCTCTCTACCAATTCTTTGACTGTTAGGCTATCTAGACCGTCTCTTTTGGCAACACCATCACTTATGACTAACTCAATTGATTGGATTCGTCTACCTTGGGGTTTATCCCTACCATACAATAAAAGAGAAATTGTTGTTAAATTTAATACATAATCAACTTGGTTTTTCAAAAGAATGTAAGAGGATTGGTTTAAATCATATTGAAGAACAATAATTTTTATTTATATTTTTGTTAACATTGAGTAAGTGTTAGTTTTATTTTTTATACATTAATTAAGCATAATAAAAAATATATTCTTCATTTTTTAATTTTATTCACTGTGTGTGTGGATTCTCCAAAAAAAAAAAAAAAAAAAAGGAATTTTTTTCACTGTGTGGAGTTACTACCCCAGGTTAGGGATAAGGAAAACCTCATTGACAAACACTGCTACTTCAAATCAAGCACATGATCCGGATCCTTCAAATCAGTCCAAAATTAAAACCACGTGTACGGCTAAAGATCAGACTCCATCATGGACCTGAGCACACAGAAACCAATCTTTTGAAGAACCAAAACCCTAGCTCCCTCCCTAAAAAGCGAACTCCCTTCACATTTTTGGTCAGTGGCGCCGAGCTTCAGCACCAAAACCCTCATCACCAGCCATGGTTCGTATCTCTTCACAAAACCCACATCACCATTTTCTTCCTTTACTCGTTTTCACGTTTCTTCTGTGTTTTTCAGGGTATCGATTTGGTCGCCGGTGGTAAGAGGAAGAAGAAGATCAGGACCGCCCCCAAATCAAATGATATTTACCTCAAGCTCCTCGTCAAGGTCCTCTCTCTCTCTCTGCATCTCTATATATGTATGTATGTATGTATGTATGTTTGTGGTTATGGAGGATTTGATGTGTGGTTGACACGTGTACGGTGGATCTGTGATCAGCTGTACCGATTTCTGGTGCGGAGGACCGGGAGTAAATTCAATGCGGTGATACTGAAGAGGCTTTTCATGAGCAAGGTCAACAAGCCACCTCTATCTCTCTCCAAGTTGATTCGTTACATGGAGGGCAAGGTAACATTTTTATAGGTTCTGTTTGGTTGCTAAGAAAAACCGAGGAGACTCTCTTAATTGGTTTTCAATTTTGCTATATTTGAACGAGGACTGAACTGGGTTTGCGTTTTTGTGATGTAAAATTTAGTGTTGTGTTGATTGGAATTGTTTCTGCGTTTGGGATTTATATGGTTTTTTTTTTGGTTTGGTTTGGTTTGTAGGAGGGTAAGATTGCTGTGGTTGTTGGGACCGTGACCGATGACATTAGGGTGTATGAGGTCCCAGCAGTGAAGGTTACAGCCCTGAGGTTCACAGAGACTGCAAGAGCTAGGATCGAGAAGGCCGGAGGAGAATGCTTGACATTTGATCAGCTGGCTCTAAGAGCTCCTCTTGGTCAGAACACGGTATGCGGTTTGGGATTTATTGTTGTACCATCTTAACTAGTTTTGCTGTCTGTGCTTTGTTGGTAGTTGATAATTGGTAGTTTTTTCTTTTGAAAACTTAAAATAAACCTAAATATATATTAATTAATTGATTGTCGTTTCCCCACCACTGTGTCGTGTCCTAATTTTTCAAGTTTTTGTGTCGTTGTGTCTCGTAACTATGCATCTTAGCTGAAGAATCTACCTTTCACCTGTTTCACGTGTAATTTCCGTAGGTCCTCCTTAAATTTTGTTGTCCATTTGTAGTTCTAGGTTTGATGTCAAATGTTTATGGTGTTTAATAACTTTGTATTGGGTTGTTTGAACTTTTGAGGAAGTTTTGGACAGGAACATGAAAGATGTAGTTATTTAGTTGTTTTTGCATTTGTAACTTGAAAGATGCAATTTTCCGTAGAATACAATTTCTTGTTCTTCTATATATATGACAGCTGGATGGTCCCATTTGGTTTTGGTTTCTAGAATCTGTGTCGGGGCTGAATAGATACCTATTGACTCATTTGCCCATGCATAGGATTGCTGGGAAAGTTTAATAATGTTAAAACTTTAAAGCTGAATTGAAACTATAATCTTATTGTATGAAATGGGGCTGCACAGGGATCTCTTTTTTGTTGACAATTCTAAACGTCTCTGATCTGCAGTTGAAGGCTGAAAAATATTTGGAGTACACTTATATTTTTGTGCTTGTTGTATGGTTTGGCTAGTTTAAGCTGAAAGAAAAAGGATCGTTGGAGGACATGATGGGTCTGTAAAAAATTTGTGAACTTGTCTATTTGGATAAAAAGCTGGGTGGGTTCTACTGGAAGCTCATAGAACTTAATTAGTCTAATCTTAAACAAATATAAATATATAATGGATATGCTTATCAAAATTTATCCAATCTTATGGCTTACATTCACTGATTTCATCCTTTTCAAATCAAGGCATTTTTTCTTTTTACATTTCCTTTTTGGTTATGTGAGAGTAATCAGTAATGGTTTGGAAAATGATCAAAGTAATATGATGCAGGTTCTCCTTAGAGGTCATAAGAAGCGCGAAGCTGTGAAGCACTTTGGACCTGCTCCTGGTGTGCCACACAGCCACACAAAACCCTATGTACGTGCTAAAGGAAGGAAATTTGAGAGGGCTAGAGGAAAAAGGAACAGCAAGGGCTTCAGAGTTTGAGTTGTTAAACACATGCGTAAACACAATTTTACTTGCCAAATCTGTTCGAATTGTGTTGCAATTGTGGTTCCGTTTTTATGTCTTTTTCATCCTCACTATGGATCAGTTATCTCTAGAGTTTTCTTTTTGCCTTTCCCTTTTTTCATATGGATATCTTTTCTATTTAGAATTATAATCGTTTGGATTTGAAATTTTTATTGGGTACTTTTTTAAGTATAGTGGTTCTAAAACATGATTCTTGAATAGTTTTAATCTGAGATTATTCTAAATTATCTACGAGTCATGCAATCAAAACACAATTTTGGAATTATTTGATCTGTGGGTAGCTGATGTTGCCTTAAATAATTGAGTGGACTCTGGTAAACACTTTTGTTTAAATTCAGAATAGCCCATTTCAGTTCTCCCTTAGAAACAGTTTCTATGCCAAGGGCCGGAGGTATCTTTTTAAACAGTACTAGGTCAACAAGTGTATTTTGATAAATATATGAAACTGTAGAGCTTTCGAGGTATTTGATTGTTGCTTTGTTAGTTATGGATGTAAGCATCTCTTTGTAAAAGACATGGACAGGGAGGACTGAAACAGCCATTGTGATCTATCTTGGTGTTATCTATTTATATTCTTTTAGGTTAACAGGTGCTTTGGAATATAAACGATATGTGTTTGGTTTGTTGGCTTGTTGCTGATGTTGGTAGTGATTATAAAGCATCCCATGATGGCCCAATGAGATATATCTTTGTTATTGCTTGGTCCATTTAAGGGGTGAGGGGTGAGTAGAGTAAAATAGAATTGACCTTAAATTATTTTATTTTTAGCTAACTTTACTCTCTCTCTCTCTCTCTCTCTCCAAATGGGCTCTTATAATCACAAATGATTGAGACCTGAAAATGGCGTTTCTAGATAACTAGAAATCAGTAGCTCATATTGTCCTACTTCAAATGTGTGCGTGCCTAATCACATCCTTGACAGCAAAGTAACAACTGCA
Organism: Quercus aquifolioides; assembly: GCA_019022515.1. Lineage (NCBI taxonomy): Eukaryota > Viridiplantae > Streptophyta > Magnoliopsida > Fagales > Fagaceae > Quercus > Quercus aquifolioides. The sequence continues at coordinate 31,764,753 of CM032336.1, forward strand.
AATAACAAATCTAGGCCTAGTATTGGATTTTGTGTTTTCTATCACTCATCGCTCAAAATTTGTGGGTCTCACGCATGCTACACTTGTTTGGATTTGTTTTTAATTTTTATTTTCGTCACTCAAAACTCACCAAAATGAGTTATGAGTGGGTGAAAATGAAAAAAAAATGGTGTTTTTGAGTTATGGCAATAGGAGTCTTTTGGCTGAATATTGTTGAATTTAGATTTATTTGCGTTATGAGCACTGTTTCAACTTATTTGGGAAAATGAGGAGAGAGAGGGAATTTCGGCAACATCGTTGCCGAAATTTCAACAAAAGTATGAGAGAGAGAGAAAAAGTGGGAGAGAGAAAATGTTGAATTTTGGCAATGGTATTATCGAAATTCTTACTGCCCAAAACGAAATAGGGGGAAAAAAAATTTGTGCCTATTGTGGCAATGCCATTGCCGAAAATGGGAGGGAAAAAAGAAAAAAAAAAGGTGATTGCCGAAATCTGGGAGAAATTAAAAAAAAATATAATGTGCTACGCACACAATATTTTTACAACAAATCACAGGTAATTAGTTGTTATTAGTTCAAATTTAAATTTAACACTGAGATTATTTTTTTAATCCAATAATAATAATAATCAGTAACAACTTGCCACTTAGAATTTGTTGTAAAAATATTGTAAAAATTGTGTACAATTATCATTTCTCAAAAAAAAAAAAAAAAAGTGTAATGGCTTTGTGGCAATGCCATTGCCGAAAATGTTGGAAAAAAAAAATTGTGGCACCTTTTTTTTTTCCCCATATTTTCGGCAATGGCATTGCCATAAAGTCATTACACTTTTTTTTTTTTTTTTTTTTTGAGAAATAATAATTGCACACAATTTTTATAATATTTTTACAACAAATTCTAAGTGGCAGGTTGTTACTGATTATTATTATTGGATTTAAAAAGTAATCTCAGTGTTAAATTTAAATTTGAACTAATAATAACTAATTACCTGTGATTTGTTGTGAAAATATTGTGTGCGTAGCACATTATATATATATTTTTTAATTTCTCCCAGATTTTGGCATCCACTTTTTTTTTTTTCCTCCCATTTTCGGCAATGGCATTGCCACAATAGGAACAAATTTTTTTCCTCCCTATTTCGGCAATGCCATTGCCACAATTGCTTCCCGGTCAGCGTTTTGGGCAGCAGGAATTTCGGTAATACCATCGTCGAAATTCAACATTTTCTCTCTCCCACTTTTTCTCTTTCTCTCTCATACTTTTGTTGAAATTTCGGCAACGGTGTTGTCGAAATTCCCTCTCTCTCCTCATTTTTCCAAATAAGTTAGAACAGTGCCTATAACGCAAATAAATTCCGGACTCAGCAATATTCAACCAAAAGACTCATGTCAATAGAGTTATGGTGACATTTTTGTTATTCCACTCATCAATTGGGGCCCACGATCAATGTGCCAGCCACTTTAGTCCCCCAACGGCTCTCTCTCAATCTATACCAGACCTCACCGTCATTCACGACCCTCCTTTTATTTTCTTCCTCTTATCTTCCCAACCCTCTTCCCAAGCTGTTCCTTTCCTCTTTCCATACCCACTAGTACATGAATAACAAATTTTTTTACATTAATCACAACCAAAAATGGCATTCAAATACAAAATTTCAATGTACAAACTCTAAAAAAGATCATGGCAAACACGAACAAAAGGATCCAACATCAACTATCACTACCACATGCGCTTTACAAATTCGCTACCCACAAACAATGTTTATAAGATTATGTATTCACCAAGGAAACAATGTTTATGGGTTTTTTGATTTTGGCGTTATTTGATTTTTACAAACAAAATCAGAATAAGAATCAATTCAGGGAGAGAGGTAATCCAAGGACACCTAGATTAAATAGTTGAATCCAAAGAGACTCAGGTCAGATCGAAGGGGGAGCTCAACTGGGTTGTTCACCAAATCCAAATCCTCTGAAACCAACCAAAAAAAGACAAAACACAACAGGCCAGCCGTGGGTTGGAACTTCGATGAGGTTTGATGAAAAAACACAAAGAGAGGGAGAGGCCCAATCGAATTGTAGTGGCCGGTGAGGAGAGGGGGTGGCTGACCTTGGTGGTTGGCCATGAACGAAGCTTTGAAGGAGCTTCTTGGGTCTGACTAGAGAGAGAGAGTCTAAGAGATTAGGGAAAGAGCAGAGAAATGAGAAGAAGTAGTCTGGCTATAGAGAGAGAGTTTGAGAGATTAAAGAAAAAAAAGTGAAAGGAGAAGAAGAGACTTTGAACACAGTCAGTCCATGGGTCCTACATAAAGTGAAAATATTTGAGTTTTTAGAAGGAAAACTCTATTGGATTTATGAGCCAAACAGAGATGAGTCTTGGAGGTTTTCAAGTTAAAAAAATGAGTTATATGATGATGAGTTTTGGGTGATGAGTGATGAGATATGACTCACTCTCAAATCAAACATGGATTATTTTAACAGAATGTGATCATATTAGTTTAACAAGTTACATGATTCGTTTAAAACTACATATAAATACACGTGGAATGCTTATATTACCTAAAGATCTCAAGATTACATTATTGATAATAAAAAATTAATGCTAGAGCTTTTGTTCTGAATTTAGCCTAAAAATAGCATGTGATCATATTATGTGAAGACATTGCTCGCTAAAAATAGCACATGATCGTATTATTTTAACAAGTTACATGATTCATTTAAAACTACATGTGGACTACTTATATTACCTAAAGATCTCAAGATTACATTATTGATAATCAAAAACTAATGCCAGAGCTTTTGTTCTGAATTTACCCTAAAAAACGCAAAGCTTAATGTTGGTTTTCGAGATAAAGATATATAATTGTTATTGACTCTGCAATATTACATGCTTATTTAATTTTCAAGCGACAAGTAAACAGAAGCACATGACGTGGCCCAAACTTAAGAAGACTAATATCAATCAGACACATAATTAGCACGCCTAAGCAGGGTGAAGTATCAGTTGCACATAGAAACATACAAGAATTTAGCGTGCTAAATAATATGGCTAATGACAATTAGAACTTCTTGATAAATTCATGGATGTGTGCATTGACCTCCTCTGGCCTTTCTTGATTGATAAAGTGGGCTGCTCCTTCAATTACAACTGCATCTTGCAAATTTGGCACCAATTTCTTGAAACCACCACTGTGAATATATTCCTTTACACCTGGGATGCTATACGTGAGGTCCAGGTCGCCCACAATGAACTTTACAGGCACTTTGATCTGCAGTCCGGTCCATGGTCCTGTGAGCTCCCAGGATCTACAAGAAGAGAAAATTGTTAATGTTTTTATTGTTTCAAGCAAATAGATTCTCTCGTAGATGCTAATCTCAATATCAAAATCGTTACCCAGAAATTTTTTTGGTTTTGTTCAAAAGTCAGTGGAGATAAAAAGTCTTACTCATATGACTATATACTACCCATATACATTGTACATAATATACTGCTTTCAAAATCAAACAAGCATGAAACATACAGCTTCATAGCTCGATAATAATTCAATCCTCCAGTGAAGCCTGTCTTGTTAAATATGTTGGCATAATAGTTAATATTTTCTTCTGACAACCAAGAGGGCAAGGTCTCTGGAGTTTTAAGTAGACCACTAAATCCAGTTTCTTTAGGAATGCGTGGAGGACTTGGATCGTTATTTGAAAGAACATTCTTAAATAGTAGTGCAGTATCTATGCTAGCAAAATCCTTTTCGGCCTCTCCAGGTTCCTGCAGGAGAGAATTAAATAACTTCATGTAAGAATCAAGATGAGTTACATATAGAAGATTGAAAAAAAAATAAAGATCTGAGAATCATGGCAATGACTTATAATTAGTATACTTTTAATAAAATTTAAAGACAAACAAATAAAAGATAATTACAAGGGGAAATACACAATTCAATTCTAATTCTGGAATAAATTACCGATTGTCCCAAAATTTTAAACCCTTAGAGAATGTCAAAATGATGAATTTATTAAACAATTAACCAAAAAGCCAAAAAAGATAAAAAATTTCAATTAACCAATATTCTCAGACAGTATATCAATTTTCTAGTGTGATTATTAAGATTAAATGGATATTAAACCATTCTTTTAAGAGAGTTTTGACAATTTTTATTAAGCATAGTAGATATCAAAGAAAGTCAAGACTTTAATTTAGAACGGCAAAAGTGTATTTTATGCACTATTTAAAAAATTGGTACGATCAAAGAATCAGTAAAGGAAGTGGTTGATGTCATATATAATTTAATTAATAATTTTTAAATTATAAAAATATAATGTGTTGTCAAATTTTTTTTTTTTTTTTTTTTTGAGAAACCATCATCTGAATTGATAAACTGAAATCAGCCAATATCGGCTAAAAGTACATCATTGACTTGTGGTGGAACATCCTCCGTCCACACAGAGAAATCAACAATATCTTTCGCAAATTTTGCTAAAGAATTAGTTGTGTATATTTAACTTTGATAATGTTAATAATTTTTTATAATTTTATTAATGTTAATAATTTTAAGCACAACTTATATAATGAATATTATTTAAATATTAAAAGTAATCTGCTAGGTATGTTTACAAATATTGTTAAAACTCTAAAGAGGCATCACACATACTAGACTCCAAAAAAAAAGTGGTACCAGAAAAAGGAAAAGAATCCAATTTGACCGATTCTTTGATGTACCGGTTTTTTAAAAGTGAATTATGACATTTACTTCTTCCAGCCACTATTGTCCAACTCCCACTCCATCAGAAATCAGAATCCAATTTGACAATTCCTCATAACCTTTCATTCGTGTCTCTCTCTACTTTGTCACTTTCTCTGCAAAGCCCGTTCATCTCTCTGCAACAAACAATTCGAAGTTCAAACCAAAACACCTTCCTCCCCGGCTCCACCCTTCTCATGTTGCTTCTCTTACCTCCCCAAATTTTATTCAACCCACAGATCTCTGAAAGTTTCACCAAATCTTATTCACCACAGATCTAAGATTTCCCAAAATGAGGAAGAGAAATCCCTCAATCCCCTCGTACACTTGGACAAAGTAACTGCATGCTGCATCAATTAGAGAGTAAAACTGTAAAAGTGAATTACCTGAAACCTGTAAACGTAGAAATCATCGCCAAGCAAAGCCCTTAATTCCTCCACAGGATTTAGAGCCGGGTTCCTAGGAAACCACACCACACTCATGTTAACCAGTGCTTTGATTCGGTCAGGCCTGAACAAGCAGAAATTCCAGGCTACTATAGCTCCCCAGTCATGGCCAACCAAGAAGACCTGGTCGATACCCAGATGGTCGATAAGGCCAACAAGGTCACCGACGATGTGAAACACGGTGTAGGAGGCGGCGGAGGGCGGAGCATCAGTGTCACCATATCCACGGAGGTCAGGGGCAATGCAACGGTAGCCATGGGAAGAGAGGGAGAGAAGCTGGTGGCGCCATGAGTACCAAAGTTCGGGGAAGCCATGGAGGAAGAGAATCACTGGACCTGTCCCTATTGACGCGACGTGCATGTTAATGCCATTTGTGGTTATGGTTGTGTGTTCTATCTTTTCCATCGATTGTCCACTCTCTAATCTCTATGTGAGGCAGAGAGTGTAGCCGTGTAGGTTGGGTGTTCCTTTTTTTTATAGCTTTGAGTTGGTGCCTCACTAGAAAATGAGAAGGTGGTTTTTTTGGAGGCTTCAGTTCAGGCTATTTATCTAACTGATCTGGTTCCGGTTTGACTTTTTAAAAAGATTATAAGACAATAAAATAATGCCGATGCATTATGGACGCATAAGTTGAATTGGACAGGTTGGGATGTGGAGATTATAGGACAAAATAATAATGCCAATGCATTAAAAATGCATAAGTTGTATCGAATACGTTGAGATACGGACTGGACAGTCTGTATCTCAATATCTCAATGTGTCCAGTGTATTAATGTACTGGACACAACTGAGTCTTTACATTGTTGATATATTAAACAACTGAGTCTTTACAGTCTGTATTAACCATTTTATTAAACAAAAACAAAAAGAACACAAAAAAGGTGAGAGCTTGTCACCATCTCTGTTAATCACCTGAGCCATCAAGCTAGAAAGACCCTATAAGTAAACTAGAAAGATTGTCCAATTTATCAGAGCTGCCCATTTGGCCCAAAGGGCAGGGCAGGAGAGTTAGCCTAATATACAAAAGAAAAAGATTGTCCTAACTTGATAAGAAAGTATGCATCCCGTCACACTCGGAACTCAACTAGAAAGCTCAGTCTGGACTACAACTAGACCAGTTAATTATTGGCAACTTAGAAACAGGAGCAAAACTAATTGATTTTTAACCGATATAGACAAAAAATGTAGGAGAATATATCAAACCAAGCCAAGCAAGCACGCCCTGGGTCAGCAACAGGGGTGTAGTCAGGGGCGGAGCCAGGATTTTTTGTTTGGGGGGGCCAAATTTTTTTACTAATATATTAGTCTTGAGTCAAGATAAACAATCACACACATGCGTAAACGCACATACACAAATATAAACATTAATATTTTGATACTAGAGTAGGTCATAATTTATGAATATATTGTGAATAAAATTAATAACTTTCACATATGTATATTCGCAAGATAATTTTTTAGGAGAATTTATCATCTTTTAAACTCCAATACTATACAAAGATATTAAACATGTACAAAAAACGAATTAGAAAAAACAAAAACTATCTTGTCTCTATAACTTCTAGACTAATTGACAAATTCTATTAGTTTTTAAGAGCATCATTGGACTAACTCAAACATTTGGGGGACTAACTTGTACAAAAGCAGTCTAGTTTGATCTATATATATATTTTTTTTATGAGCAGTCTAGTTTGATATTAAACATGTATAAAAAACGAATTAAAAAAAAACAAAAACTACCTTATCTCTATAACTACTAGACTAATTGATAAATTCTATTGGTTTTTAAGAGCATCATTGGACTAACTCAAACATTTGGGGGGGCCAACTTCTATTTTTGTAGCTAAATATTTAGATTTTTAATACTTACATATAATAAAAAATAATTTTTTTAAATTTTGGGGGGGCCATGGCCCCCTCAAGCCTTGCTGTAGCTCCGCCCCTGGGTGTAGTAAGGAATTGGATTATAAATTTGGGCGTATTAAATAATATAGGGCTGCTATGATTGGTTTATCGTAAAGTTGCCTATAGGTGTTATCAAAAAAAAAAAAAAAAGAAAAGAAAAAGAAAAAAAAGCAAAGTTGCCTAGGGGATGTCAACCAAGGGGCACAATCAATGAACAAGAGATGAGCTTCTTATTTAAAACTAAATGAGTAAAAAAACAGTGTGCTACTGCTCACTGCTCAGTGCTCTATAAAAAAAAAAGAAAAAAAAGAAAGACCAGATTCGCAAGGGCATTAGTGTCATTTTATTATTTGAACACCTTACATGCACCCTGGTGCTTCTCTAGCAGTAATGCTTCTCATCGGTGATAACCTGTCATTTACAGTAAGCCACACTAAAAGAAACCAATAAACCAAGTAATTTATGTTATAGCTCTAGAAATGTTAATTTGCAACATTTCTTATGTATTCATGTATATGTATAGATTGTCCTTGGAGATGCCCATGCTGCCTATACAAGGATTCATTCAATATTGGTAGGGTTCCAAATGGAGTTTTGTATCTTCACATTTCTGATTTTCAGGGATGTCTGCAGGTTCTGCAAATTTCTTCGTTGAAGAAATAAAAAGCCAAAGCACTCTCAAACCGGGTTTATGTTTGAGAGTAACGTTGGTGCCATATAAAATGATATAATTTGTGCCACAATTAACTCATATAATGAGTTATGAGTAGTAGATCAGGTGTGTCCTGGCCCTCTACATGGACCCACTATCATACTTTTATCACTCACACGTTGCCTCGTGGGTGATTTGTAACACAAATTGTGCCATTTTATATAGCACAAACATTACTCATATATGACATGTCAGGGACAATCCTGCGTGCCTTTCCATAGTGTGTTGGAAGGAAAAATATTATTATTTTTATTTATTTAAAAAAATTTCCTTTGGATTTTGTTATAGTCTTAAGATTTTGAAAGTAATTTCTTTCGAAAATTCAAAATAAACATAAAATATACTTTTATATATATATATATATATATATATATCAATGAATTAATTGTCGTATCCCAGCTTGTCATGTCCTAATTTTTCAAGTATTGCTGTGTTGTCGTGTCTCCGGTCCATGCATCATAGCTGAAGAATTTACCTTTCACTTGTTCCACATGTAGTTGCTGTAGGTTCTTTTGAGGAAGGTTTGGACAGAAACATGAAAGATGTAGTTATTTATTTATTTTTTGTAGCATGAAAGATGCAATTCTTGGTTTCTTCTAAATGTCTGAAAGCTGGATGGTCCCCTTTGGCTTTAGTATCTAGAATCTGTGTAGGATTGCCCACGCATAGGATTGCTGGGCAAGCTTAATAATTTTAGAACTTTAAAGCTGAATTCAAACTATAATCTTATTGTATGCAATGGGCTGCACAGGGATTTCTTTTTCGGTGACAATTCTAAAGATCTCTAATCTGCAGTTGAAGGCTGAAAAATATTTCTATTTTGGAGCACACTTTTATTTTTGTGTTGGTTGTATTGTTAGGCTAGTTTAAACTGAAAGAAAAAGGATCGAGGAAGGACATGATGGGTCTGTCTAAAATTTGTGAACTTGTCTTTTTAGATAAAAAGTTGGGTACGTGGGTTCTACTGGAAGCTCATAAAACTTCATTAGTCCAATCTTTAACAAATATAATGGATATGCTTATCAAAATTAACTTACACTCTCACGGATTCCATCTGTTAAAGTCAAGGCATTTCTTCTTTTACGTTGGTAGTGATTACAAAGCATCTCATAATGGCCCAACGAGATCTATCTTTGTTATTCCTTTTTAATCACAAATGATTGAGACCTGAACAACCAAAATTATCAAAAAGTAAAAGTGAATTACCTGAAACCTGAAAATGTAGTAATCATCACCAAGCAAAGCCCTGGATTCCTCCACAGGATTTAAAGCCGGGTTCCTAGGAAACCACACCACACTCATGTTGACCAGTGCTTTGATTCGGTCAGGCCTGAACAAGCAAAAATTCCAGGCTACCATAGCTCCCAGTCATGGCCAACCAAGAAGACCTGGTCGATACCCAGATGGTCAATAAGGCCAACAAGGTCACCGATGATGTGTAACACGGTGTAGGAAGCGGCGGAGGGCGGAGCATCAGTGTCACCATATCCACAAAGGTCAGTGGCGATGCAACGGTAGCCAAGGGAAGAGAGGGATAGAAGCTGGCAGGGGCGGCCAACAAATTTGGAGGCCTAAAGTGACATATTTAAATAGGTTTTTTTTATTGTTATTATTTAAATAATATTTAACTAGTGTTTAATATTATTATTTTTTTATAATAAAATTTTATTTTTTTTATTTTGTAATATACTTTTTATTTATTTTGGAAAAATACTAAAATTATAATAAATTTCACTTTTTTTTTTTTTGAAAAACTAATAAATTTCACTTAGAAACGGTATGTGTAATAATGGATGTGATTAGTGATACTTCAAGAAGATAATAAATAAGTATTTGAATGAATGATGTTAGAGATATTATAAATTTTACAATATGAGGTTTACAAAGATGTATCACCAATCACAAAATTTTTTTAAAAATGCATTTAATGAGTTATTGACGTCTACAAATCATATTAATTGTCACATCAATTTATAAAGGTCTTTGAAGTAAAACTTATAGTATATATTTCTTACATTTTCCTATATAAATTATTTCTTGTGATTAATGACATATGTATTTGTAAGACTCATGTATTTACAGTTGTATTATCTATAATATTACTTAATTATTTGGAACTTCTTAAAAGTAGAAAAAAAATCTATATCTCTAAAAAAATATATCAATTTTTACTCCAAAATTTAGGGGCTTTTCTCTAGTACGGGCCTACGCGATGGCCTAAGTGGCCTAGGCCTAGGGCCGCAGGATCACTGGACCTGTCCCTATTGACGCGACGTGCATGTTAATGCCATTTGAAGTTATGGCCGTGTGCTCTATCTTTTCCATCGATTTGTCCACTCTCTAATCTCTATGTGAGGCTGATAATGTGGGCTGGGTTCCTTTTTTTTTGGTTTGAGTTGGTGCCTCACTAGAAAATGAGAAGGTTTTGTTTTTTTTTTTTTTGGTTTTGTTTTTTTTTGGAGGCTTCAGTTGAGGCTATTTTTTTTTTTTGATAGGACAGTTGAGGCTATTTGTCTAACTGATGTTGTTCCAGTTTGACTTCTTAAAAAGATTGTAACTTGATAAGAGAGTTTGCATCCTGTCACACTCGGAACTCAACTTGAAAGCTCAGTCTGGACTACAACTAGACCAATTAATTATTGGTAACTTAGAAACAGGAGCAAAACAAATTGATTCTTAACAGATATAGACAAAGTGTAGGGGAATATATCAAAGAATGCCAACCAAGCACGCACTGGATCGGCAACAGGGTTGTAGCAAGGAATTGGATTATAAATTTGGGCGTATTAAATAATATAGGGCTGCTATATGTGCAATAATATACCCGGACCATCCATATAATTTACTAAAACTTGTCCCTGTATATAACGAAAATTTAAAGAAGTTTGGGAGCTTCGATGTAGCTTGCCCAACCTCCTTTTGACTTTTGGATAGAGTTTTTATCACGAGTGATGCCCGGTCCCCAATCTCAAGATTCTCAACACATTTTTCATAATTATTAAGTTAATAAATTTTTATTTATTTTACGTATCAATAATAACTTATCACCTTGATAATTGTGAATAATTTTTAAATATTGTAGGGCTAAAACATGATTCTTGAATAGTTTTAATATGAGATTAGTCTAAATTACCTTTGAGAGGTGCAATCAGCACATTTTGGAATTACTTGATATGTGAGTAGCTGATTTTGCCTAGATAATTAAGTAGAATCTGATAAGCAATTTTCTTTAAATTCAGAATTGCTCATGCCAGTTGTACCTCAAAAACAATTTCTTTGCCAAGGGCCTGTGGGTATCGTTTTATACAGTAGTAGGTCAATTAGTGTATTTTGATAAATATGAAACCGTAGAGCATTCGAGGTATTTGATTGTTGCTTTGTAAAAGACATGGACTGAGAGGCGACTGAAAGAGCCAATTGTGATCTATCTCTCGGTGTTATCTATTTATATTTTACTAGATTGGAGTTTGTGTGTTTGTTTGTTTTGAAAGATAAATTTGTCTTAATTATCCATAACCCCAATAAAAGGACATGCCTCAGTTTTAAGCATTCTTCACTTTTTTCACCAGTCCGGCGGCACCTTGCCCGTTTCAAATAAATGGCAAGGCTTTGTCACTTGTCAGTGAACAAGAATGTTTCTAATCAAACCCAAATTCAGACCCACACAAAATTTCCTCAAAACCCAGAACAAAAAGGTGATGGTCCATTTAGGATGAACTCAACGGGCCTTGATGGGTCCAGGTAAAGCATCGACCCGTAATCCTTCCACTGCCAGGGGCGGGAGGTAGTCGCTGCTCTGTGAAACCAGCCTCACGCAGTTCCCTCCACTCTAGAAACCATGAGACCCAGAACCTTCGCTCAAGTCACATGACTCAACCCCTGGCTTGGAATGGACAGGTCAATTAGTAGCCACCATGCACCCGACCTGCTGAGTTTAACCACAGTTCCATCACCTTTATGCCCCTGCTTAGGTTACAAGCCCACGCTACTAGGCTCGGCGATTCAAGAAATGATTTGTGCCTATTATAAAGTACAGTTTTTTCTCTTTCTTGAGCGATGTGGGACTGAGGTTTGTTATCATTTTTGGGTGCAAACTTCTCTCAATTAACACCTCCCTCCATTTAAGTGATTAGTTTTGAGAAGTTCTAATCCTTGATAGGTGGAGATATACATCAATTCTTTGTTTGATATCGCTTTAATTCAACAAAGTTTTTCATCATTTAGGTGGCTCAAATTGGATCACGCATACCATCCATTAGTTCAATGATGAAAAAATCTGAGACATGGAAGAATTTTGGGGGGGGGGGGGGGTTGGAAATTTATCCATTATTGTGTAATTCCTGTCAATTTTGGATTAGAAGAAAAAGGAAATGATAGTAAGATTACAATTACAATTACAATTACAATTAAAAAAAGGAAACACAATAGTTCAAAATTTGAACAAAACAATATCCAAACCAGAATTTTAATTTCAAATATTAATAGAAGAAAACCCCACGTTTAGATATTTCCTTCCACATTACCTGAATGGCTTAAATTAGTTTTACAACAAAACAATATGCTAGATGAATAAATTTAAGTGGCACCTACCCTTCTTCACCTACTGCGAACTGCTAAGCTCTACAATTACAGCATTCCAAGTTCAGTTCCAATATGAACTTTAGAGGAACCAAAGAGGATTGTTACTTGTTTCTTTGTTATAATCCGGATACATTTTTTTTATTGGTACGTAAAGCATTGGAGTGGAAATCATCTGCAATTTTATTGTATATATGTTGGAATTTTGCATTAATGCACTATTATTAAATAACACTAGCACGTAATCCGTGCATACGCACGGAAACATTTGAACAATATTGATAAAAAGGAGAAAAAAATACATTAAAGAATTTTATCAATTATCTTTACATCCTCATCAACTTCAAAAATTCTTGGAAAAAATGTTCATTGAGTGATTTCATGATAACACATCTTCTTCTTTACACATTTATCTCTATATCCTCACCAACTTCAATATGGAAATTTTCACACCTCCGCATAGTCACCTAAATGTACAACTTGCCCTAAATATGAAAGATTTAAATAATAAATAAATAAATAAATAAAAACAAACAAACAAACAAAAAATAGTGTTTTCTTGAGAGAGAGAGAGAGAGAGAGAGAGAGAGAGAGATTGAAACAGATATTATATAAATCACAATCTAGTCTTGGATTTTGACATGATTTTTAATTTGAACCTGTATGTGTTACAGTGGCTAAAAATATTAACTCCATGAATCTTCAACAAAAAAATTGTTTACAATCACAAACAAATCAAAGTAACCCCACATAGTTATGAAAATTTAACCTTCAGAGCATTGGGGTCTCAAAGGTCAAAGAAATTGATTGTATCATCCTTAAGAGGTCCACAACACCACTTGCCTCTCTGAAATTACAAAGCGCATATATCAAGTTTCATATGCTTTTAACTATGGCATTTATGAAATCAAGAACTGAGGACATTCTGTTAATGACAAATTAATACAAGCCTTTGACTTTGATTAAAATTTTGGATGACAATTTTCTATTAAATTGAATAGAGACAAACTATTCACATATAATGAATTAAACAATTGCACATAAGCTATAAATCACGTGGCTAGATTTAGAAGATTCATCCTGAGTGACACTTCCAGTGTCATTGTCATTGTTAACTTAAATTATCAGGTTGCTAGAAGATGCATTAGAAACATGTACTGCACTTTCTATCAGAATTTTATTAGATATTTTGCATTCAAATAGGTTTCATAACTAAATTCTTATACATGGGTAGGAGCTGTTAGTTAACAATTCAACCATGGATACCTTTAGTTAATTTTTTGAGAACACATGGAAGAAGAACAATTGAATGTGAAACCACATGACAAATCCAATTGAAACTTTTGGTTTTGTTGCTGATGCCGCAACTGATGATTATGGTTATGATATTATGATGGTTTTATTATTCTAAAATGCTCTGAAACTCGCATGAAATAAAATAGATTTGCGATGCAATCCTCCACTCTATTTAGCATTCTAGCTATCCAAAAGAATTCCATTAAAATTTTATGAATAGGAATAAAATGGATAGTCCATCAATTAATCCAATTCAAAACACACGCTAATATCTCAGTGACTCAGTGTCCACTATTTTTGGTAGTTTCAATATTATGACACCAATAATTTGAGTCATCAACCACCCTTTTACCACTGCAGTACCAAATCCCACACACAAATATTAGATTACCTCAATATAAATAAAACTAAAGCATTGAAGTTGCAAAGATCATTAATTGACACAAACCCATCACTATTTCAAACTAGTATGTAACCCCGTGCTACCGCACGGGACTGGTTAATTGTAATGATACTATTGGCCAATTTTTTTGTTTTTGTTTTTTTTGTTTTTTTGGGTTTATCACACGGATGATAGAATTAAATCAAACAATGAACAATATATATTGCATTTTATTATTTAAGTAATGCTATTGGTCTTTTTTCTTTTTTCTTTTTGTTTATCATACATAGGATAGCATTAGATAAAATAATGAATAAAAAAAAAGAATATTGCATTTTATTATTTAAGTGATGCTACAGTGAAGAAAAAAGAGAATATTGCATTTTATTATTTAAAATATATAAAAGGGACATTAAAAAATAAAAACTGATCATTGAGTTTGGAATCTTCTCGGAGGCGCCAATGAAGCGCTAATGTATGAGAGTGTGAAGCAAGGAAGAATGGAATTGAATATTGTGTTTGAACCCGGCCTTGCTCTGAGAAATCCGTAAGGAGAAGGAGAGGGTAGTGTGTGGATCTAGTTGGTAGAGGTTGAGAGAGGAGGAGACATGGGATGACGATATGGAATTAGAAGGAAATGATGTTTTACTTTTGTAGTTTTTCTCATTGGACTCCTTGGTTCTGGTTGTGAGATTAGAAGAGGTCCAGACTCTATTGAGATCACCCATAAAAGTGTGCAGGTGAGATGTTCTTGCTTAGGCCAATGAGTATTATCATTGTGGTTTTCTTGGCTTCTGTGTTAAATATTAATGCATTATTTATTTGGGCACAAAAATTAGAAAATTTAGATAAGATACATGACACAAAATTGAAGTCCAATTTATAATCTCCATAAAAGTGTGCAGGTAAGATGTTCTTGCTTAGGCTAATGAGCATTATCATTGTGGTTTTCTTGGCTTCCGTGTTAAATGTTAATACATCATTTATTTGGGCACAAAAATTAGAAAATTTAGATAAGATACATGACACAAAATTGGAGTCAAATTTATAATCTAATTAGATTTTTTTTTGAGTTTTGGTTAGGACAAGTGGCGCAAAATTGAGAATCCAATTGAAATCTAATTGGATTTTCTCTCTGCTTCACCTATTATTATATATATAGACTAGTATGTATCCCCGTGCTTACGCACGGGTATTGTCAATTGTAATGGTACTATTGATGTTAGCTTGGGTTATTGAACATATAGAACATTAGTTCAATAAGGACATTTGAAGGTACTAAAATGATTTTTCCTTTCAATTTTCATGATATTGGTTACGTTAAGTTTCTTACTATAATGCATAGTTACATTTATGAATAATCACAATTAAATATATAAAATTTTTATCGAATATACACATTAATTTCAAATTTTCATTAGAGAATAAACTCTAACTATCATCAGAAAGAGCCAAATTAAGTGCCTTTTTTGTTTTTGATAATACATAAAAAAAAGATAAAGTAGGTTTTTGATGTGTTAAAATGATATATTTTTACAACACCTGATACTGATCTCTAAGAGAAATCCCTTAATGGCAATGCCCCATTAATAATATTTAAATCCATATTGTTAAGACTATAAAAGAAATATTCAATAAAAACAAAAAACAAAAAATATTTATTTAAGCTTGCTCTTAAAAAAAAAATCATTTTTCCCAATTGCCAAGGGGCCTCGATAAGTCAAAATAGCATTGGGGCTGAAGCCTTAAGAGATTAAATTTTATAAGAATGTGGGGTAAAAACGAAGCTTTACCCCTCCAATCCCAACATGCCACTTCATCATATTATATGTATTAAAGAATAGGCACAACTACACTCAATCAATTCTAATACCCATTTGAAAATCCAACTTAACTGTAAGTTTAATGAGATGTTATTATGTGTGGTAGGATCTATTGAGTTTTAAGTAAAAAACTAATGTGGCAATTTCTTTTTGGATGGCCCCATCCTTACCGAATTCGGACTCAACCCTTAAATCAGCTAAGGATCACAAATATCTTTTCTACAACTTACTTCACTAAAACGGAGGATACAAAATTATAAACAAAAATAACCAAATATAAACAAAAGCAAAAACTAAATTTTAAAGTTACGTTTATTTGGATCTAATAGATGAGAAATACCACGTAATAAGAATCATAGATGCGATATTGCAAATTGCATCCAATAGTAATAAAAACGGCTTGATTATTTGAATAATTGATCGTAGATGTATTGAGTAAGATGCTTCATTACATTTCTTGAAATCTCCCACGTCACAACTCCTTAATAAGTATGGAAACTGCTTGGAAAAGGCTGTAGCAATACATTAAACATATATTATCAACACATGGGAGTAGAAAATGATAAATCCAAATGATTCGTTTATCGTGTACTGATCGTAGGAGTACTCAACAATCATAAATCATAACAATTGCAAGCTAAAAACTTGTCGTTGTAAAAGTAAAAAAGAAAAAGAAATGTAGACACATTAAAAGTAATAGGTCTTACAAAATTAACCCCAAAAAAAGAAACAATATCTTCTACCAATTACTCAAACAAAAATCATATATAATGCTCAGATTTAAAAAGTAAAAATTAAAAATTTACCAAAAGCTGTTTCAACAATTTGACAAAGGCGAAAGGGTGATAAGTGGTAACCCTCAGATCTCTCTCTCTCTTTTGGTTTTTTTTTTTTTTTTTTTTTTTTTTTTTGGAAGTGAAAATAGCAATAACTTTCATTACATAGGAATATGGTTGAAGCTTAATCAAGCAATATGGTTGAAGCTATTCCATCCACACCTGAAAAGAGTCCACATGGCGAGCATATTAATTGAGCTAGTAAGTGAGCCATGGACTTACATGGGACAAAGCAAAACTACATGTCTACACCCATCAAAATTCTTGGTGTAACGTCTGGCATCGTGTAAAATTACTAAAATATGACCAATATAAATTTTCATCATGTATGAACGTTGGAGTAGTTTAGGACATATATGGAATGGACGAAACCCCCTTTGAACGTGGACAATGCCATTATACATGAAGAGTATCTTGTGGAACTTCATTACAATTATTACAGAAATGATCCTATAAAATACCTTGTCGCAATAGTGCTATCTTCGTGGGGAGTGAATCAATATTTGCTCGCCATAAAAATGTCTTTAGCCTTGGCGGAATCTTGAGAGACCATAATTGATCTCACAGTTTAGACTGTTGTACAGAATCCCTAGTACTTGGCCGCCCTCTATTTTGTTCGTCCATAGCAGATTATAAGCAATATGTAATTATATACAGAGAACTGATCTTTCTGTTTGCCACTTCTTTCTTGGTTTTTAAGTTTTAACGAATTAGGCCCCTCGGTTTTCTAAGTGGTATAAATTCCTGCACAAAAATTAAAACAATCAGCTCCTCGTTTTTTGTACTAAAAAACTTAATTGACACTATTAAGAAGGTTTTATTCGGCCAAAAAAAAAAAAAGCACAGCCTTTAAACGTAAAATGCAGAATTCTAGATAGGGGAGGTTAACCTAACGTGTTATTCAGCAGAAAAAAAAAAAAAAAAAAGAAAAAAAGAATAAAGGAGCACAACGTTTGTTTTAATGAGAGTGGGCATTGATAGATAATTATAATGTGGTCCCACTTAAATTTAGATAGATGTAGCAAAATTGGACTCCAATTTCATATTTGAATTGAAAAATTGGAATGATAATTATGGTGTGATCCTCACATAAACCTAGACACATGACACAAAATTGGAACTCTAATTTAAAATTTTAATTTGATTTTCTCTCAGTTTCACCTATTATATAGATATATAAATGACTTATAAATTTGAATTTTTTTTAGTTATATGATTATGTTTTTTATGATTTATTATATTGGACTCCTCGTTTTCTACACTAAATTAATTAATTTGGCACAAAATTTAAAAATTTAGATTAGATGAGACACGTGACACAAAATTAAACTCTAATTAAAATTCAATTTTTTCACTAAATTAACTCACTTGGCACAAAATTCTAAAATTTAGATTAGATGACATGTGGCGCAAAATTAGACTCTAATTGAATTTCAATTTGAAAAGTAATTGGATTTTCTCTCTGCTTTACCTATTATTATATATATAGATAAGGGAATGAAAACTAAATGAAATTATGAGAGAGATATGAACCTTAGTGACAATAATATTGAAAAAAAAATCCATCCATGCTTTTGCACCTCTAATCGCTGTTGGAGCCTAGAATTTTCATAGGGAAAAAAAAAAAAAAAACCCTTAGTTTGTAATTGTATGGCAGGTCATTGGGTAAGATGATGGACCATTTGAGTGAGGAAAAAAAAAAAAACCTCCTTTGAGTATGTATTGTATGCCCAATCAACAAACTCTATATGATCTCTGTTTTTAAAGTCACTAATAAAGGTAACAGATAGTAGAGAGAGAGAGGACTTACATGATGGACTACCCAAGTTTGTCTAAGGATGTATCCAGTGGCGACTTCAGGAAATTTGTTCAAGGTGTTTCTTAACAAGCATAAATTACATAATCTAATAAAAAGAAAATTTTATTTATTGACAACAACAACAATAAAAAAACACACAAATACATAAAATTTATAATTGCCTTCTACGAGTTTTCATATCTTGAAATCGTTGCATGATAGTCTCATTATCAATACTACAAGCTACATCTTTTTCAATATACACAACCAAGCAATCATTCATCCATTGATCTCCCATTCGATTGTGTAGTTCATTTTTTATATATTTTATTGCTGAAAAACTTCTTTCTACTGTTGCAGTAGCAACTGAAAGGGTCAAAGCTAGCTTCACAAGCAAATAGACTAATGGATAAGTCTCATGCTTCCTTGTGCTCACTAACTTTTCAGCAAGTTCTCTAACTCCTTGAAGCTCTAAAAAGAAGTCATTGCTGCACATATCAAAAATGTAATTCTGCAGTTGAGAGTCAAGTGCCAAAATATCTGTCCCAAGAAAATCAGAGGGATAGAACTTAGCTAGACGTATCAACTTTTCCTTATCGAAAGCCACAAATGAATTACTTGGATTCAAGCAAGCCGTACAAAGTAGCAAATCGGTATTCGCCTCAGAAAAACGGTTGTTAAGCTCTTGAAGTTGCATATCTATGACTGTGTAGAATAGCTCAACACAATAATGATGTAAATTTGTATTTTGTTGAGTGTTGCGTCGCGGCCTCCCACTAACTACAAATATTTCATCCATGTTCAAGATAGAAATATCATGTGTAGTATAAAATAAAGACACTTTAGTCAATAAAATTTCCATTCTTCATCTCTTATCACTTGCAATCGTTGTTTAGACACTTTAATAAGATCCATAACATTTACTATATCCTGATTTTTTTTCCCTTGCAATGCTATTGACAACTCATTTGTGATCCCTAAAATGTTTTTCATCAAGTGTAGAGGAAAGACAAATTCAAAAGATAGAATTGACCTCATAATAGATCAAGCTTCAACTTTTTGGTCGGAGAGGCCATTTTCTTCAATAATCTCAAATACATCAACAACAACAGAGAATATCAAAATCAAGTTAAGAATAGTCTCATAATATGATCCCCAACGTGTATCACCAAGGCGTTTAAGATTTGTCTCTTGATTCAAACCTTGTCCACTTCTATGTACACCATTCTCTAAATCTTCTTTAATTTTGGCAAATTGTGCATCTCGAAGAGCATCTCGTCTCTTACAAGAGCCTCCAACAACAGTTACTAAATTACTAACCACATAAAAAAATTCAGCAATATTAATGTGATTTTTAGCAACGGTAACAAGTGTTAATTGAAGTTGATGAGCAAAACAATGGACATAGTATGCTGACTTATTCTCTTTCAAAATTAAAGTTTTGAGACCATTGATATCACCTTGCATCTTACTAGCCCCGTCATAACCTTGCCCACGTAGGTTCGATAAACTCAAATTATGTTCACAAAGTAAACATTCAATAGCATATTTGAGTGACAAAGCGGTGGTACTTGCTACATGTACAACACCAAGGAACCGCTCTATAATAATTCCTTTTTTGTTCACATAACGAAGAACAAGGCTCATTTGTTCTTTCACTGAGATATCACGTGACTCATCAACTAATATTGAAAAGAATCCATTGTCAAGATCCTTGATGATGACTTTGGATGTTTCACGTGTAATTGCATTCACAATGTCTTTTTGAATATCTGAGAGGGTAAGCTTGCAATTTTTCGAGCGTTCTGCAACACTTCATTGATAGATTCATTGTGATCCCCCAAAAATTGTAGAAGCTCAAGGAAATTTCTTTTATCACTTGAACCTTGAGATTCATCGTGACCACGAAAAGCTAATCCCCGGCATAAAAGGAAACTTATGCAATCAACTATTGCATTTAATTGAACCCGATATTCAAATTTATCTTTATTTGATTGCTTAACCAAACTACTTTGAATGTGTTGCTTTTCCTTCAGTAGATCTTCACTCTTCTTGACAGCTTGGTTATGAGCACTATTAACTCCTCCAACATGGGGATCTAACTTCACAAGCTGATTCCAAAGTTTGAATCCCTTCGTTACAAAAGTCTCAACTCCTCCTTACTTACCAACATCTTGCCCTAATAGGTAGCAATAAAAACAAAATGCTGCATCCTTGTCTATACTATATTCCAACCACTTTCTATTTACATACCATTCGAATCTAAATCGATGGGGCTTTCTAGAAAAATATGATACAGGGTAATCATGAAGAACAGGTCCACAAGGGCCTTTTGTTAAATAATATCTTCTTATTTAATCATGATTATTAGGATGATAAGATGATATCTTTTGTCGTAGCCCAGGATTTGAAGGAAGATTTTCTAAATTAAAGTCAACATGAATTCGCTTAGAAGATGAAGATGAATCTTGCACAGGAGATGAATCTTGGGTACATGGTTTTCTTATCAAATATTTGTCCATAATTCTAGCAAAAGAATAAATAATAAACTATAAGTTCATTTGAAATATTAATAAAATTATTAATTATTGTTGTTTAGTTGCTTCATTAATTTGTTTGTCTTTTATAAACTATAATTTGTTATATTGTTAATTCATTAATTATAAAATTATTAATTATTATTTAGCCTAACATAATTTAATTTATTTGTCTTTTATAATGTATTGTTTAATTTAATTATATAGCTTTAATTATTGTTGTTTAGCGTAACAATAAACTATATTGCTTTAATTTGTTTGTCATTAATTATACTACTTTAATTTGTTATATTGTTTAGCCCCTTGTGCATATTACACTAAAAGAGCCGGACATTACACATTCCATGCGCAACACAATAATTAAAGCAGTGTAATGCGCAGCACATGACACTGCTTTAATTATTGTTTACCTAGCCCCAGCCCATTAGCCCATCTACCCCTTTCCACTTAATAGACAAGCAGAAGCCTGATGCCCCCATCACAATAGCCTGCCAATCAGAAAATTTCACAATCACAAATCACAATACACATTACACTAAAAGACAATCAACATCTCACCAACACCAACACCAACACACTGACCAACACCAATAGATAAGATAAAGCCAAATTCAAAAAGACAAAAAACAGGCAAAAAGAAAAATATAAATAAAGGTAATTCGGCCAGCCAATCAGAAAATTCAAAAGAGAGAGAGTTACTAAGTAGTGAGTTAGACTATTAAAGAATAAAGAGAGAAAGAGAACCATTCATTACTTTCATTTCATTTTTTCATTTCAGTGAGATAAAGAGAGAGAGACTGAGAGAGAGAGTCAGAGAGAAAAAGAGAGAGAAATACCTTGAGGGAGGGAGCACTGAGCACAGAGCGGCGAGCACCGAGCATCGAATTAAAGCACCAAGTAGTGAGTTAGCCCATTGTGCACATTACACTAAAAGAGCCAGACATTACACATTCCATGTGCAGCACAATAATTAAAGAAGTGTAATGTGCAGCACATGACACTGCTTTAATTATTGTTTACCCAGCCCCAGCCCATTAGCCCATCTACCCCTTCCCACTCAACAGACAAGCAGAAGCCTGATGCCCCAATCACAATAGCCTGCCAATCAGAAAATTTCACAATCACAAATCACAATACATATTACACTAAAAGACAATCAACATCTCACCAACACCAACACCAACACACTGACCAACACCAATAGATAAGATAAAGCCAAATTCAAAAAGACAAAAAACAAGTAAAAAGAAAAATATAAATAAAGGTAATTCGGCCAACCAATCAAAGAATTCAAAAGAGAGAGAGTTACTGAGTAGTGAGTTAGACTATTAAAGAATAAAGAGAGAAAGAGAACCATTCATTACTTTCATTTCATTTTTTCATTTCAGTGAGATAAAGAGAGAGAGACTGAGAGACTGAGAGAGAGTTAGAGAGAAAAAGAGAGAGAAATACCTTGAGGGAGGGAGCACTGAGCATTAAGCGGCGAGCACCGAGCATCGACACCTGAGCAGAGCGATCTGTGATCTGTGATCTACGATCTGCGATGAGGGACGAGCGAGCGAGCGGCGACGACAATGACTAGGAGTGAGCTATGGCAATGACGAGCGATTTGCGAGCGACGTGACCGTGGGTTTGGTTTGCTGGGGTTTGGTTTTGGTTTGCTCTGTATTGGGGTTTTTTTTTTTTTATAAACACTAAAACACCTTTGTAATGGAGTTTGTTTTGCTTTTGCTCTGTATAGACTGACTATATTGGGGTTTGGTTTTCTCTGCTAGCGACGTGACCGTGGGTTTGATTTCTGATTCTCTGTATTGTTTTTTTTTTTTTTTTTGAGAATCTGTGGGTTTGCTACCTCTGTAATCTATTGGGCTCGCCGTGGGCTTGGCTCTGTTACAATTTTTTTTTTTTTTATTTATATAATTTGAGGGTGTTCCTAATTTTGTGATTAGGGTGTTCCTAATACAGATTAAATATAATTTTTTTTTTAATTTTTTTTCAGGTCAGGGTGTTTCTGGGAACACCCTAAGTTGTACATGGCGTTGCCACTGGATGTATCTCTCTATTCTTTGAATAGAATGTTGTCATCAATTCGTTCCTAGCGTCTTTGGAAGTGAAATTTGGTGTTTGAGAGACTTGGAATAAACGAATATTGCATAAGAGATTAAGTTTGAAATCAAAATTGAGAGAGAGAGAGAGAGAGAGAGAGGAGTACCATTGGAGTTACTATGGAAGCCATAGAGGCCTAGTGAGATATTTGTTATCCTCCTTTCACAAATCACATGGTTAAGCCTATAACACCATAAAATCGACTATCAACAATAAAATACAAATTCAACAAAAGCCCACAAAACAAAGAGGCAGAGATTGAGATTGTGTGAGAGAGTCGATAAAGGGGAGAAAACGTTTAAGAAAGCAAAGAGCATGAGGCTCTATTTTGAGTCCACCAATAAAAGTGTGCGTAGAAGTGTGCAAGTGAGATGTTCTTGCCTAGGTGACTAAACTTGATTATTGATGTCTTTTTAGCTTTTGTGTTAGGTTTTAATGCATCATTATTCCCACTTAAATTTAGACAAATGGAGCAAAATTGGACTCCAATTTCAAATTTGAATTGAACAATTAGAGGGATAATTATGATGTGGTCCCCAAATAAATTTAGACACATGGCACAAAATTGGAATTTTAATTTGGAATTCAAATTTGAGTTTCTCTCAGCTTCACCTATTATTATATAATTAGATATATAGACTAGTCGTGAACCAACGTGTTGTGCATTATAATTATTTTAAGGTTGTCTCATTAAATTTATTTTTTTACAATTTGGACTAATTTAATAAAGAGTAATGTATTTCATAATCATGTTTTTATTTATATAGGAAAAATCATAAATCATAAATATAAATTTGAACAATCATATTTTTATTTATTATAGGAATAATCATAAATCATAAATATAAATTTTGTCGTACCAAAATGAAAACAATACAATTTTCTCAAAAATTCAAAAGGCAAGTTAACGAAAATATTCATTTTTTAATAAAATTTATTTATAACTGATGATGCACGAAAATCAGTAGGTTGAAATGCTTCAGAACTATGATGATGGCTATAAATCCTGAAAAGAAAGAAAGAATTATCAAAAGTGACCGGTGTGACCCGGCCAAGGACCCTTCGACGGTTAAGTTAGTTTTCTCTGTAGGACACAAGGATAGAAAATAGTGAATGGTTAGAACTTACCTTTGGTAGAAGGGACTTGGTCCTTTTATAGAGAGTTTGACATGGGGTCTACTTGTTTGGGATCCATCACCATCGTGGGTGATGTTGGTGGTTATGAAGAAAATGGGGTATGTGGAATGAAGTGTATGGAATTCCTTCCATGTAACAAGCAACGTGTCATGTTTTGCTTATTTAGAACCTTTGGAGAATTTCTGGTAGAATTTACAAAGTACAGTTTAATTGTCCATGGATATAGTCATCTATAACATGGTCGTCTATGGGTGAGTCTTTTTGGTGGATCCCATTTTTCTTAATGGTCTTGTTCATGCATTGTCATTCTATTGCGGTTTTCCTTGGGTGTGATCAATATGTGGACGATAACCAAGGACGGGCTATATTTAGTTGATCCCTATCAGTTGCCCTTTCGTCCTTGTGTCGTCTGTCCTTGTGGTGATTTATTAATTTTTTTTGACACGTGGCACAATCTTGAGGTTTGTTCATAATGTTGTTTCGCTCTTCAAAGAAATTGCCACATGGCTTTATTTGGTTGGTCGCGTCGTTTCAGTGATTGGGTCTATCGTCTATAAATAGTGGAATTCCTCTCCTACCCTCTCACATTTCTTATATTTTCTCCTCTGACCTTTGTCGTCCAGCGCTTCGTCTAGGAGTTTTCATCTTTAGTCATCCTCATTTAGAGCCAGGTATCCTCATTTTCTCATCTTTTAGGTTTTTCTTCAGTTTTCAAAATGTCCGAAATCATAGTGTCTTCGTCTAACAATAGCAATGATAGGGAGATAGACGAGTACCATGATAGCAGTATTAGTGGTAGTAACTCTGATAGTAGTAGTAGTAGTCTTAGTGGTAGTAGTGGGGGAAACACCAAGGACAAGGAATATACGTCTGGAGTTCCTGGAATTCCTTTAGACGTTTTACAAGAGGAGATGAAGACGAGGATGGCTTCTGGGTCACTTGCTAGCACATCCACTAGTGTTCCCTTGTCTCCTTCTTCAAGTGAAGAAGAGACTTTGTATAGTTGTGCAGTAGATATTCCTTCAAAGACCGACGAGAAAAAACTTACTTCCCTTAGGAGTTGGTACCAGATCCCAGACGACCTTAATCCTCGATTGGCTGTCCGTGGTGAATGGTGTAGCCATCCTTGTTTTGGGGTAGGTATCTATGAAGCTTACCTTCTTTGAGGACTTAGGTTGCCTCTTAACGCTTTTGCCAGAGAGATACTCTCTAAATTAGGTCTAGGAATTAATCAGCTTAATCCCAATGCATGGAGGCTTATTGTCTCTATGCAGGTCTTGTGGAGGGAAGTATTTGATGGGAGTCGTCCTCTAACTATGGACGAGTTCCTACACTGTTACAAGCCCTTTGAGATTAGTCAATCCCTAGATTTTTACCAATTCTCAGCTAAGGGTTCAAATTATAGATTGGTGAAGTCCCTCCCTACATCTAATAGGAAGTGGAAGACGGAGTTCTTCTTCGTCTTCGGGTTTTGGGCAGGAAACCCTATTGAGGTAGGCAGGGATCCATTTCATCCTTATACTGGTAAGATGGGGAATCTTCGTCCTGAGACTATGTCCCTTTTTCACTACACTTTCACTTCTATTGTTGTACTCATCTAACCCCCTTTTTCTTTTTCTTTTTTGTGCAGCTGTAAAATGACCCGTCTTGTATAAATTCCATTTAGACCTCATCCAGTGAGCTTATTCTTACACGGACAAGACGTTTCACTGCCTAATGACATTTCGCCGTCTTGCAAGTTAGGGACTTGGCCTTGAACCTACTGAAGAGGCGCTTGCTCACGAGCTTACTAACCGAAGACGTAAGTTTTCTCCTTTGCATTTTTATTACTTGTTTCATCTCAAAACCTAACATTTTTTCCTTATAGGAATGACAACCATGAAAGAGAACAAGGGGAAGGGCTTGGTAGATGAGGAGACCATGCAAGAGACTCACTCTCAACCTCGTCCAACCGCTGGAGATAAGAGGAAGACTTTATCTAAGATTGTGGACTTAGATAGTCTTCCAAGTTGGCGGGGCCACAAGAAGTCAAAACATGGGTTGTCCAAGTTTGGAGTCGTCAAGCCTGGTTCCATTGTTCCTCCTGCCTTTGCCAAACCACCGCCTACACAGGTCATCAATTTGGACTCGTCCAACCTTGTTAAAGTTCCATCCAAGCCTGCTGAAACCACTTCATCCAAACCTCCCAGAAGTATTCCTATGAATCTTCTTGAGAATGAAGATCTTGCCTGGGAAAAGTTGCAGCAAGTGGTTAATGATGAAGACATTGCTGTGTGCTATGACATGTCCTTAAAAGAGTTTGAACATTCCACAGTTCATGATCTCTTCAAGGTGCACTTTTGTGGCGTCTTGAATTTTTCATACTTAATATTCTCGTCTATTCATCTTTTCAACCAATTTGGTTTGTAGGTTATGTCAAAGTTCATGGCAGTATCCAAATAGGCTATTGAGAAGGACCATGAAAGGGTTAGGTTGGAGGCCAAAATCCGTGATATGGAGAAGGAGTTAAGCTGCAAGATGGGGGAAAGGATGAAGTTTGATGCTGAGGTAGAGGAGCTGAAGAATTTGGCAGAGGAATTAAGGACGGACATAGTGGAAAAGGACACTTGTCTGGAACATCTGCAGTAGCAAAACAAAGAGCTTAGGTCGTCCTCTAAACAAGACAAAGATGAAGTGATCAAGGAATTCAAATCGTCCAAAGAATTCATTGATCTTCTGGACACGAACTATGCAGCGGGCTTCGAAGATTTTCGTATGGAAGCTGTTGAGCTGTTCCCTGAGATGAGCTTTGATTCTATCAAGCTTCGTACTGCAGCTAAGAGTTCCTTACTTTAGACAAGTTCAGAAGATCTTAATGTTGAAGACGATGCTTCCACTCATTTCCTTGCTAAAGATGACCTTAAGTCTGGTGGCAATGCCCCCAGTGGTTTATTCCCATGAAATGATTTCTATTTTATCTATTTCTCTCTCTCTCCCTCTCTCTTTATTATTTATTTTTAGAAAGGGTCTGTTGTTTTGGACCACTTTATATTGATCTAAGTACATTTGGTTCATCCATGTTTAAAGACGAATCTTAATACGATTGCCTTGTTTAGGCTTAACTTTGATAAGGGTTTTTGGACAATGGTCATCTACTCTTTTTATTTATGAATGCACTTTTATCCATATTGTGATTGCCAAATCTAATTCCAAGTGTTTCTCGTCCATGTTTAGGACTTTATTTTGGAATGTATATTTTCCTTGTCCTTAGACTTGTTCTTGGAACTTTCTTTGATTATTCTTTTTATCCATAGCTTGGATTGTTTGGCAAGTTGGATGTGTTGCCCATAAAAAGTCACATGCATGCTTTTCTTCGTCTTTAATTTTTTGGACGAGTGTACAAAGGTTTGTTCCCTCACTTTACACTTATCATTATTGCATTAGGTTTTATGGCTATTTTGTCTTTTCCTCATTTAAGGATGGCTCATGACGATATATCTCTGCGTCCAGAGATTTTATACATCTTTAATTTGTCATGGATGTTAATTTCACAATACACTTAAATTAGAGTATTCAAGCAACTTTATATACAATAACTGTACATACCATCGTCCACAAACATCAGAGAACTTAGTACATAGCAATTCAAAGACATTGTCTACGCTAGTACTTAGTCCTTTTTAGGGAATTCAAATTGCATTATATACAAGGACTTTGTTCATGACGTCGTCCATAGCACATGCCAGTAGCTAGTGCTTTTTAGGGAATCCAAATGCTGAAAAATATAAAATACTGCTGAAAAACATGAGTGCTAAAAGATAAGCTACTAGAAGTCACTGACAATCTTTATACTCATCCATGCTGACCTTCTCGACGAGTCTTTTTTACTTGTAGTACTTCCTTAGATGCTCCACATTCCATGGGTGCTCTGGCTTTCATCCATCTAAGTCTTCTAAATAGTATGAACCTCGTCTTTTGGAATTGACAACTTTGTATGGTCTTTCCTTTTAGGCCCTAACTTTCCATAAGCGAGATCCTTTGTAGCCAGGGACACCTTCTTTAAGATAAGATCCCCAATGTTGAACTGTCTTAGCTTCACCAGTGCATCATGATGCTTGGACATCAAGTTTTTGTAACGAGCCACCCTTTATTCTGCATTCATCCTTACCTCGTCCATAAGGTCAAGGCTTTTCATTCTCTTTGTTGTTATAGTGAGCCACCCTGTAGCTAGTTAAACCAACCTCCGTGGGTATGACTGCGTCACTTCTGTTTGCCAACTTAAAAGGAGTTTCTTTAGTTGGAGTCCTTACCATCGTCCTGTATGCCCAAAGGACGCTGGGTAGTTCGTCTGGCCATATCCCCTTCGCCCCCTCAAGCCAGGTCTTGATGATTTTCAACAAGGATCAGTTTGCCACTTTAACTTGTCCATTGGCTTGTGGGTGGGAGGGTGAGGAATAATGATTTCTGATCCCCAATTGTTCGCAAAAATCTCTGAAGGTCGCATTATCAAATTGACGTCCATTGGCCGAGATGAGTACCCTGGGAATTCCAAAGTGGCATATTATGTTTTTCCAAACAAAGTTTCGAAAATTTTGCTCAGTGATTCTCACCACAGGTTCTGCTTCCACCCATTTTGTAAAGTAATCAATTCCTACTATTAAAAACTTCATCTGTCTTGTCCCCATGGGAAAGAGACCAAGAATGTCAAGTCCCCATTGGGCAAAAGGCCAAGGGTCCACCATTGGAGTAAGATACTTTGATGGTTGCCTAGGTATGTTGCTGTACCTTTGACACTTATCACATACTTTAACATAAGTTTTAGCATCTGCTTGTATAGATGGCTAGTAATACCCTGCACGGACCATCTTGCAGACGAGGGACATCTCTTAGGACATAAAAAGACTCGTCTAGATTCAAACACCTTAGGCAGGGTTGAGAAAAACCCCTCTAGTATAGCACCTTGTCCATAAGGACAAACCTCGTTGCCCTTACCTTTAACTTCCTTGCTTCTTCCTTATCCTCTGGGAGGAGTCCATCTTTAAGATAAGAGACGATTAGAGTGGTCCAGTTGTATACTCCGTCTATCTGATGTACTTTTGGAATGTCAATACTTTGGATGTACTAGATTTTGATTTGATCACTCATAATTTCATCTATAGATGCCGTCTTGGCTAGGACGTCAGCTTCCATATTATCCTCCTTTGGTATCTGCTGAAATTAAGCTGTCGTGAAGCTTTTAATGCACTACTTGACTTTGCCTAAGTATTTCTTCATCCGTTCCTCCTTAGCTTCACATGTTCCATTTATTTGGCCCATTATTAATTGCAAATCTCCTTGGACAAGGACAAAGTCTGCTCCAAGTGACCTAGCTAACTCCAAGCCCTGTAGCAGGGCTTCATATAGCCTCATTATTGATTGTCTGGAACTGTAGCCGGACTACATACTCTAGATGATCCCCTTCAGGTAAGTGTAAAACTATTCCAATTCCTCCTGCATGTTGTGTGGACGAGCCATCCACATGGACAACCCACTGCTTCGCCCCCTGGTCTTCATCTTGCCTATTATTAGCAGGAGTGAATTTAGCAATAAAATCTGCTAGGACTTGAGTTTTTATCGCTTCTCTTGGTTTGTATCGCACATCAAACTCGCTAAGCTCTATTGCCCACTGTATTAGTTGTCCAGCGGCCTCCAGTTTGTTCATGACCTTCTTTAGTGGGTGTTCTATCAAGATGTTAATTACATGAGCTTGAAAATAAGGCCTGAGCCTCCTTGCTGTTGTCACCAATGAAAATGCAAGCTTTTCCATGGGTGGATATTGTTCTTCTGCTCCCTTTAAAGCTTTGCTGTTATAGTAGACAGGTTTCTGTACCTTCCCCTCCTTTCTGATCAAGGCTAAGCTTACTGCATGAGGGGATACTGCTAAGTAGAGATACAATTCTTCTCCAGGTTTAGATGGGCTTAACAGCGAAGTTGAAGCAAGATAAGTCTTCAAGTCTTCAAACGCTTGTTGGCACTCGTTCGTCCATTCGAATGCTTTTCTCAACACTTTAAAAAATGGTAAACACTTGTCAGTAGTTTTTGAAACAAACCTGTTAAGGGCAGCTACTCATCCAGTGAGGCTCTGGACATCTTTGACATTCTTTTGGGGCTCTATGTTCAAAATCACTTGGATCTTATCAGGGTTTGCTTCAATCCCTCTTTGGGTAACCATGAAACCAATAAATTTCCCCGACGCAACTCTGAAGGCACATTTGCTTGAATTCAATTTCATCTTGTATCGCCTAAGTGTGTCAAAGGTTTCTTGAAGGTCATCCAAATGCTGCATTTCCCTCGCGCTCTTCACTAACATATTGTCCACATATACTTCAATGTTTCACCCAATTTGTGGACAAAACATATGGTTAACTAGCCGCTAGTAGGTAGCCCCTACATTCTTCAGGCCAAATGGCATCACTTTATAACAAAACAAACCTTAGCTTGTAATGAAAGATGTTTTCTCCTGATCTGCCTTGTCCATCTTAATCTGGTTGTACCTTGAGAATGCGTCTATGAAACTTAACAATTGGTGTCCAGCTGTTGAATCTACCAACTAATCAATGCGTGGAAAAGGATAGCTATCTTTTGGGCAGACATTGTTTAAATCTGTGAAGTCTACACACATCTTCCATTTTCCATTGGTCTTTTTAACCATTATTACATCAGCTAGCCAATCAAGGTAATAAACTTCGCGTATGAACTCTGCGGTGATTAACTTATGGACTTCTTTCTTGATGTCATTATCTCGTTCTGGGGTGTACACCCTTTTCTTCTAACGAACAGGCTTGTAGGACGGAGACACATTTAGACGATGAGTAATCACACGGGGGTCAATCCCAAGCATGTCTTCATGGCTCCAAGCAAAAACAACTGTACTTTGTTTAAGGAACCTAACAAGTTCCTGCTTTATCTTCTCCTCCTTATTTGTTCCAATCCTGGTAAACTTCTTTGGGTTGGACTCGTCCAACGGTACATCTTCCAACATCTCAATTGGCTTCGCCAACATTCTTCTTTCTTTAATGCTCATTGTTTGCATCTGCTCGTCCATAGCCATCATTGCTAAATAACATTCTCTAGCTGCTAACTAATTTCCTTGTACTTCTCCAATGCCATACTCCATTGGGAACTTCACAGATAAATGATAAATGGACATTGCAGCCTTCCAATTGTTCAAAGTTGGTCGTCCAATAATGGCATTATATGAAGATGAACAATCTACAACCAGGAAATTCCCTTCCTTATTGATTTGTCGTGGATAAGAGCCTACCACAATTGGTAGAGAGATGGTGCCCACTGGTAAAACCTTCATTCCTCCAAACCCGATTAATGGCACGTTTACTGGACAAAGTAATTCTCTGTTAATCCTTATCTGCTGGAAGGCTCGATAGTAGAGGATATCTGCTGAACTCTTATTATCTATTAACACCCTTCTAGTTGTATAATTTGCAATTGTCAAAGTAATGACAATCGTATCATCATGAGGCTGGTGTAGTCTTGCATCTTCGTCTGTAAAAGTAATGGCGGGTTCATCTTCTCTGATGATCCTCAGTGGTCGTCCATATATTTTGATCATTCTGGACTTCCCTGAGGTAGGTCTTTTTTGCTTTGGATGAGCCTCCTGTTGATGTACCTCCTACAATGATCCTTATTTCTCCAAGCGGTGGACGTATTGGTTCTTTTGCTTTTCCTTTCATTGGCTGTCTCTCGTCCTTGTGGTCTCGCCCAAGAAAATTCTTTAACTTTCCCTACTTAATAAGAGTTTCAATCTGCTACTTCAAGTCATAGCATTCGTCCATGTCATGTCCATGGTCGCGATGTTCTGCTTACTAGGATCTCCTTTCATTCTCTCAGGCCACTTCAAGGATTGACTGTCTTTGATTTTCATTAACACTTGATCAAGCGGAGTATTCAAGGGAGTATAGTTAGAATATCGTCCTGAAGACGACTCTGCTTTCTTCCCGTTGCGATCCCTTTTCTCCCCTATTTTGGTTTTCTTTGGATGAGGACATTGCTCTGTATGGTGTATATAACCACTCTCTAGTCGTTAACCTTTCTTCTTCTTTTTGACAATAATTGCATCTTCTGCATTCATGAAACTTTAGGCCGAATGTATCAATTCAACCATCTTTTGAGGCTCCTGGTAGTATAGCTTGTGAATGAATAGGTCTAAACTAACTCCATTGTAGAAAGCTGCCAAGAGGATCTTGTCATCCATCTAGTTCACCAACAGAGCTTCTCTATTAAAACGGCTGATAAAAGTACAAGCTTTCATTTTCTCATTGTTCTATGTTCAACAGGTTGGACGAGGAGCGCTTTTGCCTTTGTCCCCCAACAAAGTTGTTACGAACAATTTACTCAACTCTTGAAACGAAGTTATGGTATTTGGCGGTAGCTTACTAAACCACACTCTGGCTAGGCCTTTCAAGGTAGTAGGAAAGATTCTAGGCATGATTTTATTTGGAACACCTTGGAAATGCGTGGTTGTTTTGAACGTGGCAATGTGATTGCAAGGGTCACGTGTCCCATCATAAGAGTCCAGGATAGGCATCTTGAACTTAGACGGCAAGGGATGACTTGTGATGGACACAATAAAGGGGGAGTTAGTCATATGGACGAGATCGTCTACATGGTTTGCTTTCCTCATGGAATCCTTCATCTCTTCCATGGCTCTTTTCATCTGGCCTATCTCCCTCTCCAAGTGTGGTACTCTATGAGTGACAGTGCCTTTGGACTGGTCTTTTTCAGCATTATTATCAGCCCATTTGTTCTCTACATCTTGACCTTGTTCTCTACATCTTGACCTTGTTCTCTACCATGTTGTTGATGACGCTGTCTATTAACTTCTCTAGTTAACTCTTGGTTTTGTTGTGTTAGTTCTGCCATTGTTGCTGCCATGAATTGTAACTGTTGTTGGACGGTCATGGGGGTGGAGGTGCACGATTTTGGTGACTGGAGGCGTTTCCACTCTCTTGGTGTCTTGGACTAGTGGCCATTGACCTAGTCTGAACCATGCAACCTTTTTGTCTTGGAAAGGGCAAAGAAGTTAACACTTAGAAACATTTAACTCTCTTTCCCACTGATGGCGCCAACTGATGTTGCACGAAAATCAATAGGCAAGAATGCTTTAAAACTATGATGATGACTGTAAATCATGAAAAGGAAGAAAGAACTATCAAAGGTGACCGGTGTGAACCGGCCAAGGACCCTCCGACGGTTAAGTCAATTTTCTTTCTAAGACACAAGGATGGAAAATAGTGAATGGTTAGAATTTACCTTTGGTAGATGGGACCTGTTCCTTTTATAGAGAGTTTGAAAATTATTCTTTTAGTTTTAAACAAACTTTCTTAAACCCTATTTTTTTGCCCTAAAATCCAAAACACTGAAAAATGTAACTAAAA
Source organism: Quercus aquifolioides (assembly GCA_019022515.1). NCBI lineage: Eukaryota > Viridiplantae > Streptophyta > Magnoliopsida > Fagales > Fagaceae > Quercus > Quercus aquifolioides. The sequence goes on from CM032336.1 coordinate 31,798,453, forward strand.
AAATTAATAAAACTTAACAATGATTAATTGGACCAATTAGGAAAACAATTTGTTGTTGATAATCTATTAGAGTTATTTTCTTTATAGAAATTGCAATTTCGCCTAGCCAAAACATATTATCAAATAAACAATTATTAGCAAAATCTAAGAATTAAATTTCTATATATGCATTGTTATAAAATAATAATAATAATTAAAATATAATTGCAAAAACTAAATTAAAATATGTCACCCATCCAATTATTTTCATTTGATTAACCTTTGCTTTTCTTTGAAAAAATGACATTATAGAGTGTTTTTAATACAACTATTAAGAATACTTTGTCTACCCCAAAGGATTAAAAAATAAACAATAATGATTAAATTCTCATAGTTTAACAACTAAATTGATCACTATAAAAATTCACATCCTAACATGCAAAACAACTAATCACTAACCCAAATCAAATCAAACCAATGGGATAAAGAAAAAGAACTTATGATCGGAAATTGAAATACCAAACTATCTAAATATGCATAAAAGTTTATACAAATTTACCAAAAAGATAAAAAAAAAAATGATGTGACAAGTAAATCAACAATAACAAAAAGAACCATTAGTAAAAAAAAAAGTGGTTGAAACAATAAAAAAATCCACCAAAAGAGAAACAAAATTGGAGAAAGAGAGAGAGTATTGACCTTTTTGTTGTGGACAACTTGGAAGGAATAGGGGAGAAATGCAGAAATGAAGTAAGAAGAAATTTATATGAAAATTAAGATGGAAGAGGAAGGGTGGAGGTTGATAAAATAAGGTTGAACAAAGTGAAATCGTAGAATTTAAGAATTTATAAAGGAAAAATTTTAAAAATCTAAAGAGAATCAAATGAAAATAATTAAAAAAAAAAAAACTTAATTGGAGGGGATGAAAGATTGAAGAAAAAAGACAATAGTTGAAGAAGATGAAAAGTTGAACAAAGTAAGAATTGCAAAAAATAATACTAGAGTGATAATAATAATAAGAAAAGATGCTAAAGATGTAGTGCATAAAGAGTTTTATAAAATTTATTACAAAACTTCCATTATTATATATAGTATAGATATGTATATATATTGTTTTTTTTTGTTTTTTTATTATTCATTCATTTCATTATTTAGTTATAAACATTTAAATCAATGTAGATGAATATATAAAGGCAAAATTATATCTAAACCATCCAAGATGAATGTGTAAAGTTAATAATCTAATTATATTTTTTTTGTAAAAAAAAAAATCTAAATTAAAATAGATGAATATGTAAAGGCAAATTTATATGTAATGTTAAAACCATCCAAGATGAATGTGTAAAGTCAATAATCTATTTATATACTCCCTCCATTCCACTTTTTTTGTCTTGTTTGAAAAGTCAAACTTTTTAAGGAAACATCATTTATTGTCTTGTCTACCTTTTAAAAATGTATAAGTTTCCAAAACTACCCTTAAAAAATTTGTCAAAAAATTGAATTAGTAAATTAATAGGGGTATAATAGGAACATTAGTAAATTAATGACTTTTATTTTTAGAAACAGGACAATATTTTGTGACATCTCAAAATGGAATAGAGGACAAAAAAAGTGGGACGAAGGGAGTGTATATATATATATATATATTAAATAGGAATAAAAAAATAATAAGAAAAATAATAATTATATGGCCAATAATGTGGCACAACAGGAGTTCAGCAGTAATAAATGTTATGCTTCAGCTTTCAGCTTTTTTAGATATATATATATATATATATCTTACCACCGCATACTCTTAGTGCGATGATCACTTCACAAATATAAGTATTTGTGGGGTGTGGGGGGTAAAGGCCGGGTTCAAGTCTCTAGGAGGGAGTTTCACACACATATACACTTAGAAGCTAGAATAGAATTTCTAGCTTGTAAAAAAAAAGAAAAAGAAAAGAAAAGAGGATATATATAGATCTTTTTTAGATATATATAGATATTGATTAGATTGATAGGTGTTTTTGGATATAAATGAAACCGTTGACATTTTGATGTGTTTGATTTGTTGCTGATGTTGGTAGTGATTACAAAGCATCTCATAATGGCCCAATAAGATCCATCATTGATTATTCTCCATTTATTTTTTTTGTTGATAACAATCTTTGATTATTCTCCATAATCACAAATGATTGAGTCCTGAAAATGGCGTTTCTAGATAGCGAAGTGTCACTACAAAAAAAAGGGCTATCCCAGTGTTTTCAAAACCGCTGGGATAGCCCCAAAAAGCGCTAGGATAGGGTCAAAATTCCTATCCCGGCGTTTTTTTTTTGGGCGCTTCAAACCGCTGAATGTGGGTATAGGGTCGTCAGACCTGTACCAGCGCTTTTGAAAGCGCTGGTATAGGCCTTTAAATTATATTGATTCAAGACCTATACCAGCGCTTGGAGAGGACTTCAAGTGCAAAGCTTGATGAGATGCTCAGCAGTCAGAAATCTGCCTCGGATCGAACAGGTTTAGGGTATGGTCTTTCTTCCTCTAATATTGCTTCTACTAGTGATACTGTTTTTGTTCCTCCTGCTAATAATACTGAAATTGAGAACACTGATGTTAAAACTGAATTAGCTAGTGAGAACCTAGACAAGGGTAAATCTATCTTAGGAGCACCCCCTAAGCAGGATAAGAAAGATGTTAAAAACCCTAGGGCTAAGAAGGCTAACTCTCAAAAGCCTAAACAGAAGAAGCAACATCTCTGTCATCATTGTGGAGCTGCCAATCATACTCAACCAAATTACTATAAGTGGTTAGCCACTCAACAGAGCAACGACATGATAGCATCAGGAAGCCAGAATCAGCTTCAATCCTCTCTTGCTCCTCTTGGCGATCTTCTCAAAGTCCTCATGTTCCTTTCGAACTTGAACGGTTTCAATTCTTCCCCCTCACTGCCGGTTCAAGGGTTTAATCAAAGGAAAGGTTCTTCCAAGGTGTGGAAGAAAAAGGACTCTAAGTGATTTTATCACTTTCTTCTATCTTCTTGTTTTTGGTTGTTGCATTACTTGTGTGTTTTGCATTTTTTTTTGAGTCAGTCTAGTTTTATGATTTGCTTTGTTTAACATGTTTTTGTTTGTTTGTTTTCAGTTTTGTTTATTTTGTTTTTGAAATAAAAATTAAAAAAAAATTGAAAAATCAGAAAAATACAAAAACAGTGTGTATTTTGTGTACATTGGTACTTGTGTACCTTAGATGGCCATTGAAACAAAGTTTTCTAAACTTTGTATCTTTTGTAGCTTAGATGAGCATCTCTATGCATAACTAAGCAAGTGAGTTTTGTGGCTCTTGTTTGTGATGACTAAGATTAAGTTATCACTTGAACTTAACACTTGTATCACTCTTTTTGATGGGAATGACTAGAAAATCCTAAGAGAAAGACATAAATAACCATCTCACCACTGTTGCCCGCCAATCATAATATGACACATGTATGCCTCGGCATAGCAAAAGTGCAGTGTCAAAGACATCAATATGCTTCGGCATAGCAAAAGTGCAATGTCAAATGCTTAACATCTTGGGTATTTCTTTTCTCTCTCTTATATGCCCATGCATGATATGCTAAATAAAAGAAAATATTCAAAGAAAATAAAAAGCAAAAAGATCAAAAATGCTTTAAATATGATTGTAAGCGTGTATTCTAGGAGATGTGGAAGTTATAGGATGTACCTCGAAGGTGATAGTCCCCATCAAACAGTTATGATTGTATGTGAGTTAAAGTGATCTTCTCATAGCTCAAATCGTCATAACTAGTTATGCAATCTTGCGATGTTTTTTCACACACAACACACAATATTCTTTGCTACTCTTGATACATGTGCAAGTACAATGTGATTTAGCCATCACAAGGTTATACATGTGTTAATGTATGCTCACTAAACTGTCTTGACTTATTTTTGAAATAAAATTGGTTAGATGTGTTTAGTGTGTGTGTGTGTTCTTGAGGATCCATGTGCTTGAAATTTCTGTTGAGAGATAATTTTAAGAGCTTAATATGTTGATTGGATCTTTGGTTGAGTTGCATGTTGGATTGCATTCATGTCTGTGTTTTTCATTTATCAAAAAATTGTTTTTAAAAGCAAGCTCGACACCTCCTCGATACCTAGCTATCTGTCGAGCTTCTCAAATTTTTTCTTATCGCAATCTTGACACCTTCTCGACACCAGGTGGATCAATCGAGAAAGTTTCTGCCTCCTCAATAGCTTTTCGACACCTGGTGGATCGATCGAGCTTCTGTTCATAATTAGGTGTTTCTTGTTCCCTAATACCTCTCGACACTTGCAACTATCGACGATCATTTTTTCGACACCTTCCTCGACAGATGTCTCGACACCTTAGCTGTTGAGATTTAATGAGGACTCTATATAAGCTCCTCGTGCGATCCGGTTCTCACTTTTCTCAATCTCTCTCTTGACAGACTCTCTCTTTTCTTTCCCAAACACTCTTCTCTCACTCAAAACCTTCAATCCACGTGATTTTCGGCCTTTCTTTGCTTCAAATCACTTGGTATGCTATCTTATCTCTTCATTCTTCATGCATTTCATGATTTGAAATCTAGGTTTTGGGATTTTTGAAACATTTTGGGGTTTTCAAAATTGATGAGTGTTTATTGAAATTTTGGGATGGATTTTCACTTACATGTGTTTAAAATCTCATGCATTGCATCACTTTAACATTATAACAATATTTTCATGCATTTAGATGTGTGCAATCTGCTTGTGTGCTGGTAGGATTGGATTGGGCTGAGCCCATGATGTATTTTCTTTTGCATGTCACATGTTCATGCATTTCCTATGCATACGTACTCTCTTTTCAATATATTTGATATATTTAAACTGCTTGGGACTTTTCTGATTGTCTTTCTTTCTCTCTCTCTCTTTCTGTTTACGTTAGTTGTGTCTATGGCACCTAAACGTAAGTCTGCTCTGTCCCAGAACCCTCTGCATTCTAGGACATCTTCATCTTCTGATCCTACTCCTTTTAACATTCGGTTCCGTGATGAGGATACTCGTAAGGCTTTCTCGGAGAACTTCTCCAGACGAGGTGTTCATTCGGAATGCCAAGTCATTTTGGCGGACTTTGCTGACACTAACATTCCCTCTGTCATTCATAGTCGAGGATGGGAGTCACTGTGTGATGTCCTGGTCACTTGTCCTCTCGTGCTTATTCAAGAGTTTTACTCCAACATGCATGAGATTGATCGTTTAGTACCTCTTCTCTTCACTCGCGTTCGAGGTATGCGCATTCTTATCACACCGCAGCTTGTTGCGGATGTGCTTCGGGTTCCTAGGATAAAGTTTCCTGACTATCCTAGTTGTGAGCGTTTGCGGACTGTGTCCAAAACTGAGCTCATGGCTGCTTTTTGTGAGCGCCCTGCTGACTGGGGTGAGCATCAGTATACACCATGTAAGCCTTTTGCTAAAAGCCCCGCTTCATAAACATGGTGATGACTTTTGTACTCCATCCACTCTCTCACTACAACTCCATCTCGTTCAACTCCATCCATATCTGCTCCCTCCACTTCCATGGGCGATGTATCACTTGGAGACATCATGGTGCAGTTGCAGCGCATGGATGCTTGCCTTGACACACACTCTACTGAGTTGTATCATGTGAACGTTCGTGTCGGTTGTATTGCACGACGGCAGGCGACTATAGGTGGCTTTGCTCCTGAGGCTTCTCCTCCACCACCTCCTCCAATGGCTTTTGATTCTGATACTGAAGATGATGATGATGATGGTGATGACGATGATGCTTTAGATGATGATGGAGATGCTAGCTCTACCGATGAGATGTCTACTTGACACTCTTACCCTTTGTCACTCATGATAAAAAGGGGGAGTAGTTTTGGATATTGTGAGTAGTCATTCTTAGGGGGAGAGTTAGTATAGGACATTTTTCTTAGGGGGAGTGTTGATACTTGAGGGATGTAGTGAGGATATAATGTATCTTTTTTTTCTTTTTTTTCCCTTTTCTACCTTATTAGATACATTGTTCTTGTACATTAGGTCTTGTGACCAGTTTTTACATGCATTGTACTTATTTTCTCTATATGTGGATGTATGTTTCTTTCACCTACCTCTACATGTGTTGTTTCTTTTCTATCTTTATACATATGTTTCTTATTATTTGTATGCAATCTATTATTTCTGTTTCACACTAAGATGCCTTGATGAATTTTGTTTAAAGTGTTTTAGAAATACAGGTTGTCAAAGCCTACTTGCCATAAACTCTCTTCTTGCAAAGTTTTTCAAGAGTTTGTGTTAGGATAGATTTTATTGTTTTCAACAAGTGAATATGAGTTGAGTGATTTATGACTTCTCTCATATGTGTATTTGTTTGTTATGGTTTTGTCACGGATTGCCAAAGAGAGAGATTGTTAGGACATATGGGTTTCACTTGTTAAGAAATGTGTCATTCTTTTATGTAATTGGCTAATCTTTTGACAAAACGCACTCAACTTGAAATTAGGTAGTTCTAGATGTTTTTAATATTTCAAGAAACAAGGTTTCAAGATCAAGTGTTGAAGTCATCAAGTCTGTCCAAGAAACAAGCTGAAGAAGTGCACAATCATTAAATCTCGACAGCTACTCGACACCTTCTATTTGTCAAGGTTTATGAATTTCAGAATTCTAATATGATTTTCTTGGGATCTGTGAATGTGTCTTTAGGCCTTCTTTTCTTCTAACCCTAGGCATATAAAAGGATTGTTTTAAGGGCCGTCAAAGGGTACACAAGTTGCACAAGTATTGAGCAAACTCTGCTCAAGCAAATTGTGACCGGAGACAAAGTTCTGCCCTAGTTCATCTCTTCTGAAGAAGTTGCTGTGTATGTGCACCTTTGGGTTTTGTGACCAAGCATCTTCGGGTTTTGTGACCAAGCATCTTCTTGATCTTCATCGTGGATGAACTGAAGAACTTTGTAGCCAACAACTCTTTCTAGTTGGTGATTGAAGTCGCGTACTGGGATCCGCGCATTGGTTAGTCACGTACTTGGGAGCCGTGCATCAAAAAGGGGAACTGTCACAACAGAACAAGTCCAATTGGGTATTGGGGTAAAGGTTCAACTGTAGATTGGTAAGGTACTTGGGATTCCTGGTGGAGTTTTTGCCGTCAGGTTTTTCCCATTTGTAAACAAATCACCATGTTATTTATTTTCCGTTGCATAATTAGTTTATTGGTGATTTGTTTGTGCTACCACGCGTTTGCATGTTAAATTGATTAATTAATAACTTGGCTAATTAATTAATCTAATCACAAAGGGTCAATACGTTTTGGCCTATCAAAAAGCGCTAGGACAGGTCCCTCAATTCTCTTATAGAGAAAGACTATCCCAGCGCTTCCAAAAGCGCTGGGATAGGCCTCTCTTCATTCCCTTATGAAGAGACCTGTCCCAGCGCTTTTGGGCTTCCTATACTAGCGTTTTTGAAAAACGCCGCTATAGGCCTCCTATTACAGCGCTTTGTAAAGCGCCGGTTTTGAGCCACCGTGATAGAATTTCTTATACCAACGTTTTTAAAACGTGCAGGTACAAGCTTATCTATTACAGCGGTTTGTAAAAACTCCAGGAAAAAAACGTTGGGACAGGACGATTTTTTTGTAGTTGTAAGCACATACTGCACATCCTTGATAATGAAGTAACAACTACAAATAACAAATCTAGACCTTAGTATCGGATATGTGATATGATAGCTTCTTTGCCTTTGGCTGGGTAAGCAAAAGTGGTAACTAAATTCCCAATTCAAGGACGCTTCTTCGTTCATTGCTTGCTAAAAACAGCATGTATTCATCTTGAAATTTTAATTCTAGGAATTTACAAAACATTCTTTGGAGGACAAAGTTTTGCTCCACATCAGTTTGAGACTATTTTTTTCTAGCTCGAGGCGATTTATAAATTATTCATATATATTATTTAAATAAGTCACATGACTTATTAGAAGAGTTATGGAACTAAAGCTACATATGAATACATGTGAGACTGCACATCTTACCTAAAGACCAGAAAATTACGTACGCTAATTGATGATGCTAAGATCGTCAGTAGAGATGTTCGTCCAGATTGATATCGTCAGCCTCCGCTCCAGATCCTGCAAAGAGTAGATCTAAACACAAATGTATGTGGTCACCGGTGTGGCGCCAGCCACAAAACCTCCGATGCCAAAGTTAGGAAAGGAAACTCCTTTTAGAGAGAATCATGTACTTCTTTGATAATGAAATTTCTAGTAAGTGTTCTTGTACCTTTTCCGGATCCCGTTTGGGGATATATATAGGTTGTTTTCAGTACCCTTCTAGCCGTTGGTTCTGCCATAATGAGGGTGTAATTCCTTGACTTTGTAACGTCCGTGCAGGGTAGTAAATTTGACAGATACTTCTTCAACGGTACCAGTATTTATTGTTCATTTTGTAACGGATGGTCGTGACAGATGCATGGACGACTGACTTGTAGATTCGGGCAATCAATCTCGTCTTTATTAATCGTCCACATACAAGGTATGGACGGGCGTATTTCTTGGACCTATCAGCTGCCCCCTTATTCCGGGATCGTCCAAAGGTCGGACGATCTTAGGAATACGAAAGGGTTTTCTTTTATTTTTTTTACTTTTTTATTTTTTGGGAAGTGCCCTCCGCATTGATTGCCTTCTGGCGGCGTGGCGTGCGTCGTGGCCACGTGTCTAGTTCTGACTGGTGGGTAGGCATCGTTTCCGGTGAATGTCTTTTCGGTTTCCCGCGGTTTTCCAAAGCATGCCTTTTAGCTTGACCTTTCTCTTTCCTTTCATTTCCTTCGTTTCATATTTCTTTGGTTTTTCTGGGTTTCTTCTCTTTTGGTCTTCTTTGCGTTTGATTCTGAACCTTGCTGCCGTGGCTGCTTTACCTTTTCGACCTCCGATTCTGTTTCCTTCTCTTCAGGTGCGTATCCCTTCTTTTCTGCTCTTTTTCCTTTTTTTCTTGCTTTGTTTTTGCTTAGTTTCCTTTTTCGTTGTGTGTGTGTCCCTCCTTTAATGGTGGACTACACAGCATTTCAGCAAATCTGTCCTTCTGTTGCTTTTCTTTTTGCGCGTCTGGGAGGTTCTCTAGAGTTTTCCGGCGAACGGTGTCTATACCTTGGCGATTTTGTGGTTGAGGGGAGTGGTCTAGACTTAGCGCTGAGTGAACTGCACCCATTGTTGCAGCAGTCCTTTTCTTGGTTTAAATCAGTTCGCGGGGTCCTTGAGAGGGAAAAAATGGGTTCCGCGGTGAGGTCGAGTGATCCTGAAGGAGGTTCTTCTTCTGGCGCGGCCGTGGACGGGGCTGTGCTGGACACGGCTACCTCTGTGCTTCCTTCGTCCAATCTTCCTTCGTCTTCTACTGTCGTCCCTCGTCCCTTCCATGCTCTTAGGGAAAAGTGTAATTTGAAGGTCGATGTTTTCAGTAGGTTTAGGGATAGGTTTCAATTTCCGGCGGAAACTAGGGTTCGTCTCCCCAGGAAGGGTGAAAAAGCTTGTGCTTTTGCCCATGGAGAAGTTTGCTTTTATGAGGCAGCCTTCCTGGGTGGTCTAAGGTTCCCCGTTCATCCATTTATCATGGAGCTTCTAGATCATCTGCGGATTGCTCCTGGGCAACTTATGCCCAATTCTTGGAGAATTGTTATAAGCTGTATGGTCATCTGGACGATCATAGCAGATGGAGAGATGATCACGGTGAACGAGCTTACTAGTCTCTATCGTCTAAAAGAGTCTAGGGAATTTGGGTACTATGAGCTCGTCCCCTGGGAGAGGAGGTCACGTTTGGTAGGCGATCTCCCTTCGTCCTTCCGTTACTGGAAGTCAAGATATTTTTTTGTGTCCGGAGATGGTTGGGAGACCTTGTCAGATGACGTTTGGGGAAATGTCCCCAGGCTGCTGCGTCGGTGGGAGATCCCTGGCCTTGGTGCGTTTGTCTTTTTATGCTCCCTTTCTTATCTTCGTTGCTTTCTTTTTGATCGTTAGTGTAATCTTGAATGACCCTTTTTTTTTTTTTTTTTTTTTTGCAGTGAAGGAGCGTCCTGGTCTTGACAGCCGATTCGAAGCGAGAGTTCAGGAGGCGATTAGATATTCAAGGACGATCGAAGATTTCAACGAGCTTATCGATCCGCGTACTCTGGCTCGTCACTGTTTGGGACCTGAACCTTCACTCTACGTCCTTCAAGTTCTTGATCGGGAGCAGAAAAAACGTGAGTAGACTTGTATGGTACGTGTGTGTATATGTATATATGTTTTTAACTTTCTTCAGCTTTCTTCTCCAGAAATGACGAGCAAATTCAACAAAGATCTGTATGCGAAAATCAGGGGGAAAAAGAACGAACCCCTTTCCAGCATTGGTCAGAGAACTTTGAAGTTTACTGACAGAGAGAAAGAAAAGGAGAAAGAGAAAGAGACGGTGGAGAAAGGGTCGTCTACCCCTGCTCAGGACGAGGCACGGACAGCTTCTCCTGCAGTTTCAATCGAAGAGGTCCCTGGACCAAAAAGGCGAAAGACATCGCATAAAGGTAAAGAGAAGATGGGTTCCAGTATTTGGGACGATGCGGAAGCTGCCGTAGCCCGGGCCAATGACTTTTTAACTCCTGAAGAGAGAAAGGAGATTTCTCTCGTTCCTTCTCATGAAATGGTGAACCAGCACGTTCATAAACTCGTGCAGGTATGTTCTTTTTACTTTTAGCATCATATTATCGTCATTCTATAGTTTTCTCAAGAAAAACTCATAAGCTAAAATTCTTTAGGTGTTGGGGGAAACGATGCATCTTACTTCACAATTCTTGGCGAGTGAGGAGAAGGCTGTTATGGCCACTTCGAAGGTGGAAGCCTTAGAGGCTGAAGCTTCGGGTTTAAGGAAGGATCTGATTGCAGCGATGGACGCCAATAATACCTCCAAGGAGTAAATTAAAGTCCTGACCGAGCAGCTTGAAGCTGAAAAGGCGAAGGTGAAGCAGAAGGACGATCTGCTTGCATCCGCGGGCCAAAGGATGAAGGCTGCTGTAGCCAAGGCCGTCCTTGCCTTCCAGACGACGGATGAGTACAACACTGTGCTGTTCCAGTGGTACTTCAAGGGGTTTGAGCTGTTAAGAAGATACATGATCAAACATGGGCAAGGAGTCAACCTGGACGACCTGGACTTTGAAGCTGTGGATAAAGAGATAGAGGCGGACGAGGCTGCTCTGGCGGATCAAGCTCCTCTAGCTTCGGGTGAGGACCCTCCAGCAACTGACGAGGGTGACGGCCAGGCTCCTCCAGCATAAACACTTAGCGCCATTTCTTTTCTTTTTTTGAACAAGTACTATTTCAGGTCCCCGTATGTTTTGGGGTTTTTCCTTGAACAACTTGCATTTTTTGTGCATATTTATATGAGTTCTGTTCGTTGTTGTTTATCATTCTCATTTTAATCGTTTCTCCCCTTCAGCCTTAAAGGAGTTTGAAATTACTTCTTCGTTTCTTGAAGTATTAATTCCCTTCGTCTGTCTGTAGAATTAGATGATTTTTGTTGGAATGTTCTCGGTTGATTAAAGGATTTCCTCGTCATTTTGATCTGGATAATGAGTATTCCTTGTGGGAATCTCATCATCTTTTCGATCTAGACGATGGTAGCTCCTTCAAGGCTTTAAGGATTTCCTCGTCATTTTGATCTGGATAATGAGCATTCCTTGCAGGAATCTCATCATCTTTTCGATCTAGACGATGGTAGCTCCTTCAAGGCCTTTTTTTTTTTTTTTTGACCTGCTAGATCTGGACGATGCTGATCCTTTCGCAGGTTTTTATTGTCTCTTTAGATCAGGAACGACGTAAACTTTTGTAGTGAGTTTTATGGCCTTTTTGGTCTGGACGATGTACATACTTTCGTGGGATTTAATCGTCTTTTCGACCTGGGCTATCAGCCGTTTTAAACTTTGAGAGGGCCATTTATAACACGGGGAGTGCTGAATAACCACTTATGGAGCCCTGAATGATTACTTATACAATCTTGCATAAATACATAACTTGTGGTAGACAGCATAAAATTAATTTGAATAAAAAGAAAGCATGGAATTAAATTTTGTTAACTGCTTACAATTAGGCCATGGGTTCTTTCTTGTAATACCTTTTTAGGTGCTCGACATTCCATGGACGAGGTAACTTGTTTCCTTCTTGGTCTTCTAAGTGGTAGCTTCCTTGTCGTGAATAGTGGACGACTTTGTAAGGTCCTTCCCAGGTTGGGCCTAGTTTGCCTTGTGCAGGGTCTTTTGTCGCAGGAGTTACTTTCCTGAGGACGAGGTCCCCGATGTTGAATCTTTTTAGCTTCACTCTTTGATTGTAGTATCCCGCCATCTTCTGCTGGTATTTGGCCATTCTCTGCGAGGCTTGATCTCTGACTTCGTCCATGCAGTCCAGGTTCAATCTTAGCTGGTCGTTGTTTTCTTCTTCGTCAAAAAAATTTCTCCTGATGCTAGTGAGCCCCACTTCGACGGGAATAACTGCTTCCGTACCATATGTTAGGTTGAAGGGGGTTTCTCCTGTTGGTGTTCTTGCCGTCGTCCTGTAAGCCCATAGGACGCCTGGCAGTTCCTCGGGCCACGCTCCCTTTGCCCCTACTAACCGGGACTTGATTATTTTGAGCAAGGTTCGGTTCGTTACTTCCGTTTGTCCGTTGGCCTGAGGATGTCCTGGTGAAGAATACTTGTTTCTGATGCCTAAGCCTGAGCAGAATGATCTGAACCCTTGGCAGTCGAACTGACGACCGTTGTCGGATATGATCGTCCGAGGAATCCCGAACCTGCAAACAATATTTTTCCACACAAAATTTTGTACCTTAGCTTCTGTGATTGTCGCAAGTGCCTCTGCTTCGACCCACTTCGTGAAATAATCAATTGCGACGATCAGGAACTTCATTTGTCTTTTTCCTTGTGGCAGGGGACCGACGATATCGATTCCCCATTGTGCGAATGGCCAGGGAGAGGAAATGCTCGTCATTATCTCACCTGGGACTCGTTGAACGTTCCCATATCTTTGACAGCTGTCACACTTCTTTACAAAGTCGGCCGCGTCTTGCTGCATTGTGGGCCAGAAATAACCTGCCTTCATGATCTTTCTGACGAGTGACTTTGACCCCATATGGTCTCCACAGATTCCTCCGTGAACCTCCTCGAGGATATACTTGGCCTCTTCGTCTTCTACACATCTTAAATACGGCTGAGAGAAACCTCTTCTAAATAGTTGATCGTTCAAGATAGTGAACCGGGCAGCTCTTCTTCGGACCTTCCTGGCCTCTTCAGTGTCTGAAGGCAATTGCCCGTCTTTAAGAAAAGTAAGGATCGGACTCGTCCACCCCTGGTGTGTATGCACAGAGAAGGCTTGCAACTCCTTAATGCTTGGGAGACTTTGTTCTTCTAGTCTCCAGTCATAATTCTTGTCCTGAAGATCTGCTGATGCGCTGCGGGCTACCTCGTCAGCTTCTGTATTTTGTTCCCGTGGAACCTATAAGAACTCCACCTGATTGAAATTGCTTACCAGCTGGTTCGTTAACTTCAGATATTTTTGCATCCTCGCCTCTTTTGCTTCGAAATCCCCTCTGACCTGCCCTATGACGAGCTGTGAATCGCTTTTAACCACAATTCTTTCCGCCCCCAATGCCTGAGCTAGTCGGAGACCTGTTAGCAGAGCTTCATATTCTGCCTCGTTATTGGTTATGGGGAACTTCAGCTGGACCCCATATTTGAGGACATCGTCCTGGGGAGAGACAATAACAACGCCTGCTCCTCCTCCTTTCTGTGTAGACGATCCGTCTGTGTTGATCGTCCAGATATCTTCCCGCGTTTCTTCATGCCCGTTGGTAGTGAATTCTGCTATAAAATCTGCCAAGGCCTGAGCTTTTATGGCTGTTCTCGACCGGTATTCAATATCGAACTGGCTGAGTTCGATCGCCCACTGTACCATTCGTCCAGCTGCCTCGGGTTTGTTCATCGCCTTCTTGATTGGCTGATCCGTCATTACCTTTATCGGGTTAGCCTGGAAGTATGGGCGTAGCTTCCTGGAGGCCATTATTAAGGCGAAAGTAATCTTTTCGATCCGGGGATATCGAGCCTCTGCCCCCTGGAAGGCTTGGCTGACATAATACACGGGGAGTTGTACCTTGTCCTCCTCCCTGATAAGGGCTGCACTTACTGCCGTGACTGACACTGCCAGGTATAAGAACAGATCTTCTCCTTCCTTGGACGGACTTAGGAGTGGGGGGTTGCTCAAGTACTGTTTCAACTCTTGGAATGCTGTTTCGCACTCCTCCGTCCAGGCAAAAACCTTCTTCAGGGTCTTAAAGAATGGAAGACACTTGTCCGTTGCTCTCGAGACGAACCTGTTGAGTGCCGCTACTCTTCCTGTGAGCGATTGTACTTCTTTGGTCGTCCTTGGCGAGGACATTTCCAGGATGGCTTTTACTTTTTATGGATTTGCTTCAATTCCCCTTCGTGAAACCACAAACCCGAGGAACTTCCCTGAAGAGACCCCGAAAGCACACTTGGAGGGGTTTAGCTTCATGCTGTGCTGCCTGAGTGTATTGAATGTCTCCTTAAGATCGTTCATATGATCCTCTTCATCTTTGCTTTTGACGAGCATATCGTCGACGTACACTTCCACATTTCTCCCAATCTGCTTGTTGAACATTTGATTTACCAATCTCTGGTATGTGGCTCCTGCGTTCTTTAGACCGAAGGGCATGACCCTATAGCAATAGAGCCCTTGGCTAGTGATGAATGCAGTTTTTTCTTGATCTTCTTCCGCCATTTGTATCTGGTTATACCCCGAGAATGCGTCCATGAAAGTGAGAAGTTTGTGCCCGGCAGTAGAATCTACTAGTTGGTCGATTCTGGGTAAGGGGAAGCTGTCTTTCGGGCAGGCTTGGTTTAGATCTGTGAAGTCAACGCACATTCTCCATTTCCCATTTGCCTTCTTGACCATGACGACATTGGCCAACCACTCCGGGTAATAAACTTCTCGAATAAAGTTTGCATCAAGTAGTTTTCTCACTTCGTCCATGACCGCTTTGTTTCGTTCAGGGGCGAAAACTCTTCTTTTTTGCTGGACGGGCTTCTTTTCCGGATCTACGTTTAGGCGGTGTTGGATGATGCTTGCTGGGATTCCTGGCATATCTTCGTGGCTCCAGGCAAATACATCGAGATTGTTTTTCAGGAAAGTAATGATTTCTGCCCTCGTCCTCGGGTTTAGGTCCGTTCCTATCTGAGTCGTCTTTATCGGATCCCCTTCGACCAGTTCTATTGTTTCTAGCTTCTCCACGATCTCAGGTGTTTTATCCTCGATCACCCACGTATGGTTTTCTTTCGAGGCTAGGACGGCCTGGTAGCACTCTCTTGCCAACACCTGATCTCCCCTTATTTCTCCGACTCCCTGTTCTGTAGGAAACTTTACCTTCAGGCAGTACGTGGATGTGGCAGCTTTCCAACGGTTAAGGGTTGGTCGTCCTATGATAACATTGTAAGACGATGGTGAGTCTACAACCAGAAAATTGTGTTTGTTGGTTACCTGGAGTGGGTATGAACCAGCCGTGACCGTCAACGTCACTATCCCGCGGGGGTACACCTTGTCTCCGCTGAAGCTGACGAGGGGTGACTCAAAGGGACGAAGCCTCTTCGGGTCTACCTTTAATTGCTGGAAGGCGGACAGATAGATAATATCCGCTGAACTCCCGTTATCTACCAGAACTCTCCTCGTGTTGAATCCCTCAATCATGATCATGATGACGAGCGGGTCTTCATGAGGTTGCCTTATCCCCCTGGCATCTTCCTCTGAAAAATACATGTCCTGGTTCGTTCGTCGCTGCTTTACTGGAGGTAAGCTATGAACACTGTTTATTTGCCTTTGGTATGACTTTTTGAGGGATCTGAACGAGCCTCCTGTGGACGGTCCTCCCGTGATGGTTTTTATTTCTCCTTTTGCATTCTGCGGACGAGGTGGCTGATCTTCAGTTCTTTGGAAACCTCCCGGCTGATCCCTCCTACCGTATCTGCCGGCTTCCCCTCTTTTCACGTACCTTTGAAGCTTCCCTTTTTGAATAAGTTCTTCTACCTGCTCCTTCAGGTCTCTGCAATCCTCCGTGTAGTGTCCGTGGTCCTTGTGAAAACGGCAATATTTCTTTTTGTCACGTACACCGGGTGGTGATTGGAGTGGCCTGGGCCACTTAAGGCTTTGTTCGTCTTTGATCTCCGCCAAAATTTGATCGACGGGCATCACTAATGGCGTGAATTTCGTTTGCCGAGAATTCTTATCGTCCCTTCGTCTATTCCCTTCTTCATTACGTCTGTCAACTCGGTCTCTCTTCTGCCCCCTTCGATCGTCATTCTCATTCCTCTTTTCTTTTGTCTTTTCTGCCCCGTCTATAGCTGCGAGGGCATCTTCAGCGTTCATATACTTCTGCGCTTTCAACAATGCTTCTGCCATCGTCTGGGGAGGGTTTTTTGCCACAGAAGCCACAAAGTCCCTGGATTTCAGTCCTGCTTTAAAGGTCGTAAGTTGCACCTTGTCGTCAGACTCGTCTACTTCTAGCATTCCTCGTGTGAAACGCGTCACATAGGACCTCAAGGTCTCTTTCTCTCCTTGTTTGATTGTGAGCAAGTGATCGGCAGTTCTTTTTGGACGTTGCCCACCAACAAAATGACGCACAAACGAACTGCTTAGCTGTTCGAAATTATCTATGGAAGAGGTGGGTAATTTAGTGAACCATTCTCGGGCGGCTCCTTTCAAGGTTGTGGGAAAGGATCGACATAGAATCTCGTCAGGAGGCTGTTGAAGACCCAAAGTCGTCCTGAAAGTATTCAGGTGATCCAACGGATCTTTCAATCCGTCGAAGGGCTCGAGCTGGGGTAAACGGAACTTGGAGGGTACCGGGCACTCCTGGACGGCTGCGGTAAAAGGGGAATCAGTTTTCCTGACGATTCGGTCCAACCCTTGTTCCGTCTTTCCTCTAATTGCGCTTCTCAACTCGTCCATTTCTTTCCTCATCTCCTTGAGGAAACTCGAGTTGGGTTCTTCTGGAGTGCCGGTTCGTCTCCCATGACTGTCCCCGTCCTCATTCCCATTGACTTCCGTGTGGTTATCCCCTTGTTGCAGTCGTTGTTTCATTTCTTGATTTTGCTTGGTGAGCTCTTCCACTGTGGCTGCAAGTGCTTGGATTTGTAGGGACAACGCAGCGGGGTCTGGGATACAGCTGGACTCCATCTCCTTAGAATAGAACAATACCCTTGAACCGAAGGCTCAAGAATAATACGTTCCCACAGACGGCGCCAAACTGATGATGCTAAGATCGTCAGTAGAGATGTTCGTCCAGATTGATATCGTCAGCCTCCGCTCCAGATCCTGCAAAGAGTAGATCTAAACACAAATGTATGTGGTCACCGGTGTGGCGCCAGCCACAAAACCTCCGATGCCAAAGTTAGGAAAGGAAACTCCTTTTAGAGAGAATCATGTACTTCTTTGATAATGAAATTTCTAGTAAGTGTTCTTGTACCTTTTCCGGATCCCGTTTGGGGATATATATAGGTTGTTTTCAGTACCCTTCTAGCCGTTGGTTCTGCCATAATGAGGGTGTAATTCCTTGACTTTGTAACGTCCGTGCAGGGTAGTAAATTTGACAGATACTTCTTCAACGGTACCAGTATTTATTGTTCATTTTGTAACGGATGGTCGTGACAGATGCATGGACGACTGACTTGTAGATTCGGGCAATCAATCTCGTCTTTATTAATCGTCCACATACAAGGTATGGACGGGCGTATTTCTTGGACCTATCACTAATGATAATAAAAAACCAAATGCCAGAGCTTTTGTTCTGAAGACAAGGGCCTCGATCGGCTGACAAAACGTAAAGCTTGATGTTGGTTAAATTTCAAGATAAAGGTATTTAAGTGCATGCTTTTATGAAATTTGCTCACATGAAACCTGGATCTCACCAGGTGCAGAAGATGTTATTGATAGATTCTGCATTACATGCTTATTTAATTTTCAAGCAAGAAGTAATCAGATACCCCATGCAACTGAAGCAAACATGACGAGGCCTAGCTAACCTCTAGGAAGACTAAGGTGAAGTATCAGTTAGACACATAATTGGCACGCCTAAGGTAAAGTATCAGTTCCACATATAAAAAAATGCAAGAATTTACGTGCCAATTAATGTGGCTAATGGTAATCAGAACTTCTTGATAAAGTCATGAATGTGTGCGCTGACCTCCTCTGGCTTTTCTTGATTGATAAAGTGGGCTGCTCCTTCTCAATTACAACTACATCTTGAAGATTTGGCACCTCTTGCTTGAAGCCACCATTGTGTATATATTCTTTTACACCTGGGACGGTATACGTGAGGTCCAGCCGTCCAGGTCTCCCACAATGAACTTTACAGGAACCTTGATCTGCAGTCCAGTCCATGCTGCTGTGAGCTCCCAGGATCTGCAAGAAGAGAAAATTGCTAATGTTTTTATAGTTTCAAGCAAGTAGATTCTCTCATAGATGCTAATCTCAATCTCAAAATTGCTGCCTAGACAGTTTTTGCAGCTTGTTCAAAAGTCAGTGGAGGTTTAAGTCTTACTCAGATGACTTGTATACTAGCCATGGATATTGTGCAAAATATGCTATCAAAATCAAACAAAAAAGAAGCACGGAACATACAGTTTCAAAGCGCGGTAATAGTTCAATCCTCCAGTGAAGCCTGTCATTTTAAATATTCTGCCATAGTAGTCAGTATCTTCTTCTGACAACCAAGAGGGCAAGGTCTCTGGAGTTTTAAGTAGACCACTTAGTCCAATTTCTTTAGGAAAGCATGGAGGACTTGGATCCCTATTTGAAAGAAGATTCTTAAATAGTAGTGAAGTATCAAGATTAGCAAAATTCTTTTCGGTCTCTCCAGGTTCCTGCAGGGGAATTAAATAACTTCATGTAAGAATTAAGATGAGTTGCATATAGAAAATTGAAACAAAATAAAGATTTGAGAATCACGGCAGGATTATGATTAATCTACTTACAAGTTTTAATAGAATTTAAAGACAAACAAATAAAGATAACAAGCTTGTAATCTCATGTACATGTATGAGATATATTTACAAGTATAACTAAAGGTGTATTTAAATTTTACCATGTATGTGTGTCTGTGTATATATATATATATATATATTTGAAAATATAAAATAGCTACTGATAAAATAAATGTAAGTTTATTTGAAACAAATGAAAAGAAATTATTTAAATTGTTATCCATGAAATTATCAATTTTAGTTTGCCCAACCACTATCTGCATAATAATAATAATAATAATAATAATAATAATAATAATAATAATATAACACTCTAAAAAAATGAATCACTGATGCTGATTTATTTTTTAAGGTTTATTAATTTTGCTTTTATGGTTTTCTCACTTAATAACTCATTTAATATAAAAAATTAAGAAAATTATATTAAACTCTATTTTTGTAGTGTAGTAAATAATTGTATCAAATTTAAGAAAATTAGATGTGACACATGACATAAATTAGATTCCAATTTGAGATATACTAAGATTTTTTCTCATTCGATTTGGATATGAATGATTATGAGGAATTATACACAATTTAACTTTAATTTAGGGATAAATTACCATTTGTAACAAAATTTTAATCCCTTAGAAAATAATGAATATATTAAACAATTAACCAAAAAGCCAAAAAAGAAAAAAAAATTCAATTAACCAGTATTCCTAAATAGGATATCAATTTTTTAGTGTGATGATAAAGATTAAATCAATATTAGATCATTCTTTTAAAAGAGTGTGGACCTTAATTGATTTTTAATATTTAGCATAGTATATAATCAAAGAAGAGTAATGTCAGATATACAAACTATTTTACAAAAAAAATTTATAAATTATTGATGTGATGAGTAGTTATTTATAAATTAAAAAGTAACGTTAATAGTGAATTTAAGTAAAAACTAATAAAAAATTGGTTACATCAATAATTTATAAAAATATTATAATAAAATAATTTTTTACAATAGCATTATTCATTAAAAATAGATAAAGACTCTTAGAATTGCGAGCGTGTTCTATCTTTTATACGACCAACCAAATTTGTCAGAGTAAAGGTGAATTACGCACTTGAAACCTGCAAACGTAGTAATCATCACCAAACACAGCCCTAAATCCATCCACAGTATTTATAGTTGGTGTTAAGGACATATTTTGTGTAATTGGCTAATCGTTTGACAAAACGCACTTTACTTGTATTTAGGTAGATCTAAGATGTGTTTAATACTTCAAGGAACATGTTGTTCAAGTCTAGTATTAAAGCCATGAAGATTGGACCAAGAAACAAGTGAAGAAAAGCTATTCAAGAAGGCTGGACAGATAGCTCGACACCTGCGGACAGATCCCCTCGATAGCTTCTCGATAGCTCCTCGACACCTGGCTATCTGTCGAGATCTTCAGCTGATTCTTATCGCAATCTCGATAGCTTCTCGATAGCTGGTCGATCGATCGAGAAAGCTTCTGTCCCCTCGACACCTTCTCGACACCTCCTCGATAGCTGCTATCTGTTGAGATTCATTAAACCTCGACACCTTCTCGATAGCTCCTCGATAGCTGCTATCTGTCGAGGTTACGAAATTTCAGTTTTTTGATTTTTGGGCCAGGCTTATGTATTTGAGTAGGGTTTCTTTTCTCACAACCCTAGACCTATATAAAGCTTATTTTAGAGGCCGTCACATAGAGAGAATACAAGGAGAACATATACAAAAGGTGATCGATACCTTATTCTCTCTAAAAGAAGCTACTGCGTCTTTGCGCCTTAGGGTTTTGTAACCAAGTGCTTCTTGATCTTCATTGTTGATGAAGTGAAGAACTTTGCATCCAACATTCTTCTTCCTTAAGTTGGTGAGTGAGTCACGTATTGGGATTCGTGCAAAGGAGTTAGTCACGTATTGGGATCCGTGCAACAAAAAGGATGGCGTTCATATATTGAAGAGTTCAAAGGTTCTGAAGCAGTAGAAGGTTTCTGCTGTGAGTTCATCTACGGGGATTGTAGAGTCTAGGGACAAAGGTTTTGTACTAGATCTGAAACTTCTCTTTACTATAGTGGATTGCTTTTCGGGAAGGTTTCCCCCCAGGTTTTTTACTGTGAAACTGGTTGGTTTCATTGGTTTTCCTGGGTCATCATATCTTGTCTTATTTACTTTTTCGCTGCATTCATTATTGACATGATATTGATGTTTGTTTGTTTTAACAAGTTTGATTCATAATAAATCTAATTAACAACTTGGGTTTAAAACTTGTTAATTCTATCAACCGGGGTCTAAATTTCCCAACAAGTGGTATCAGAGCGGGTTCACTCTGATTGGATTAATTTCCTGAGTGTGATCCATTGACCCCTGTTGTCATGGATAGAGGAAAATCTTTATTTATTCCTCCTTTATTTGATGGAACTAATTATGCATACTGGAAAGTTCGTATGAAAGTGTTCTTGCAGGCTCTAGGTGAACAGGTATGGCAAGCTGTTGAAATTGGCTGGATTAAGCCGAAGGAAGCACCTGTGGATTGGGATGATGCAACAATTGTAGCTGCAAATTTCAATAGTAGGGCCTTGAATGCTTTGTTTTGTGGGGTGACCAATGAAGAATTCAAGAAAATTTCATCCACTGAAGTTGCCAAGGAAGCATGGACTATTCTTGAGACCACCTATGAAGGTACAAAGGCAGTAAAGACTGTGAAGCTTCAACAACTCACTAGTAGTTTTGAAGAAATAAGGATGGAGGAGGATGAGACCTTTGATGAGTTCTATGCCAAACTCAAGGATATTGTGAATTCTGCTTTCAACCTTGGAGAATGTATTGCAGAATCCAAAATTGTTAGAAAAATCCTTAGGTCCTTACCTGAAAGATTCCATGCCAAGATCACTGCCATTGAAGAAGTCAAGGACATTGATCAAATTCCTTTAACTGAGCTTGTAGGGAACCTTCAAACCTATGAGATGGGATTAGGCTCAATGGGAAAAGGTGGAAAGAGCAAAAACTTGGCTCTCAAGGGTATAGAGGAAGAGACTGAGGACTCTGAAGATGAAGATCAAAGTGAAGATGAGGATGAGGATTTAACCTTCATAACTGATGAGATTATCAAGCTTCTTCAGTTTAGGAAAAAGGATAAGGACAAACCTCCTAGGAAACTTAAATCCTCTAGGAATGACAAGAATGAAAAACCCCTTATTCAATGCCATGAGTGCAAAGGTTTTGGTCATATGAGGATAGAGTGTCCAAACTACCTCATGAAGGAAAAGACCAAGAAGCCAAAAGAGAAAGGGTTGGTTGCTACCTGGAGTGATACTGAGGATGACTCTTCTGATGAGTTTGTGGATGAATGTCGTCAAGTTATGGCCTTTGCTGCCACAACCGATAAGGTGATTGTGGAGAGTGCTAGTGACAGTGAGGATTCTTCTGATGATGAAGTACCTAAGAAGATGACCCTTCAGGAAGCCTCTGATAAGACTGGCTTAGGATATGCTGTTTCCTCCAGCCCCTCCTCATCCACAACTTCTGGATCAAAGATTGTCTTTGTGCCACAATCTGAGAAAGGTAATAAAGGTATGAAATCCAAAACTGATCTGGTTAATTCTAAATCCTTTATTAGACCTCATGTTTGTCACCATTGTGGTGTTGCTGGACATATTCGTCCTAATTGCTTTAGGTTGTATCCTCATAAGCAATTGTCCAAACGGTCACAGGTTTCCTCTCAAGGACCTATACCTTTGTTTGGAGAGTTATTAAAAGTCTTGAGCTTTTTAACTCAATTTCAGGAGAATCTTAATTCTTCTATGTCCTTTAGTAGACATACTAGGACACGTGCCTTTTCATCTTCACGGCCAAAGACTCGTGCTGTGTGGGTGAGAAAGGAGCCTAAGACTTAATTGTCTTTTTTGTTTGTCCTCTGCTTTAATTCTTTCTATCTAAAGTAGGACTCTCTTTGCTTGATTTCTTATCTGCTTTTGAAATCATGCTTTCATGCATTTGCATCTCTCTATCATGTTTTCATGCATATGCATCTTTCTTTCATGCTTTGCTTAACATGTTTTTGTTTGTTTATTTTCAATTTTGCTTATTTTTGTTTTTGATAAAAAAAAAAAAAAAAAAAAAAAAAAAAAAAAAAAAATTGAAAAATACAAAAACAGTGTGTTTTGTGTACTTTGGTATTTGTGTACCTTGGATGGCCATTGAAACAAAGTTTCTAAACTTTGTATCTATTGTAGCTTAGATGAGCATCTCTATGCACAACTAAGCAAGTGAGCTTTGTGGCTCTTGTTTGTGATGAGTAAGATTAAGTTATCTCTTAAACTTAACACTCATATCACTCTTTTTGACGGGTAGGATTAGAAAATCCTAAGAGAAAGGCATAAATAACCATCTCACCACTGTTACCCGCCAATCATAGTATGACACTTGTATGCTTCGGCATAGCAAAAGTGCAGTGTCATAGACACCTGTATGCTTCGGCATAGCAAAAGTGCAGTGTCAAAGACATTCGTATGCTTCGGCATAGCAAAAATGCGATGTCAAATGCTTAACATCTTGGGTATTTCTTTTCTCTCTTTTTATGCCCATGCATGATATGCTTAAAAGAAAATATGCAAAGAAAATATAAAGCAAAAAGATTAAAGATGCTTTAAATATGATTGCAAGCGTGTTTTCTAGGAGATGTGGGAGTTATAGGATGTACCTCGAAGGTGATAGTCCCCATCAAACAGTTATGATTGTGTGTGAGTTAAAGTTATTTTGTCATATCTCAGATCGTCATAACATGTATACACATATGCAATCTTGCGATATTTTTCACACACAACACGCAATATTCTTTGCTACTCTTGATACATGTGCAGGTACAATGTGATTTGGCCATCACAAGTGTTTACATATGCTAATGTATGCTCACTAAACTGTCTTGACTTGTTTTTGAAATATAAAATTGGTTAGACTTGTTTAGTGTGTGTGTATGTTTTGGGGTCCATGTGTTTTTCACATGTTTTGCATCTTTCTATTATCTTGTCATCCATAGCATCTTGTTTCATTACATTCATGCATTTATATGGATTTCTTTGTGCCTCCTTGATCATCCTTGATCATCTTTACGTTTCTCGGGCGAAGCTTTCTAGCTTCTTGTACCCTTTGTCAATCATGACAAAAAGGGGGAGAGAAAGTGTGGAGACTTTGTGGTTTCTTTTTAAGATTCTACATGTTAGGGGGAGAAATACATTCCTTTGTAAGGGGGAGATGTGTTTCATCTTGTTAGGGGGAGTGCTTACTTCCTTCTTCTTGTACCTTGGGTCTTGTGACCATTGTTTACATACATTGTGCTTATCTTCTTTATATGCTGATGTATGTTTTCTTCACCTCCTTACATGTGTTGTCTCTTTTCTATCTTTATACACATGTTTCTTATACTTGTATGCAATCTATTATTTCTTTTCACACTAAGATGCCTTGATGAGTTTTGTTTAAAGTGTTTCAGAAATACAGGTTGTCAAAGTCTATTTGCCATAAACTCTCTTCTTGCAAAGTTTTTCAAGAGTTTGTGTTAGGATAGATTTTATTGTATTCAACAAGTGAATATGAGTTGAGTGATTTATGACTTCTCTCATATGTTCATTTGTTTGTTGTGGTTTTGTCACGGATTGCCAAAGGGGGAGATTGTTAAGGACATATTTTGTGTAATTGGCTGATCCTTTGACAAAACGCACTTTACTTGTATTTAGGTAGATCTAAGATGTGTTTAATACTTCAAGGAACATGTTGTTCAAGTCTAGTATTAAAGCCATGAAGATTGGACCAAGAAACAAGTGAAGAAAAGCTATTCAAGAAGGCTGGACAGATAGCTCGACACCTGCGGACAGATCCCCTCGATAGCTTCTCGATAGCTCCTCGACACCTGGCTATCTGTCGAGATCTTCAGCTGATTCTTATCGCAATCTCGATAGCTTCTCGATAGCTGGTCGATCGATCGAGAAAGCTTCTGTCCCCTCGACACCTTCTCGACACCTCCTCGATAGCTGCTATCTGTTGAGATTCATTAAACCTCGACACCTTCTCGATAGCTCCTCGATAGCTGCTATCTGTCGAGGTTACGAAATTTCAGTTTTTTTATTTTTGGGCCAGACTTATGTATTTGAGTAGGGTTTCTTTTCTCACAACCCTAGACCTATATAAAGCTTATTTTAGAGGCCGTCACATAGAGAGAATACAAGGAGAACATATACAAAAGGTGATCGATACCTTATTCTCTCTAAAAGAAGCTACTGCGTCTTTGCGCCTTAGGGTTTTGTAACCAAGTGCTTCTTGATCTTCATTGTTGATGAAGTGAAGAACTTTGCATCCAACATTCTTCTTCCTTAAGTTGGTGAGTGAGTCACGTATTGGGATTCGTGCAAAGGAGTTAGTCACGTATTGGGATCCGTGCAACAAAAAGGGTGGCGTTCATATATTGAAGAGTTCAGAGGTTCTGAAGCAGTAGAAGGTTTCTGCTGTGAGTTCATCTACGGGGATTGTAGAGTCTAGGGACAAAGGTTTTGTACTAGATCTGAAACTTCTCTTTACTATAGTGGATTGCTTTTCGGGAAGGTTTCTGTTGTGAAATTTTAAAATACTCGCAAGTGTACGAACCGTACCGAAGTATAGTTTGACAAGAACGAGGTCGAACCCACAGAGACTTGAATGAACGTAGGAAAATTAATTAAACCTTAATCAAATTAATCCTAATCTAGTTTAATAAAAATTGGTTGTTTTGAAATTAAATAAACTAAGCAAATAATAAAATTAAGCAAATAGTTAAACTAAGCAAAAGATATAAAGCAATAAAAAGATGTAAACAATCAAGGGAAATAAATTAAGGTTTTGGAATCCGCCTTGTAAGTCATACCAGCATATATTTATGATCATTAATTTTTCCCAACTCACTACATGATAATCTAGAAATCAATCTTGCTATCATGGAAAATATCCTCATTAAAATCCTTATTTTAAAAAAATCAAAAGCATGTTCTTCTTCGCTTCTTAAGTATAAAACCAAATCATCAATTGTATCCGTAGCCAAACAAATCACAAGATATATCCAATTCTAAAAATCAAATCATAACTTGTATCCATTGACAGACAAATCACAAGTGATATCCAATTTTATAATCAAGAATTAATAAACCAAGCATTCAATTAATCAAGACAAATCCTAAATCATGAGAAAAACATGATTGAACTCATATCTAGAATCTCATCTTAGTCAATTGATATGAAGCAAGAACAATTTAAATCATTAAAGAACAACTATTGTGGGAAAAATCAAATCACATAAATATTACTAATAATCCTTAACAAGGTTTCATCCTCAACCCTAATTATAAATTTAGCTACTCATGGTAATTGAAATAAAACAAAAGAATAAAATACTAAACATTAAACTAGACAAATAAAATAGAGAAAGAAATAGTCACAATGCTATCATGGAGAAAAGCTACAGAGAAGCCACATGCGGCACTGCCTCTTGCTCCAATTTTCTGTTTTGCATCTCAGCCCTAGCACTCGCCTCCTCTAATTTTGCCCTAAAAAGCCTTTAAATAGGTCAAGGAATCCTATTACAAGTTGAATTCCCGTTTGGAGAAAATCCCAGATTTTTAGGCTTCACTTAACCGACTATTTTGACCCATTTAACATCAGAATTCGGGCTCCTGGTAAACTACAAAGTTGTAGCCCTTTAAGTTAACTTTCCAGCCCAACTTGAATCATCTCAATTGGACATCTGAGCCCAAAGTTATGCCAAAAATACTAACTGATGTGCAGGCTGGAATCCTAATCCGAATTGGACTTGAATTTGGTGCAAATTTCCTTTGATTCCTTACTCCAATTGGACTTAAATTTAATATTCATGCCTGGCTGGATGTAAGTTGGCTTGATTCAATTGGCCTAACTCCACTTTGCATGTAAAGCCCTTCTTACCTGCAACACAAAGATATTACATAATCAGTCACAAAATAACATAAAAGTAAAGCCAAATATGTAGATATGTGAGTATTTTATTGTATATATTTCTTGCATATCAGTTTCCCCCCAGGTTTTTTACTGTGAAACTGGTTGGTTTCATTGGTTTTCCTGGGTCATCATATCTTGTCTTATTTACTTTTCCGCTGCATTCATTATTGACATGATATTGATGTTTGTTTGTTTTAACAATTTTGATTCATAATAAATCTAATTAACAACTTGGGTTTAAAACTTGTTAATTCTATCAACCGGGGTCTAAATTTCCCAAAGTTGGGTTCCTAGGAAACCACACCACACTCGTGTTGACTAGTGCTTTGATTCGGTCAGGCCTGAGCAAGCAAAAATTCCAGGCTATGATAGCTCCCCAGTCATGGCCAACCAAGAAGACCTGGTCGATACCCAGATGGTCAATAAGGCCAACAAGGTCACCGACGATGTGAAACACGGTGTAGAGGCGGCGGAGGGCGGAGCATCGGTGTCACCATATCCACGGAGGTCAGGGGCAATGCAACGGTAGCCATGGGAAGAGAGGGAGAGAAGCTGGTGGTGCCATGAGTACCAAAGTTCAGGGAAGCCATGGAGGAAGAGAATCACTGGACCTGTCCCTATTGACGCGACGTGCATGTTAATGCCATTTGCGGTTATGGTTGTGTGCTTTATCTTTTCCATCAATTGTCTACTCTCTAACCTCTATGTGACACTGATAGTTTGGGTGTTCCCTTTTTTATATTTTTGTTTGAGTTGGTGCCTCACTATTTTTGACTAGAAAATGATAAGGTTCTAACTTTTAAATTTTTAATAATGATAAAGGCGAGTTTTCCTAAATAATTGATTTTTTTTTTTTTTTTTAAAAGAAGATCCTAAATAATTGCTTTGATTATGTCAACAGCGTGATTGGTATATATAGTTTGGGTCCGGTTAATGTGTGCCCTAAGTTATCCATTTTTGAAAATATTTTCTTGGAAATTGAAAAAGCTGTCAATACTTTTTCAATTCTCGAGAAATTTTTTTTCATAAATGAAAATTAATGTGTGCCCTTAGAGCACACATTAACAAAATTCATATAATTTATACTTTCTAAGGTGATTTAGTTTTTACTATTTAAGTCAAAAAATAAATGAAAATTCAGCTTATATAAATCTTCTTAAAACCTTATCACGAATGCATTTTTAATCGGCTGATATTTTTAAGTTAATAAAATAAGTTATCAAATGTTTTATTCTCAAAAAAAAAAAAAGTTATCAAATGTTACTTTTTTTATACGGCTGTATTTTTTTTTTATCTAAAACAAAGTTAGGTTAAATAAACAAATATCTTAGAGCATCAGTATCAAATGTGCTAATAGCTAAATATTTGGTATTTAGCATGCTAAACACCATAAGTTATATTCCATCAAATGCACTAAAGATCAAAAAAAAAAAAAAAAAATTGGCATGAGCTACAGCTCCCAATGGAATGACATGACATCCAATGCAAAAAAATTTGGGTCTTTTTTATTAAACTCTTTCTCTCACAATAATAAAATATTCATTATCTTCTCTCTCACTTGTCATTCTTTGTTTTTTTTTTTTTGGTTGAAAGGATATTGCATTAAACAAAAAAACTAACCAGCCTCTAAAACAGAGGAAACAACCTGGTCATACAAAGATCCAACCGCATCAAGGCTGAGAAGGAGAGCTACATCAGAGGGCATCCGCACACTTATTCCCCTCTCTATAGCAATGTTGAATCCTAACTATGGAGATATTTCTAAGACAATTCCTACAGTCAGCCACCAAAACATCAATATCATTTGGATTATTCAACTCTTTCTTCAAAAGATCCACCACTTGTCATTCCAGATTCTTGGTTTCTCTCCTCTCCTTCTCTTCTCTCACCCATCACTGTCTAATCTCTCCGGCTCTCTCCTCTTTTGCTCTTCTCTGTCTCTCTCAATTGAAAGCTTGGTTTTTGCACAAAAATCTTGAGTATTACAATTTCCTCACACAAATTTCCTCACTGAGGCTCTTTTCATTTGGTCGGCGTTCTAGGTTGGTTGGGTATTTGCTGCATACTCTTTAGATGTTTTGCATAATTTTAGGATCATAATAAGTTGTTGAATAATATTAGGATCAATTGCATTTGTATTTGCATTTTACAGGAGCTATTCTTTGAGTTTTATTAGGATAGGTTGTTCCTAGAATGCCTAAAGTGATAAGAAAAATATGGAGAGAAATCTGTTAAGGTCAAGGACTCTGTCGGTCTACCCAAATTTATTTTTAGTGTTTTTCATAATTGTTGAATTAACAAGTTTTTATTAATTCTCATTTCAAATTATCACTAATATCATTTTTTTACATATTAATAATAACTTATTACCTTCGTAATTCCAAATTTTATCATGACTCCAAAACTTATGGCACATTTGATACACTTGATGAGAATTGCGATAGGAATAGTAATTTTTATTACTGTTAATAGAATGCGTTGTAATGGAATAACTAAACATATTCATAAATTTGGTTGTGAGTTGTAACGTTAGATAGAATAAAACTTAAGATATATTTTAGGAAATATCTTCCTCATACAATTATATTTCCTAAAAAATAATATTTTTTAAATTTGAGACAGAGAGAGATTAGTCATTTTTTTTAATGAATTTTTATTTTCATAAATGTTATTGCATATGAAAAGTTTGTTTATTTAGAAATATATTAATTTTAGAAATTATTGTACCTACTAAGAAATAACTATTACAACCCTATTAGAGAGAAATAATTATTCCTTATTTTAAAGAATAGATATTCATAAAGAATGATTATTCCTTTTAATAAAACATAATCAAATTACTGAATAGTTAAACCATAGAATAACTATTACAGTTTACCAAACATACCCTTATTGTTTTGACGTTTTTACACCAAGCAAACATGTCTAACATCCACAATGACACCCTGAATCAATTTGCAGCACTTTCTGCATGATTGAACACATCTAACACCCTTTGCTTGATTTAGACTCAAAGGGTATTTTATATACAATTTTCATTGTTATGGGGAATATCCAGCACTTTTTGCATGATTGAACACATCTAACACCCTTTGCTTGATTTAGACTCAAAGGGTATTTTATATACAATTTTCATTGTTATGGGAACTCGAATTGTTGAAGATCAATTAGATAAGGAGAGTTCACTAATCCAATCTGTTGAGAAAGAACGACTGTTAAGGAAAATGCATGCATCAACCCAATCAACAAAGTCACACCCATGTAATCAATAAGATCAAATACAATTCAAGTGTTTTGTATCTCAACTGACAGTTCTTAGTATTTATAAGGAAGATGTCCAGGGTTTAAATCTCTCGTCTCCCATTATAATAACCATCAAATTTACGAAAAGAAAAAAGAAAAGAGAAAAATCATATACAAAATAGAATAAGTCTTGGGATTCTACTCCCGAGTTGTGTTATCAGTATATAAACAAAACTCTATAAAAGAGAATCGCATTGCAAAATAGAAAATAACACTGACACTCTGGATACATGTGGGTTTCCATATGACCGAACCACATTAAACTAATTATCCTCTTTCTTTATATGCATTAATTTTTTTTCCCAAGGACTGCAAACCTTTTGTTTTGTTTTTTGGTAAGTAATTAGTACCACATGCTCTAATTATATGAAATATGATTTTCCAAAATTTTCAGAAGTTTTCTAATGATGTAGTGCAAAGCACTTGACATTTTCGTGTAAACAGGATTCCCAAACGGATAGAAGATTAGTACTCTGGAGCATATGAGCGACCTCTAATCAATATATATATAAAAGCAGAGACTTTATGCGGAAAAGTATGAGGTTCTGACAAGTGGCACATTCTATAGCTCTTTTATTTAAGCCTTTTTTTTTTTTTGGTTCCAAGTTATCACACCTTATTCCCCCCAAAATATATATATATATATATATATTACACGCCATCTATTATCACCGCTCTTCACCTCCTCTAACGTTTAAACTTTCATACCTTTAATTAAGCCCTGCTACGTCTAACCTTTCAATTGTTCGCCCCTTGCAATTATCCAAGTTATATTTTAGGCTTTATCATACTTCCAGCCCTGAGTCTTAATAATTTCTGTAATTTTTACATCTCTCTTGCCTCTCCTCTTCGCTCTACAACATCACAACCATATCTTCATCACCATCTCCAAACAAATCTGCAACTTCACCATCATCTCTCGAGCCAAACTGAAAAAATTTCACAGTAGAAACTGAAAACCCAAAACCCATCATTTTAGCCAAACTGAAATCCCAAACCACCTACCACCGCCATCAGACAACCCAAATCTCCACCACTGTGACCCACGCTTCGCCGATTTGCAACCCAAACCCAAACGTGCAACACCACCACCCAAAATTGATGCTTTTGAGCTGAGGAGGCAGACGGTGGTCTGAAAATGGGTGGGAATCTGTTTGTTTTATGGTTCAAAAGGTGAAGTTGTTGGCCAAGAAAGAAGTTTTAAATCTATTTGTTTTGGAAAAATTTCTTGCATTACCTTCTCGCATGTTTATGCTCTGTAATTTTTTGGGATTTTAGTTTGGCTAATATGGTGGCTTTGTGAAATCTTTTCAATTATTCTTCTCAATAAGATGATAATTGATAATGGGTATTGACTGAAATCTATGTTAGCATTGTGCAGTTCTTCATTGTTGATTTAAAAAAAAAAAAAAAAACTGGTGCTTCTGCCTCTACAGTGTCGGTGGTGATATTGGGGAGAGAGGGAGAGAGGAAGAAGAAGGTGACGTTGGAAACTGGAAAGAGAATGAAGTAAAACAATAATGAGAAAAACTGTGGTTGATGTTCCTTTTTTTTTAAGCCATTAAATGAAATATTTGCCACGTGCTACTGGAGGAAGTAGGAGATTTTAAAATGGAGGTGAGCCTCTCCCATTACAGACTTACAGTAAGCCCTCTCTCTCTCTCTCTCTCTCTGTTTTTTTTTTTCAAAACTTAGGGTTCTAATAGGAACCTTTACCTGAGTTTTGTTTTTTCATTCTCATGTTGCAAGTAGGATTAAAAGACCAGAACTATTAGAAGGAAGCTCTAACAGGGTCAGAAGACATTCTGGAGAAGAATATCGCAAATGTGAGTTCCTCCTAGAGCATTAGTATCCGGTCTCTTACATGACATGCATGTTCAAACATTCTGCAGACTGCAGTATTCTGTACATTATGTACTAAATAGACAAGAAACAAGAAAAAATAATTGTTCTATTTTAGGGATATCTAACCAATCCTAATATGTAGATTCAAATAGAATTCATAGCACTTTGTATTCAATTTCTTATGAATGTTGTGCTCCATTTTATAATCTTAGCCATGTCTTGCTTTAATGGCCCAATTCATTTGGATGTCGTGGTGATTTGTTTGTTGTGAAAGTTTTGGAGTTATGTGGTTGAGAAATAGAGGAATTGTGAGATTCAAAGGAATATAACCTTTTACAATCACTTCTCTTCTTCTCTTTTTATGGATCTCCTTTTTTATTTTATTTTTTCCTCTAAAATCTTTAGCTACACTTTTTTA
Organism: Quercus aquifolioides; assembly: GCA_019022515.1. NCBI lineage: Eukaryota > Viridiplantae > Streptophyta > Magnoliopsida > Fagales > Fagaceae > Quercus > Quercus aquifolioides. The sequence goes on from CM032336.1 coordinate 31,831,044, forward strand.
TAACTCAAAATCTTGATGTATTATTGGACAGACTGTGCTTCAAACGGGTACTCCTAAGGCAAATCTCTAGACTTTGTGAATTTTTATTCTTTTCCCCTTTTGAAATTTTATTCTAGAAAAGTTATTGCATTCTTGGGTAAGTAAGAGGGAACACAAATAAAATGCTTTAACAAAAATGAACTAAATTTATTTATTATAAAATTTGTTTGTATAATTCAACGGAGGGTTAGGTTTTAATTGTGTTGTTATCAATCTAACATTAGAGTTTGCAATTTTGACGTGTTGGGTTTTTTGTTAGAATTACAGACAAATAAAAAAAAGTGGTTTACAAAATCCCTTGACAAAGGCAATGGCATCAGAATTGGTATGTCCCTTTGAGATTAGTTGTATTTTTCCCCGTTGTTTCCTTTGGGATGTTATTTTTAATTTCAATAATCAACTAGGTATCTTTCTTTTTTCTTTTTGGTTTTTGATTCTTCATTGATTTCATTATTTAGTTGTAAACATCTAAATTAAAGTAGATGAATATGCAAAGGCAAAATTATATGTAATGTTAAAACCACCCAAGATAAATGTGTAAAGTCAATATAATCTATTTATAATTTTTTTTTAAAAGAATAAAAAATAATTCTAAATTAAAGTAGATGAATATGTATAGACAAAATTATATGTAATGTTAAAACTACCCAAGATGAATGTGTAAAGTCAATAATCTATTTAAATTTTTATATATAAAAGAATAGGAATAAAAAATAAATAAGAAAAATAATAATTATATGACCAATGACGTGGCAATGGGGTGATGCAACTGGAGCTCGGTAGCAATAAATTTTATTCTCCAGCTTTTAATAATTACGATTTTGGGTTAAAATCTCATTTCAACTGCTACAGTGCTCAAAGGCCCTATAGGGAATCTTTGGTTTAACTATATATTCTTACAAGATATCAACGCAGCACAAATTTCATTTTCCTGTGCATTGTAATTTAGCTTTCTTAACTTTCTCTTTATCAATGTGCATTCTTTGTTGTTAATTAATGATATGCTTTTGATTCCATAAAACATTTGGATATTCATGTTTTCATTCTTGATCAATGCAGTAGACCTTATGTTAGTTTATGTGTTGTTTAATGAATTTGTGCAAGAAGGTGAATTTGAAGGTCTGACTTTACATGTGCAAGAGATGAACTTTATGCAATCTTTTGTAGGAGGTGGAGCATTCAAACAATGACACAATAACACATTACGAGGCAGCAATGGCGAACTACTGTGGCTGCTATTGCTATTGCTTCTTCCTTTAAGGGGCCTACACATAAGCAAGCTTCCATCAGAACAAATCCAAACTATAAATGAAATGAAAGCTTCAAGGGGGCATCCAAATATACATGTTGGAATTACTTTTTGACCATTGTGGTTTGTGACTTTCAAATGATTGCATATTGCAAATGGTCAAGTTAATATTAGTTATGGATACCTACAAAAAATAAACGTGTTTTCAAATCTAAACTTGGCATATTTGGCACTAACTACGCTCACTAGAATTTTTTGTTTTAATTTTGAGTTTTAATAGGATTTGATTAAACATTGACGTTGAAATAGGAGTGATTTATATATATATATATATATATATATATTGATGTCTGTGATTTCTTAGACATTTCAAATATATATATATATATATATATTTGTCTCCTTACCCTTCTACTATTCATGACAAATGATATCCAGGTTAGAAATTGATTTGAATTTAGTTTTACTAGCAAAAGTCTATTAATTAATTATGACTAACAATAATAGTATTGACGAACCCAAATGTCTCCTTTGCTTTCCAAAAAAAATAACATATGGACACTATAGAGGAATCACAAACCTCTTACAAATGCAAGTTAAATTTAAATTAGACTACATACATTCCAACTTTGATCAATCAACTCAATATTCTTTACTCACCTTTGTCTTTAGATATTAGGGCACATTAAAGATGCTACTCCTTACCTTGATACTTTATCTACATAAAGTTTCTAATTTGTTGGGGCATTTCATGTGTTGCTAGATGTGAGAGTACGTGTTGTTTGCAGTTTAGAGAGAATGTGTGTGTGTGTGTGTTTTTTTTTTCTTTTTCTTTTTTCAATTCAAGTAATGAGAAATCAAAAAAAAAAAGTTGGAAAGAAGTAATTTTAGTGATGGTATTAACTTGAGACTGTGCCCAAAAAAAGTTAAGTTCTTATAGCAAGTGACACCTTTGTTTTTTTGTTTTAATTTTTTTTTAATTTTTAAATGTTATAGTTAAGTTTTTATAGTAAGTGATATGCTATAATATATGTACAATATTCTCCAAAACCATATTGCAAAAAACATTACAACATTATCCGTGCATCGCACGGACAACTTACTAGTTAGACATTAATGGCAAATCACAATGTAATTGAACCTCCTTATTAAGAGAACATATAGTTAACTTTGGGGAGTTTCAGAGAACAATTACTAGAACATGAACTTCCACTCTCCTAACTTTTTATTGACTAAATTAGAGGTTGTGCTGGTAACTCTAAGGTAGGTAAATATCAATTGCAGATCAAACATACAGGAATCTAGCTTTGCCAATGCAGGCAATGGCAATTAAAACTTCTTGATAAAGTCATATATGTGTGTGCTGATCTCCTTTGGCTTTTCTTGGTTGATAAAGTGAGCTACTCCTTCCATCACAACTACATCTTGCAAATTTGGCACATCTTTCTTGAAGCCACCGTTTTGTACATATTCCTTAACACCTGGCATCTTATAGACGATGTCTTGGTCACCCACAATGAACTTCGATGGTACTTTGACTTGTAATCCAGTCCATGGTGCTGTGAGCTCCCAGGTTCTGCATAGTAACAGAACCAATATTAATTTTAATGTCTCAAGCAATTAGCAAATACATTCTCCCATATTGGCTTATTCCAAAGCTGCATAGGAACTTTTTAATTTTGTGCCAACTACTCTTATGCTTTTGTAATAGCCATGTATAATGTATTGAATAAAACACATAGTACTCATCCGAAAGTCAATAGAGAGGGAATCCCAAAAATACAAAAAAGTCCACAGAAAGAAGCATGAAACCTACAGGTCAGCAGCTCTATAGTAGTTCAATCCTCCAGTAAAGCCTTTCTGATCGAATTTTTTAGCGTAATAATTAATATCTTCTTCTGTCAACCATGAGGGCAAGGTATCTGAAATTTGCAATCCTGAAAATCCTATGTCTTTGGGTATAAATAGAAGATCATCACCAACTGAAAAAAACTTCTTCATTAGAATTGCAGTATCCATGCGAGCAAAATCTTCTTCAGCCACTCCAGGTTCCTGCAGTAGAGTTTAGCAATTTCATGGAAGATGAAAGAACAATAACAAGAAAACTACGGACTACTATTAAAAAGAACACAACTTGAACACCATGGCAATGAACAAGTGTAGTGCATGATCTTAACACAACATGGTATGGTTTTAAAATCCGGATTGGACCGGCCAGTTTGACCGGTCAACCGAGAATTGGACACTAATTCGGTCTAGTTCTTATAAAAAACAGCAAATTGAAGAAAAATAAGTTTTAACCATAAACTGCCTGTTAGACCGTGAAAACCGTAAACCAAAATGGTTAAATTGGTTTTCAACCATTTCAATAAATTGAGCAAAATAAACAACAATCTTCCTCATTTTGATAGCAAAGTTGGTGCTTATCTCTCATTGAAGGCAACATGGCTGTATGTGAGTAAGATCTAAGATGAGATTTGAGGAAATTTGAAATTAGTGGGTAAAATAAGATTCAGTGTCTGTTTGGGACAAGCTGAAAATTCCAGCTTATTTTTGCTACTATTTATGGGTTTCATTGCACTTTTTAATACTATTCATGAGCCCCATTGTACTATTTAGCTAACTTTTACCTCTATTTACCGTTCTTTCAGCAAAAAAATTTCAGTATTAGCTAAATAATTTGTTCTCAAATGGATACTTAAAGAGGTGGGAGATGCAAGGTGAGAAATGTGGTGCTTAAAAGAGTTAAAAGGAAGAATTTTTTGTTTTAGCCTTTAAGGTGATGAATTGGTTCAGAGAGAGAGAGAGACAGAGAGAAACCAAATGAGACTTAAGAGAAAATTTGAAATTGTGTAACTGAGGAGATGAGAAGTTGTAAGTTTGATAAATGAGGAATAAGGATTAGAGAAAGTGGGTGGGTGGGTAGGTGGGAGTGGGATAAAAGCAAAATTAATGACACAAAAGACAAAACATTAACCGTTGGTAGGTTTAAGATAAAAAGAAACTAATATAATAGTATGTGGTTTACATTTTAAAGCTAACAAAAGTAAAGAAACAAATAAAACAATACTAATTGCATTCAAATGGGAATTGAAAACTTTGGGTAATGAGACACAAAAGACAAAACATTAACTGTTGGTGGGTTTAACATAAAAAGAAACTAATATAATAGTATGTGGTTTACATTTTAAAGCCAACAAAAGTAAAGAAACAAATAAAACAATACTAATTGCATTTAAATGGGAATTGAAAATTTTGGGTAATGCACCTAAACACATGGCAACCATGTGTCCTTGTATATATTTTATTTATTTATTTATTTTTGTGTTTGTGTGTTGACATTGATTGGTAATGATGTATAACTTATTTATTAAATATTAAAGAATAGTTTGTATTTTAAGTCATTAACATCTAATTTAACACCTTTTTATTTTAGAATAGATCTCTACAAGAAAAATATATAAATTCTAAGTTGAAGGAAGTTCAATTAAATTATGTATTCTTAATTATTTTGTAAAAAAAAAGTTATATTATTGTCATTATTTTTGTAATGTTAATTTAATTGTTTATACTTTTTTCCCTACTCTTTTATACTTAATATAAAGTGATGATGCAAAGAAAATCAGTAGGCTGAATGCTCCGGGTTTCAATGGGTTAGTGGTTGCTTGAAAGGCCTGAAAAGAAAAGAAACATAAGATCAAAGGTGACCGGGGTGAATCGGTCAAGAACCCTCCGATGCTTAAGTTAGTTTTTCCCTATAGAACTCAAGGATTCCAACTTTTTTGGGAGTCGTGGAAACCTACTTCCATTTGATGTGGATGAGTCCTTATATAGTGAGTCTTGAAGTAGTTACTTGTTTCGTAGCTTCCCCAATATTTACGAAAGTTAGAAGGTTCAGACTTAACTTCCACAACTGCTATAACAGTTAGAATGTTAACTCTTATCTTCTACAACTGCCATTAGAAATTATGTATTCAGTAGGAAGTTATAGCGATGAACAAGGATCTTGCTCATGTTTCGAAATAGTGGCACGTGGTCCACTTTACAAGCTTTTGTAGATAAATCCGTTTCTTGGAAATTTCCTAAGTGTTAAAGGTCGTCCATCAGGAGCTTTCCTGATGGACGACGTTCACGCCCATGGACGACTGTCCTACGAGGGACGACCTTCTTACGTTATGATGACCTTTCTCATCTGGATGACTCTTCTGGATGAATTGGAGTTTATTCAACTTTTTAGTCCACCATCAGTTGCCCCCTTGTCCAAAGGTCGTCTAGAGTACTGCAGAATTCACTGTTGTTCTTTGGACGCGTGCCTTTACATTAGTGTTTAGATATCATGACACGTATTACCATTTCTGTGGTTGAATTGTATTGTTCCAGGTTGTGCCACGTGTCACGATCTCATTGGTGACCTACCGCGTCGATTTAACTTTTCGAGAAAAATGCCATGTGGCATTCTCTAGTTGGTATGTCGTTTCAGATGCCAAATTTCACTGTCTATAAATAGTAGAATTTCTCTCCTACCCTTCACATTTCCTAAATTTTCTCCTTTGACATTCGTCGTCTAGCGCCTCGTCTAGAAGTATTTCCGCATCTTTAGTCTTCCTTCGTCTAGAGCCAGGTATTTCCTTTCATCCTCGTCTTTAGGTTTTCCTTTAAGATGTCTGAGATTGTCGTTTCTTCGTCTAGTAATAGTGTTGATAAGGAGATAGACCAATACCATGACACTACTAGTTATAGTGGTTTCGGTGGTGGTAGTAGTAGTAGTAATAGTAGTAGTGGAGGAAACACTACAGACGAGCAATACACGTCTGGTGTTCCTAGGGTTCCTTTAGAGGTTCTTCAAGAACAGCTTAGGATGAGGGCAGCTTCTGGGTCTCAAGCTGGTACCTCGACTAGTGTTCCTCCATCCATCCCTTTATACGAGGTAGAGACCGTGTACAGTTGTGTTGTAGGCGTCTATTCCAAAACGGATGAAAAGAGACTTGATTCTCTTAGGAGTTGGTACCAAATTTCAGATGACCTTAACCCTAGGTTAGCCGTTCGTGGGGAATGGTGTTGTAACCCTCGTTTTGGAGCAGGTGTTTATGAAGCTTACATTTTAGGGGGACTTAGGTTACTCCTTAATGCCTTTGCTAGGGAGTTACTCACTAGGTTAGGTTTAGAAGTATGTCAATTTAACCCTAATGCATGGAGGCTCGTCGTCTCTATGCAAGTTTTGTGGAGGGAAGTGTTTGAAGGGTATTTTCCTCTCATTGTGGACGAGTTCCTCTACTGGTACAAGCCCTCAGAGATTAACCAGTCCCTTGGCTTTTATCAATTCACAGTTAGGGGCAAAGATTGTAGATTAATAAAATCACTCATAACGTCTGATAGAAACTAGAAGACGGTGTTTTTCTTCGTTTTTGGGTTTTGGGCTGGACACCCTGTTGAGGTTGGCGGGGATCCATTTACCCCCTATACTGGAGAGTTAGGGAACCTTCGTCTAGAAGGTATGTTTTTTTTTTTTTTAGCTGTTAGATGACCGTCTTTGAACAGATTCTACGTTGAACGTGTCCAAAGGGCTCGTTTGTTCGCTGACAGGAGTTTTCATTCTTTGGTCACCCTTTGTTGTCTTGCAACTTGGAAACTTGGACCTGAACCATCTCCTAAAGCCCTAGCCCATGAACTTACTGTTCGTAGACATGAGTTTTTACTTTAAGAAGTTATTTTTTGTATTACCTTCTTAATTGAGTTCTAATACTTTTCTTTTCAGGGATGGCAACTATGAAAGAAAACAAAGGAAAAGAGGTAATGAATGAGGAGACCTTGCCTGAGATGAAGTCCCAACCTCGTCCTTCAATTGGAGAGAAAAGAAAAAATTTATCCAAGACGATTGACTTGGAAAAATCTTCCTAATCGTCGCAAGGATAAGAGGGCAAAGCATAGGTCATTCAAGACTAGGGTTGTCAAGCCTGGCCTTCCTATTCCTCCTACCTCTCAACAACCGTCCATCCAAATCCATGATGTAGACTCGTTTGTGCCTATTGAAGTCACCTCGTCCAAGACCACTACACCCACCTCGTCTCAACCTTCTCAAAGGGTTCCTATGAATCTTATTGAAAATGAAAATTTGGCTTAGGAACGATTCCAGAAGGCCGTGACTGATGAGGACATGGCTACATGCTATGACATGTCCTTGAAAGAATTTGAACATTCTGCTGTTCATGATCTCTTCAAGGTATGTAATTCACTTTTGCCTCGTCTTGTCATTTTTGCATTTTTCTCGTCTAACAAGATTTCTTCTTCTTCTTCTTCTTCTTCTTCTTTTTTTTTTTTTTTTTTTTTTTTTTTTAACTTTAGGCAATGTCAAAGTTCATCGTAGCGTCCAGGCAGGCCACAGAGTTGGACAAGATGAGGGTCCAGCTTGAGATGAGGATCTAGGAGGTTAAGGATGACTGCAGGGGCTGGGCTGAAGTGGCAGCCAAGGCTACAGACGAGGCCAAGGAACTGAAAAACTTCATCGAAGAGCTTAAGGCTGACATCGTTGAAAAGGACACTCGTCTTGACCACCTTCATAAAAGGAATGATGAGCTGAGCACCCTTCTTAAGAATGCCAAAGAAGATGTAGTGGTGGAGTTCAAAGCTTCTAAACCGTTCACTGATCTTTTGGACACGAACTATGCCGTTGGCTTCGAAGATTTTCGTATGGACGCTATGGAATGCTTCCCTAAAGTTGACTTTAGCTCCATTAAGCTCAACCTTGGTGCTGTAAGCCCTCTCCTTCAAACAAGCTCTAAAGACGTCAATATTGAGAACGATACCACTACTTAGGACGAGCCTAACACTGAGATAACCCCCACAGTAAAAATGTGAAATTTTACCGTCTTTGTTTTCCCTTTCTTTTTTATGAGGTCCGTTGTTTTGGACCATTTAAATTTATCCAAGTACATTTTACTCGTCTATAATCTTTAGGACGAGCTTCCAAACAGTTGTCTTTTAGGCTTTACTTTATAAGGGTTTTTGGACAGTGGTCGTCTACCATTTTTTTAAACTTTTATAAATGAATGTTTTATTTCTATCACTTTTATTTACTTTTGAACATGTTATTGTATGGATGAATTTTCTTTATTTACATCATCCACATTATATTGGTTTTAAGTGTGGTTCGTCCACTCATGAAGGCATTTAGCTCGTCCATGTTAAGATAATTTCCTCATGTTCAACATTTTCACCATTCTTTACGTTTTGCAAGTATAACTCGTTTTATGAATGACATGGATTTTACCAGCTTTAATCGTCCAGAGATTTGACAACTGGTTATATTTTTCGTCCATAGGACTCATCTTTAGGCAAGATGTTTCCAGCTTTCACTCGTCCAAAGTTCGGACTATTTGGCTGGTTGAATTCATCCATGGACTAAAATATTCTTACGTGCATGTTTTTCCTCGTCCATTAATTAGATGAACACACCTTAGGTTTTACCTCATCCAGTTCTTAGAAGAATATACCTTGGTTTATTTTTTCTTTGATTATCCTTGTTTCAAGGAAAGCTTATAGACGTAACATCTCTGCGTCCAGAGATTTTACTCATCTTGGGCCTTTAGCTTTCTTGTGGATTAGTTCAAATGAAATCTCAAAAATGGGGAACTTATACAACATTATACACATTGGAAATCCAAACTGTATGTACATAACATAAACATTGTCCACAAGCATGGCACATGCTTAGAAGCCAGTGCCTTAGGGAATTTAGAAATACTTATGTACATATTTAAGTACATACCTTCGTCCATAGATAGCGCAGAAGTTAGAAACTAATGCACTTTTAGGGAATTAAAATATTTAAAATATGCAGTAGTAGTAATAAACATAAGCAAATACGGGGAAAACAACACAACTTCAACTTTGTCCACGATGCTCGTTTATGGTGATGCTCGTCCAGGCTAACCCCTTATTGGTAGTACCTTCTTAGATGCTCAACGTTCCAAGGGTGCTCTAGCTTTCGTCTATCTAGGGCTTCCAAGCAGAATGATCCCTACCTTTTTCAATTGATAACCCTATAAGGTCCTTCCTAATTAGAACCTAGCTTTCCATGAGCTGGGTTTCTGATTGCTAAGGAGATCATTTTAAGGACAAGGTCCCCAATGTTGAAGCGCATTGCATCATATTGCTTAGCCATAAGACTTTTGTACCTTGCTGTCCTCTGCTCCGCAACCATCCTTACTTCGTCAATAAGATCGAGGTTAAGACGAAGTTGTTCTTCATTCTTCTTGTCCTGATACGTCATCACTCTGTGGTTGGCCATGTGTACTTCTGTAGGTATGACTGCTTCTCTTCCATAGGCTAGCTTGAAAGGGGTTTCCCCTGTGGGGGTCCTCATAGTTGTCCTGTAAACCCATAGAACACCTGGTAGCTCGTCTGGCCATACTACCTTTGCCCCCTCAAGCCGAGTCTTGATGATTTCCAACAAGGATCGGTTTGCTACTTCTACTTGTCCGTTCGCTTGTGGGTAGGAGGGTGAGGAATAATGATTCTCAATTCCAAGTTGCTCGCAAAAATCTCTGAAAGGTGTGTTATCAAATTGTCGTCCATTGTCAAATATTAGTACCCTAGGTACCCCCAAACCAGCATAAAATGCTCTTCTAGACGAAGTTTTGACATTTTGTTGTGTAATTTTCGCTAAGGTTTCAGCTTCCACCCACTTAGTGAAGTAATCAATCTCCACTATCAAAAACTTCATTTGCTTGGTTCCAATAGGAAAGGGGCCCAAAATGTCTAATCCCCATTGTGTAAAGGGCCATGGGGCCATCATTGGGGTAAGGTAATCTGATGGTTGTCTAGGGATGATATTGAATCGCTGACATTGATCGCACACCTTCATATAAGCCTTAGCATATGCTTGAATGGTTGGCCAGTAATAACCTGCACGGACGACCTTGTGGACGAGTGCTCTAGCTCCTGAATGGTTACCACATGCTCTCTCATGAACTTCTCTCAATACATAATTTGCTTTATCTGGAGCTAAACACCTCAGGTAAGGCTGAGAAAAGCCCATTTTGTATAACACCTGGTCTATAAGGACGTACTTGGCTGATCTGATCCTTAGCTTTCTGGCCTCGTCTTTTTCTTCTGGAAGCCTTCCATCTTTCAGGTATGTGACCATCGGGGTCATCCAACTTTCTTCACTTTCTACTTGTTGTATCTCTGGAAGATCTATGCTAGGCATGTATTGGACTTTATCAGACTCGTCCACTGATTCATCTGCTGATACTTCCTTCACTAAGGCATTTGCTTCCACGTTTTCTTCCTTTGGGATTTGAATGAAACTAGCTTCTTTAAATTCCTTAACAAGGCGTCTCAGCTTATTAAGATATTTCTTCATCCGTTATTCTTTAGCTTCACACGTTCCATTCACCTTACCTATAACCAACTAAGAGTCTCCTTGGATGACTATTGATTCAGCCTCCAAAGACTTAGTCAATTCTAGCCCTTTAAGTAGGGCTTCGTACTCAACTTCATTATTGATTGTTTGATATTGCAGACGAACCTTATACTTCAACTTGTCCCCTTCAGGGGATTTTAGCACAACTCCAATTCGTCCTGCATATAATGTGGACGAACCATCCACATAGACGATCCACTTCTGATCTCCACCGACCTCATCTAACTCACCTTGGTTGGGAGTGAACTCTGCAATAAAATTTGCCAATACTTGAGCTTTTATCGCGCTTCTTGGTTGGTACCTGACATCAAACTCACTAAGTTCTACAACCCATTGAATTAGTCGTCTCGTGGCTTCCAATTTGTTCATCACCTTCTTAAGTGGATGACTTGTCAAGACGTTGATGACATGAGCTTGAAAATAATATCGTAACTTCCTAGAAGCTATGACCAAAGCAAAGGCTAACTTTTTCCATCATGGGATATCGTTCTTCCGCTCCTCTTAACGCTCGGCTTGTATAATAAACCAGCTTCTGTATCTTCCATTCTTCTCTAGTTAATGTTGAGCTCACTGCATGTAGAGACACTACCAAATACAAGTATAGTTCTTCACCTGGTATAGACGGGCTTAGCAGAGGAGCTGTTGTGAGGTAGGTCTTGAGGTCTTGGAAGGCCTTTTGACACTCGTCCGTCCATTCAAATGCCTTCTTAAGAACCTTAAAAAATGGTAAACACTTGTTAGTAGCTTTAGAGACGAACCTGTTAAGGGCAGCAACTTGTCCGGTGAGAGATTGGACTTCTTTGATATTCCTTGGTGGCTCCATATTCAATATCGCTTGAATCTTATCAGGATTCGCTTCAATTCCCCTATGTGAAACCATGAACCTAAGAAATTTTCCTAGCAAAACTCCAAAAGCACACTTACTCAAATTCAACTTCATGTTATATCGTCTAAGTGTATCGAAGGTCTCTTGAAGGTCGTCCAGATGCTTTTCCTTATCCAAGCTCTTTACCAACATATCATCTATATAAACTTCCACATTTCGTCCAATTTGTGGACGAAACATATGGTTAACCAGCCTTTGATAAGTTGCCTCCTCATTCTTCAAACCGAAGGGCATCACCTTATAGCAAAACAAACCTTGATTGGTAATGAAGGATGTTTTCTCTTGATCCACCTCGTACATCCTTATTTGATTGTAGCCTGAGAAGGCATCCATGAAATTTAGCAATTTATGACCCGCAGTTAAGTCTACCAGCTGGTCAATGCGTGGCAATGGATAGCTATCTTTGGGGCAAGCCTTGTTCAAATCGGTGAAGTCCACGCACATCCTCCATTTGCCATTAGCCTTTTTAACCATCACCACATTAGCCAACCAGTTCGGGTAAAAAATTCTCGGATAAATTTTTCCGTGGTCAACTTCTGGACTTCTTCTTTAATGGCATTATCTCGTTTCGAAGCAAAAAATATTTTCTTTTGATGTACGGGCTTGAAGGAAGGATACACGTTTAGACGAGGGGCAATGACGCTTAGGTCAATACCTGACATGTCCTCATGACTCCATGAGAACACATCAATGCTCTTCTTTAAGAACTGGACAAGATCTTGTTTCGTTTTCTTCTCCATGCTTGCTCCAACCCTTGTATACTTTTCAGGGTTATTCTCGTCTAGAGGAATGTCTTCCAGCACTTCAATGGGCTCCACAACAACCCTTCTCTCCTTAATACTCATTGTCTGCACGTGCTCTTCCATAGCCAACATGGCTAAATAACACTCTTTTGCTGTTAACTGATCTCTTTGCACTTGTCTTATCCCATATTTTGTAGGGAATTTGACAGATAGGTGATAGATGGATGTTACTACCTTCCAGCTGTTTAAAGTCGGCCTTCCAATGATGGCGTTGTACGAAGACGAACAGTCTACAACGAGGAAATTTACTTCCTTGGTTATCTGTTGGGGGTATGCTCCTACCACCATTCGTAATGTAATGGTGCCCACGGGTTGCACTTTCATCTCCCCAAATCCTACCAAGGGCGAATTTACAGGACAGAGTTGATCTCATCCAAGCCTTATTTTTTAGAAGGCAGGGTAATACAAGATGTCCATCGAACTCCCATTGTCTACCAACACCTTTCTAGTCATATAATCAGCAATGAACAAAGTGATGATGATCGCATCATCATGTGGGTGGTGAACCCTTTCAGCGTCCTCGTCCGTGAATGTAATGGCTTGCTTATCTATCCCTCTCGTCCTTGGGGGTCGTCCAGAGAGTTGGACGTTTTGTACCACCTTAAGGTACGTCTTCCTTGACTTGGAGATGGCCCTGCTGAGGTCCCTTCTATGATAACTCTTGTTTCTCCAAGTAGGGGCCGTGACGACTTTTCCATTTTTCCCTTCAACTTCTTGTCCTTGTGATCTCGTCCAAGAAAGTTTCTCAATTTTCCTTGCCTGATGAGGTTCTCTATCTGCTACTTCAAGTCAAAACACTCGTCCATGTCATGCCCATGATCTCTATGGAAGCGGCAACACTTGTCCCTATTGCGTTTGTTGGGACCTCCCTTCATTTTTTTCGGCCACTTCAAGGATGGGTCATCCTTGATTTGCATAAGCACTTGTTCAAGTGGAATTTTTAAAGGCGTATAGTGCTGACTCCTTGCTGAAGATGAACTTCCCTTCCTGTTATCTCAATCTTTCTTCTCTCCCGTCTGAGCCTTCTTCAGACGAGGACCTTGTTCAGGATGGCATGGGAGATCTGCTTCCATTCGTTCGGCTCTCTTCCTTTTCTTAGCAATGATTACATCCTCTGCATTTATGAAGCTTTGGGCTGAATGGATGAGTTCAGTCATGGTTTGTGGCTCTTGATCATAGAGTTTGTGAATGAACAAATCATAACTAACTCCATTGTGGATGGCTGCCAATAACAACTTGTCATCCATTTCATCTACCGTTAGGGCTTCCTTGTTAAAGCGAGTAATAAAGGACCGCAAACTTTCATTTTCCCCTTGCTCTATGGTCAACAGGCTAGACAAAGAGCACTTATGCCTCTGTCCTCCGATAGAGTTGTTGACAAATAACTTACTCAATTCTTCGAAAGAACCCTTAGTTTTTGGAGATATTTTGCTGAACCACACTCGTGCTGGCCTTTTAGAGGTGGTAGGGAAGGCCCTACACATAATCTCATCTGGAACCCCTTGAAGGTGTATTGTAGTCTTGAAGGTAGCGATATGATCACACGGGTCACGCGTTCCATCATATGAGTCCAAGGAAGGCATCTTGAACTTAGAAGGCAGGGGATGACTGTTGATGGAAGCCACGAAAGGGGAAGTTCGATTAACTAAATCATGTAGGGGTTCACCCTTTGAATGTTCTCCCTCATCTCGTCCATGGCCTTCCTCATTTGATCCATCTCCCTCTCCAAGTGTGGCACTCTTCGTAAAGCGGTACCCCTTGACTGGTTCTCATGCTCAGCGTTTTCTCCTTCTCTAACTTCTTGACTCTGGGCTTGTCCTTCCACATATCTTTCATGACGCTGTCTCTTTAGAGTTATCTCCCTGGTCAACTCTTGGTTCTGACGGGTTAATTCTGCCACGGATTGCACTTGTTGTATGGAAGGTGGTTGCATGACAGGTGCTAACTGGCGATCACGATTAGGATGACTAAAAGCGTTTCCACTCTCCTGGTGGCCTAGACTGGTGGCCATTGATCTTGTCCAAACCATGTAGCCTTTTGTCAAAGAAAGATAAATTGCAAAATGCAAGTTTAATCTTTCCCACAAACGGCGCCAACTGATGATGCAAAGAAAATCAGTAGGCTAAGTGCTCTAGGTTTCAATGGGTTAGTGGTTGCTTAAATGTCTTGAAAAGAAAAGAAACACAAGATCAAAGGTGACGGGGTGAACCGGCCAAGAACCCTCCGATGCTTAAGTTAGTTTTACCCTATAGAACTCAAGGATTCCAAATTTTTTGGGAGCCGAGGAAACTTACTTCCATTTGATGTGGATGAGTCCTTATATAGTAACTCTTGGAGTAGTTACTTGTTTCGTAACTTCCCCAATATTTGCAGAAGTTAGAAGGTTCAGACTTAACTTCCACAACTGCTATAGAAGTTAGAATGTTAACTCTTATCTTCTACAACGGCCATTGGACGTTAAGTATTCAGTAGGAAGTTATAGTGATGAACAAGGATCTTGCTCATGTTTCGAAATAGTGGCACATGGTCCACTTTACAAGCTTTTGTAGATAAATCCGTTTCTTGGAATTTTCCTAAGTGTTAAGGGTCATCCATCAGGAGCTTTCCTGATGGATGACCTTCACGCCCATGGACGACTGTCCTACGAGGGACGACCTTCTTACGTTATGATGACCTTTCTGATCTAGACGACTCTTATGGACGAATTGGAGTTTATTCAACTTTTTAGTCCACCATCATAAAGCATGAAAACTCATTTAAATTTTTTTGATAAATAATATGATAAGTTATTTTTAATTTTTATCATTTTAAAATTATTAATTAAATTATTTATGATATCATCGGTCCGACCATAAAATCAGGAATCACTTTCTTTTCTGGTTCTTTCACCAGTCCGGTTTCTAAAACCAAATCGCATCAATTTGTGTAAATATTCATGTCTATTTTAGTATAAGAATTTATTTATTTTTTTATTTTACATACTTATTTTTCAAAACACCAAAAATCAGATTATCTATTTTATACTACATTTCATTAAAATATCAATTTTTCTTGATTTTTCTAATTGTTTCTCTTTTTTGCATACACAACAACCTCCATCCATTCTTTTCCTTTGTACTTGGGATAAGTAAAGAAAGATTAAACAATTTTTCTTGATTTTTTTAATTGTTTCTCTTTTTTCATATACAATAACTATCATATATTCTTTTCCTTCATACTCGAGATAAGTAAAGAAAGATTAAACAACTAAATACAAAATGAATAGTATCAGAGTAAATTTATACGATTATTGTAATAAACTTGTAAATTTACACAATTATACACAGACTAATGTGAGTCATTTTTAAATAAAACTAAGTAAATTTTACACATTTTTTTATTATAAAATAAGTGACATGAATGCTTTTAAGGATGGTAAATTTTACAGTAAAAATCTTATAGCTGAAACAAAAAGTGATTAATCTTTGGGCTTTCTGTCAACAACAAAGATTGAACTCCATGCTACTCCAATTCTCAATTGCCTTTAGTACTTCAAAGTTCAAACCACAAAGCTAGGAGAAGGTTTGCAATTACCACTCACTCATAGATCTTAACACCATTCAAGGAAGTTTGACTTTTGTATATAAAAAAAATTCAAGTGGCTAATTCTAGGTTCAATTCTAATTTATGATTTTAACAACACGTAGCAATTATGTAACGGGGCTTAAATATATTAATAAATTTCATCAATAAAAAAATTGCACATTTCATATTTTATTTTTACAAATCCAATTTCTTTATTTTCAAATACTTGAAAGAGTTAAAAAAAAAAAAAAAAAAAAAAAAAAAAATTTACCTGAAACCAGCAAAAATAATAATCATCACCTAATGAAGCTCTCAAGCCATCCACAAACTTGATGGTTGGGTTCCTGGGAAAAAATGGCACGCTCAAGGTGACCAAAGCCTTGACACGATCTGGCCTGAACCAGCAAAAGTACCAGGCCATCATAGCTCCCCAGTCATGGCCGACCAAGAAGACCTGGTCGATACCAAGATGGTCAAGCAGGCCAACAAGGTCACCGGCGATGTGGATCCCAGAGTAGGTGGCGGAGGAGGACGGGGCGTCTGTGTCGCCATGTCCACGGAGGTCAGGGGCTATGCAACGGTAGCCAAGGGAGGAGAGGTAGAGAAGCTGGTTGCGCCATGAGTACCAGAGCTCAGGGAAGCCGTGAAGGAAGAGGATCACTGGGCCTGTACCTATTGAAGCTATGTGCATATTTATGCCATTTGTGGGAACTGTTGTGTGCTCTATCTTATCCATCTTTGATCTCTCCTTGTGTTTTGCTATTGATCTACTCTTCGTTTATTATATACATGTGGGCAGAGGACTATAAATAATAGTCAGTTTCGTTCTTATATATTTTAGTATAAAAACTTATTTTTATTATTTTATATATTCATTTTTTTAATACCTCACATTAGATCATTTATTTACTGTTTCAAACATAATAGCTATCTTTTACTCTTTATAGTACATGAAACTATTACTATGATATGTGAATCTATTTTTATTATTTTTTATGCTTATTTTTCAAAACAACTCACATGAGATGTGATGAGTGTTACGACCAATAATAATCAGTTTTTTTTTTTTTTTTGAGAAGATAATAATAGTCAGTTGTAATAGTCTGTAATACTTAGAGTAACCATATCAGCCCTTGTATAGTCTTCTAAAATAGAAAAATGTACTCATTTTACACATTTTGAGCAAAAAAATACCCATATTAGTGGGTGTAAAAATGTGTAAATATACACATTAGCTCGTCTATCTATTATTTTAGATTTTTTTCTCTCTCCTCTCATTACTTCTGACTCTCACCTCTCTTTTTCTCATTTCCTCTCTTACCTCACTCTCACCGATCAACTCTCTCACATGCCATCAGATCAACTCTCTCATTTCATCAGATCAACTAACTCTCGTCGACCCACGCCACCGACTCAAGCCCCGTCGCCGATCTATTGTGGATCAGGTCAACTCTCTCAGATCATGGTTGCTGGTTTTCTCTTGATTGTCAATTAGGTTATGGTGGGCTATTTCTCTTGATCGCCGATTTGTTTTTTTTTTTTTTTTTTTTTTTTTTTTTTTTTCTTCTTCTGGTTTTTTGGTTGAGCTTGAGGCTGCCGTGATAGTGATTGTGGGTGTGGGTTGATGGTATCGGTGATTGTGGGTGTGGGTCGGTGGGTTGCCAATCTGTTATTTGGGTTGTTTTTTTGGTTTCTTGGTTTTTTTTTTTTTTTTGGATGCTGGTGTCGATCTTGTTGCTCAGTGGGAGGCCGGAGGCTGGGTTGATGATGGTGGTTGCTTGATGATGGTGGCTGTGGGGGTTGTGTTGAGAGATGAAAGTGTTAAAAGAAATTATTATTTTATTAAATAAATGTGCAGAATAAATAAACTGATGTGGGAGTTTTGTAAAAGTGAGTGTGTAAAATAGAAAAAGTAGGTTTTTTCTTGCAAAATAGATGAAAAATTTACACTAACTGATGTGGTTGCTCTTAGTTTGGTAAGCAGCACCGACTGTAATAATAGTCAGTGATTTGACCGTTGAAAAATTCTCGGCCGCTGCAATTCATGTGTTTACATGACAAAAAAAAAAAACTGTTTATATGACAAAGAGAATTTAGGGTGAGTTTGGTTCAGCTTTTTGAAACTAGGATTTTTGAAAAAGTGAAGATTTCAAAAAGTGCGGTATGAAACTGAACTTTTTTAAAAAGCTGAGTGTTTGGTAAAAATTGTTAAAAAGTGCTTTTTGAAAAAGTTGAGTGTTTGGCTAGCACTTATAAAAGTGGCGGTTTAAGTTATAAATTACCAAAAATGACAATGTATATAAGGGAGTTTATTTCACACTTAAACCAACTACTTAATAATACTTACTTAAAAAAATTACTTAATAATAATAATAATAATAATTTATTGTTAACTAAAATTTGTTGTAAAAATATTGTTAACTAAAATTTGTTATACAATTATTTTAAAGATAGCATTTCTCTAATATAATTCTTTTTTTTCCATAAGCTTACTTTAAAAAAAAAAAAAAAAATTGTTCAAGCCCATGCTCCACACCACACGTATAACCAACACAAAACCCTTTTTTTCTTGGCCACATCTTCTTCACCTTTTGTCTTCTTTATTTCTCCCTTATCTCTATTTTCCTCCACACACTTCTTCACATTTTGTCTTTTTTAAAGTTTCAACACCTCTCTCTCTCTCTAACTCTGTTTCACATCCTCTAAACTATTACTTCATCAAAGGGGAGAGAGTGAAAACTGAGAAAGATCAAAATGAAAAATAGAGAGATCTCGGCAAACCCAAAGAAAATGCCGCTAGGTGAAAGGTCAGGGGACAAGGAATCCCGCTTCTGCGGTGTAGAGACTAAGTTCAACGATGACATGCCTTTGCTCTTGTCTCACAATCTCTTTTCTGCTGGCTTCGACATTGTCATCGCTACTCTGGTTCATATAATCGCCCATAGAGACGGAGTTCAAACTATTACTGCAAGGGATTGATTTTTTTTTTTCCTTAGTTGATTTGGGAATTTGTTATAAATTTTTTTGTGTTTGGATTTGGAAATTTTTTATTGAATTGAACCTGGGCTAGGTGCTATTTTTTTGTGGTCTTTGTAGCAATTAATTTATCAGAGGGTTCTGGGGCTGCAAACGACAATTTGCCTTGATTTATCAAAGGGTAAAATTGGGTTTTCAATAAAATGTGAAGGGAAATTTGGTAACTGAAAATAGAGTCCAATGGTAATATTTATGAACGCGCATGGGCTTTTGGAAAAAGCTCTGGAAATCTGCTTTCTGAGAACTTCACCAAATGCTTATATTATTTTTTTGGTTTCAAAAAGTGCTTTTTGCCAGAGGAAAGTGCAAACAAACGGGCACTTAGACGAGAAAAGTGTTGATTCACTTTTACATGGTTCAACTTTTGCAACTATTCCTATAAAAATAAAAAAAAAACTTTCGCAACATTTTAATCCAAAAACTATCTATAACGATTAATCTATAATAAATGAGTATATTTATATTGTTACAACAGTAGCAATGTATATTTATATGATTACTATGTACAAGTAAATTTATTTAATATTATTTTTTATTCATAAAAAAAAAATGATTTGAGAGTAATAAAAATTTGAGAAAGAAATAATATTTTAATAAAATACATTGTTAAATAAACAACTATTCTTGCAATTTACATGAGTGATATTTATTTTTATTCTTTTTTTTTGAGGTGTTTTATATAAAATTTCACACCAATTTTAATAAATTATTATTTATTTATTTATATTAAAAAAATAAAAATGATTTGAGAGTAATAAAAAATTGAGAAAGAAATAATATTTTAATAAAATATATTGTAAAATAAACAACTATTCTTGCAATTTACATGAGTGATATTTATTTTTATTCTTTTTTTTTTTTGAGTTGTTTTATATAAAATTTCACACCATGATTATTACTAAATTGACGCAGTCAGTAAATAATACATAAGAATAAAGAATGGTGTGAGTGATTTGTAACAAAATGTTGTAACGTTTTAACTTTTAAGTATTAATAATATGACTTTTCTTATATTGATAAATTGGTTGCGTACTCTTCTTGTTTATGGTGAGATTTATTATAAAATATTTGATAAGATTTTTTTATTGAGTGCATAATTTTTCTCAGAAAAAAAAAAAAAAAAAAATCTCAGCAAAAATTGAGTGCAACATTTTTATTGTTTTGGTAGAACTTTCACACCGGAGAAACTCGACGCAATGTAACCTGAGAGAGAGGGAACGAAGGAAAATGTCATCAATGGTTGGTTAGGATTTTCTTTGTCTCTACTTCCTACAGCTACATGTGACATGATCATAGAATTTTGGTTCTTTCTAGTACAGGCTGTTTTTGGTTGTAAAAGAAACCAAAAAAAAAATTAGATGAAGTTGGTGAGATGGAAAATATCGGATTGAAATTCACTTCTATTTGGATTAATTATCCAAATATTTTTTTATGCACAAATCCGCATAGGCTATGTCAATAATTATTATAAAAAAATTATTAAAAATATATTGTATCTAAACCTTTTTTTTTTTTTTAATTTATATAAGATAGAAATTATACTTTAGTATAATCTAAGTGTATATATGTGTGAAGTTCCATCTTGATAGAACATTCATTGTCCTTTAACTACACTGACAAGGTTACCTAGTAGTATTGCTTGTATTTACTATTCACGTGCTCGTAATATATTTATGTTGACTTGAGAGTAACTTACAAAGAAAAGAAAGATCATGTCCATATGACTATATGAGTAATGATAAGGTGTAATACATTCTCAATCATTAATTGGGAATCCAAATTCCACTTGAATTCTTCCTTCTTCTTTTTTTCTTTTTCATTTTTCATTTTATAATAAAATTATACTTAGATTTTTTTTCTTCTTTCTGAATAAATACTTTATTTTCAAGAAGAAGAGTCTTTAAGAATTTCTATTCAAAGCTTGAGCTAACACCAGGACAAGATGGAATTTTTTTTTTTTTGGGGGGGGGGGGGGGGGTGGTGGTGAGGAAATGAATATTTATACTTAATTTGAAAAATATGTAACAAAATGTTCATATTTTGAAATTATTTAGTAAAATGTCCTTATTTTGGAACTCAATTTTAACAAAATCAAGTTTTGTATAAAACTCGATATCCTCAAAATCGAGTTCTATGTATATTTTTAAGTAGAACTTGACATTAGCAATATCGAGTTCCGCTTAAATTTTCAAAAAAATTTAAGTGGTAAAATATGCATAGAACTTGATATTGCTAAAAGGTGGGCAGAATAATTGCCTTCTCTACATATATATATATATATATATATATATATTGACGCATTAACAAAAGATTTGGTTAGGTACAAAAATTCCACTTAGATTCTAAATTCTAATAGTGGTTCAAAGTCATGCGTGGCAAAATTTAATATGATTATTGGCGAAAACACCATTTTGGTCCTTACATTTTGGGGTCACAGTCAATTTAGTCCCTACATTTTGGTAGTAGTCAATTTAATCTCTGTTATTTTCAAATTGCACTCGATTTGGTTCCTACTATTAATTTACTAACGAAAAATGCCTACGTGGCAAACGGTGTGCACTATTGGCACACTTAAAGCTTACGTGGCATATAAAATAATATTAAAAAGTACCAATTCAGCATTTTTATAATTAATAAAAAGCCATGTAGATAAAACAAAACCTATAATTCTAAACTGATTTTTTTAACAGAAAAATTAAAAATGAATTAAAAAAAAAACTCAATATTAAACACATCAAGATCTGAGAAAGGCCCAGCAAACTTTGTTTGTGTTTGGATCTAAAAAAATGCAAAGAATCTGGATTACCAACAACTGAACAAAGAGAATCAAACCAATTTAACCTTTGATATACTTATACATCACTGAAACATTTGGATGCAAATGGATATGGGTTCTTTACTTTCAGATATGAGGAGGAGATGAAGTCTACATCGGATTTCGTGGAACCCAAGCCATGGCCAAGCTTTACACAACCAAACCCCATGGCTGTTGCTAGCGACCACCGCAAGCCACAAACGGATGGCTAGCGCTCACTCTCTCTCCCCTCATAGGGTTTTCTCTCTCCTAAGCTCGATTCTCTCTCTTTTGATTTTCCTTTGATGTGTGCACTGTTGAGATTGTTTGTGACTTTGTATTTCTGGAATGGGGTTTTGATTTAGCTTTCAACATGGGTTTGGAAATGAGGTGGTCTTTGTAGTGGCAGTTTGTTGAAGAAAGTTGGGTTTTGGAATAGATTAGTGTAAGAGAGGCGAAGACATGTTGGGTCTTTTAATTGCATTTTTTTTATAGTTGCCGGAAATGGGAAGGGGAAAAATCTCTAACTAACCGATCAAGAAAAAGAGAATGAAGAAGGAGATTGAACAACAACAAAGATTAACACTTAATAAACCCATTTTGAAAGTCTCCAAGCAAGATCAAGACTAATCAATCTCCAAATCAAAACAAATCATGCCTGGAAAATTTCTGATTCACTTTCACTTCCTGCGTCTTTTGCAAACCTTCGATGTTTGTGTGTTTGGATTGCAAGAAAATGAAAGAAAATCATAATTTATTTTTATTTCATTTTCCGTTAAAAAAAATCAGTTTAGAATTGTGGGTTTTTTTTTGTTTTTTTTTTCTGACATGGCTTTTTATTAATTATTAAAATGCTGATTTGGT
This sequence comes from Quercus aquifolioides, assembly GCA_019022515.1. Taxonomy (NCBI): domain Eukaryota; kingdom Viridiplantae; phylum Streptophyta; class Magnoliopsida; order Fagales; family Fagaceae; genus Quercus; species Quercus aquifolioides. The sequence goes on from CM032336.1 coordinate 31,853,703, forward strand.
AATTTTTAATATTATTTTATATGCCACATAAGCTTTAAGTGTGCCAACAGTGCACACCGTTTGCCACGTAGGCATTTTTCGTTAGTAAATTAATGGTAGGAACCAAATTGACTGCAATTTGAAAATAATATGGACTAAATTGACTGCTACCAAAATATAGGGACCAAATTGACTATAACCCCAAAATGTAGAGACCAAAATGGTGTTTTCGTCATGATTATTTTGTAATGGAGTATAATTGAAATGCTATATTATATATTTTGTACTCTACAAACTGAGTCTTTTGGCTGAATATTGCAAAAAATCAAGTTTATTTATGATATGAGCATTGTTCAAAGTTATTTAGGAAAATGAGGAGAAAAGAAAATTACAATAATAGTGTTGCCGAAATTCTAAGAAAAAAGTATGAGAGAGGAGAGAGAAATGATGTGATAGAGGGGGAGAGAGAAAATTGAATTTTGGTAATGTAGTTATTGAAATTCTTGCCCAAAATGCAAGTTGCCCAAATTAGAGGAGTACCCAAAATAGGAGGAGTGCTTGAGAGGAAAAAAGGAATTGTGACAACTAAATTGCCGAAATTGTAGGGGAGAGGAGAGAGAAAAATTTGAAAATATTTAATATTATTTATTGTTATTATTATTATATGACCACAAGCATTGTAATAAATTGTATTATTGTGATCTTTTTTTAATCATTTTGACTTTGTTATTATCTATAGTTACATCTGTTACTTGGACAAAATATATTGTATAATATGTTTGTTAGTTGTCGGGGATGTTTTGTGACAAGGGCCAAAAATGTAAGATTAACCCAAATCTCCCATTGGGTTCTTTAGAAGTGATTATATGTGGAGAGTCAAGCCTGAAATTGACAATGTATAGCAAACAAAGGCTAATGGTGCTTTAACAAGAGAGAAATGAAAATGCCATAATTGAAATACAAGAAAATGCAGAAAAAGTACATAGGTCCGAAACTTTGACCCATAGTCAACGAGAAGAGAAAATTGAGAGAGATTATGAGAAAGAGAGGGAAGGTTCCCATGTACCCATATTTCCACCCCTAAACTTCAGAATTGTCAAAATGTTGACTAGTTGAATGAGCTTTTGCTCTAAAATTTCAAACCTGAGGGTAGAATGTGGTTGGTTGGTTTTTTAGTTGAAGAGAGACTCTTGTTTTGAGATTGGGGTGTTGCTCTCAGAGTAAAATGTGATTTCTTCATTTTGAATATGATTGAGACCTTTTATTTTGAGTTCGGGGTGCTCTAAGTGACTGGTTTTTGGTCAATATAAGAGGTTTTGGACCCCAAGGTGTTAAGCAAGTAGTAATTTTTAGGTTTGCTTTTGTTTGGATAAAAGGAATGATTACTTTTATCATCATTAAGGGAAATTCTTGACTAAACCCTCATTGGCTCCCCATTTTCAGTTGTTTCAGACCATTGGAAGGCTCACCTGAATGAGGGTAAGCAGTTGAAGTTGGCCAATGAAAGCCAACCATTTTTAAAGGAAAAAATGGGTTGGGTAGAAACTTTGGGCCACAGTCAGCCAGAGCATAAAAGCTATTTTGGGGTGGAAATTTTAGGTACAAGACTCCTCCATGAGCCTGAGGTGCTACTAGTCCCACTTGGTCACACGCATGGGCTGCGCTCATTTAAAATGTCCAAAGGAAACCGACTCATACCCTCCAAACCACACTTCCTCAATTTTCCCAATATGTCGCATGGGCTTGGGCCATGCTTAAAAGAATAAATACAATATAATACATGAATTGAGCCCACAAGGAAGTCAAGATTTGTTGAATCAGGTTTGTAGAAAATGTGTCGTGAAAATGGGTATCAACATTAATTTATAATAAAGATAATAAAGATATGTATGTGTATTATTATTATTTTTATTTAGAACAATAAATCATACATTTGTGTTTCTTTTGATTTCATTAAAGTTTAGTTGGTATAAAAAATGTATTAAGTTTCTTGAATCATTACTTTTTAGGGTGGTTATAGGTTGGAAAATAAAAATTAATTATATGTTTTGTCCTCTCCTCCAATTTCCAATAAAAATCAATTTTTTTTCTCTCTCCTTTTTCTTCCAATTTTTGGCAACTCCATTGCCACAATTCTTTTTTTTTTTCCCTCTACTCCAATTTCGGCAACTTGATTGCCACAATTTTTATTAAAATTTCTCTCTCCTCTCTCTTACAATTTCGGTAACTTGGTTGCCACAATTCCATTTTTCCTCTTGGGCACTCCTCTAATCTAGGTAGCTTGCATTTTGGATAGGAATTTCGGTAACATCACCGAAATTCAATTTTATTTCTCTCCCTCTGTCACATCATTTCTCTCTTCTCTTTCATACTTTCTCTTAGAATTTCAGCAACACCATTGCCAAAATTTGCTTCTCTCCTCATTTTCCTAAATAACTTTAAACAATGCCCATATCATAAATAAACTTGATTTTTTGCAATATTCAGCCAAAAGACTCTTTCAAACCAGCATGTATTATTTGAAGTTGTCTTTTGAATTATAATTCAATTACAAACAACAAAGATCAAACTAGAGAGTAAAAACCTCCCTATTCTTAAAAAAAAAAAAAATAGAAGTATTACGTTCACAATATTTTCATAATACTTTCATAATAAATTATATGTGATAAGTTGTTATTGATTCTAATTTGAACCTATCACTAAAATTATTTTTTTGTTCACCAATAATAATTTGTAACCTGCCACTTATGATTTATTATAAATATGTTGTGAAAATCGCATCTCTCTCTCTCTCTCTCTCTCTCTCTCTCTCTCTCTCTCTCTCTCTCTCTCTCTCTCTCTCTCTCTCTCTCTCTCTCTCTCTCTCTCTCTCTCTCTCATACTTTTAATCTTTTCCCAGATAAAACTAGGCAACTATTGGATCTTATTTTAAATTTTCTTTGCTTTCATAGGTTTTTTTCCCCAAAGCATAAAGGTCGGTTTGAGTGGCGTGGCCCCGTGGTGGTGGGGGTCTTCAAGGAGTAGTAGTAGTAGATTTCAATCCATTTTAATTAAAAAAAAATATTGAAATAGTGGGCCCACATAATAAATAAATAAAAAACCAATTTTCATCATTTTATTCAGCACTAGAAGTATGCAGCACAAAAATCTAAAATCCTAGACCTCCACTAACCTTGTTCTCTTTCATATTTGAACTTTTTTATTGTTTCAATTTTCAGACTCTGAGTTTTGTTGTAAATCCAAATTTTAACTACTTAAAAGAATAAATGAAGAAATGTTGAATTCTAAATAATTTTTTAAAAGTATTCAAGACAATGGGACACGTATACAACTTTGTAAATATATTGCTATATTCTTAATATTTTTACATTGATTTATTTTCTGAATTGGATTAATTGTTATTAATTATGAATTTATTATTTTTGTATATTACTATATTCTTAACACTTTTAAATTGATTTATTTTCTTAATTAGATTAATTGTTATTGATTATGAATTAATTATTTTTGCTATTTTATTTTAATGACTTCTTTTTGAAGGTTTGTCATCTTTCCACGTGTTAACAATGTTAACCCGTTGGATTGTTGGGTTTTCCTACGTGGGAATTGGGAAACAGTTTTCTTTCCTTTTTTATTCTTTTCTTCACCATCTATAGTCACATCTACTCGGTCCTACTGCTATGGAGGAATTGATGCAAAATTGGAAAAATTTATCCCTTTTAGAACGGGAGGGACCTGGCTGCTGTCTGGCCAATGATTTTAGCTCTCAAGAATATATTATTGCAGCAAAATTTCCCACGAAACGAGCCCTCAATACTGATGCAATAGCAAGAACTTTCACACCTCTCTAGCGCACTCAATGTGGATTTATGATTCGCAAGTTGGAGGAACACAAAGTCCTATTTATTTTCAGTGATGCTGCTGATGCTGAAAAGGTCCTCAACACCGAGCCATGGAGTTTTGATAAAAATTTGGTCATCATGCAACGTTATGACAGGAGCAATGTTGAGGAAGATCTGAAATTTGATACGACAATGTTTTGGGTACAAGTTCATGGGCTACCATATCGATACATGAATGTCAAGGCCGCGGAGAAAATATGTGAAGTACTTGGCAAGGTTGTTCACTCCGAAAATCCTGATGAAACTGAGGGAGGATATCTTATGAGGATTAGGGTATCACTAGATGTCACTCTTCCTTTATGCCGTGGTCGAATTATTTCACTGGAGAATGACAAGAAGATTTGGATAACTTTCAAGTATGAGCGCCTCCCCAATGTCTGTTATTGGTGTGGACGCTTGGAACACGATGACAAAGATTGTGACCTCTGGCTTGAGAGTAAGGGAAGCTTAACCGATGATCAAAAGCAATTTGGGCCTAGCCTCCATGCACCACCTTTTGTTTTGTCGAGAAGAAACGTGGTTTCCGTTCCAAGCTTCTACAAATCGAAAAAAGCTTCGTCTTCAAATTTCAGTGAACAACGGAATAATGGTGGAGGAATCCCAGTGGTCACGAGTAACAAACCTACATTGGCTAAGTCTGTAACGGCAGAAGTGTTATGGACTGAAAAGCCTGGACAGGTCACTAAGGGACGTGTAAGGGAGGATGCAATTATTTCAGAAATTCCAAACGTAAAGCTAGGCATGCAAAATTCAAGGGATTTCGTAATCAATGACCCAACAATCCCTAATTACTCGGCTACTCATTATTATCGTGATCAATTGACAGCTATCTTAACCGACATTTCCAAAGTAAGCGGCAAAGAGGCTGAGGTGGAATTAAACACTATTGATCCTAATCAATGCTTGGCTAACCCTAGTCAAGCGATCAATGACCTAGGTGCTGAGAAGGGGTCATGTGAGAAGCATAAGGAAGTTAAGCTGTGTCCTTTATGAAAGTGAGGGACAACCCAGGCAGCCATATTCAACAAAACTCGCAGATTGGTGATCTCTCTGTACTTCCAAGCAAGAAGAAGCAGGTTGTGGGGAGAGATAAGGACTTAATTTTATTTGTGGTGGAGGCTGTTGAGCAATCCCGCCAAGAGCCATGAATTGCTTAGTGTGGAACTATCGTGGGCTTGGGAACCTACATAGCTTGGTGATATAATCCAGGCAAAAGATCTCCCTGTCGTGTTTATAGCCGAAACATGGGTAGACGAATGTAGGCTAAACTCAGTTTTACGCAACATTGATTTTGATCATAAGTGGGTGGTTCCTAGAGAGGGTTGTGGGGGTGGACTCGTATTGTTTTGGAAGGACTCAGTTAATCTTACTATTAAGGATTCATCAAGATATTTTATTGATACTTGTATTGATAAAAATTTTGATAATGCCTAGCTGTTTATTGGTTTTTATGGGGAGCCAGAGACATCAAGAATGTTTGAAGCTTGGGATTGTTTACAAAGATTGAAACGTAGCTCGAATATTCCTAGGCTGTGTGCCGAGAACTTCAATGAACTTGTGAGCCAAGATGAAAAATTGGGAGGGATGCAATTGATGAATGTGGATTCATGGACTTAGGCTTTATTAGGTCAAAATTCTTGTGGAGTAAACACTTTGCGAACGACAACTCAATTTGGGAAAGACTTGATAAGGGATTGGCCACCAACAACTAGTTCCTTAAGTTCCCAAGTACACGAGTTCATCATTTACAATTTCATTTATCAGACCCCTCTCCATTAATCATTAACCTTTCAGGTCTTGAAACTTTGCCAAGGAAAAAAAATTTTCAGTTTGAAGAAATGTGGTTATTTGATCCTCAATGTGTTGAGACAATTAAGGCCTTATGGAAGGTTTGTAGGAGATGGGACAATCCTTAAAAAAATGGAGAACTGTGGAAGGGATTTGACAAGATGGAACTGGGATGTCTTTGGGAATGTCAGGAAAGAATTGGAGGTTAAAAAAAAATTATTACTCTAAGCCGAAAGGGAGGCAGTGATTAGTGTGGCGAATTGCAAAGTTAGAGAGCTGAAAGCTGAAGTAAATATCCTCCTTGATAGGGAAGCCAGGTTATGGAGTCAAAGATCTAGGATTTTTTGGTTGAAGAACGGAGATAATAACACAAAAATTTTTTCACAGCAAGGCTACTACGAGGCACAAAAAAAATATTATTAGGGGAATTTTTGATGAATCAAATTCATGGCATGATCAACAAGATGAACTTTTGGGTGTTTTGTTAAAATACTATCAGGAACTATTCTCGACGTCCAATCTGGTTTCCTCTAATGCAACACTTACCTATGTCCCACATGTAATTACTGAAGACATGAACAAAATGTTGACAAGGGAGTTTTTGGAGGGTGAAGTTAAAATGGCACTGAAGCAGATGGCACCACTTAAGGCACCTGGACTCGATAGGATGCCTCCCCTTTTTTATCAACACTTTTGGCACGTGGTCGATTAGGATGTGATCAACTCCGTTCTCTCTAGGCTCAATTGAAGTACTCTTCCCCATCCCATAAACCACACTTTTATTACTCTCATTCCAAAAATAAAAAATCCTGAATATGTTCATCAATATAGGCCAATTAACCCGTGTAATGTCCTATATAAAGTCTTTTCAAAAGTCCTTGCTAATAGACTGGAAAAAATCATGCCCAATATTATAACAGAACACTAATCAGCCTTTACAAAAAATTGCTTTATATTCGACAATATCCTTATTGCCTTTGAAACATTTCATTGCGTGCAGTCACATAAGTTAGGCGAAAATGGGTATATGGCTATGAATTAGACATGAATAAGGCTTATGACTGAGTGGAGTGGTGTTTTCTAGAAGATCTAATGAGGAGGATGGGATTTAATGAGAGATGGATAGGGTTGATTATGGTGCATATCAAAACAATGGTGATTCGAAGGGATTGATTCATCCTACTAGGGGGATAAGACAAGGGGATCCGTTATCTCCTTTTCTCTTCCTCCTTTGTACAGAAGGGAAATCAATGGTTTTTCTTTATGTCGAAGGGGCCCAAAACTAACCCATTTGTTGTTTGCAAATGATAGTTTGTTATTTTACAGGTCCACAATTGAGGAGTGTGAAAAAATACTCAATATCTTGGAAATCTATGAAAGTGCTTCAGGCCAATAGGTGAATAAAAATAAGACGGCTTTTTTCTTTAGTAGATCCACTACAGAAAGTGTTCATCTTGCGATCAAGCATAAATTGGGTCTACAAGAAATTGCTCAATATGATAAATATCTTGGTCTTCCATCTCTAGTTGGAAAGGGGAAAAAGGATGGGAAGGGAAGTTATTATCATAAGCCGGTCGTGAAGTCTTGATTAAATCTGTTATCCAAACCATTCCAACCTTCACTATGGGATGTTTCAAATTACCCATTGTTTATGTAATGAAATTGAGACTCTCATCAGGAAATTTTGGTGGAAACAACATGGTGAAAGAAGGAAGATTCATTGGCTACGATGGGATGAGTTGACAAAATCCAAGTTGGTAGGAGGTATGGATTTCCGAGATGTTGCTATGTTCAATGATTCCCTATTGGCTAAACAAGCTTGGAAATTGCTACATAATAAGGACTCTCTTTTTTACAAAGTCTTCAAAGCACGTTTTTTTTTTCCAAATTGCTCGTTTATAGAGGCAAAAGACTCATGATTGGGATCCTATGCATGGAAGAGTATCCTAAAAGGAAGGGATGTTATCCAAAGGGGTGCCCGATGGCAGATTGGGGATGGTAAAAAAGTGAAGATATGACAGAATCATTGGCTCCCTAGAAAGCATCCCTCACAAGTTTGCTTTCCTATGGTTGCATCTTTGGAGGAAGCGACTGTTGATCAACTTCTTGATGAATCAAAAAGAGAGTAGAACAAGGATATCATTGATGGGATTTTTGCACCAGAGGAGGTCGAGTTAATTTATAGAATACCATTATCTACGACTGCATCAGAGGATAGTATATTCTGGCCATTAACACAGGATGGGACTTACACAAGCAAGACCAGATACAGGTTCTTGAAGGAAGAGTCAGAGCATGAAAGTATGGATGTGGAGAAGAAGGAACTATAGAGAAGTATTTGGTTGATGTAGGTGCCAAACAAAGTAAAAAACTTTGTGTGGAGAGCATGCTGCAACTCTCTGCGAATGAAGACAAACCTGGTGCACCGTAAAATCATCGACTCACCCATCTGTGATCGTAGCCAGCAAAGCCTAGAAATAGTCCTTCATTCACTTTGGTCATGCCGTGAGCTGGAGGTGGTTTGGGATGAGGAGGAATTATGGGATTTCCGTTAGAGATCATGGTTTGATGTTTTGTCAGAGTTGGCCGCAAGGATTCTCAAGGAGCGAAAGCATCTAGAGTTGTTGGCAACGGTTGTGTGGTCGATATGGCAACAGCGAAATCAGGTTAGACTACGATAGAGTGGTTGTGCTCTCCATCAAATTCCTCAGATGTCAAAGGATCGGGTTGAGGAGTTTCTTGCAGTGCAGACACCACAAATTCCTCCACAAGTTCCTCATCGGTGTTGCTGGAATCTACCAAGGCTAGCTCTAGGCTTAGGCCAATTAGGCTATTGCTAGGACCCCCTTACTAGAGAAGGCCCCAAATTTGGGGGCAAATTTATTTATTTATTTTTTATATACAAATATTTTTGGGAGATATTAAAACATATTAGTTTACTTTTTTTTTTCACTATTAAGAAGGCGCAAAGAATTAAATAATGTTAGAGATAGAGATAAGATAAATTTAAATAAATAGGTCTGATGGAGATTTAGACCCCTTAAACAACCAGATTGCGTAGCCTAGATTAATTAGCCAAGTTGTTACTTAGTCAAATTATGCAATTCTAGATTAAAGCAATCAAATAATCATATCAAGATATAAAGCAGCGGAAAATAAATGAACACAAGATATGATCACCCAAGAAACCACACGGTAAAAACCTGGGGAGGATTTGACCCACCGATCCTCAAGGCAAAACAGAATTCACTATGAAAGAATTGAAGTTCTTACAAAAGGACTACAAGCTCCCCGCTTGACTTCCTAATGCTACCCACCAGTAGAACTTACTGACACGACCACGTGCAAACTCCGAATCCACGGACTCCTTCTTTCTTGAATTCCTTAATCAGCTACAAGCTCCCCGCTTGCTTTTCTTTTAAGTTCGAATGGTTGTAACTGTAATGATCTTCAAGATGTTGAAATCATCTCTACCATGAAAACCCTAAGTTTTGTGTAAAGGAAGTTTCCTCAAAGATCTCACACGAGATTCACACAAAACAGCAATGTATGAGCAACAAAGCAATATGGACAACCTTCAAAAACGTGGCTAGGGTTTAGTTTATATACCTAGGGTAAAAATATAAAACCCTAAACGTTTAATGAAGTAGGGCTGAGTTGGAAATTCTGCAGAAAAATCAACCTGTGCGATTTTCGATCGATCGAGTCTATTCTTCGATCGATCGAGCCAGGCCGAAAGTCCCAAGTACTTCTGCAGCCACTCGATTCCAACTTTACAATATTAAACCAACTTTGAGCAAGCCTAAACAAGACTAAATACATTGTTTTGATCATGGTTTGCCAACATTACAAATTAGAGTTCTAAATACATAAAATCCTAAGACCTTAGAACCTAACAAGGTCTTACAAATAGACGTGTTACTAATCACAAATAATTCAAATAGGAAAAATGTTAAAATACTATAAATTTTACTACATAACTTTTATTTATTTAATTATTTTTATACAAGATAAAAATTATACTCTAATTTAATCTAAGTGTATGTGTGTGCGAAACTCTCTTCTAGAGACTTAAATCTCGGCCGTTGCCCCCCACACCCCACAAGAACTTATACTTGTGGAGTGATCATTGCACTAAGGGTGCGTAATGGTCTCCATAACTTTTATAATTTGATGTGACAATGAATATGATAGGTAGATTTTAACAAACTATTGAATGCATTTGTGAATGAATATTTGTGATTAGTGATATATTTTTATAATTCTCATGTTGTATATTTTATAATATTTCTAGTATTTTTGTAAGCCTCATGTCATTGATCACATTCATTACAACACCAGTTTGTAGTAAAATTTCTTATAACTTTAGCATTTTCTTAAAAAGAAAATAATATTAAAGAGTAAAAAAAATGGATTTAAAAAAAATTATTATATAAAATGCTAGTTAAATATTATTTAAGTGATAATATAAAGGCTCCATTTGAAAATTTCGCCTTAGACCTCTGAAATGCTTGTGCCGGCTTTGGAGTCCACCTCCTCTTGGGTTTGTGAAGATCAATGTCTACGGTGCAGTTTTTTCTGATACAAACTCGGCAGTTGTGGGTACTGTTATTCGGAACAGAGAGGGTATCGTGATGGCCTCTCAAACCCGAAGGTTTTCCCAAGCCTACCCTGTAGTCATCGAGGCTTTGGCTGCTCTTCATGGTCTTCAACTAGCGCGGGACCTTGGCTTCACTAATGCTGTACTGGAAGGTGACTGTCTACAGATTATGTTGGCCCTACAAAGCGAATGTGAAGTTCTTTCACTTGCTGGTTTGTTCATTGATGAGGCTAGGCATAGTTCACATTTTTTTCAAAAATTACTTCACTCGCATGTTAGGCGAGAAGGTAATAAAGTTGCTCATTGTATGACATGATATGCTTCAAACATTTCTAATTTTGTGGTGTGGATGGAAACTGTTCCATTCATAGTTTATGATGAAGTTCTGAATAATTTAGCCGATTTACCCGAATAAAAGCTAAGCAAGTTGGTTTCTCAAAAAGAAAAAAAAATTTACAAACTTTTTTACAAATAGCTAATGGGGTGAATGATTATTGATTAGTAAAACAATGATATTAATTGTGAGCTTAAATGAATAAATAAATTGAAGTTTATATATATTATATTACTTATTAGATTATATATGGCTATTATATTAACGTATAATTTTTTATTTGAATCTTTATCATTGATGAATTTTATTAGATTAATTTTACTTTAAATTTTTTCTTTTAATCTTGCTTTGCTTGAGTTGAAATCCTCACTTTGCCACTAGTTGACGTGGTTAACAGTGATATATATTTTTTATTAATATTGATGCAAGCAAAGATGCCGTATGACCTAAAAAAAAAAAAAAAATTTAAGAACCTCTGGCTCATTTAAAACTCACATGTAAGCACGTGAGGTAAGTGAATTAGGATCTGACATCTGCAATAACATCCTGGATCAATTTTCAGCATTTTATGCATAACTGAACATATTTAACACCCTTGGCTTGATTTAGATTTAAGAGGAAGCATGCTCTCCAATGCTGGTTTATAGACAATGATCATTGTTATCAGGAAAGTAATCCCATTGCTTTGGAGAACTAGAACCGCATGTATTTGGTTGTTTTTATTTTTTTGGTAAGTAATTAGAACCGCATGCTCTTACATGAAACCTGATTTTCCAATTTTTTCAGAACTTATTAAAGGATGTAAGGCACTTAGTCTTTCTCAGGACTACCAATCAAATAGAATATTAGTACTCTGGAGCATATAACCAACTTCTAATTAGACATTGTTGACATCAATAACAGATATGCTCAAATAGACATTAATTGCAAATTGCAATGTACTCAAACCTCCTTATTAAGATAATAATATGCAGATAAATGGGGTAGTTTTTGAGATACAAATCAGGAACAGGAACTTACACATGGCCCATGACAATGAATGCTTCTAACTCTCTACCTCTGGACTCTTTATTGACTTGATCAGACATTGTGTTGACACTTTCTAAAGTAAAATTTCAATTGCAGATCAGATATTTAGGAATTTAGCATGCCAGTGTGGTTAATGGCATTTAAAACTTCTTGATAAAGTCATATATGTGCGTGCTGATCTCCTCTGGCTTTTCTTGGTTGATAAAGTGAGCTACTCCTTCCATCACAACTACATCTTGCAAATCTGGCACATCCTTCTTGAAGGCACTGCTGTGAATATATTCCTTGGTACCTGGCATATGGTAGACGATGTCTAAGTCACCCACAATGAACTTTGCTGGTACTTTGATTTGTAATCCATTCCATGGTGCTGTGAGCTCCCAGTTTCTGGAAAATAAAGAGAAGTAATGCTTTAATGTCTCAAGCAAATAGATTCTCTCATATTAGCTAATCCCAAACTAAAAACTGCTGCAGTGGAAGTTTTAATTTTGTGCTAAGTATTGCTTAAGAATGTGTTAGTGGTCTACTGCTTTATAATAGCCATGTACTAGCTAACACAAACAATGCTTGTTCGAAAGTCAATAAAAAGAAGCATGAAACCTACAGGTCAAAAGCTCGATAGTAGTTCAATCCTCCAGTGAAGCCTTTCTGGTTGAATTTGCTCGCGTAATAATTAACATCTTCTTCTGACAACCATGAGAGCAAGGTATCTGGAGTTTTCAATCCTCTAAATCCTACATCTTTGGGTATGAATACAAGCTCTGGACCAAAAGCTGAAAACAACTTCTTCATTAGAATTGGAGTATCCACACAAGCAAAATCCTTTTCAGCTTCTCCAGGTTCCTGCAGCAGAGTTTAGCAATTTCATGGGAAGATGAAGAACAATAACAAGAAAACTATGGACTACTATTAATACAAACAAAACTTGAGAGAAAATTTCACAAAGTTAGGAGAAGTTTTACAATTATTAATCACCATCCATCGAAGTTTGACCAATATTGAGCTTTACCAAAGAAAATTAAAGAGACAAATACTAGGTTTGGATTCAAATTTATGATTTAAAATTAAGTGAAGTATAACTGTCTCTATGTTAATGTAACATTGTTCAATTCTGCTCATGAATCTTATCAATAAATTGAACTTTTTCATGTTTCATTCAAGTCTTTTAAACTAAAAACTAAAATCCGATTTCTTAATATTCAATTAATTGAGTGTGTTACAGAATTACCTGAAACCTGCAAAAGTAATAATCATCACCTAATAAAGCTCTCAAGGAATCCACAGGCTTCATCGCTGGGTTCCTGCGTAAATATGGCACGCTCAAGTTGACCAATGCTTTGACCCGGTCTGGCCTGAACAAGCAAAAGTTCCAGGCCATCATAGCTCCCCAGTCATGGCCGACCAAGAAGACTTGGTCGATACCCAGATGATCAAGAAGGCCAACAAGGTCACCGACGATGTGGAAAGAGGTGTAGGAGGCGGCGGAGGGCGGCGCGTCAGTGTCACCGAAGCCACGGAGGTCAGGGGCTATGCAACGGTAGCCATGGGAGGATAGGGAGAGAAGCTGGTGGCGCAATGAGTACCAGAGCTCAGGAAAGCCGTGGAGGAAGAGGATCACTGGGCCTGTCCCTATTGACGCTATGTGCATGTTGATGCCATTGGTGGCCACTGTTGTGTGCTCTATCTTCTCCATCTTTGATATCTCTCTTTCACTTGCTTGTTCTATTTTGTGGTACTAGACACTAGAGAGTAGTGGTGTGGATTAATTTGCTTTCATTACTAATAGTAACATTGCCAGTCCGTACCATATCGAAAATCAAAAACAAGTTTGTATATTATGCCTTATTGCTTATTTTTTCTTATAATTTACGGGTTCTACTGAGTCACTTATTTTATTTAGAGTAATACTATAGTTAGAAATTATTTTACAAATCGTTGATGTGTTAAATTTTTATTGGTTGTAAAATAGTTTGTGACTTCAATATTTAATTTTTACATTTTATTGTATTTAAAGTACTTTCAAGAGAAAATTATCAGCAAAATATTTCCAAATAAACATGTGTCTATAAAAGTCCATATAAAAAATATTTCCATACACTCATTTTACAATATCTACAATTGATGTCTTGGTATATAGTACATTTTATAAGGCCAAAAGAAAATATCCAAATTTAAAACATAAAAATCAATGTGAAAAAAGTATACGTGACTGTATCATTTGCCCAAAGGCTAAAATATTGGTAGTCCTTTACAGATCTGCAGGATTTTCCTTATGTTTGGATTGGAGCTCTTGTTTTTCTCTCCTCTTCTTGTTTTGTTTTTGCTCATTGCACTGTTATCTGTTTTCTCTTCTCTGTTGTTTATGCCGTTCTGCAACTTTTGTTAAACTTAGGAAACCTCAGCAAAGAAGCAAGAAACATGGATGGTTTTATAGGAGAATAAGTTGGAGGTTTCTGTAAAATATGATAATTTAAGAATTTTTATTGGCTCTTAGCCCTAGTAAAACTATACGAGGAAATGTGAACTAGTGGAAAACGTTTTTAGAAATTGACAGTAACACAGTCGGTTTATTTAGAATAGGATAAGGATTTCCTACATAATAATTTTTTTTTGAGAAACTCTACAAGGTTAGGTGGCAAAAAATTAGAGTGACACTTGTCCTAGAAGGGTCATGTGCATTGTTTTGGGTTTATTTCCGTTAGCTTAACGTCTCTCTCTCTCTCTCTCTCTCTCTCTCTCTCTCAAATCTCAAATGGCAGAAGGATTATTAGGCATTACAATATTTTTACTGTAATGCAGCAATTTCTAATCTATAGGGAGTAAGATTGAGTTGTTAAAGCCCCAGTTATTATAGAGGACTCTATTGAGATTGGCATTGGAAAATTTTGCTTTGAACTCGAGTCTGCCTCTGACATCTTGCTTAATCTTTGCCAAGATCTGTTCCTCAGTCAGGATTGGACCATTATAGATTATGGCTTTCCTTTGGTGCCAAAGAGAATAGATTGAGCCCCACAAAGTAAGCATGCAAATGGAAGTTCTTAGCTCCAGCCCTTCAAGATTTTTAGCAGCCCATTCCATCACAACCCAATCAATCTTGACATTTGAAACCAGGCAGAGACTCGTGACATGTATTCATATCCTCTTTGCAAATGAACATGCAAAGAAGGGATGGCTTCTGCACTCATTACACCCTATGCATAACACAAAAAGTAACACCTGTGTAGCCCCATTGGGACAATCTGTCCCTAGCAGCCAGCTTATTTCTAATCACTAACCACCCAATAAGAGCATGCCTTGGGATTGTTAGATTAAACAATAAAAGCTTCCACCATTCTACAATCTCAGCCTTTTATCTAATGCAACAGAATACCTACGAGAAACAGAACACATCTGCCTCAAGATGCAAGAAACAAAACACACTTGCTTCTGAAAGAAAAAGCCGCATCCACGAGTGGTCCCTTGAACCCACAAGGATTCCTTGAATCTTATAGGAATCTTAAATTTTTCAGTAGGAGGATCAATTGCATGCATTCATTTATTCCTCATTTCCTCGTACAGTTTGGCAAAGGAGTAAAGACACAAGGTTCAAAAGATGTAAAGGGGTAAAGGACTTCACAGTATTATACCTTTATTTGTTTATTTGGGAAGATAACACAGCCCACAGGACAGTCAGACAGATATCGTGGAAACTCTGAACAAGATAAAAAAATCAGGCAAGTAGAGCCCATGAGGCCAAAGCACCAGAAAGACTTTTTCGACACCATGAAACACTTTTGCTCCAAAATCAGAGATGGAGCTACCACACCTAACAACAAGTCCAGGGATTTAGCATCAGCTGCATATCAATACATATAGGAATTTAGCATGCTGGTGTGGCTAAAGGAAAATCAAAACTTCTTGATAAAGTCATATATGTGTGCACTGATCTCCTCTGGCTTTTCTTGGTTTATGAAGTGAGCTGCTCCTTCCATGACAACTACTTCTTGCAAAAATGGCACATCTCTACTGAAGCCACCTTTGTGTATGTATTCTTGGGCACCAGGGATATGGTAGGTGATGTCTAGGTCACCCACAATAAACTTCACTGGCACTTTGATTTGTGCATTAGTCCATGGTGCTGTGAGCTCCCAGGTTCTGCAAGAAGAATACAAAAGTAGAAAAATGCCTTATTTATAGCCCCCTTTTCCAAATAAATAGCAAGGCTTTTAATGCATTATACAATTCAACTCTCACATGCTTAATGTCCCAAAACTTGCATCCAGCAATTTAATGTTTCAAATGATTGAGAAAATATTTGTGCCAAGGGCCAATTGCTTTGTTGAAATAAACAAAATTATGTAATGCCAAAATGTTGAAATTAGTCATATTAAATGAGCATGAGAATTAATGTCATCTCCAAATAGCTTCAGCAATGAGGCTAGTTAATTATAAGCTCAGAACTTCTTTTTTTCTTTTTTTTCTGTCATAAATTTTTCTGCACAGAAAATAACAAATTTCTTAGAACACCAGAAGAAACTTTGACATGCAAGTAGCAGGCATAGAAGATGATCTTTTATTTGTAGATTTATTACCTGATAAAAATGTAATTGCTGGTGTTAAATCATTTGCAACTCTTATAGCAGCCATATTTTAAACCTACTAAATACGATTTCAATAAAGAAGTAAAAGAAACATACAAATCCAAAGCTCGATAATAGTTCAGTCCTCCAGTGAAGCCTCTATTGTCAAATTTGCTGACAAAATAATTGACATCTTCTTCAGACAGCCAAGCTGGCAAGGTGGTATTAGGGGAAGTTCTGAATCCTCCTTTAGGTATACAAGGTGGACGTGGACTGCGAGATGTAAGAAATCTCTTTATTATTCTTGCAGTTCCTGCATGAGCAAACTCTTCTTCAATCTCCCCAGGTTCCTACAGAACAATTTAACACTGCTTATAATATTGACGAACTTAAATCATTTGAGAAATAAGAACTTGAGTGAATGGTGAACCATACAGAACTTAGAAGATGAAACTTTAAACATCATGGTACAAAAGAAACCTACTCCTAACATGATTTAAAAATAAAATTTCATTATACTTTAGAGATATACAAATGGATTAAGATATTATATCCTTTAGATTGAACACATTTATTAGACTTATTCATTAATAAAGAACCAGTCCAAGCAACTTTGTCCAAATAGTTTTTTAAGTAAAATTTTCTTACTAATCAAAAAAATTTCTAAGAAAAATATTGTTAAGCATCATCAAAGAAATTCCATGTGGTTGGAATCATTTTGTTCTGTTAAAGCATCTGTCCCAGAAGCATCCTTTCTGGGAAACAGTATATGGGAGCATCCTGCCAGGTATATGCATATCCAATATCCCAACCCCACATGAACTTGATCATCTCTCATAAACCAGAGACAGAACAAGGTAACCTCTATAGAAGACATTGATAGTGGGACATGTAAATGGTGATCTCTAACCATGCCAAAGTTGGGATATTATCTTGTCCAAATCACAAGTTTTCATATGTCTACAAGTTTATTGTTGGTATATTGGTTACTGTGAACAAAAAGAAATGAAAAATTATCTTTACATTGAAAAGATTAAGCACCCCAAGGACACCAATCATGAAAAGACTTACTACTATGTTGTATAAGTATGACTAGTACTCAAACTGACAGGTAAATATTTCTAAATTGCTGAAGCTTCTTGGACATGAAAATCAAATACAACCGTATGAAAGAGGAACTAAACTATCTGTGATGTGTTTCATCAAAATTTATAGGTTCTGCTAAATTTATACATTAATCAGAGGGTTTATGTAACTACTTAAACTTCCAATACAGAGGACCTCTTACACAATCTTGCAGTGCAAACTACACTTATATTTATTTATTCCAATTGCGTTTAGGTCAAGTTGAATGCTTTGATCAATTGTTGGGTGAGGCCCAAGTGGAGCAGTTCCATAATTAATTTTAGGGAGATGGTATCTCAAAATTAATCGCTCAATTCTCGTGACTTCTACCCCATTTAGGACTTAACCACTTACACGAGTATACTCAACAAATAGAACTGTCCATAATAGATTATCAGCTAAAAATGCCCAAAATTTGGTAACTTAAAGCAGTTAATGTCTCCAAAAAGCTTCTCAGTAAGGAAACGAGGGATATAGTTTAAGTAAAAGTATTATTTTTCAAAAATTCTAAGTCAAAATGAAACCCAAATGCATCTACAAACAGGGAGATACATACCATTGGTACAAGGTAATTAATGACTTAACCTTCATGCCTAACTAGATTTCCTCAATTTTATGGGTTATAATCAAGGTGGTGTTCACTATAATTGAATGTTGAGTAACCTAAACTAGTTCATCAATACTCAAAAGGTGGTGAATAACTGCATATGGTTGTGGTTAGTACATCCCCACATGCATCTCATCTCTAATTGCTCAGTGCGATCCTATTAGAAAACAGGAAACCTAACCCGGGATCTATGGAATATGAACAACAGAAAAGCTCAACGCACATAAATTATGTGCGTTGATCCAAAACTAAGGCAACTCACAGGGTTGCTGCACTTTTATTATGGCCACTATGAGCTATAAGGATCATTGGCATATAGATGCCACCCTTTTACTTGGGTCACTCGCATGTGAGAAATTACAATAAAAGGCTAGGACATCATCTAAAGTGTACTAAAATACCAGAAATTCCCCCAGCATATACAACACAGTAGATGGAGGCTCCACACAGATCCCATTAGATCCTCTCCCATTAAAGCCTAGGCCCAACGAATAAATCGAACAAGGAACACTATAATTTTACAGGCATGCTATAGAAAAACTAAGGACCCCAACGAACAAAACAGCACAGTTACTCCAAATACCACCAACATAAAAATCAGTAGTGTCAATACAGCCCATAACTGCAATTAACAGCCTAAACAAACGAGAAATTTCAAAGCAAAAACAAGCAGAAAAAACAACCAATTACTGGCAAAATCCACCAATAACAGACAATTAAACTTGAAGAAAACAATTTCCAAAGCAGAGAAGTTACCTATGGCTATAGCTAATGTACAAGAGAAACAATCATAACTCGTTCACAAAGGCAATTACTCCTCGACCGAAGTTGTATCATACAAAAGCAAACAAATTTCACAAGAAAAAGGAAAGAAATAACAAACCCAATTACCCAAACTAATCACAAAATGAAACGGAAATGTTGAATCACCTGAAACCTGCAGATATAGTAATCATCTCCAAACAAAGCCCGGAAACTCTCCAAAGGCTTTCTTTTTGGGTTCCTAGGACGATACGCCAAGCTCATGTTGACCAAGGCCTTGACCCTGTCAGGCTTGAGCAAACAAAAATACCAGGCCATCACAGCCCCCCAGTCATGGCCAACCAAGAAAACCTGGTCAATACCCAGATGGTCAAGTAGGCCAACAAGGTCACCGACGATGTGGAGCGCGGTGTAGGAGGCGGCGGAGGGCGGCGCGTCAGTGTCACCGAAGCCACGGAGGTCAGGGGCGATGCAACGGTAGCCAAGGGAAGAGAGCGAGAGAAGCTGGTGGCGCCATGAGTACCAGAGCTCAGGGAAGCCATGGAGGAAGAGAACCACTGGACCTGTCCCTATTGTAGCTATGTGCATGTTGATGCCATTGGTGGGCACTGTTGTGTGCTCTATCTTCTCCATCTTTGATATTTCTTTCTCTCTCTGTAACTTCTTGTTGACTACTATACGTATTAATAGGTTTTAGCTAATAATAGATAGTATATATTTGTGGAGCTATAAATATAGTGTAAGTGTTTGTGTTTGTGGGATTTGATTTTTCTGGCTCTGAAGTCGAAGCCCAAACGTTGTGTTTCAAGTTGGCGACAGAACAGAAATATCATTGTACTTTGCTATCATGGGATTGGCTGTTTGGTCGTAGTCTCGTAGATGAGTTGATCTTCACCTAATTTTATTATATAAAAAAATGTCATTGTTTTTTCATTGCTTTCATTAGTTTCAGAATATAGGCTATATAGCACGGATTTGATATTTATTTCCTGTAATATGTGAGATTTGATATTTCCTAATTTTACACAAGTGATGAAATTTAGTTAGTGTGTGAAAATAGATAGCGTCATAATATCGCATTATTATATTCTTAAAAGGAAAATGTTAATATCGCATTATTTAAAAATATTTTATTAAAAAAATAATAAAATAATAAATCTTGTTGAGGACTTTTTATATTTCTTATAAAAATTGTGTCAACACTTTTTTATTACGATTTATGAACAATTAACTAAGGGTATTTGTTAATAAAATTTTCTTCTAAAAAAAACCCTATAAATTTTCACTTATAAAAAATGTACCCAATAAATATTCTTTCAGATTATGAGTTCAAGATAGAGATAAGGTTCCGTATGTAATAAAAAATTAGTAGGATGTTCTGAAAATCTTAAACGCCCACATGGAATTAATTGATCCTAATATATTTAGATTCAGAATATTCATAAAATTTTGCCCACTTGCTGTTTTTAGTTTTTTTTATTAGCCTTTTGTATTTAGCTTTTTGTTTTGAGTGTGGACTAGTTACTGAATTTTCTGTCGTGCCTACTGTAATACTAATATCTTTTTGATTGAATGAAACTTTTATTCAATATAAAACCAAAATAACTCCTGGCTATATGTGATTTGTCTCCTTCTCTATTTTCTCTTGCAAATTTGTCTCTTCTCCTTTGCGGTCAAAAGCATTTTTCGTGTACGGTATCAAGATTTTTATAATAACCAAATGATAATTTTATTCCTTTAAAAAAGACATTTGGGTTTGGGTCAACCAAACAATAGTAATTAATTTGCACATTATTTAGAGTGGATCCGATACAATTGGACAGTTGCTAAGTGATCTAAATGTGGGTCTGGCCCCTTATGTTGTTGGTTCCAGATTTATCAGCCTTCTTGTTCAATTTCAAGCCCTGTTAGGCCCAGCTTGATCGGAAGAGGCTATGTTACACTCATATATGTTGTTGCTATTGAAAGTGTAGGCCTGAACCCAGCCCAGCATGGTTTAAACGAGCTCAATAGTTGGACCAGAAAGAGCCTATTAACTTGGCCAGTGGTCCATAGCTACCTTTAGGAAGAGCCCAGGCTCTCAATTTTCATTGCAGATGCGGCCCAAAAAGAAAATATCGATTGGAAATAACATGCAATGCAGGCATACAATTACAAAGTCGAGGGATTTTCGTTTAGCTTTTTAACTTATTTTGTTAATACATAATTTTTAATAAGTCTCAATATTTTTAGGTACAACTATACTTCAGTTCATTTTCAACAAAAATTAAAAAAAAAATTAAAAAAAAAATAATAAACTAATACGTACCAAATGGACATTTAGCAAAGAAAAGTGGTTAAAAAGCATATACAAAGAATAGAAATGAGGATATATTCAACCATGTTTTGTCTTGGGTACAAGCCAAATCATGGTTGAATATTTCCTAGAATGCATACAGCAAGCAAGTTACGCAGTCATATGACTATGCACCTTAATCTCCTTTCCAAATGATATTTGAAAACCCCAAAAAAAAGGGGAAAAAACCCCAAATCATATTTGATTAGCTTCAGATGAATTATTATGTATCCTAAAAGTTCAAATGGAGTGAATTTAATCATTTAGTTATTGGGTTAAAATTCATCTCTTAAAGGACTACATCTTTATTATTTGAATTATGGATTGAGTAAATGATAGAGAGAAATAGAGAGTGAAAACAAATATTAATGTTATTTTGTATAATGGTCTACATCAATATTAGAAAACCTTAAGATGTTGCATTTTTACTATAAGAAAATCTGGTCATAATGAACTTATTCATAAACATATAAAAACTAATTTTAGACTAACCATAAACTAACCGTATGATATAATACAAGTTATGGTAATGCATTGTGCAACATAATTATTGTAGTGGTCATAGTTTTACATGTACATTTAATCCCTCTAGTTTTCATATTATGATTTGTGTTATCATAAACATATTGAATGGTGGTGTATATAATATTCTAGGCTAACCCTGACCAATGCCTAAAGGTTATGGTAGCATAGGTAAGAGTTTTTTTTTTTTGAGAAAAAAGCATAGGTAAGAGTTAAGAGCTTAGGTTACATGAGTAAGTCTGGTAAGGATTCCAAATTCAATGAACTTGGATTAAAATAATGCAATGAATCTTCACCATTAGAGTTATACAATGGACTTGGAACTTGGGCCTTGGTGTCTTTAGCAGTTTCCAATAGCAGATGGTTCAGTTGCACCATATGGGCACCGCCACTTGACCATGGGTGAGTTCTTAATAATTGATGAAAATGAAACGCTTGAAAAAAAGATTCCATACAAAAAGCCGTTTGAACAAACTTAGATGTCACTGAAATCAGTATCACACTCACCAACAAACAATTTGATCAGTGAAAGGCAAAAAAGCATCTTCTAGCGTGAAAGTATGGGCTTCATGTCTTGTTGCTATTTTCTTATTCCTTTTTTTTTTTTCCTCTGAATATTTTCGTACACATTCTTTTCTACCCTTTTCATTAATTTTATTTATTTGATGGGATATTGCATGTTAATCTTTTGTTTGGACTTTGGATTAGAGAGAATATATGCGCCCACATGGGAGGCAAAATATGAATAATGCTAGATGTGGGGGAGGATTTGTTCCAGAATATTTTTTTCAAAAAAATTATATACCTAGTCCTCAGAGTTTTAGACAAAAAAATTGCTCTTCTCAACAGTATATACCTAGTCCAACAAGGCAATCTTATTGCTCTTCGTTGGCAAATCTGCCCTTGATAAATGGCATGTACGAGATAGTAGGAGAGAAAAACGTGTTGTAGTGGTACACTCTTTCCTTCAGCTAAGGCTTATAAAGCATGAATGGGGCGCATCTTTCTTCGATGTGAGAGCAAATCTCAAAAACTACTAATGTCGCTTGAAGGAACAAAACCATGCGGGTCCTTCGGCCCTAAAGCAGACAAACTACTTGCGGGCTTGGAACAAATCCTCCCCCACAAAAAGGTGCTTTTGGGGGCAGTGCCCATCAAAGGTATTGTCCGCTTTTTGTGGCAGTTTTTGAGACTTGCTCCAACCCTTCAGGGTAACACTCTTGCCTTCAACTAAGGCTTATAAGGTATGAGTGAAGCGCATCTTTCTTCGATGTGGAAGTAAGTCTCAAAAACTGCTTATGTCGCTTGAAGGAACAAAGCCGTGCGGGTCCTTCGGCGCCAAAGCGGACAAACTGCTTGCGAGCTTGGAACAAATCCTCCCCTACACTAGAGATACAAACTATTTTACAAAAAAATTTACAAACTGCTAATGTGATGAGTGATTATTGGTAAATCAAAAAGTGATATTAATAATGAGTTTAGATGAAAACCGACAAGAGGTTGGCCACATCAATATTTTGTAAAAATATTATAAAATAATTTGTGTCCGTAGCATTACTCGACAAAATATTAGTCCATTACCATATTGATGTTTTCTGATTCGAGAGCTCCTAGTCAAATTGGGTTGGCACTAAAAATAGATGCAATTCGGCAGCAGAATCTCTCAAATCTAAGTCTAATTTGTTGCTATATCTCACATTCCAACGGATATAATAATGCAGAGTCACCTTGGAATTAATCAATTTGGTTAACTATCTTCAAAATGTTATAAGAAAAATCCATAGCATTGATGATCATTATCTTGAATTATTAGTTAAACTAGTGTATAACCCATGTGCATGCATGGTATAATTAAAAACAATTACAATTACACATATATTTAGGTTCAAATTATACATGATATAAGAGATATAAATTTTTTAAGTCATAGATGAGTGTTATTATTTTTGGATATACACTAATACACATGATTTTACTTTTTTTTTATTGGGGTTTTTTATTGTTTATTTATACTAGACTCTTCATCTTTTGCACATCATTAACTCCTCTAGATCAAAAAAAAAAAAAAAAAAAAAAAAACTGAGATAGAATACGTGGTGCAAAATTAGACAACAGTTAGAATTCAATTGCTTTAATTATATATAGATAATGCACTCGTTGAAAAAATTTGGCAAGTGCTCTACTTCTCCCACAAGCTTTAGGCGAATCATGATAACAAGCAAAATGCTAGTTCTTTATTTCAGAGGATAAAGGTAATAAAATTTGCACAATGCTTTACTTTGGAAAATCATACAAGTATGATGTGAGAAATGAAGAGGAGCCAAACTTTACAGCACATATATATGTCATAACCACGTCATTCTCTCAAGTGATTGTCCATGTATTAACAACAGTACCATCAGCCATGCCCAATCTGCTAGCGTCCAAATTTTAAGGCCATTATCTATTGGATTTTTCAATATTTTCCATTTTTATGGTAGTCGGTAATATGATGAACCGTGAGAACCTGATGGTCAAAAAGTGAACCTTGACAATTAGGTTGTATTGCACCAAGAATCATAAGGACTCTATTGTTTTCATCCCAGGAAGGTAACAGTGTTTCTGTAATGGCTTTTCTTGCACAAAAAAATGGGGCCATACATACTATTTGGGGTGGTTCATACATAATTGATGAGTTTACAAGCCATGTGAGATTTTTTACTTCATTACTCCATATCCCAATCCTTAGATTCCCTTCCAAACAACAACCTTGGCCTTTGCATTTGTACTTTCTTTTGGTATGTATTATGCTTTGAAAATTTTGTGATAAGTTTAAACATACCCTGCCATGTTGCACCATTAATTTATGGTTCTTGCCTTCTCTTTTCCGCCAAAGTGGGTTCTTAGGTCTAACATAACATATCATAAAGCTAGAAGATGCATGTTAACAGGTTCAAGCGTATCCAACTTAATGGTCAAAGTTTTTGGGGTCATAGAAGGAAAGGTTCGAGTTACATGATTAGTTGCGTATTGTAACTATATATCTCAAAAAGAAAAAAAAGTTAAGAGTGTATCATCCCAGAAAATTTAACTTTGCCTGAGCAATAAACTTATTATATTATCCATGATATTAAATCCCAATAAAATCCTTGATGAATCATTTTGCTTTACCAATTGCAAATTGAATGTCCTTAAATTTGGTCTTATCAACTTCAACAATACTTTTTCCTTAATTTGTTTTTCTCATAATGGATTTTTCCCTTTCAGGAAATTGTGAGGGGAATCAAATTTGTGGAAGTAATTTTATAAGGATTTTTTTAATGTGTGCCCTAAGGCACACAATAGTAAACCAATTTTGAAAAAAGTTTATCAAAAATTAAAAAAATTTTGACAATTTTTTTAATTTTCAATAAAACTTTTCCCAAAATAGATTTGTTAATGGGACCCATTTTATAATCTTGGACTTAAAGACAAGAAATATTTGAGGATAAGATTCCGCATGACCTTCTTGTCATTAATGCTACCCAGGATTTGTTGGACGATGCTTGCGTTTATATCATGGGTATGTTCCATTAGAAATGAATAAGAATCATAGCACATTCACATTATAAGCTTAAATTAATAGAGAAAACAAATGAAGAGATAAGGTCGGATACAAAAACACAAAATTTTCAGTTTAAATATATTTTATTCTATTCTATTTCCATCAAAAAGAAGAAAAGAAAAGAAAGAATCTATCCAATCATAACATAAACTCGGCTCCTATTGGTGAACATTACGGACACCACTGGATGATTAGAAATTTCATATGCTTTCAGGTTCAGTGAATGGCATATCCAATTGGCCTATAAATTATAATAGTCTGCTTTTTAACTTTTCTGGCTATCATCTTGTAGGGCTTCCTCAATCGTTTAATTTGCAATTAGAGGATGATGCAATTTTAGGAGGAAAATTTTATTAACAAAATAACAATTCTATCTACGAAAGTAATCATTCATGGACACCATTTTATGATTTAACTGCTGATCCGTATTAATAAAAAAAAATTACATTTGTTGTCACAGCTGTTGATCTGTACTGCATAATAATCTCACCAGCAGTAAGTGCCTCAACACAGAGGTTTTGGAAATTAAGCAGAGTAGGGGTACATCAAAATAGATAAATATATTATACTAATTGATAAGGTTTTGGAAATTAAGCAGAGCAGGGTTACATCAAAATAGACATATATTACACTTCTTAATATATAAGCTTATGGATTATCAAAAATAATATATAAGCTTATGTTTATAACAATTATTTTAGATAATCCTTTGTGTATTATTACAGTCTCATTCAAAATTGAGAGCATTTCACTATAAATTATCTAATAGTTTTACAACTCAATTAACACTTTAATATTTCTATTTGGAAATGTCTTTAGAGCATTCTCATCAGCTCTCTCATAAAAAATGTCATTTTAACACACCAAAAACCTACTTTATCATTTTAGCACACCATTTTACAATTCACCATTTATCACATATTCTATTTTTCAATTCTATACATTAAAATAATATATCCAACACATTAAATAATATTAAACAAATTTCAACACATTAAACTACAATCACAATCAACCTCCACAAACCACCAACAGCAACAGCAACAGCAACGGCAAATCACCACCAACGGCAAATCAACCTCCACAAACTACAATCACAATCACTGGATCTCCAACAAATTCCAAATCCAAAAATCTCAACAAAAAAGAAAAGAAAAAGAAAAAGAAACTCAACCAACCACCGCCGCCCACTACAGCCACAAACATCGCTGGCCCAAAACTCAACCAACCACCGCCACAACCACGACACCACCACCGGCCCAAAATCCCAACCCAACTGATCAATCAATGACCCAAAACCCACACATCGAAACCCACTACAGCCACAAACACCGCCGCCCACTACAGCCACAAACATCGCCGGCCCAAAACTCAACCAACAACCGCTACAACCACGACACCACCACCGGCCCAAAATCCCAACCCAACCGATCAATCAATGACCCAAAACCCACACATCGAAATCCATCCCAAATATCACACCCACGACCTGCTTAAAAGATCTAAAGGTCGGCGTCAAGGGCTGTGGAGGTCGGCGGCGAGGGCTGTGGAGGTTGACAGTGAGGTGAGGCGGTGAGAGATCTTGAGCAAAGATGAGAAAGATCTTGAGCAGGGAGGACTGAGAGGGAAGATATAGAGAGTGACGGAGAGAGCAGAGAAAAGGATAAAGTGTGAGAGAGGAGAGAGAAAAGAGAATATAAAAATATTAAACAGAAATGGCATTTATGTCCGTACATTCTAAAAAATGAGAGCGTACTGTAGCATGTTCCAAAATTTTGGAATATTTAGCATACCTGATGAGCATTCGTTTTTGTGTTTGATGTACCAAATGTGCCAAATATTTGACATTTGGCACATTTGAGAGAGCTGATAAGAATGCTCTTATATCCCATTATATCATCCAATTATCCCAAAAAAAAATTATGGATAATATTTAATGCATGCCACATCTTTATGTGTTTTATATGGTTATGCTAATCTGTTTTTTTTTTTTTTTTTTTTTTGGTGTATAAAAAAGATTAGAAATACTTATGCTAAATATAGAATAATATACCGCATGTCTGCAACACCAAAATCTGCAAAATGCAGAGTAGACGCTAAAAACAACGCAAAGCTCATAAAAGGCAAAAACGAAACCCATTTACTCGGCACACAGATATATTTGAAGATATATGCTAGGAACCTTCCTCGCCCCTTTCCTGAACCCCAACACCACCCCCCCAAAATGATAAAAAAAACCCCTTCTCCTCACTCTCACTCTCACTCTCACTCATCCACTTTCATCAAACACTCACCGACTCACTAACACACGCACACTTTCTCTTTCTCTCTAGATCCATCACTCTAGCTCTTTCTCTCTCTCTCTCTTATGGAGGCCAACGCAAGCTATGCTTTCAACGGAAAGATCATGCTAGCCACAGTGATCACTTTCTTCGTTGTGGTATTCATCTTGATATGCTTTCATACCTACCCTTGTTGCTACTTCAACAACAACAACAACCACAACCACAACCGTCGTCGTCGCCGCCGTCGCCGCAGCCGCAGAGCTAGCCAGCTTTTCCTAGAAACTATCACTAACTACACCAACGCTGATGATTCTCTCTCAAAACAAGGCCTTGACCCTTCAATCCTCAAAGCCATCCCTACTTTCACCTACTCCTCCAAAACCGACTCGCTAGAATGTGCCGTGTGCTTGTCCGAGTTTGAAGATGATGACCAAGGCCGAGTCTTGCCCAAATGTGAACATACTTTTCACGTTGAGTGCATTGACACGTGGTTCCAGTCTCACTCTAGTTGCCCACTCTGTCGAGCTCCGGTTCAGACCGATATTCCGGAGTCAAAACCCGAAATTTTGGCCGAAACGAAGGGTGAACCTTCCGGTTCATGTGCAGAACCGGGTCAGGTGGGAGCATCTGAAATGGGTTTCTCTGGTTTTTCGCAGCAGGTGAGTTTGGTGGCCTCGGGTGGCCAGAGAAAGCCATTGGAGCTGGTGGGTATAGTTGTGGAGGTGCCTAGGCCGAGATTGTTGGATGAGATGGGTTTGGGTTCGCCCGGTGGACACGGGCTGAAGAATCCGGGTAATCGGGTTATAACTTTGAAGAGGATCTGCAGTATATAAGTGTGAATGCTCCGAATCTCATGAATCGGAAAGTCAAGACCCGCAATGGAAACTTGTTTCGTGTTATAGTAGAACACGTGGCAGTTCATTTTGCATGCGTGGCAACTGTATACATTTTGATCTTTTTTGAGGAATTATTCATCTTGATCTTGGATGTTGGTTTTACCTAGATGTGGCAAGACAGGCGGGTCGGTTTGAGTCGGGTCAATTGAGTTTACGGGTCAAACAGGTCACGAGTCAAAACAGATCATTTTTAAACGGGTCAATCAGATTGCCGGTCGGGTTGGGTTTATCCGTATTTTTCAAACAAGTTTTTTTTATTTTTTTATTTTTTTTATTAATTACGAAAACAAATCAATGACAATCTGTTTAGAGAGAATGAATAAAATTAATTAAGCAAATGAATTACACTTAATGCCACTTGTTAATATCCTTCTAATTCTGATAGTTTTGAGCATGACAAAAATTATTTATAATCATAAATTCATGATGGAAAAAGTTTTCAATGTTAATAATTTATTGTCAAAATGTATATAATTATAAGTTTACATATTCAAAAAGAAATCAAATAAAACAAGTAAACCAGCAAAGTAGCAAGTTATCAATTTTTTTAAATGCACATATTCATGTTGCATTTAAAATGATAGTGAAGTTAGATTACTTAAAAAGATAAACTAAACAAAAAAATTTTTAGTAAGTGTGAAGAAATGGCAGAGGCCGGAGGCGCAACTGCGCAAGAGAGAGACTGAAAGAGTAGAGAATGAGAAACTGGGAAAGGAAGCTTTGTGAGTTTCATTGGTTTGGTTTGACTCAACTTTTAGCTTTGCCATTTGTGGCTTTGTGGCTTTGGTCATTTGGAGTTTGGACAATGCACTACAGCTAAGCTGAATCCTGAATGAGATTTTTTTTTTTTTTTTTTTTTTAAATAGTTGTCTTGACTAATTAGTGATGACTCTTGACAGGCCCTTGTCTTGTGTAACTTGTTGTAGGCAATTGGCAGGCAAGCACAGAGGCTAGGCTAGCTAGTAGCTAGCTCTTATTGGTACTTTTGATGAATTTTTTTTTTTTTTGCTTGGCGGTACTTTTGATGAATTAAATAGTCATTCTTTATAATATATTAATTATTAGTTTTGGTACTTTGTACTTTATGCACCTAATATCAGAATGTAACTAAATATTTTTTTAGCGAATTTTTTTAAAGGGTCAGGTCACTGATTATTCGTGTCAGGTCGGGTTAACTTGTAAAAAATCGGGTCGAGTCACGAGTCAACCCGTTTTTGTTTCAAGTCAAAAAAATCGAGTTTGGGTCAGGTATTTTTCAGGTCGAGTCGGGTCGGGTCAGAAAATTCTGACTTTTACTCGAGAATGTAGATACAAATATTAATTTAATACAGTTTTATTGTGTATTTCTTTAAATATTGGAAGTGAAGAATTTAAATAACAAAATGTGAAATATATAGAGTGGATAGATTAGATTTTGCAAGTTCTTTTACCAAACAACACATTTTTACAATAAATAAGGTAAGAGACGAAAGGAGAGGGGCTAAGGGGCGTGGTATATGTTTTCCGTTTTTAAACAATATTATACGTATTTTCACAATTTTTTACTTACACGTATTTCTAAAAAATAAAAACAACATTACTAGAACAACGTTACCAAATAGCCCCTAACTTTTCAAAAATCCTCCCCCCATTTTTGTATTTTTGATAAAGAAAAATAATTTTGGACATAAATTTTAATAATGGCCCATGTAAAGCATTTATATAGTTGACTAATAAATATTTTTAACTTTTTTAATTACTAATTACTCCTATGTCATATGTGGGGGGGTGAAAAGCCCAACCTAACGTATTGGGCCCAAGACCCTATTTGAAGACCACTGCTTGTCCGAAGAGATGAAAACACTCGAGTAGAAGCCCATGTAAAAGAAGCATTGTCTGGAGAGGAGCATGGTCATAATCCGAGGAGACATTCAATTGTCCGAGTAGTCCATAATCCTCGGATCCGAAGAAGTTTGGTCCGACGGGCGTCTGGAAAGCTCAAATGATCCCCCTGACAAGTGTAATGATGGAGATGAACCTCAGGCACGCATGAAGATAGCAGGAACGGAGAAATATCTAGAAGACAGACTTCAACCACCACATTAAATGCACTGCACCTACTTTCCTGGCCGCATTAATGTGGAGAAAACCCCTGAACAGTGCACTCTCAGCTACCGCCACTCACACAAGGCTAAAAAGGGTACATGATGGGACATGCACTCAAGTGGGCGTCTAGATGATGAACAAGTGGACGGTGAAGATGAAGGAAGAAGGTACTATATAAGAGGGGGATGCCTCTGATAGAGGAGGATCGAAAAAAGAGAGTTAGAAAAGAGAGAACTCCATTACTGTACCTCTAAGAATTGTAACCCAAGTTCATTCAATACAAATTACTCTTCAGACGTCTATGTTTGCATTTGTCCGAGCACGATTGAATGATAATTTATTCACAAACACTGCAATCCAATACTGTTTAATTCATTACTAGCCTAGCTCTTTCACCCACTCTCTACAAATTTATTGTCTTGGGTTCATTGGGCTCACAATCCATACATTTTTGGGCTTGGGCTACAAAAATTGACCCTACATCATATATAGCTCATTAAATTAAAGTGTATTTAATATATACCATGCATAATTTAATATTATATATATATATATATATATATTGTGGGGGGAGAAAAGCCCAACCCAACGTATTGGGCCCAAGGCCCTATATGAGGAACATTGTTCGTCCGAGGAGATGAAGACACTCAGTCAGAGGCCCATGTAAAGGGAGAATGTCTGGAGATGAACACGTGTACTATCCGAGGAGATGTTCATATGTCCGAGGAGTCCAATATCCTCGGATCCGAAGAAGTTCGATCCGACGGGTGTATGGGAGGTTCAAGTGATCTTTCTGACAAATGTTAGGAGGGAAAGGAGCCTCGGACACGCATGAAGGTAACAGGAACAGAGAAATATCAAGGAGACAGACTTCAACCACCGCATTAAATGCACTGCACCTACCTTCCTGGCCGCATTTATGTGGAGAAGACCCCTGAACAGTGCATTCTCAGCTACCGCTACTCACACAAGGCTAAAGGGGGAGTATGATGGGACATGCACTCAAGTGGGCGTCTAGATGATGAACAAGTGGACGGTGAAGATGTAGGAAGGAAGTACTATATAAGAGCAGGGTGCCTCTGATAGAAGGGGATCGAAAATCAGAAGTAGAAAAAAGTATGCTCCATTACTGTAGCTCCAAGAATTGTAACCCAAGTTTATGAATGAAAAACACATCTTCGGACGTTGCATTTACACCTGTCCGAGCACACACTAATACAAATTCACCCACAAACATTGCTGTTTAATACTGTTATTTCATTGTTAGCCTAACTCTTTCACCCACTCTCTACAAATTTATTGTCTTGGGTTCAGTGGGCTCAAAATCCATACCTTCTTGGGCTTGGGCTGCAAAAATTAACCCTACATATATATATATATATATTTTATTAAATTGGCCTGTATATTTTTGGACATGTCAAACAGTCAAGACTTACTTCTTCTTCTTCTTCTTCATTTTTTTTTTTTTTTTTACGAAGATGTAAACATTTATTTGATGTAAATATTTTTTTTGACGTCATAAAATATTATTTTTTCCAAAAGAAAAAAAAGAGTAAGAAAATATCATTTTTCTCAAAAAAAAAAAAAAAATGTAATAAAATATCATGTGTTAAATCAAATTTACAAACATTCCATGTATAACTATAAGAAATAAATAAATAAATTATATATATATATATATATATAAAATATGCGTGTGTGTTATTTTTTGGATTTATATAAATATATAGCTTGGTCTCTTGAAAAATTTCTGGCTCTGGAGTAAGGTGTCAATCTACCATAAGTCAAAATAAAATATTGTTAAATTTTATTATGTTTCTAAATTTCCCTTAATTTTAGTTAAAATAAAAATATTACAATAGTAGATTTTATTGTGTCTCTAGATTTCTCTTCGCATATTTATCATAAGAAAGAGAAAATAAATAAAAATGCAGCAGCCTTTAGAAATTTTTTTTTTTGATAGATAGTAGCCTTTAGAACTTGATATGCATACATGGAAAGCTGCTAAGCAACACCCTTCTTCATTTCCGATTGTTATTATTATTATTATTATTATTATTATTTTGATTTCCGATTGTTATTATTATTATTATTATTATTATTTTAATACAAGATAGAATTTTATTCTAGTTTAATATAAGTGTATAGGTGTGTAAAACTTCCTCCTAGAGACTTGAACTCCGACTTTTGTCCCCCGCACTCCACAAGTACTTATACTTGTGAAGTGACCATCGCACCAAAGGTGTGTGATGGTATTATTATTATTATTTTATTTTGATTGTTACCATTTTTTTAAATGGACAATTGTTACCATTTATGATAAGTAATAATTGTGTTTGATGTATACTAATATTATTATTACTAGCTTGTAACTTTATGTATATGCATGAATACACTTAAATATATACAATAAGATACATGATATAATTCCTATATATATAATTTAAATACTATTGATAGTTATTTTTATATTTGGTTAACTCTTTAAAAAAATTAAAAAAAATTTGTAAGGATATTATTAGGTACAAAATGTAAATTGTCCATGTTTAAAAAAAAAAAAAAATTATTGTGAAGCAATTTTTTTTTTTGTTTTTTTTTTTACAATTTATTTATTTTAGACTCTTTAGTTTTTGTACTTAATAACTCACTTGGATGAATATTTATGATGTGGTCCCACATTTTATTCTAAAACTAAGATATAAAACTCTTTAAGAATAAATAATTTAGGACACATGGCAAAAAAATTAAAACTCTAATTTGGAATTCTAATTTGAGTTTCTCTCAACTTTACCTATTATTATATATAAAAATATAGATTATCATTATTATCATTTTATTATTTTTTATTTTAAGAATCTTGTATGAGTTGTATCCTTAAATATTGATGCACATTTTAAGACATTTTTTTTTTTAAGAAAGCATTTTAAAACCTCTTAATCAACCAACTGTACACTATATACCACCTTATAAGGTTTTTATTTGAATCCAGTTAACGGTTAGGTATTATGAAAAATATAAAAAGTTATAAAAAAAATCAATTATTTATTTTTTCACAATAAATTTTTTTCCTAAACTAATGCCCTTAAAACATCAATTAACTTATCAATTAGATCAACTAATAAAATCTCTAATGGTTGAATAAGAGATCTAGGGTTCAATCTCCGTCTACACTAAAAAACCGATTGGTGTCTTAATCTTATAATAAAGAGTTATCATTTGAAGTAGACTCCATAGGTTAAAACTCTAAAAAAAAAAAAAAAAAAAAAAAAAAAAACTTATCTATTTTTATTTTTACCACCTAGAGTGACATATGGCATTAGGTTTTACAATTCCTACAAAATAATCTAGAGTTAATTTGGCATTCATATTTTTCAGTAACTCTATATTGCTTAGAGGTGAGGAAAAAAAAGGGTCTGCACTCTGTAGTATTGCATGGGTCATTTTCTATTATGTAGTGCTGTATTTTTTAGAATACAGTTATTTTTGAAACTGATTCTAAGCTATGCATTTGATTTGAGGCTCTGCAAAATCCAAATGGGAAGGCTCTTTGGAGAATTGCTCATTGTATTGCTGAAACTAGAAGGTTAGCTAAAGGCTTTCAGGCGTATTTCTTTAATTGGGTTAAAAGAGAAGCCAACTGTGCCTTTCATGTGCTTGCTACTTGGTCTCTAAGGTGTCATCATTTTGGTTCCTTTTGATATCAGTTCTGGTCTTCAGGATTTTGTAAATGTTGTTTTTTCTGAGGTCAATTTATAGTGTTTTTCTGTAAATGTTGTTTGGTCTGTGACTAAATTGTAGTTTTTTGCTGTACTGCTTTCTGTTCCTTTTGATAAAAATTTATCCTTTAATAAATAAATAAAAAGTATTTTTTAGGACACAGCTGATCCTTTGAATTTCTTTAACTTTTTTTCTTTTGTCTCATCTTTCAAAGGAGTTAGGCCTCTCACGAGCCTATCCAATATTCATTGGGCTTTCTATGGGGTTGCTCCCCTTTGCGGGCTTTCTACAGAAGCCTTTTCAACAATTCTCCTTTTGCAGGGCTTAGTGATGGATCTTAGGCCTTTTCCATACTTCACTTTTTGATTTGAATCTTTGATCTTAGGGATGGGCTTGTACCTTTTCAACAAAATTATAAAATCTTGTTCCATTTAGATATTAGACAATTGCCTGAATTGCCAAAGGGAATAGCGGGCTCTCATTGCAGGAATGTGGGTGCTGTATTGGTAGGGGCCGTAGGGTAGGCCCATGGGCTCAAGTTGAGTTAGGATAAATCAGCGAAATTAGATAACACATCTGGCTTATTAATCAAAGGCTTTGTATTCTGTATTTTTTTATTTTTTATTTTTTTTTATTTTTGTGGGGGCACCGGACATGCTATTATGCAAATTGGACTGAATCATATTGTGTCCACTACAAAAAGACACTGGACACATCACCTTAGTTATATCTGATTTATTTTTTTGTTTTGAGAACTCAGCAACTTCCATTTATTTTTTTGGTTTTTGTTTGTTTGTTCGTTTGTTTTTTTGAGAAACAAACCAGTTTCTATTTACTGGTTCAACCATTAATATAATTCCCGACCTTAATTATGCATGATACCTGCTCCTAAACTTATGGTCAAGAGCTAAATTTAGTTCAAGTACGTAGAAGAAGTGTACAAACCGTGTTTTTAATTACTTCGTTACAAACCAACCTCATTGTGAGGCTAAGCGCATCTCTCCATTCCAAAATAAATTAACCACCAAGCATTCATATAGTTGATTCATAATCACAAGCACCTCTAAAACTCTCCCTTCAACAACAAAAAGCGAGCACAAACAAAAAGAAAAACTACAAAGAGATCAGAGAGAGAAAAGAAGAAAGAAAGAAAGAAAGAAAGAATGAAGCCCATTGCAACCTTTTTCTTTGTCTTTACACTATGCCTCTTAATTGTGCTGCCACAAGAGATTGCTGCAAATCAAGAGGGTGTGGTCACCGAGCAAATTCAGCAAGCTTGTGAACACACAGCTCACAAGCCTCTGTGTCTCTCAACCCTATCGTCTGACCCAACTAGCCAACAAGCCACCAACCTAACAATCCTGGCTCAGGTTGCACTCTCTATCGCATCCCAAAATGCCTCAGCCATCACTGACTTGGTTAAGACGTTGGTAAATGACCAGAGTTTAGAGCCTCGTGTTCAGCAAGCCCTAGCTGACTGCTTGGACCATTATCTTGACGCAGCTGAACAGCTTGATGACTCGCTTGCTGCTTTGACTGTGGGTGCCCATGAAGATCTCAAAACTTGGGTGCATGTAGCCATTGGTGATGCTGATTTATGTGACGCAGGGTTCAAGGGACTCAAGGAAAACGTGATGTTTCATAAGAACAAAGTCTTTCACCAGTTATGCCAGAATGCCTTAGCCATCGCCGAGGTCTCGGTCTCAGCAGCTGGAAAGTGAATTTTCATCACGTAGTCTCTCAATTGGTGCTAAATGATTTTACTTTTTGTCCCTAGGAGCTCGTTTCTATATTATGTTTTCTTTACTTAACATTGCTCTGTTATTATGTTATATTGTGATTGACTGATTGAAGTAATCATGGGTTTGCCTGTCATATTTTACGTGTTGAGACTTTCAATTATGTTGTAACAACAAGATGTTGTGGTATCATGTACGAGTTTTTTTATGCTATATCTCACTAGGGTTAGTTTAAGATTTTCAAAATGTTCATGCAATAATAGTCCCACGTTTAAACAAATGAGAGCCCGTTTGGTATGTGTGTTTAAACAATAATTTTTAGTTTTTTTAGAAATACGTATGTGAAAATATGTGTAATGTTGTTTAAAAACTGAAAATATGTGTTTAAACACATGTGCCAAACGGGCCCTAAAAGTCTACCCCATAAAAGGAACATAGTGATTTGACAAGAAGGATACATCCATGGACAATCATTACATAAGAAAATTTCAAAATAAACAAGAAGATTGCAATAATGGCACAAAATCTCAAAAAAAAAAAAAAAAAAATCTAAAACCCAAATACACCTATGAATCTCCCTCATAAAAATGGGTGATCACTTTTGACATGAAATCATTTATACTAAACTTAATGACCACGATTTTTAGTTTCAATTTTCAAAAATAGAAAGAATTTAATATTCTTGGTCCTAAAAAATGTGATGTTTCCTAAAATTACTACGAAAAAACTTATAAATTGACGTGACAATGACTAAGATTAATGTCACCTCAACAAGATATATAATAGATGAATATTTGAATTACTTTTTATGATCGATAGCATATCGGTTTATAAAACTTATGTAGTAAAATTTATAGTATTTCTAATATTACTCAATTGCTTGGGCTTTGTTAAAATAGTTGAGAAAAAAAAAATGTAAAATTTACGTATTCCTGTTATGGAGAAATCAAATAGGGCTTACTACATTTAGAAATAGTAAAAGCTAACATTAGATGGTCAAAGTTACCAATTTAGAGGAATTTCCTCCAACCCACTTTGTGACGATTTATAAGATTATCTATGTATATTATTTAAAAAAGTCAAATAACTCATTAAAAAATATTATGTGACTAAAACTACATACAGATGGTCTCTTTAATCACCACATAATAGGTTTGAGGAAGATAACTTAAATCGATTTATGGATAAACTTTTTCCATATTAAATACCCTTTAAATTGAAAGTTGTTCTAAAAAAAAGGAAAATGTTTGGCTTCAAACATATGTGCTATCATATGCATTGTACATGACTCACTTAATTTGTTGAATTAATTGAGTCGTGGGCATTGCATATGAAAAGAATTAATGTTATTTTCCTATTGGTGGTTGGGCTTCAGACATATTTGAACCAAACTTTGTCTCTTAAAAATCGATTGTAGTAAAAAAAAAAAAAAAAAAAAAAACTCAATCTTAAATTCACTTCAACACTCGTTAACCAAACTATTTTTTAAATAAAAAAACACTTATTGTCCCACACATTTGAGAGCCATTCTCTACATATTA
This sequence comes from Quercus aquifolioides, assembly GCA_019022515.1. Lineage (NCBI taxonomy): Eukaryota > Viridiplantae > Streptophyta > Magnoliopsida > Fagales > Fagaceae > Quercus > Quercus aquifolioides. Next base: position 31,891,091 of record CM032336.1, read on the forward strand.
GGGGTCCTTGACCATGGAGTAAGTAACTAAGGCACAAACTGAAAAATTGTGGGGTTACTAGCATAAATTTGCATTTCTACTCTTCTCTTCCTAACATAGAAGACGATGTCATTCAGCATATATCATCAAAGTAATGCGATCAAGTATGATAATATAATATAATTATATGATTAATTTAAAAATCTTGCATATTTTGTTGCGGATCTTCGCTTTGATTAGTAAAATGCGCAAACTTTTGGGTGGTGATTTACATGTGGACATATCTTTTTTATTTTTTGGTAATTTGAAAATTTCATTAAAAAGAAACTAAAGGCTACCCGCAACGGCAGGAATAGCCCTATTACAAAACACACCCTCCTTGTCCGCGCTAATTAAATCTAGCAAGTCCACAGGAGGATCCTGATTCACACAAAAACAACAATCTTGAAGCGCTCCTTTCCTAGCTAAGAAATCAGCACAAAAATTAGCCTCACGATAGCAATGCCCAATCCGGACTTGGCCAAATTGGGATATCAGCTGTCTACAATCATCAATAATAGGCATAACAATTTGGTTAGAATAAGAAGGATCTCTCATAATTTCAACAACGGCTTTGGCATCTATTTGAATATCAACAACTTGAAGATGCATGTTATGACAGAGGTTGAGACCATCATGAAGAGCCCAAAGCTCAGCTATAAAGCTTGTGGTGACTCCGATGCATCTAGAGAAACCACCAAGCCAATCTCCACGATCATTCCAAATGATGCCACCACAACCAGCTCTACCTGGATTCCCTAAGGCTGATCCGTCAATGTTTAAACGAACCCAACCAGGTGAAGGCTTCTCCCATCTGATCCGAATCATCCTTCTGCTACCTGAAATTTTAGGATTCAAAACACAATGCAAAAACTCAAGCGCCTGGAACATAGCCTCACTATGAACACCAGGCCGAAAGTTTTGGCCTTTAAACACATTATTCCTTTCTTTCCACAACAACCAAATGACAAAAGAAAATAGAATTCTCCATGGAGGCTAATTGGGCACTCTACACTCATTAACTTTGCAATTTTTCTCAAGCCAAATGTGGAGGTTATCCTCAAAAAAGCTGCTGTTTGGCTGAACCCCCAGGTTGGTCCAAGTTGTTTTTGCCATCTCACAATCCCTAAGTCTATGAATAATGGTCTCAACTTCCCTTAGACAAATGGGGCACCTATCCAACTCACTAAGGTGCCTTTTAACAAGGCAATCTCCCACACCAATGCTATTATGCAAGCATTGCCACATGAAAGATTTAATACGAGGTAGAGTATCCACCTTCCAAACCCAAAACCCCATGAATTCCTTTTCCTCCTCGCTGCATCTAGTGGCTAAAGAGTAGGCTGATTTAAGCTCAAAATCCCCGTGCTTATCACCATTCCAAATCAACCTATCTTCCTTAATAGAAGCCCCCAAAGAATAAGGCATGGCATTAATTTCCATAATAATATCATTTGGAACTTGGACAGAAATTTTTGACCAATCCCATCCATAAGGACCAAAAACCTCTTTAAGTTGGAGCCTCTCTTCTTCTTCAAGGAGAGGACCTTGGATTAAAGCTCTTAACGGGGCCTTTGCAAACCATTTGTCATGCTAAATGCTCAAATTACTATCACGCCCCGGAATCCACCGAATGCCTTTATGGAAAACCTCACTACCCTTTTGAATTGCTTTCCAAACACTAGAGCAAGGAAGCTTGTCCTTAGCTCTAGCATGCAACCGACGGTTATTGCAATACTTGCTTCTCAAAACCTTTGCCCACAAAGCATCCTTCTCCATCTAGAATCTCCAATTAAGCTTGGCAAGAAGAGCTAGCTTGGCAAGAAGAGCTTGATTCCTTCCCCTAGCCGATTGAATACCAAGACCCCCTTGATCTTTAGCTTTGGTCACTTTGTGCCAACCCACCCTATGCGTTCTTTTCAAAGAATCCAAAGATCCCCAAAGAAAATTACGATTAACTCTATCAATATCATCTAACAACTTCTTGGGTAATGTCGTGCATTGCATGACATAGGCAGGAATAGTAGATGTGGAGGCTTGAATGAGTACCGTTCTACTTGCAAGGGATAATAAATTAGTTTTCTACCCCGCCGACTTCTGCTTGACCCTATCCAAAATGAAATTAAGATCTTGATTGTTCCCTCCCCGATGCTTCAAAGGAAAACCAAGGTACTTTCCAAGATTTGGAGTAGACTACATGTGGACATATTGCGGTCTAAATGGATCGTGTTTCCCTCTTTCTGTGTGCAAGTTTGGCAAGTCCATTAAAAGCCAACCTTTTGGGCTTTTCGTTTATTTTGACTAGTTCCATACCAATCTTTGTTTTCTTTCTCCTTTTCTGAACTACTTTTAGTTTTAACAAGCAAGTAATTTCAAACACAGTACTCTAACCATCAATAACCTAAATGAGTTTTGTCAATAAAGAGAGTTGCTAATGACTTTAACTCTTCCTCAGTGAAAGATACTGAATATCTATTTTATTGTTAGAAATATGAACTGGCAATCTTGAATGCATAGGAAATGTTTTCATCTTGAACTAAAGTCAAAATTCTGATCACATAATTTAATATATAAATTAATTTACGGTTGTTAACTTGTTATATGAATTCTCCATTTAAAAAAAAAAATGTTAACTCTAAATTTTCACTTGATCAACTTCAAACTCTATTTGGCTAATTATATAAGTAGCATTTGATTTATATTATTAACACCAAGAAGGGCCACTTTGAACCGTCTATCTTCGTTGATTCAATGTCTGAGATGGCCACCTTGTGCAAGAATAAGTAGTGTAAGGACGCAATTTGGATCCTTAGCTCAAAATATAAATGAACTTAGACTCAAAAAGCCCAATACAATGAATTTGTAGAGAGTGGGTTAGAAAACTGGGCTTTAACGAGTTGGACAACGAGTAAATGGATTCAGATGACAAGAAAAGGAAAGTGGGTTGATTTAAACTATAGAAGATTGTCCTCGACACAGTTTGAGAAGATTAGTTCTTATATATTGATTCTCAAATTGGATTACAAATTCAGTTCTTGATTACTACAGTGTTTTCTTCTCTATTTTTCGATCCCTCTTTCCTCAGAGGTCTCTTACATTATATATCTCCCTTTCAATGATCTGGGCCCTCCATCTGTTGATCATCTAGGTCACTACTTGAGTGTTTGTCCCATCAGACACCCTCTCTGGTCCTCTGTAAGTTTGGGTAGCCAAAGCAGCACTGTTTAGGAGTCTTCTCTACATAAATGCAGCCAGAAAGTTAGCTACAAAGTATTCAATGCAGTGGCAGCAGCTTTTCCTTAGATATTTCCTAGCTCTTGTTCTTCCTGTACATTTATAATGCGTGTCTCAATAAGACCCCCTGGAATGTCACCTTGGATGGCAGGAGACACATCTTGATCTTTGTTGTGTTCAGCCGAGGGGATTCTCCTCCTTGGAAAACCTCTCCCCGCCTTCACAGTCATGGCTTGCTTGTGAAGTTCGAAGTATTACATCTTCCTTGCTATTGATTTACTCTCAGACCATTGAGCCTCCTCGAACAAGGCCTAAGGCCCAACATACACTTGGGCCTACGTCTTCACAAGTAGCAATAATGATCCCCCCCCCCCCCCCCCCCCCCCCCCCCAAAAAAAAGTAGCAATAAGGGTATAGAAAATTGGTTCTAGCTAAAAAGCTTAGGAACTTGTCAATTCCAAACTGTGTATTTCACACAAATTTATTTCTTGATTTGAAGGTTAGGGGCCCTAGTGCCATTTCTATAGATTTCTTGTGTTTCTTAGGTATGGAAAGGACTTATAATTGGTTGTCACTTGTGACTTGTGATGTTCATGTCTCTAAGTCAGTCATCTAATTCACTAATAGCAGTCTCCGTTGGTTTTAGTCTTTCTCAGTGGAATATAAAAAAGTGTCTATTCTTTGATCTTGATTGAAAATAATTGACATTCTTGTATTAAGTGTGCAATACAACTGATCTTCAATGGGCCATTACATGCCTTATCATACTACAAAAGCAATGATAAAAAAAGAAAAAAGAAAAAAGAAAAAAGATGAATATGTGAAAGAACAAACAGCTAGCTATAGCCTATACCTAAGAAACTTCTCGAATTAGGCCACCATTGTAAGGTACTCCTGTCTGAGGCAACCAATCATCAGCCAGCAAGAAATTAGCCGCAGTGAACTTAGCAGCATCCCCGGCATTATCAATCACATGGTAAGTAGGCCAAGTCACTCTGTTTGTAGTGATTGATCCAGGTCCCGTGTTATCATACTCGGCATAATACAATGTGCTTAGTGCAAAATCTCCACTCCAAGCAATCCAACCAGCAGGGTTTATCAAACTATCCATGAAAGTTTCCATGTAAATTGTCCTAGAGTAAGGCTTCCATGGCCTTCCTAGGTATGTCTGAACATTACTATTGCTCGAAGCCAAATCATCGGCAGCTCTAATAGCACAATTTTGAATCGAGATACCTGACTTTTGATTTGGTTGAGTACGACCTTGTGCTGTGATGACATTGTATTGTCCACTCATTGGCAATCGTGGGTATATGTTACAATTTTGGAAAATAGCCGCAGCATTGCCAAATATGAAATCTACGGTGCCATATATGTCACACTCCCTATAGAATTGCCTCTGAGAATGTGTATATAAGGTGTCTTGGTAGGCTTCAAAGCTGCAACGATAAAATGTAGACATATCAGCTCCATTTCGAACTGCCACTGCTTGGTGCTTAATTGCCCCGGCAGTATTACGGAAAGTTATGTTCACTGCAACAAACCCGTCTGCGACCACAGCTGCAATATGAATATCAAAATTCATTAGATCTTGCCTAAGTTGAAAAACTATTTACTATAAAAGTTATCTAATAATTGCTTGTTGTTGGCTCTTTTTTTTTTTTTTTTTCCTGAAACTTTCAAAATATAATCTTCTCTCTAAGTCAATCAAAAAATATATATATTTTTAATCTTCCTACCCCCATCTCTCCTTTACTTGAAAAGTAATATTTTTATTAATTTATTTGAATTTGATTTAAATAATTTAATTTAAAAATCTGTTATTATTAATATACCAAATAATATTATCTTATAAGGTTAAATTTTCTTAAGGAAATGTCATAACTTGTACATTAAATATAATAAGTCTAGTGTTATTCAAAATTTCTTAATTATTAGGATAACATATTTATTTGGATAAAAATTAGTGAGTATTAAAACTTAGCATGACAACAAATGCAAAGCTTGAGCTCGAACCAAACCTATAAATAACGTTCACGCTTGAGCTTGTCAAAATGTCTAAAAGCTTGAGCTTAGTGTAATTCATTAGTCAAGTCAAGTCAATTCAAACTTGAACTTAATATTAATATCAAGCTCAAACACATGTTCAATGTCAAGCTTTTGAGTTTGAAATCCAATACAAATACATTATTAAGTCCATTTCAAGCCTATTTGGTTTGAATGAGTAATCCTAACTCTCAATTACTTAGTCTTATTAAGATATGGGTTTAATTGTCAAATTTATTATCAAACTCATAAACAAGTTTAGACTCAACTTGTTTTATATCGAGTCTTAATGTTTACAAGCCTTTTCATCATGAGCATTTTTTTTCCTTATTGAGCTTGCTTATTTCTTAAACAAGTCTAAAAGTAAGTCTTGACTTGTTTGTAAACAAATAAAATAGATGGTTTTTTTTTAAAAAAAAAATTTATCAAACCAAACATAAGTTGTTTATGATCGATTTAGTTCATTTAAACTCCTATTGAAAATTGTGCCGTTATGTTGATTCTGGCATGTTAGAATTTAAAATGGCAAATAGTTCTTACCAAATGTTGCAGAGTCGAAGGTTGTCGACTTGTCCACGTAGCTGCGGCTTCCTGTGATAATTGTCTGATCGATACCATCACCTATCATCATCACGTACATCTTCTTCTCGGAAATGGACACATGCTCTTCGTACACACCAGCCGTGACATAGATCAAAAAGTATCCATCAGTCGGGGCAGAACTGTCTGGAGCTGCAGAAATAGCGTCATTGATGGTGGTGAAGTTTCCACTTCCATCTTGACTCACAGTCACGATGTTAGACACCACAACATTATCAACACCCTGTAACTTAATTAGCTTTCTCCGACTAACTGACTCGTAAATTGCGCGTGTCTTGCTTGACATTTTTAACGGTAAGTGTCCATTTCGAAAACCAAGTTGTTTCTTTGTAGGTTTCCATGTTGTGTTTCGCCTTTTCTTAGGCACCCAACCCTTGGTAAAAAGAGCCAAAGAGACACTATATAGTTTAGTATTGTAATTTAAAACAGGATGAGTGTGGCCTTTATTTATGCTCCAAGCAGAAGCTGCGTCTTCTAGGCCATCCAAACAAGTTTGCTCATTTGTTAAAATGGCACTAAGCAAGGTGTGGATGTGTTCAGTTTTTCTTCTAGAAAGAGTTTTACTAGTGTTAACAGTTTGTAAAGTGCTTAAGAGGAAATCCTTGTTGAGTCCAGCCAGATGCCTGCAATCTTTGAGTGCTTGAATTGCTAATTTTGTTAAGGTGGATTTGCGCTTTAGATGGTTGTCTATCATTCTTAAAAACTTATGGGATTGAGACAAAGATTTTCGGACTGAATACCTGCAGTGGTCATAGACATTGGCAGTTTGGTTAGGGAGCAGTGTTTTGCAATAGTGAGGATGTGGTGTGGACTCGCAAATGGTTTCTGGTGAGACTAGACGGGTTGGATTGCTATTATAAATAGTATCCTCATAAGATGGAGAGGTAAACAAGGCAAGGATAACGAAATATGAAAATGTAAAGAAAGTGAAGAGCTTTGAAGCCATTGGGGTTTCAAAAACAGAGAGAAAGTCCAAAGAATGTGTGATGTGGAGATGGAATCCACTCAATCCATTAGGCTTAATATATAGGGATGGGAGGTATAGCTTGATGTATGATAGTAATAAATTCTGTCCTCAACATCTATTCGCTCTTTAGTTTTAAAGAATTTCCAATTTCTACCAAAATAAAAATAAAAATGAATATGTGAATTCAACGTGCATGATTTTCCCCAAGCGTGTTGATCTTGGGCTTGATGTTAATCTATCGGTTGCCATGGAGCATGGGCAGCAAGCTGTAATCCAAATTTTATTATATCAAATCTAATTATAAATTTTTTTTTTTATAAAAAAAATCCTTAAATTCGCACTATAAATTCCTCCGTTATATTAAATCTTTAAATAATATGTATTTAAATATCTATGCTCCTTTAAATACTCCATTAATTTTAACCGTTTTATAAAGTTATTATTGTTTTTCTCACATAAAAAATAAAAGTTATTTTCGTTTTCCTATTAAATTATTCCTAAGGGCATTTCGTTTTCTGTTAGTAACCTAAAAGGCATTTACTTTTTTGGAATAACCTTAAAAGCAAGTCTTAAAATGTGCCCAATATGTGTGTAATGTAGTTCCATAATAATTAAATTACAAATGTTATTATAATACATAACTTAAAGGATTATTAAATAATAATAAAACTTCCAAATATATTTTATCGACATTCATATAATAATACTTGCATACATGCACATTTTAAAATGTCTCAAATACCGTTTTTTTAGAGAAACAAATAAATACCTTTTAATGTGCACTATTAATAACTTGAGATGATCTAAGAGGAGCATCGTTGTCGTTGTTGTTTTTTATTTTTTATTTTTTATTTTTAATTTTAAAGTAACCTAAAAGGCAAGACTTAAATGTGCTGAATTTGTAACTTAGTACCATAATAAATTACAAATTCTACTTATAGTACACGACTTACAAAGATTAGTTAAAAAGAAAACAAATTTCCAATTAAATATATTTCATTCACATTCACATGATAATACATGCATGCACATTTTAAAAAAATCTCACATCAATTATGTCAATTATCTACAAGTAAATACCTTTTAATATTTAGTAATTATAAATGTTCTATATTATCAATTTTTACTTTAAAATCACTTAATTTTACTTTTTAATATGACAAATTCACTCTATGGTTGGATTTTTATAAATCCATAATTTTTGTTTTGGAAAAATCCTAAAGCTACAATTACCATAAAAAAGTTTACAAAATGAAATGACAATAAATAAGACTAGTGGCATTTTAACAAGATAATAAATAAGTATTTGAATTATTTCTTGTAATTGATGACACATCAATTTATAAGACCTAAATATAAATTAGTTTTACCAATAAAAACAGTTGCAAGTAACTCGCAGTCCTCCTCAATGAAAGATACATAATATCTATTTTCTTGTTAGAAATATGAACCGGCAAGCCTAAAACCATAGGAAATGTTTGCATCTTTGAACTAAAGCCAAATTGTGACCACATTATTTAACATATAAATGAAATTTGCGGTTAGTTAACTTCAGTTATGATTTCTCCATATAGTTTAAAAATGTTGACTCTATCTTGAATTTCTCACTCAAATTCTACCTCTATTTGGCTAAGCAACATTTGACCCATGTTATATATTATTAACACCCAGAAGGGTCACTTTAAGAATTTTATTTCCAAAACCATCTATCTTCTAGTGTATGAGATGTCCCACTTTCTGCTAGAATAAGTGACAATAACGTATTGAAAATTGGTTCTAGCAAAAAGATCAGGAACTTGTCAGTTTCCAAACAGTGTATTTCATACAAATTTCTTTATTGATTTGCGGGTTAGCGACCCCAGTGTAGATGACTAAATTTCTTGGTTCGAAATAAATCAAACAAGTAAAATAGTTGCACAAATGCGAATTTGTATTGATGATTGTGGTATAATTCTCTGTTGATTACAAAAGAGTTATCCTCTGATTCGATCTCCTTAAAAGACTTGTTGATTGGAATTGTAATAATGTAATTTTGATTTGAACACAAAATATCCTTCAATTTGGTTGATGGATGGATCGAAGATTGTTGAAACAGAATTACAATGAATCTCTGGCTATGAGCTTGTTAGAAATCCTTTGTTCTTCACGTTCTTCGCGTTCTTCGTGTTCTTGGATTTGTGGTGGAAGTTCTTCGGGGCTTTAGAGGCTTGAATCCGTAGAGCTTCACTGATTTGTGGTTTGTTGATGTTTTCAGACACTTTAGGCTTGATTCCCGCAGACTTTTGGATCTAGGCGGATGATTTGGATGATTTCTCTTCGAATGTTCTTCGTATTCGAAGTTGAAGTTCTTGAAGTTCTTGGAGGCTTTAGAGCTTGGTTCCGGTAGAGCTTCAGTACTTCTAAATCTTCTCTGATGCTACTTGTGCTTCAGATGGCTTGGTCTCCTCCTAAATGTCTCAGGAAGGCTTCTATTTATAGGAGTTTTGGGGTGGATGAGCGACACGTGGCGGAGTCTGATTGGTGACACATGTCACAGTCTGATTGGTCCGCTTATGTCATCGCTTACACGTGCGAGGTTGCTTGGGTCATCGCTTACACGTGCGAGGTTGCTTGGGTCATCGCTTACACGTGCGAGGTTGCTTATGTCATCGCTTGCACGAGCCGATGCATGATTGGTTCTTTCATGACACTTGGCAAATTTCTGTTGGCTTCTGAATAGCAACAGTAAAACCTAGCAGCAGTATGTGGCGCTTTGTAATTGGCTGTATTTTGTGGTCTTGGTAGTGTGACATGTCAGCTTGTGATAGGTCGGGAATTTTCCCTCTCTACAAATGCCCCCTCGAGACTCGTTCACGCACACAGTTTTAGAGTGTGGTGTGAGAATGAGTTTCGAAAACAGATTTTTACACTTGGTTCTTCAAATGAAGTAATTGAAGGTGGTGGAGCTTTCAGCAGGATGAAATAATTTCCGAGGAGTAGACCCACCCATATGAGAGGTTTTGTTGAGACCGAAAAGAGGTCTGCGAGTATTTGAATGTACTTGCATGACCAAGCCTTCTCAGCAGAGGTTAAGTTGAAGTAACTTCAGAAGAGTGTTTTTGGATCGTTGGCGGCGATCACAGGGTGTAGAAGATGGGGAAGACGCGAGGATGGTGGCTGGGTACAGCATGCAGAGCCATGGGGCCGGCCTTGTGTTTTTGAGAACTTCTGGTGAAGTTATATCGGAAGAGTATACTTAGGATTAAGGCTAGGCCATGTGGGAAAGTGGTTGAGTGCGCATGTGTCATTGTTTCACTCAGGTTAAGTTGAGGTAATTTCAGAAGCTTATGGATTCTGGGGATGATGGTGTTGGTGGTGAAGAAGACGGGGATGAAGCAAAGCGAATGGGTGAAACACACACCACCATGGTGCTGGCCCTGTACGTCGGGGATCCTCTGGTGTAGATGTTTCTAGGAAGTACAACTTTGGATCCGGGACTGACTGCATGCTGACTGAGGTCCGGCGGTAAGTCATCGAATGTGCGTGTGTAAAGGGACCAAACCGACAGACGTTAAGTTGAAGTAATTTCAGAAGAGTACCTTCTAAAATACTTCAAGCTAGATTTAAGTTGGAGTAATTTCAGAAAATGTGTTTTGAGGTACCAGCAACGATGACCTTTGAGTCCCATAATGGTGGGGACATGGAATAAGGCTCTGGTAACCATTTACCAGCCCCAAAGGCTGAACTCTGATGAGCTGATGCCTTGAAGGTTGTCTCAAATGTTGGGTGAAAGACAATTTGTAGGATACCCCAACACTTTTTACCATCTTCACTTACTGCTTCTTGTTGGAAAAGCACAGAAAAATGAAAGATGTAGCTAACTTGTGACTCTGGTCTTAGAAACCAACCAAGTTGCTGTTTGTTCCGAACCACTGCTTCTGCTGGAAGACCAAGCAATTGGAGAGAGACTACGGGAGCCCTGAGCCTAGGAACAGGTGTGTCAGCTGGACTTGGATTTCCTGGCCAACCAAATCCGAAGAAGCATGGAACCACAATGCAGGCCTCGTTATGAGTAATTTTATGGACAACTGTGGTCGTTAAGTGGAGAAACAAAATTTGTTTGGATCTCAAAACTACAATGATGTTGTGAAGAGGGTTTCTACCGAACCATGAGAGGGTTGATTTCAGATGGATTATGAAGCAATTTTGGTTGCTAAATGTTGAGAATGATGAGGCCATAGTGAAAAATGGCTGTAAGAAGGAGGACTTGAAAATTTGAAAGAAGCAAATCTTCATTTCATGATTCAGTATGTTTTTTTCTTTTTCTTTTTTTCTGGATGTCTTCTTGATGAATTCGGCCCTTCTATTTATAGTGGAGAGACGAAGAATGGTGGATGGATAGTTGAGAATGGCGGATGTGAATTTTTGATGAGATCGGTGGATGAGAATGGTAGGTGAGAGACCGGTAGAGAACGAGAATGGTAGGTGAGAGAGATGAAGAATGGTAGGTTTGGAATGTTTGGCACCGAAAGGGGAATGGTGGGTTGGACAGGTGACCCGATGTGATTTCAAGTTCAAGACACACTTGTGAGAGTTCATTTGTACTTTTGAAAGGAAAGCTTTGATGAAGTCTGGAGAATAACCCTGAGGGGATCCAAACTAAATGGATGAATCTCAAATTTTGATATTGAGAGCTTTAGTTTTGGACATTGTCAGTACTTTGGAGATGTGAGTAAGATTGGTGATCTCCAAGTCACGAAAAATTATGCAGGACAAGTCTGGCTCGAAAATCTTGACTTTGGGTTGATTTCAACACAAAAGACAACTATCTTGGGATTGAGTTGTTTGTGCAATTTCCGAGTCTCAAATGATGGAACGGACTCCAAAATTGGAATGTACGCGAAAAATTGTGCAAGATAGATCCATCTTAAAATTTTGACTTTTGGTCAATATTTACGCAAAAGTCAACTTTTTTGGAAATTGGACGTTTGCACAATTTCCGAGCTTCGAATGAAGAAACGGATCCTAGAATCGGAATGTACTCGAAAAACTGAGTGGGACAGGCCCCTTTTGAAAATTTCGACTTCTTGGTCAAAGTCAAAGGTCAAACTTGGTCAAAGCATTTTCTTTTTTTTTTTTTTTTTTTTTGGTGGTTCGGACCGGGTCAGGATTTTCGGGTCAAACCGGGTCGGATCTGGACAGCAGGGTCAAGCCGGTTAGTGGAGGATGACGTCAGCCATGACGTCACAGGGCTGAGGCGTGTGGCACGTGTGGCGCGTGTGGGCGCGTAGACGTAAGGCGAGGCGCGTGGCAGCGCGTGTGACTGAAGGATTTTGACGCTGAATCTTCTGGCGGCGCGTGGCGGCGCGTGGAAGCTCTTTTGACCCCAAAATTTTTGGGTTTTGTCGATCTAAGGCCGTAGATTACTCCTGTAGGGTCAGTTTTGTAAAATTATGATCAGGTTTGCACAGATTTGAAGGTCTAGGCCGCGGTTCGTTGTGAAATTGTGGCTGCGCGTGGCGGCGCGTGGCCGGATATCTGGGTCTGGTATTTTCAGGTTTGGTGAGTCGAAGGCCGTTGAAGTCTCCTATGATGTCGGTTTGATGGATTTATGGTCTTGGGCGGCCCTGACAGTGCTTGACATTGGTTAATCTGCCATTGTTTTCTGCTTTCAAAGGTTGGCTACACAAGGAACTTTGAACAATCATGCGGCCTAGAACTTCATCTCAGATATAGTGCAGTATTTTCTTGACATGTGTACTTCTTTTTGCAGGCCTATAGGTATTTTTCTGAGATCTAGTGCAGTATTCTTTGACAATTCTTTTAACCATTTTCACACTTCTTTCCTTTTGTCTATTAGCTTTCCAGGGATCCCTATATAAAGCCCTCCGAAGTATGCATTAATCAGTACAAGCGTAATCTTCAGTAACAAAATCTTTATGCAATCTCTAGTTAAAGAAACCATGCATTTTCTTAAAGAAACCATGCATTAATCAGTACAAGCGTAATCTTCAGTAACAAAATCTTTTTTCATCTTCAGTAACAAAATCTTTGCACTAACACATTTTTTTTTTTTGACAGGCTAGAGATTAAAATTGAAGCTCTCTCTTTCTCTGATTTTTTTTTTTTTTTTTTTTTTTTTTTTTAACTTATTTAGACATGCTGTGAGATTTTCTTCTAACGAGTTTTTTTTTTTTTTTTTTGTTGCTTGTTTTTGTCATGCAGCATGCTTTCTTTGGCAATTAAACCGCACCAACATTTGTCTTTTCAACGCAGCCATCTCAAGAGTCTTTGCAACGTAGCCACATCAAGAGTCTTTACCATGAAGATATGCCAACATTTGTCCTTGTACTGAAGCCATGCCAACATTCATCTTTGTCATGAAGCAATATTTGCACTTACATATGTCATGAAGTCGCACCACCATTTGCACTGAAGCCATGTCAACATTCATTTTTGCCATGCAGCCACGTCAACACTTCAGTTGCATCGAAGTTGTGCCGACATCCATCTTTGCCATGTCAACACCCCTCTCAGCCATGAAGCCATGTCAACAATTCATTCACACCAAAGTCGTGCCGACCTTCATCTTTGCCATGAAGCCACGACAACACTTCATTCGCACCAAAGCTGTGCCGACATCCATCTTTGTCATGCCAACACTCATCTCAGCCATGAAGCCATGTCAACAATTCATTCGCACCAAAGCTGTGCCGACATTCATCTTTGCCATGAAGCCACGACAACACTTCATTCGCACCGAAGCCGTGCCAACGTTCATCTTTGTCATGAAGCTACATCAACACTTCATTCGCACCAAAGCTGCGCCAACGCTCATCTTTGTCATGAAGCCACAACAACACTTCACTTGCACTGAAGTCGTGCCAAGATTCGTCTTTGCCATGAAGCCACGTCAACACTTTATTCGCATCGAAGTTGTGCCAACGCTCATCTCTGTCATAAAGCCACGACAACACTCCACACTAGCACTTGCACTCACATTTGAAGTTGCACCCATATTTGCCTTTATAATAAAGCTTGAAGATGAGGGAAAGAATGATGCCAATACTTTGAAGATGTCAGAACATGCCACCAAGAATCCGACACTGCGTGAACATGCCCATAGAGGAGAGATGATGCAACACCGACTTCGGATATATAATCTATCATCATTCTGGAGGAAGTTGACGTCTTCCAAATTTCAGAGACATGATGTAAAACGACACCACTCAGAAGGGAGATGATGTGGTTCAAATTTCAGAGCTATGAAGTGGCACAACCTAGAAGAGAGACGATGTAGCTTAGACTTGCAAGGTACAAGAAGATGCCCCCAGGAGATAAGTGATGCAAAGCATACTTCAGAAACGTAGGAGAATGTCCATAGAAAATGAGCAATGCCATGCAGACTTTGTTTCTTGCAAAAGAGGTTGAAGATTTTATTTTGTTCTATAACTAAGAATCAACTTATGCTTATCATCATTTCAAGGAAAGCTAAGCAACGTCAACTCCTTACAGTCTTCATCTTCGACTACAACGGTCTTCAATCATCCTATCGAGCAATCGACTATCTTTAAGCAATGCCTTACCAACTAAAGGAGCCTTTAAAAGCATATTGACAACCGTTGCAAGATTCTTCAAGCCAGACTGACAATCCTTCTTCTTTTCATGTGACTGAACTTAGTGACAAGCACAAAGCTGCCTACGTACCCCGGAGAGGGATCAAGTCATCACGTAGTTCAACATAATTTTTTTTTTTTTTTTTATAATTTGATAACTTTTTTTTTAGTGCGTGACTGAACTTAGCAAAAGATACTAAGTTGCCTACGTACCCTCGAGAGGGATCAAGTCATCACGTAGTTCAAAAGATTTTTTTTTTTTGATTGATTTGCTTTTTTTTTTTTTGCAAAAAAGGGGGGCTCAGTGTGTAATAATGGGTATCACCACTACTCGAACCCGAGACCTCTCAAGGGCGACTTGGGCATCCAACCACTACGCCACACTAGCAATTGGTGACATAGAGTGGGATTAATTTCTTCTTATTGGTACGCTTTCAGAGGTAATGGAAAGACATCATGTACTCTTGCAGCGTTATAGTGGGCAGTTTAAGCTCTTGCTGAGGAGCAATCCTCGATTTTCAAGCATAGAAGCGTTTGAGGAACTTCCCATTGATGGGGCCGATCCTTACACCATCATTATCAATCAACTTGTAAGCTCCATTGGTGTAGACTTCTTGCACAACATAAGGTCCATCCCATTTTGAAGTGAACTTATTGCCTGTACGATGAGTTGTGATGATAGGTCTTCGAACAGCAAGGACTAAGTCACCAACTTGGAATGATCGTGGTTTAACTCTTTTATTAAAGGCGCTTGAAAGACGAGCTTGATAGCACTCAAGGCGTTGTTGGGCCTCGAGCCTTTTCTCATCAAGTGCCTCTAATTCTTGCAATCTGAGCTTGGCATTTTCTTCTCCAGTCAATCCTTCTTGAATGGCAATTCGTAATGACGGGATTTGACGTTCCAAAGGAAGGACGGCTTCCACTCCATAGACAAGAGAATATGGTGTCGCTTGAGTAGGCGTTCGCAACGTTGTTCGATATGCCCATAATGCTTCTCTGATTCTTTCATGCCAGTCTCGTTTTGTTTTGGATACCACCTTCTTTAACAAACTGCCAAGCGTTTTGTTAAATGCTTCAGCTAGTCCATTTGCCGGGGCATTGTACATGGAGGAGTTGTATTGTTTAAACTCAAACTTCTCGCATAATTCCGTCATCAACCTATTGTAGAACGGCTTTCCATTATCAGTTATGATATACTGAGGGACACCATACCGATAGATCAAATGAGTTCGAATGAAATTGACCACCGTCTCTTTTTTCACTTCCCTAAGGGGCACAACTTCCGCCCATTTTGAAAAGTAATCAGTTGTAGCCAAGATGTATAAATGGCCACCGGATGACTTTGGTAATGGTCCTATTGCATCAAGCCCCCACGCATCAAAAGGCCAAGAAGCTATAGTTGGGTGTAGAGGTTCTGGCGGCTGGTGGATGAAGTTCGCATGATACTGACAAGCTTCACATTTCTTAGCGCACTCCATGGAATCTTGCACCATTGTAGGCCAATAGTAACCCATTCGTTTGATCCTATAATGTAACTTAGGACCTGACTGATGTGCGCCGCATATTCCTGAGTGAGCCTCCTCTAAGGCTTGTTTAGCTTCCTCCTCTCCTAGGCAACGAAGAAACAATCCATCAAATGAACGGCGGTAGAGAGTGTCTTTATAGTAAATGAATCGAGCAGCCCTTCGCTGAACTTCACTCCTGTGGCGTTTATCATCCGGGAGTCTTCCATGTTGAAGGTATTCAATGATCGCTTGTCGCCAATCTTCTTTTTCAACATGGCATACCGAAATGATGTTGGCTTGCTCTTCTTCTTCTTCTTCGATCATGAGAGCTACCACCCACCTTTGGGAAATAGCAACTTTGGTGGTCTCTTCTTGGGATAATGCCAAGGCGGTAGCCAAATTAGCTAAAGCATCGGCCTGTCTATTCTCCTTCCTTGGTATATGCTCCAATGTGATGGCCTCAAAATTTGTTAGCAATTTCTTCGCATATTTGCAATAGGGGATGAGGTATTCCTTCTTGACGTCATACTGCTCCAAGACTTGGTTGATAATTAATTTGGAATCCCCAAAGATCTCAAGTTGCGATATGCTCATCTCAATGGCCATTTGTAGACCAATAATCAATGCTTGATATTCGGCTACGTTGTTAGAGCAAAGTTTGCCGTTGTGGAGAAACAAAAACTACACCTGCCCCCGCTCCTTCTCGACGTGCAGCCCCATCGAAAAACATCATCCATGGTGGCATTTCCTCAATGTAAAACACGTCTTCATCTGGAAAATCATCGGAGAATTCCCAATCAGATGGAACTGGGTGGTCAGCTAAGAAATCTGCTAATGCTTGTCCTTTGATAGCTTTTTGTGGAACATATGCAAGGTCATATTGTTGTAGCAAGACCGCCCATCGAGCTATACGACCCGAAACCACTGGCCTAGAAAGAACATACTTAATCGGGTCCGCTTTTGCTATCAAACGAACCGTGTATGCTTGCATGTAGTGCTCCAGTTTATCTATAGCAAAGAAAAGAGCGAGACACATCTTTTCAATAGGAGAATAATTTAATTCAGCCCCATTGAGGGTTCGACTTAAATAATAAAGGGCTCTTTCTTTCCCCTCTTCATTTTCTTGCGCCATAAGAGCACCCAGAGACTTTTCTTGTGCCGCAATGTACAACACTAGAGACTTTCCTGGAATAGGAGCACCCAAAACTGGAGGATTAAGCAAGTATCTTTTGATGCGCGCAAAAGCATTGCTACAAGCCTCATCCCATTCAAAGTGCACATCCTTCTTCATTAATCTATTGAAAGGTTGGCATCAACCAGCCAAGTTCGAGATAAATCGTCGTATGTAGGCTAGGTTTCCTTGCAAGCCTCTAAGTTCTCGCAGATTCTTGGGCTCTGGCATTTTTTGGATAGCTTCAATTTTGGACTGGTCAATTTCAATACCGCGATGCCTCACAATGAAACCAAGAAATTTCCTTGATGTTACGCCAAAGGCGCATTTGCGTGGATTCATTTTAAGCTGATATTTTCTCAAGCGGTTGAACACAGATCGCAGATCTACCAGATGGTCTTCCCTCCTTTTTGTTTTCACCACCAGATCATCGACATAACACTCCACGTATTTGTGAAGTACATTATCAAAGATCTTTTGCATGGCCCGTTGATAAGTAGCACCAGCGTTCTTTAGTCCAAAAGGCATCACTTTGTAACAGTAAATGCCCTTAGGGGTACGAAAAGCTGTGAGCTCTTCATCCTTAGGATTCATTCGAATTTGGTTGTAGCCTGAAGAACCATCCATGAAAGATAAAGCTTCATGACCAGTAGTGGCGTCAACCATGACCTCAGTGATGGGTAATGGAAAATCATCCTTGGGACATGCATTGTTCAAATCACAGAAGTCAATGCACACCCGGATTTGTCCATTCTTCTTTTTGACAGGGACGATGTTAGCGATCCATTCCGGGTACTGTACTTCACGAATGAAACCCGCCTCGATTAGCTTATTGACCTCAGTTTCTATTTGAGGGATAAGTTCCGGCCGAAAGCGTCTTTGGGCTTGTTTAACTGGGCGCACGCCTTTCTTTACCGCCAAATGGTGTAAAGCAATACTTGGATTGAGCCCGGGCATTTCCTTGTAAGTCCAAGCAAACACATCTTTGTATTCTACTAGGAGCTTGAGGTACCCTTCTTCTTCTTCAGGGGTGAGAAGCATACTGATGAAAGTTGGCCGGGGTTCTTCAGTAGTTCCTAAATTGACCTCTTTAAGTTCATCAATTGTAGCTTGTCCTCCATCTTCCAAGGCTGGAGGAGCTTCATCAACCTCTTCAGCTTCAGCATCTGAAAGTGTATCCTCTTCTATTGTAATATGAAACGAGGATGATACCTCTTCAATTTGCTCTTTGTGGGCGAGTGACTGACTTGTGTGTACAATCGTTCGTCTTTTGACTTTGAGCGGTCCTTCAGTGCTGATATCTAAGGTAAAGTTACGTTTCATGCGTGAAGGAATGCTACTGCGGATCTCATCATTAGCTTTCTTCTCCCCTTGAACCTCAAAGTTTATTGAATTTTGAGACTGACTATCAACAGGCCTTTTTGTTGCCCCTAATCTATCAAAGACTAATTTACAAGCAAGAGTGTCACGATTTTGTGTTAAGCAAGTTGTATTTAACCTGTCGAACACTGTAACTCGTGACGATGAGGCCTCGATGCGATCAAACACTGAGAAACACAATGAAGAGTGATCTTTTCTTTGATCCGAACTTTCACCGACCTCCACTGTTATGTATTGGGAACTTGAAGCATTGGTACTCTTCTTGATCCATATCTGAGCTGGTTGTTCTGGAGTATAACCTAATCCGGTCTTTGGGATAGGAATCTTATGCCCTTCAAGTCACATTTTCCTTTGTGTTTCACTAAGGCCATGCATCTTTTCTCCGGTAGCTTCTGGAATTAATTTCCCTAAATCTCCTTGTTTTGAGAAATCGTAGCCTGCTTTGGCTAACAGCCTATATGCCTTTGGGTCAAACCATTCTTTCGTCCGCTCACTTGGTAGAATATCATGCTCTGTCAGATTTTCTGAAGACCTCACGAATCCATTTAATGGCTTTGAGGGCAAAAGATTTGTAGATGAAGTTAAAGGCATGACATGATTTTCTTTCAATATGGCTACATCCTCCATTGTAAGCTTTGCAGGAGGCTTTTCCATGTCTTTTGTGGATTGAAGGCATTCCACAAATGGTGACTGTCCATTCTTGCGGCGTGATAATGGTACATAACGGAGGAATGGAGGATTATTGAAAGGTGTTGAAATTTCAGCTTTTATTGAATTACTGGTAGATTCAATAGAATGATCATTCCCGCATTCTGGAACTTTCTTTGAGGAAGGATTATCCTTTTCAGTGATGACTCTAACATGCTTCTTTTCACTCTGCTTGCTTTCCATAGACGGGATCTCAACTGGGAGGACTTCACTAGCAATGTTATCTTCTACATAAAATTTTGCGTCAGCAAAATGAGCTTCAGTCTCAGCAAAAGGCTTTAAGTCGGCATTGACCTTCTTTATTTCACCTTGAAGATACTTGAAACATTGATGCAAAGTTGATGGCACTATTCCATTTTCATGGATCCATGGACGTCCTAACAACATGTTGTATGTTGTTTTGGCATCGATGACATGGAACAAAATGTTACTTGTCAATTCTCCAATGATTAATTCCAAGTATATCATGCCGATTGCGCATTGTCCTCCTTGGTTAAAACCTTAAATGACCAAACGACTATGCGATAATTCTTCCATAGCAAGACCAAGTCGTCTCATCGTCATTTTTGGTAGTATATTAACAGCTGAACCTCCGTCAATGAGAATACGATCGATCTTTTGTTCACGAGTATAACCAGAGACATAAAGTGGACGATTGTGGAGCTTAGAGCCTAACAACAGATCCTCATCAGTGAAAGCTAAGTCTGGAGAACACGCGTAACATTCCTCGGTTTGTTGAAGCGCGTTGGTAGGAGGAGTGTATATCTCCGGCTTTTCAAGAGCTTGAGTGAGTGCTTCTTTTGATGAAATGGAGGATTGTAAGGGTTCAATTTCATCAACTCGAGATGGGAGTTCCTCCGCAGATGGCAAAGTCTCATTTGGACCACCACGGTCAACATCCTCCCTTTCATCCTGAATTTCGCAACGAGAGACTGTGTGAACGGCCTCGGCTGAGTCATTTTGAAAGAATTTTCTGGGGAAGAATTCTTCCAATGTGATGAGACTTCGAAGTTTTTGGGTTTGTGCTGAATTGTCAGACATTTTTGTTCCCAGTCTTTCTTGCCTTTTATCATTCCTTCTTCTTGACCAAGGCTGAATCTGGTTTTGTGCTTTTCTAGACTCTTGGGAAATCAAATAAAGAGGGAATGTACGTCTCTTCTTCCATCTCCTACGAGTAACCATCGTCCAGCCTTCTTCTTCATCAATTGTTGAGCTTTTATCATCATTTGAATTATAATCAGATGCCTTTTGTGAAAGCTGAACTTGAACAGGTTCTAGAGAACCAAACTGAACGAGAGTGGTATTTGCCCCCTGCTTAGTAGTTGGAGACATGCAACTAGATAACCCACAAGCAAAGGTTACAAGGTTTGACTGAGTAACATCATTAAAATCCAAGTCGATTTTCCTTTCTTTGGCGAGCTTCATGATGAGTTCTTTAAGAACAAAGCATTTTTGGATTGGATGGCTTATGATGCGATGGTATTTGCAATAGTTTGGGTTATCAACTTTTCCCATCTCTTCCGGTCGTTTGCATTCTGGCAATTCAATTAATTTCAACTTGAGCAGTTGTTCTAGCATTTCTGGCATATCGGTATCTAGGAAAGGATACACCTTTTGTTCCCATTCCTTAAGTGATGAGCGTCGCGTCTCACGCTGTTGGCCTACCTCGGGCCTCCTCTCGTTGGTCTTCACATTTCTTGTTGAAATTTTGATTGGGGCAGGGTTGACATTCATTGAATCTTTAACATTACTTTTTGGATTCCTGTCATTTTTCCTTATTTCCCGCCTTTCTTTCCTTTCCTCAGGTACGGGAGGTTTTGTATTTCCATGGCTAGAGATACTCAATTCCATGTCATGCGCGCGAGTTGCTAACTCCTCAAATGTTCGGGGCTTTATCCCTTGAAGGATGTAAAGAAGTCCCCAATGCATGCCTTGGATGCACATCTCTACAGCAGATATTTCAGAAAGTCTATCCTTGCAATCTAGACTCAAAGAACGCCACCGATTGATATAATCAACGACGGGCTCATCTTTCCATTGTTTGGTGTTGGTAAGTTCCATCATGCTCACCGTGCGCCTTGTGCTATAGAATCGGTTGAGAAACTCTCTTTCAAGTTGTTCCCAACTATCGATTGACTCAGGTTCTAAGTCTGTATACCAATCAAAGGCATTTCCTTTCAGTGAACGAACAAACTGCTTTACAAAGAGGCCTCCTTGAGTCCCTGCATTCTCACACGTTTCTACAAAGTGAGCCACGTGTTGCTTAGGGTTTCCTTTGCCATCAAATTGTAAGAATTTGGGGGGTTGATACCCATTTGGCATCCTCATATTATCGATGCGCTTTGTATACGGTTTCGAATATATGAGAGAACTTGTAGAAGAACCTCCATATTGTGCTCGAATAGTGTTCGTTATCATGTCTTGCAATTGTTGGACAGATATCGAAGCCATTGAGGTGGAATGCCCGTGTTGAGAAGTGCCTTCACCTCCCTTTCCCTTATCACCCTTAGCATTTTCTCCTTTCAAGGTAAAGCCTGGTGGGCGCTCAGGGCCATGACTTGATTCACCCGAATCTTCTACCTCCAACTTGTTCATTAGGGTTGCAATTTTGACGTCCTTTTCTTCAAGTGATTTTGTGAGGAGGTTGATCCTTTGTTCCATTTCAGCCATCTTTTCTTCCATGGTAGAGGTGTTAGTCATCATTAGTGGCATGACTTCTAGATATGATGGAGAAAATGATGAAGTAGGATGAGTCAAAGGCATTTTATTCCTTAAATTTCTCATCACAGGTGAAGAGTTGATAGAAAACGTCTTTGTTGGGGATGATTCATTACTGCTTTCCAACTCTTTCGAGACATATGAATCCTTAGTGGTAGCTTTCCTATTTGCAAGAAAGTCTAGAGAGATGACAGTAGGAAGCTCGCCTTCTTTGGTTGGTTGGGGCTGAAGAGCTTTGGATCGATTGCGAGTGATTGGGCCGACATAATCATCGACACTGGAAGCATCAACTACTGATTTTTGGACATTCTTGCTAGAGGCCATTGAAGTTGGTAGCAAAAATGATGTCGAATTTCTTTTGAAGGAGAAAGAGATGAGAGGCAGAGATGTCCCACCGGGCGTGCCAGAATATGTAGACGACTAAATTTCTTAGTTCGAA
The DNA here is from genome assembly GCA_019022515.1 of Quercus aquifolioides. Classification (NCBI taxonomy): domain Eukaryota; kingdom Viridiplantae; phylum Streptophyta; class Magnoliopsida; order Fagales; family Fagaceae; genus Quercus; species Quercus aquifolioides. Next base: position 31,913,472 of record CM032336.1, read on the forward strand.
ATAATTCAAACAAGTAAAATAGTTGCACAAATGCGAATTTGTATTTGATGATTGTGGTATAATTCTCTGTGTTTACAAAAGAGTGATCCTCTGATTCGATCTCCTTGAAAGACTTGTTGATTGGAATTGTAATAATGTAATTTTGATTTGAACACAAAATATCCTTCAATTTGGTTGATGGATGGATCGAAGATTGTTGAAACAGAATTACAATGAATCTCTGGCTATGAGCTTGTTAGAAATCCTTTGTTCTTCACGTTCTTCGCGTTCTTCGTGTTCTTGGATTTTTGGTGGAAGTTCTTCGGGGCTTTAGAGGCTTGAATCCGTAGAGCTTCACTGATTTGTGGTTTGTTGATGTTTTCGGACACTTTAGGCTTGATTCCCGCAAACTTTTGGATCTAGGCGGATGATTTGGATGATTTCTCTTCGAATGTTCTTCGTATTCGAAGTTGAAGTTCTTGAAGTTCTTGGAGGCTTTAGAGCTTGGTTCCGGCAGAGCTTCAGTACTTCTGAATCTTCTCTGATGCTGCTTGTGCTTCAGATGGCTTGGTGTCCTCCTAAATGTCTCAGGAAGGCTTCTATTTATAGGAGTTTTGGGGTGGATGAGCGACACGTGGCGGAGTCTGATTGGTGACACATGTCACAGTCTGATTGGTCCGCTTATGTCATCGCTTACACGTGCGAGGTTGCTTGGGTCATCGCTTACACGTGCGAGGCTGCTTGGGTCATCGCTTACACGTGCGAGGCTGCTTATGTCATCGCTTGCACGAGCCGATGCATGATTGGTTCTTTCATGACACTTGGCAAATTTCTGTTGGCTTCTGAATAGCAACAGTAAAACCTAGCAGCAGTATGTGGCGCTTTGTAATTGGCTGTATTTTGTGGTCTTGGTAGTGTGACGTGTCAGCTTGTGATAGGTCGGGAATTTTCCCTCTCTACACCCAGTACCAATTTTATAGGCTTCTTGTGTTAATTTCTTAGGTTATGGACAAAGACTTCGGAAAATGTAAACTATAATCATTATTACATGTTTCTCAAAAAAAAATAATCATTATTACATAGAAATATAAATAAATATTGCAAAAAAAAAAAAAAAAATGCATTAAGTTGAAATGTAATTATTATTATTCAATAGTTTGGTGACTATTTAAGACTAGAATCCTGATTATGTATCCAATTTTTTTTTTTTTTTTTTTTGAGAAAAAAAGAAGAAGCAGGTGGAATGGAATCATTTTTTAAGTCAAACTCTCTAAAATACTCTTATTTTATAAAATTATATTTACACTTTTTGTGGATCTAGCTTAACATTTTTTTTTCTAAAAAAAAGTTTAACATTTAAAAAAAAAAAAAACAACAAGTGAGCGACGGATCTAGCTTATTATGTATAAATTTTATAAGTTTATAATTAATATGTGTGCTTTGTTTAAAAATGAATAGCTACATAAAAGTTATACCAGAGAAAATAAATGATACATCTTTTAATTTTAAATTTTTAAATATGAAAGAAAAGATTTTTTTTTTCTTTTCTGGAACTCACCAATTCTATCAAATTAATTCCAATTTTATAGATTAATATTGATCACAAAACAGCCACGTACCCAACTATCAATTAATATTGAATAATTAATATTGATGAACTTTTTTTTTTTTTTTTGGGAGAATTAATATTGATGAGACGGACGTGCAAATTAGAGTTGTATGGGTGCAAATTGATTCGTAGCCCAAAAACTTTGGACAATGGCCCAACAAGCCCACTGTAGGTGTGATAGGCCTAGTAGTATATATCTATATATATGTTGGGCCGGGGGTCCAGTTTGAGGACAGCCAGTAGTCCGAGGACGGGTAAACGCTGTCATGGGAGTCAGCGTTAGTGAATGAAGAGGTGGGGTTTGGTCATAAGAATCCAAGAAGGTAGTCCGAGGAGTAATGCCTCATCAGCTGAGCAAAGCAGAGGTCCGAAGGTGTGGTCGGCCATTCAGGGCAACGTTCCGGAAGATTCTATTGATAAGGATACATATCATGAAAGCACAGGACAGAGGGAAGCCATGAAATATCTAAGAGAAAGCTGCTACCACCGCATTGAATGCTCTGTAGTTAACTCTCTGACCGCATTAATGCGGAAGTGATATCTGAACAGTAATTTTCAGCCTTACAATTACTCCCAAAGACTTCAGGAAGGTGCTAATGGGACAAGGATCAATACTAGCAATCTAATCTACACGTGGAGGGTGGAGATGAAAGAAGAAAGATTGTATAAAATAGAAAGAATACCCTGAGGGAAAAGGATTGGGAATTAAGAGAAAAACATTGTAAGAATAAGAACGAGACTTGTAACCAAATTCAAAAGAGATATATACAAGAACTGGTCTCTTCAGATTGTGCTGAGTACGATTTTCTTTAGACAAAACCAATCTATGTTTACTTTCTTGTCATTTGAATCCATTATAATTGTTACCCAACTCATTAGAGCCTAGTTTTCTAACTCACTTTCTACAAATACATTGTATTGGGTTCTTTGGGCCTAGATCCTTTTACATTTTGGGCTTAGGAACCAAATTGTGACCTTACACCCATAACAATAAATTTGTTAGAGAGTGGATTAATATTGAACGTTTAACAATTCAAATGTGAATCACAACGGATTAGTTTAGTGTAGGAATGACTGAGAAGAATAAGTTGAAAAGAAAACACTTCTCGGTCAAATCTGAGAATGGTGTGTTCTTATATATATATATATATATATATATATATATATATATATATATCTCCCAGACTTATACAAATATTCAAGTTCTTGATTACAAAGTGGTTTTCTTTCTCATTCCGGATGCCCCCCTTGTAATGGAATCCTTTCCCTTTTATACTCCTTCACCTTCTCTCATCTTAGCCTTCCACTTGTTGATCAAATAACTAATTTCCTTGATACTTGTCCCATTAGAACTTTCTTGAAGTCTTTGTGGGCAGCTGTAAAGCTAGAAGTCATTGTTCAAGCATCACCTCCACATTAATGCAGCCAGTTGGTTAGGTGCAGAGCATTCAATGTGGTGGTAGCAACTTTCTTTCCAGATATTTCCAATTCTATGTTGACTCACCTTTCTCCGAAGCTTATCCTCCTTCCAAGCATGGTTGTCCACAGCCTAATACTTGTTGGGTGATCGGACTTCAGGCTTCCACTCTGTTTCCCGAGGAGGTTTGTCTCCTAGAACAACATCACCCGCTTATCATGACCAGCTCTCGTCCTCGGCCCGATAACCTACTTGCCTTTACTAATACTTGTTTGTCCTCGGGCTCTTTGGCGTCCTTGGGCGCGGCCCATAACCCAATTCCTTTATCCGAGCCATTTATCCCCACAAGAGCTAACAATCAACTATCATTTATCATAAAGTGGTAATAGGCACCAAAGCAGAGAGAGCAACACAAATTTATTTTCTTTTCTTTTGAAGATGCGGCAACTAAAGGTTTTTTTAGAAATTTTTTTAAAAAAAGTTATTATAGAAGGTTAAGGAATAGAAATTACAGTGCTTTTGATAAGAAATAATTATTTTTCATACATTTTAAAAAATAACTATTCATAATGAATGATTATTCATTGTAATAAAAATATAACCAAACAACCGAATATTATATCATGAGAATATCTATTATTATATTGCAATATTTATTACAGTCTACCAAACGTGCTCTTAGAATTGGTTGTCACTTGTTAGTTGTGATGTTCATGCCTCTAAGTTAGTTATCCAATTTACTTATAGCAATCTCCGTTGATTTTAATCTTCCTCAGTGGAATATAAAAAGGTGTCTATTCTTCAATTTTGATTGAAAATAATTGACATTCTTGTATTAAGTTTACAATACAATTGATCATCAATGCTCAAAACCAAGCTGTACTTTGTGGAAGCTTGGCCATTACAACCTTATTATACTTAATAAACAGTGATGACAATGTAAATGAATCATAAAAGAATATGTGAAAAAAAAAGTCACAAACAGCTAGTTACCTACAGCCTATACCTAAGAAGCTACTCAAATTAAGCCACCATTGTAAGGTACTCCCCTCTGAGGCAACCAATCATCACCCATCAAGAAGTTAGCCACAGTGAAATTAGCAGCTTCCGTAGCATTATTAATTACATGGTAAGTAGGCCATGAAACTCTGTTTGTAGTGTTTGATCCGGGACCCGTGTTATTATACTCGACACAATACAATGTGCTTAGTGCAAAATCTCCCTTCCAAGCAATCCAACCAGCGGGGTTTATCAAACTATCCATGAAAGTTTCCATGTAAATTGTCCTAAAGTAATTCTTCCATGGCCTTCCCAGGTACGTCTGAAAAGTAATATTGCTCCAAGCCAACTCATCAGCAGCTCTAATAGTACAATTATGAATCGAAATACCTGTATTTTATTCGGATCGGTTCGACTTTGTGCTGTGATGGAATTGAACTGTCCACTCATTGGTAGTCGGGGGTAAATGTTACAATTTTGAAAAACAACCGCAGCGTTACCAAATATGAAATCTACTGTGCCATATATGTCACACTCTCTATAGAATTGCCTGAGAGAATGTGTATATAAAGTGTCTTGGTATGCTTCAAAGCTGCAGCTATAAAATGTAGACATATCTACTCCATTTCGAACTGTTACTGCTTGGTACTTAATTGCTCCAGCAGTATTGCGGAAAGTTATGTTCAGTGCCACAAACCCTGGTGCAACCACAACTGTAATATGAATATCAAAATCCATTAGATCATGCCGAAGTTAAAAAACCACTTACTATAAAAGTTGTCTAATACTTCTTATTGTTGATTCTTGTTTTATTTTAGTACCTTTCAAAATATGATCATCTCTTTAAGTTAGTCAAAATAATCTTATTTTATTTTTTAATCTGCCCCTCCCTCCTTTATTTGAAAAATAACGTTTTTTTATTAATTTATTTGAATTCGATTTAAATAATATAATTAAAAAATTGTTGTTATTAATAAATTAAATATTATTATTGATGAAGCGTAAATTCGTCAGTCAATTGTCAGATGGAAGCAATCTCCGATCACCGGTGTGGCGCCTGCCACAGAGCCTCCGATGCCAAAGTCAGTATATAAAGCTATTCGAGAATGTAAAGAAAATAGAGCAAAAGATATCTCTTAGTGTGTATGTACCTTGTCATTGGCAATGTGTGGGCTTTTTATATGCTTTCATGGCCTCTAGCCGTTGTGGTAGTTATGAAGATCTTAATGCTCCTCTTGGTAACGTTTGGGGCAGAGTAATGTGGCATCAATGTGTTTCAACGGTCCATACAGTTGGCCTTGTAACCGTTCTGGGTTTAATTGACTGCATTGAATGACCTGGATGTCTTCGTCAGTAACATGAATGATTACTTCGTCACTCCTGATGGTGTATTCGTCCATAGGTGAGGTCGTCCGTGTAAGACGGACTCGTCAGTCCCGTCAATTATCATATAAGGTTACGTTTTCTTAAGGGAAGGCCACATAACTTGAACAATAAATATAATAAGTCTAGCACACTGCTACAAAAAAAATTCATAATTATTAGTGATGGGACTGACGAAATCAAGCATGGACGAGACCAATCGCACAGACGAGAATAGCTTCCAGGGACGAATATCCACTCCACTGACGATGGTAAACACCATTCAATACTGCCCATAAACACCCCGGACGGTTACAAAGCCAACTGTACCGACCGTTGGGAGTAGATTAAAGCAACATTATGAGGCCAGAAGGCGTTACCCAGGAGGAGATTAAAGCCACCATAACTGCCCCAACGGCTAGAGGCTGCAGCAACATATATATATAGCCCCCACATTGCCAAAGAGGAGGTACATTCACACATACACACTAAGAGATTTCTTTTGCTCTATTATCTGACATTGCTCATTCTCAAATAACAATTGATACTGACTTTGGCATCGGAGGCATTGTGGCAGGCACCACACCGGTGACCACTCACGGGAACACATTCTTGCAGGCCGGAGTCCACTCTCGTCTGCACAATCTGACTGACGAATTCCAGCTTCATCAATTAGGATGACTTGTTAATTATAATCGAGTAAAATAATAATAGTATCCTTCATGAATTATGTGAAAATGATGTTATATTAATACAACTTGTTATATCAGAAAAATGTTTTTAAAAAACAATCAATTTTTGCTTAACTCCTAACTATTATGCCTATAACATATTTGTCAAAGAATTAAAAAATAAATAAAATAAAAACCTAGAACATATCATATTCGAATGGCATACCATAGAATTAAAAAAGGGAAATAGTTCTTAGTTCTTACCAAATGTTGCAGAATTGAAGGTTGTGGAACTGTCCACGAAGCTGCGGTTGCCTGTGATAATTGTCTAATTGATACCATCTCCTATCATCATCAAGTTCCTCTTGTTCACGGTAATGGACACATACTCTTCGTACACACCAGCCGTGAAATAGATCAAAAAGTACCCATCAGTAGCAGCAGAATTGTTTGGAGCTGCAGAAATAGCGTCATTGATGGTGGTGAAATTTCCACTTCCATCTTGACTCACAGTCACGATGGCAGACACCACAACCTTATCAACACCCTGTAACTGAATTAGATTTCTCCGACTAACTGACTCGTAAATTGCGCGTCTTGCTTGACAATTTTAAGGGTAAGTGTCTGATAAAGGAAGTTTTACAACACTGATAAACTCATTCATATTAGGCAAGCGCGACGACCCTAACAAAGTCGTCAGTCTCACCAACACGACCATAGTGCAAGTAATGATAGGATAAGATCGACGGTCCCATCCTAAAGCTGACAACAACACCTTTTTATTCAACCAGCACCCAAAAGTGACGACTGAACATGTAGACGGGGATAAGTAGCTGACAGAACGCGCCAAGCAAGCTGAAGGGAATAACAGAATCTCTGACAAGTCTGACATGGCCTTACTTGGTCCATACGCATAAGCATATAAAGAAATATTTTGTGCACCATGCTCAACCCTAAATCAAGAGAGTCCTATAAGGAAAGAACTCCGCAAAATACACAACTTAAAGAGGATTTCTCCTACAAGGAAACATCTTTTTAACCAAGGTACGGATGTCAACCTTACACTACTATAAAAACCCCCAAGACCCTCACAAACCAAGGTACGCATAATTCATCCCAGTTCTGGCACTCTAGAGTTGTGAAAAAAAATTTTAACTTAACTTTCGGAGGGTTTTTGGCCAGTACCATACCGGTACTCTCCTAGGGTTTTTTTTTTTTGTTGTTGTCTCGCATGCCTTATTTCGAGCACGTGAGTGTTTTGTGGCTTACTGACGATTTTCGACATCATCAATGTCCATTTTGAAAACCAAGTTGTTTCTTTGTAGGTTTCCATGTGGTGTTTCATTTTTTCTTAGGCACCCAACCCATGGTAAAAAGAGCCAGAGAGACACTATATAGTTTAGTATTGTAATTTAAAACAGGATGAGGGAGGCCTTTATTTATGCTCCAAGCTGAAGCTGTCTCATTTGTTAAAATGGCACTAAGCAAGGTTTGGATGTGCTCAGCTTTTCTCCTAGAAAGAGTTTTACTAGTTTTGTTAACAGTTTGGAATGTACTTAAGAGAAAATCCTTGTTGAGTCCAGCTAGTAGCCTGCAATCTTTGAGTGCTTGAATTACTGATTTTGTTAAGGTGGATTTGTGCTTTAGATAGTTCTCTATCATTGTCAAAAGCTTGCGGCATTGAGACAAAGATTTTCGACCTGAATACCTGCAATGGTCATAGACATTGGCAGTATGGTTAGGGAGCAGTGTTTTACAATAGTGAGGATGTGGTGTGGACTCGCAAATTGTTTCTGGTGAGACTAGACGGGTTGGATTGCTATTATTAATAGTATCCTCATAAGATGGAGAGGTAAACAAGGCAAGGATAACGAAACAAGAAAATGTAAAGAAAGTGAAGAGCTTTGAAGCCATTGGGGTTTCAGAAAGAGAGAGAAAGTCCAAAGAATGTGTGATGTGATGGTGAAATTCTCTCAATCCATTAGGCTTAATGTATAGGGAAGGGAGGTAGCTTGATGTATGATAGCAATAAATTCTGTCCTTAACCTCTATTCACCCTTTGGTTTTAGGGCTCATTTGGTTGGAGGAGTAGAAAAGTGGGAGGATAGAAAATGGTAAGAGAGTGGAAAAGTGAGGGGATATAAAAGATTTTAATTTCCCCCATTTTTGTTTGGTTGGGAGTGGAAAAGTGGGAGAGATGGAAAAAATGTGTTTGTATAAATTTACTCATATACCCTTGTTAAAAAGTGATGCCCTATTAAAACAAAACAAAAAAGACAAAAAAAGCAATCACCCAAATTTATTAGAAAAAAAAAAATCATATCTAGAAAAAAAATCATGTCTAAAGAAAAAAAAAAGAAAAAAAAAGGAGTAAGAAGCAACGTCCAAACCACAAGAAAAAAAAAATGGCAGAGAGGCAATGTATAGACCAGACCAGACCAAAAAAAAAGAAAAAAAAAAAAGAAACGGATTGTACAAGCCCATGTGCAAGTGCACATGGGTATTTTTGTCATTTATCTATCAAATTCCTCCCACTCAATTTTTTCTCCATTTTGGAGAGAAAACATTTTGGTGAGCCTGGAGAGAAAACACCTGGGTCCCACCAATTTTCTTCCCTCCCCTCCTTCCAACCAAACACTCACCAAAAAAAGTTTTTCTTCCTATTTTCTCTCTAAAGTTTTCCATCCACTCTATTTCACTTCTAAACAAACACACCCTTAAAGAATTTCCAATTTCTACCAAAATAAAAATAAAAATGAATATGTGCATTTAACATGCATGATTTTTCCCAAACGTGTTGATCTTGGGCTTGATGTTAATCTATCGGTTGCCATGGAGCAAGGGCCAGCAAGCTGTCATCCAAATCTAATTATATCTAATCTAATTATAAAATAATAAAGGGTTATGCTAACGAGGGCCCTTAAGGCATTAGTTAACAATCTATTTAAATAAAGTTTTTATGGGGGAAAAAAAAAGCAATTAATGTTTTGACAGTTTTTTTTTTCACTTTCCATAAAAGTGATGTCAAAATTTTCCTAAAATTGATTGTTAACCAATACCCTAAGAGCACTCGTTAGCATTTCCCAATAATAATAAAAAATCTTTAAATTTGCACTATAAATTTCACCAATTGTAATAAATATTCAAATAATATATATTTAAATATCTGTGCTCCTTTAAATACTCCAATAATTTTAAAACATTTTACAAAGTTATTATTGTTTTTATCACATGGAAAAAAAGTTATCATTCTCCCACTAAATGATTCCTAAGAGGCATATCGTTTTATGTTACCATTTAAGACATGTTTGGTACACTGAATGCGGATTACAAGAGGAATAATAATTTTTATTACTGAAAATAAAATGTGTTGTAATGGAATAACTAAATCTATTCATAAGTTTAGTTATGAGTTGTAACATTCGAATAAAACATAAGATCTATTTTAAGAAATATCTTACTCATACAATTATAATTCCTAGAAAATAATATATTTAAATTTGAGAGAGAGATGAGTTTTTTTTAATGATTGTTTATTTCCATAATTGTTACAAGGATATGGAAAGTTTTTATTTATTTATTTATTTTTATAGAAATATATTTGTACGAGAGTTGGTCCCGGGGTCGTGGGGCCTTGGGCCCTGAACTAGAGATACACCACCTGACCCCCTCCCCATTAGACTTGGTACCTTGATCTAGACACCCCCTTGAGACTCACCATTAGCCCAATAAACATAATGGGACCATTTAACCCTGAACATCAAAGGCGAACCACTCCCGATCAAACTTATCTTGGTCGGTGTATGGTTGCTCGACAGAATAATGACCCAGCTTCCCGGTAGTGCCTTAGGAAATATCGCTGCCGAGCAGGTTTTTTGGGAGGTGGAAATCAATTCTGATGCCACTACCACCTCACCCACCTAAAGACAATGGAATTGGACCTTCATTCGCACTAACAGAGGAAAGTAATCATAACAACCCCACTTATCTAGAGCTATAAATAAGGGGATTAAGGGAGAAAAGGGAGTTGGCAATTCTGGGAAGAATACTAAGAGAGGAGAGCAAACACTCAGAGGGAGCAAAAAAGCGATCCTATGAGGGAGAGAGAAAGTCTTTAGGAAATAGAAGTGTATTTGGGTCTGCCGAACATAAGACCACCATTGTAGGAAACACAAAAGCCCACAAAACAAATAGATTGTGAGCCCAAGTAAAGGTTAAGCCCAATAGCCATATATTTTGGGTACGCACAATTGGCGCCGTCTGTGGGGATCTCCTACGAAGTTGTGGTTCTGTCAAGGCGTGCACGGAAAAATGTCTAGAGGTCCGTCTGGAAGTTATGCTGAAAGTGGTTCTGGGAGGTCCTCACGGGGATCCACTTGGAGGGAAAGAAGGTAGAAAAGACGCAAAGATAGGGAGTATGAGGAGGAAGGGCAGTCCTACCTTGGAGAAGGGTCGTTTCAAACGTACCGGAAAATGTCGGGCACTTCAAGGCGCAATCGTTTTGACAAAAGGGATGAGGAGCACGATCAAAGGGACGAGGAACTTGAACATCTTCGTAGGTTGGTGAGAGATTTAGAGTTGCAAGCAAGAGGTAGGCATTAGAGAAGGGACCACGGGGAGTGAAGGGAAAGGTCGGCTAGTGTTGGGGATCATCATGGAGCAAGGTCCCATCAATCCGGGTCTTATCGGCACCGGGATCATTCACAGGAATATGTAGACCAGGATTCGATTTCAACGGAAGAGAGGCGACCTCAGAATGCGGCCATAGACACTATGAGCTGTGCATTACGCCGAGCTGCCCGGTCACCATTCTCGAGGGACATTGAAAGGGCACCTATGCCAAGCAAATTTACAAGGCCTCCGTTCAATTCTTACTATGGAAAGAAGGACCCGGCAGAACATGTAAGCCATTATATTCAAATGATGTCTTTACACACTCATAACGATGCACTGATGTGTAAAGTGTTCCCCTCGAGCCTCGGCCCCACTGCTTTAAAATGGTTTAATGGATTAAGGAAGGGATCAATTCAATGTTTCCAAATTGATTCAAGAGTTCAGTGTACGGTTCATGACTTGCAACCGAGTCCCTCAGCCCATGAACGCGTTGCTGTCAATGAAAATGAGGGCAAGGGAAACCCTCTGTAGCTACGCTAATCAGTATTAGGAGCTGTACAACGAGATTGGCGGAGGTAATGAAAAAATCGCAGCAAGTACTTTCAGGATGGGGTTGCCCGAAGCTTCCGGCCTACAGGAATCGTTGATGAGGAGGCCTTCCGAGGATATGAGGCAGTTGATAAGGCGTATCGAAGAATATAAACGTTTGGAAGATGACCGGCTACAGAGCAAGGGCAAGGCCCCGATCAAAAATCATCCTTGGCATATCAGCTTACAGTCTAGGCCCTGGAAGGATTTGAGGATACAAGAGCCGAGACCACAGATGGGAGAGGTGAATGTAGCCTTCAAAGAACCGGTGCATAGGATCATTGATCGGATTAAGAATGAGCCATACTTTCGGTGGCCAAAAAAGATAAGGGGAGACCCATCCAAGAGGAATCAGAACTTGTATTGTACTTACCATAAAGATAAGAGGTATACCACCGAACAGTGCAGGGTGTTAAAAGATTATCTAGAGCAGTTGGTAAAAGCGGGATACCTAAAAGAGTTCGTGGTGGATCCCAGGAATCAGGAAGCCGGGCAGGGTGCCCGGCCTCATGGAAATCCTCTCCCACCCTCACTGGGAGTGATAAAAATTATCCACACAACTCCAAGAGGTACTCAAGTGTCTAGCAGAAGAAAGGTACTGGCCGTGGTATCGACGGAAGGCTGCACGGGTGATCGACCCCCCGAGAAGAAGTTGAGGTGTACTCGGGAGCCCATCGCCTTTAATGACGATGATCTAGAGGGCACGATTCAACCACACGATGATGCTTTGGTGGTTACGACCCGAATAAATGGTTTCGTAGTAAAGAGAGTGACGATAGATCAAGGGAGTGGAGCTGACGTGATGTATCCTGACCTATACAGGGGGCTTGGCTTAAAGAAGGAAGATCTCCTCAAGTATGATACACCACTGATGAGGTTTGATGGCTAGATGGTGATCCTAGAAAGGCAGATCTCGCTTCCCGTAAATATGGAAGGCAAGGAGGCGATGGTAACGTTCATAATGGTTGCCTCATTTTCCCCTTACATGGCGATCCTGGGAAAGCCATGGATTCATACAATAGGGGCAGTACCATCCACCTTGCATGTGAAAGTCAAGTTTCGTATGAAGCGGGGCATTGCCATAGTGAGGGGAAGCCAGCAAGTGGCCATACAGTGCATGGTAGCTGCAGTTGGCCAGGGAATCAAACAGAAGGAATCAACCAAAAAGGCTTCCTTATAGCAATTATAGAAACCCCAAGTGGGAACGGGGGCTAGCTGTGCCGAGGACTTGGTAAGAGTAAGGATATTACCGGATGGTGATAGGAGTTTTCTGATAGGAACAAGTATGGAGAACAAAGAGAGGGTTGAGACACTGCTGTTCCTTGTGCAAAATGTGGACGTATTCGCTTGGAGCTTGTATGAGGTGCCCGCGGTGGATCCCGAATTCATAGTTCACAAGCTCAATGTGTACCCCTTATACCCCCCCCAAGAAGCAGAAGCCGTGGTGATTGGCTAAAGAGCATGTCGAAACTGTCAGGAAAAAAGTTAAAAAGCTAAAGGAAGCCGGGGCAATAAAGGAGATATTTTTTCCGATGTGGCTTGCAAATATTTTGGTGGTAAAAAAGAAAAATGGCAAATGGAGGGTTTGTGTCGACTTCACTGACCTCAACCGAGCATGTTCGAAGGACCCATTTCCTATGCCGAAGATTGACCAGTTGGTGGATGCCACATATGGACACCTGAGGATGAGCTTTCTAGACGCTTTTCAGGGTTATCATTAGATCGCCCTAACTGCCGAGGATCAGGAGAAAACAACGTTTATTTCACCTGACGCTAACTATCACTATGTCGTGATGCCATTTGGATTGAAGAATGCTGGGGCTACGTATCAACGGTTGATGACGAGAATATTCTGAGATAAGATCGGGCAGATAGTCAAAGTGTACATTGATGATATGGTGGTAAAAAACAAACATAAGGTACAACATATTGAAGATCTTAAGGGGGTATTCGAAGTACTTCAGCAGCATAAATTGCGCCTCAATACGGACAAGTGTGCCTTTGGAGTAGGGGTTGGCAAGTTCCTAGGGTACTTGATCATAAACTGAGGAATAGAAGTCTACCCCGACTAGATTGAAGCCGTGAAGTGCCTCAAGCCGCCGAGTAATCCGAAGGAAGTCCAGGTGTTGACTGGCATGTTGGTTGCCCTTAACCGGTTCATTTCCAAGTTTGCCAATCAGTGCCGACCATTTTACTAGCTCTTGAAGAAGTGGAAGGGATTCCAGTGAAATGAGGAGTGTGAAAAGGCATTTCAAGACCTGAAGAAATATTTAGTGCAGGCACCTATCTTGGCGGCCCTAGAGCCCGGGGAGGATTTATTCATATACCTCTCAGTGTTGGAACACATCGTGAGCACCGTGCTTCTATGAGATCAAGGAGTGCAACAACCCGTGTATTATATAAGCAAGACCCTGGTTGACGCCGAGACAAGATACATGCCCTTGGAAAAGTTGGTATTAGCGCTAGTGCATGCTACGAGGAAGCTACCATAGTATTTTCAAGCTCACACTGTCTATGTGTTGAACGAGTATCCCTTACAGTCATTGTTGAAGAGATCAGACTTCACGGGCCAAATAGCTAAATGGGGGATACGGCTTGGCTCCTTTGATATCAGGTACTGGCTAAGGAGTACGGTCAAAGGCCAAGTTCTTGCTGATTTTGTTGCGGAATTTTCCCCGAGAAAAGAAATGGAAGTAATTTGTCACATGGATTGTCGCCTGTGGAAGGTATTCATGGACGGTGTTTCCAGTGCAATGGAGGCAGGGGTTGAGATCCTTATCATCACTCCAGAAGGGATAAGGTTGGAACATTCTTTCAGGTTGGGATTTAGGGCCTCTAATAACAAAGCTGAGTATGAAGCCCTTCTCGCTGGATTGAGAGTTGTTCTGGATATGGGCGTGCAGGAGATTGAGATTTACTCGGATTTTCGATTGGTGGTTAGCTAGGTGTAGGGCAGTTCTGAAGCTCAAGATTCACGATTAAAGGAATATTTGCGAGTGGTAAAGCAGGTTATAAGTCAGTTTCTTAAGGTGAAGGTGGTCTAGGTGGCCTGGGGGTAAAACAAACATGTGGACTCTCTGACCACCCTGGCATCGTCAATGATAGAGGAGGTACCTCGCATAATCAAAGTGGAATTGGTAGCAGAACCAAGTATCAATGCTGGGGTAGGTGTTTCACAGGTGACAACAGTTGAACCATGTTAGATGGACCCGATTATCGACTTTTTAGCCAAGGATCGTGTGCCTGTTGACAAGAACGAAGCAGAAAATGTACGCTGGACAGCAACTCGGTATTGGTTATCAGCTGATCGCAAGTTGTGTAGAAGATCTTTTGATGGGCCCTATCTGCAGTGTTTACACCCCAGCAAGATTGAAGGACTCTTGTCCGAGCTGCATGAAGGAGTGTATGGCAGCCACATGGGGGGACGTTCATCGACACACTGGGCAATGACTCAGGGATTTTGGTGGTTGCGAATGCAAAAGGACGCTAAAGAGTATGCTAAAAAATGTGAGCAATGTCAAAAACACGCCCTTATGATCCACCAACCGACGGGAGGCTTGAATCCCATTAGTAGCCCTTGGCCCTTCGCGCAGTGGGGGCTAGATATCGTTGGTCCATTCCCTCGGGCAATAGGAAACCAAAGGTTTGTCCTTGTGGCCGTGGATTACTTCACCAAATGGGCAAAGGCAGAGGCATTGGCAAACATCCGAGATGTGGATGTTAAGAAGTTCGTATGGAGGAATATAGTGACGAGGTTCGGGGTACCAGAGTCCCTAGTATCAAACAACGGGTTGCAGTTTGACAGCAAGGCTTTTCGCAAGTTTTGTGGCAGTCTCGGCATCACGAACCGGTATTCTACCCCGGCATATCTGCAGAGCAACGGTTAAGCTAAGGCCACCAACAAGGCCATTGTGAACAGGTTAAAGAGGAGATAAGAAGGTGCTAAAGGCAGGTGGGCGGAGGAGTTGCCTAGTGTTCTGTGGGCATACCGAATAACCCTGAAAAGGTCTACGGGAGAAACCCCGTTCTCTCTAGCGTATGGAGTGAAAGCGGTCATACCAGCAGAAGTGAACTTATGTAGCGCTCGGGTTTCAAGTTTCAACCCCACCGAGAATTCAGAATTGATGATGAAACAGTTGAACTTGCTGGAAGAACACTAAGAATCAGCGGCTATATGACTGGCAGAATATTAGCAAAAACTTGCGCAGAGATACAACAGGGACGTGAGAAAAAGGGAATTTGGAGCGAGAGATTTGGTACTTCGGAAGGTAGTGGGGAATACACAAGATATAAATGCAGGGAAGTTGGCCCCAACCTGAGAAGGGGCCTATAGAGTTACTGCCATTGCGGGCGCTGGGGCATACTATTTGGAGGACTTGACGAGAGGTCGCTTCCCCGACCATGGAATGCCCACAATCTAAAAATATTTTACCACTAACTATCCTTGCACAAGGGTACGTATTGGATGTAATGTGATATATGCATATTGTTAATTAATACAACAATGATGTTTGTCCATGCGGGTGCGTTTGTACTTATGATTTTAACGTTGTTAACTCGTTAACTCCGGTCAACAAACGTAATGAAACCTTTTGTCAACTTACTCTAAGGATAGAAACCTGCTTCTCAATTTGATCTCAGTCACCAGACAGGTGGAAACCTTATGTCAAATTACTCTAAGGACAAAAACATGCTTCTTGGTTCGATCTTAATCACCGAGCAGGTGGAAACCTTATGTCAAATTACTCTAAGGGCAAAAACCTGCTTCTCGGTTCGATCTAGTAATTATCGTGTGTCAAACCTACATTTTCCTAAAGAGATAACGTGTGTCAAATTTAGTAATTATCGCCGAGGAGTTAATTCTTTCTAGATACAGGTGATCTCTACCAAGCCGGTCCTAGGAGTAAATTACCCGGTCATCTGGAATATACATATATATATATATATATATATATATAAAGGGAGGACAACCAACGAATACGACCAAGAGAATAACTTGGAAGCAAACATTCATAAACACAATTAAAGCAAGCAAATGAAGGGTAAACCAATGTTTTGTCACCACAACCCGGTAACTATAGGCAAATAAAACTTAGAAAATTAAGAATTAAACCATTGTTTCGTCACCACAACCCGGTGACTTAGGCAAACCAAATAAGTAAAAGGGAAAAGTAAAAATGCATCAGAAATAAAAGCAAACTAAAACGCAAGTATCAGACGGGTGGTTCGGTGGGCAAGAGCTAGGTTGAATCGCCAGCCTGCTGCCCTGGCGCATCCCCAGTTGGTGGTAGCTGGCCTTGTACGTCATCGGCGGCGTTGAAGTTTCTAGTAGCCTCAGGATCATCATACTATTGGTATCTTCTTCATTAGCAGCACCAGCTTGGCTTTGACTGAGGGGAGGTGGAGCCGGGTATGGAATTTACACTGGATTCCTCAATGGGGAATCTTTTGGCACTTCCATAGCTTAGAGGGCTGCCAACCACCCCTCCCCGAACCCATGAGACCAGGCTTGATGGACGACGGGCTCCGCGGAGTTCTCGGCGTCCTTGAAGCCCTCGTCGTACCACTTGTTCTCACAGGCTTTGAGGGCCGCCTTCAGGTCAGCTATTTCGTCAGCCTGAGCCAAATTTAGGTTGGCTGCCTCTACCAGTTTAAGCTCTACAGCCCCCAGCTTATTCTCCACCTCGGCCAAATTTCTTTCTGCCACCAATCGAGCTTTCTTCGAGAATTGGGCCTTCTTCTCAGCGGTCTCGGCGGCTTTGCCCTTATCTTTCGCTGTAGCAGCAGCAACATCCTTTAGGGCCTTCTCCCGCTCAGCATCCTCAGCAAGCTCCTTCATCCTCTCATCGAGAATATGAGTTAGTTATGCGACCTGATATTGCAGTAGTGGTTAGTATGAAAGAGTAAGGAGTACGCACGCGTAAAAATAAATGTGAAAGCAAGATAAAAGATTACCACTATGGTATGCCATTGTAATTGCCTTGTCAATGATTTCTCGGTCCCGTCTGAGAAGAAATGAACGTCCTCAGGTAACAGGAGGCCGTGTACCAAGCTTTGTGCCACCCTCCCCTCTTGGACCTGGGCCCAAGCCTTAATACTGGCTGACGCTGGTAGAGGCCCGTCGTCGAGCATGAAAGTGGGCGTCCAAATGGCCTCAGACCGAGATGAAGATGCTACGTCCTTACTGCCCTTGGCAGGTGACTAGGAATCACCCACCGGTTCTTGGATCGTTATCCCGCCCCTAAAGGAGTCTTCGTAGGAGCATCACTAGAGACTTTGGGAGGTTGGTCACCAACTCGTTGCTTCTTTTTCGGTCGGCTGGCGCCCGGTGGAGGAGTATGGTCCTCACCTTGAGGTTGGGCCGTGGGTTGAGTGCTGGGCAGGAATCGATCAACCGTCATCTTCCGCCTGGTTACCATATTGTCGTCTTGATGGGCCTCGGCTACTTCTAGCTCGGTCGGTTGGGCTGAGGTCTCCTATTCTTCAACAGGTATGTGAACCTTGCGGCTTAGAGACACACGCTCAGTCGATTCGTCTCGCATCGGTGTAAGGTCCTCTGCTGTAGTATATCGGGGGCCTAAGTCCCGAGCTTCACCAACGGTCAAGGAAGGTGGGAGAAAATTGGCGTGCCGAATGTCAATATAAGAAAGAAGGGGGGAGTTTACTAACAACGCCTGGCTGAATGCTTGCCAGGTAGAGTATACAGGGTTAACACCAAATATCAAATGGGATGCATGGAGTTGTCCATCCGTATGCACAAAAATTTTTGACCTAAGAACGAAGTTAAGATCTCACACGTGAACAACTCGAAGATCTGGTTGAAACCTTCTTCCTTCTGCAACAAATCAACAAAAAGGAAAATCGGTCAGTTTATATGTAAGCAACTAAGTAAAAGATTTAAACTTAAAGCAAATGAAGGTTCTCGGTACCGACCAACATCACGCGGTGAAAACGGGTAGGGGAGTTCATCGGCAAGCCAATTGTCGCTCACCCGGACAAATTCCCCCGTTGAATTTCTGTTAGAATCGAGAAGGCATGATATCAGCCGTACCTGCATATCCCTAGTTTTTAAGTAATAATCGGACCTAATGTTTCCGCACAGGCTATACATGAAGTTAATATCATGGTGGTTTAACTGTAGACCAAATATTTGATTTAACCTACTCACGCAACTCACCACTTGGTAAAAATTGGGGGAGAGTTGGTCGGGACACAATCCATAAAATCTAAGGGTACCTATAATAAGTGGGTCCACGGGGAACCTAACCCCACCCTCAAGAATAGCCATTAAAGGGAAAAATATTGTGTTTAAACTGGAACGCCTATGGAGGTCGATATGATCACCCTCGTGATAGTAGACAATATCAACATCTCTAGGAACATTATAGGCTGCCCTAAAGCTAGCCAAGGATGCTTCAGAAGAAAGGAGGTAAGAGTAGCCCATTCCTAAACTCTAATATCGAGGGGAGATTGAAAGAAAATGAAAGACTAAAGAGGAAAGATAAAGAAGACTTACTGGGAACTCTAAGAAGTGATGATCTAGGTTGGAGGTTTTATGCACAGGAAGACTACGCTCAAAAAGCGTGCTCGGCAAGAAGGGAACTGAAGAAGAGGGGATGCAAAAAAGTGGTATGGGGAATTAGGGGGAGCTATTTATAATGATGGGAGCATTTAATAGAGGGAGAGGCAGGAAAACCTTTCTAATCCCTATTGGTAACCCCCATACACGTAGGCACGGTTCACAAACCGTCAAGCCATAATTATTGATGGACGTGACAGCCTGGCGCAACACTTCTTTTAAAGTAGCATTAATGGTCATTTTGCTCGTCAAAAAATTGACGATCGAGCTTCCCGGGGGATAACAGTATTCAAATAATCCTTGATTTGCTCTCGATGGCCGGTCATGAATCAAGAGGGGGCTATTGTACGAGAGTTGGTCCCAAGGTCGTTGGGCCTTGGGCCCTGAACTAGAGATACAACACCTGACTCCTTCCCCATTGGACTTGGTACCTTGATCCAGACACCCCCTTGAGACTCATCGTGAGCCCAATAAACATAATGGGACCATTTAACCCTGAACGTCAAAGGCGAACCACTCCCGATCAAACTTATCTTGGCCGGTGTATGGTTGCTCGACAAAATGATGACCTAGCTTCCCGGTAGTGCCTTAGGAAATATCGCTGTCAAGCAGGTTTTTTGGGAGGTGGGAATCAATTCTGATGCCACTACCACCTCACCCACCTAAACACCCACCTGAAGACAATGGAATTGGACCTTCATTTGCACTAATAGAGGAAAGTAATCATAACAACCCCACTTATCTAGAGCTATAAATAGGGGGATTAAGGGAGAAAAAGGGGTTAGCAATTCTGGGAAGAATACTAAGAGAAGAGAGCAAACATTCAGAGGGAGCAAAAAAACGATCCTGTGAGGGAGAGAGAAAGGCTTGAGGAAATAAAAGTGTATTTGGGTCTGCCAAGCATAGGACCACCCATTGTAGGAAACACAAAAGCTCACAAAACAAATAGATTGTGAGCCCAAGTAGAGGTTAAGCCTAATAACCATATATTTTGGGTACGCACAATATTGATGTTAGAAATTGTTACACCTATTAAGGAATAATTATTACAACCCTTTTAGAGAGGAATAATTATTTCTCATTTTAAAGAATAGCTATTTATAAGGAATGATTATTTCCTGTAATAAAAACATAAGCAAACTACTAAATAACTAAACCATAGGAATATGCTGAATATTTATTATATTACAGTGCCTATTACAGTCTACCAAACATATCCTTATTTTTTTGGAAATAACTTTAATGGTCCGTTTGGATTATAGGGGAATGAGAGAGAGTAGAGTAGAATTGGCCTAAAATTAGTAGACATGACAAAACGGGTGGGTCGGGTCGGTTTCGGGTTGGGTCAATCGGGTTACAGGTCAAACGGGTCACGGATCAAAACGGGTCATTTTAAGCGAGTCAAAATCGGGTTCGGGTCGGGTTGGGTTGACCTGTATTTTTCACATGAATTTTTTTTTATAAAAAAAACAACATGTATCTGTCATTTGGAAAGTTATGCAACAAATTACTTGATATAAAATGCATTATTTTGAATTCACCACTTATATCAAGAATGAACTCAGTTAAACTTATTAATACTTATTCAACAATTTTAAAATTATACAAATCCTAACATTACTATCTAAAACAAAATAACACAAAGATAAATAAAACAAATACACAAGTTTTATTTCTACACAATATCAACATTCCAAATATAAAACAAAATTACAAATGACTTATTGGATAACTCATTTGATAAAGAATAAAAATATATAAGAAATTTACAATCTTAAAAATTAATTTTATAATCTATTATCAGTTGTGGTTGACACTCTATTTCAATTTGAGATATACTTTAAAATTTGATTGCTTACTTATTTATACATGGTCTCTTTTATGAATATCATATTATTGTTAAGCAACACACACTCTAGGAAATATCATAATTTATTTTGAAAAGCCGTTTATTTTGGACATAAATTATTAAAAAATAGGTCTAAGTATTCATAATTTATGCTAATTTGATACTTTAGCTTCACTATTTTCACACTTGTGAATATTTCTCACATGTCTACAATTTTAAATCTATGTTTTTAACTCTACTATAACTAGATTATCTTGGCATGTACTTTGCTATTTGATATCTAAAAATATTTACTCATTACAGAATGTTCAACCATTTATCTTTCAATTAATTTGCATATAGTTATGTAAATGTATCAATTGTTTCCTTAAAGTTCACAATAAACAATTAAACCAATATTGTCTTAGTTTTACTATTTTTTTACCCAAAAAAAAAAAGTTTTAAAAAAATGGTTCGGGTTCGGGTCGGGTCGGGTCGGGTTGACCCGTAAAAACACGGGTCGGGTCACGGGTCAACCCGTTTTTTGCTTCGGGTCAAAAAAATCGGGTTTGGGTCGGGTCAAAAAATTCTGACCCGTTTTGCCATGTCTAAAAATTAGTCTATTTTCAACCAGTTCTACTCTACTCCCCCTCCCTCCCCACTCAATCTAAACAGACCCTAAAAGCAAGTCTTAAAATGTGCCCAATATGTGTGTAATGTAGTACAATGATAAATTACAAATGTTATTATAGTACTTGACTTAAAGGATTATTAAAAAAAAAAAAACAATGCTTCCAAATATATTTTATTGACATTCACATGATAATAATATAATAAATTACAAATGCTACTTATAGTGCACGACTTAAAAAGATTAGTTTTTTTTTTTTTTTTTTTTTTTTGAGAAACCAGACTTTCAGTAGCCCATGAATTTATTCAATTAAAAAGAAGAAAAAAACTTCCAATTAAATATATTTCATTCACATTCGCATAATAATACATGCACGCACATTTTAAAAAATCTCACATCAATGATGTCAATTATCTGCAAGTAAATACCTTTTATATTTAGTAATTATAAATGTTTTATATTATAATTTTTTTAAATTTAAAATCACTTAATTTTACTTTTTGATATGACAAATTCACTCTATGGTTGTATTTTTATAAATCCATAATTATTTTTTTGGAAAAATCCTAGAGCTATTATTACTATAAAAAGTTTACAAATTAACATGACAATAAATAAGACTAGTGACATTTCAACAAGATAATAAATGAGTATTTGAATTATATATTTCTTGTGATTGGTGACATATTAATTTATAAAATTGAAATAGTTTCAAATGCGCTCTAAACAACCCAAATTATTTTTGTAAAAAAAAAAAAAAAAAAAAAAAAAAAAGTTGCAAATGAATTGAGCTCCTCCTCACAGTGGCAACTCCATGACTTTTTTTTTTAGGATGGTCCTTTAGAAACTTAAATTACATAATCTAATAAAAAGAAAATTTCATTTATTGATAACAAAAAAATAAAAATAAAAATAAATAAAAAATAAAAACACATATACATAAAGTTTTACAAATCCCCTCTACGAGTTTTCATATTTTGAAATTGTTGAATAATAGTCCCATTATTATCAATGTTACAAGCTACATCTCTTTCATTATATACAACCAAGCTATAAGTTCAATTGAAATATTATTTCTTAATACAATAAAGATAATAATTATTATTGTGTCCATAGTATGACTTTATTAACTATAATTCAGCCCAACATAATTTTTTATTGTTTAGTTGTTTCATTATTTTTCTTTATTGACCACTAGAAGTGTAGCAGTCTAGCACACACCCCACAACAATAAAAAGCAAGTATTAGACAACTTTTATAGTAAGTGGTTTTTTTAACTTAGGCATGATCTAATGGATTTTGATATTCATATTGTAGCTGTGGTCGCGATTTGTGGCAGTGAACATAACTTTTCATAATACTGTTGGGGCAATTAAGCACCAAGCAGTGGTAGTTCGGAAGATACATAATATATATTTTCTTTCTTAGAAATATGAACCTGCAAGCCTGAAACCATAGGAAATGTTTGCATCTTTGAACTAAAGCCAAAATTGTGATCACATAATTTATTATATAAATGAAATTTACGGTTGTTAACTTGTTATGATTTCCATGAAAGTGGTATAAAATTAATTTTTTCTAAAATTGTTTAATATTAACAATTGCCCTAAGAATATCCATTAACAAGACCAATATTATTAACACCTATGAGGGCTGCTTTAAACCATCTATCTTTGCTGATTCAGTGTCTGAGATGTCCCACCTTGTGCTAGAATAGGTGACAATAACGTGTTGAAAATTGGTTCTAGCAAAAAAGCTCAGGAACTTGTCAATTTCCAAACTGTGTATTTCATAGAAATTTCTTTCTTGATTTGTGGATTAGTAGTGGTCCCAGTGCCATTTTTATTGGCTTCTTGTGTTAATTTCTTAGGGTATGGACAAAGACTTAGAATTAGTTGTCACTTGTGATTTGTGATAATGTTCATGTCTCTAATTAAGTCAGTCGTCCAATTTACTAGTAGCAGTCTCCGTTGATTTTTTAGTCCTCAGTGGAATAAAAAAAAGTTTCTATTCTTCAATCTTCATTGAAAGTAATTGACATTCTTGTATTAAGTAATTTAAGTGTACAATACAGTTGATCCTCACTGGTCAAAACCAAGCTGTACTTTGTAGAAGCTTGGCCATTACATCCTTATTATACTTAATTAAACAATTAATGATGAAATAATAAAAGAATATAGGGAAGAACAAAGTCACAAACAGCTAGCTATAGCCTATATATACCTAAGAAGCTCCTCAAATGAAGCCACCATCGTAAGGTACTCCCGTTTGAGGCAACCAATCATCAGCCAGCAAGAAGTTAGCCACAGTGAAATTAGCAGCTTCCGTAGCATTATCAATCACATGGTAAGTAGGCCATGAAACTCTGTTTGTAGTGTTTGATCCAGGTCCCGTGTTATCATACTCGGCATAATACAATGTGCTTAGTGCAAAATCTCCACTCCAAGCAATCCAACCAGCAGGGTTTATCAAACTATCCATGAAAGTTTCCATGTAAACTGTCCTAGAGTAATTCTTCCATGGCCTTCCTAGGTATGTCTGAAAAGTAATATTGCTCGAAGCCAACTCATCAGCAGCTCTAATAGTACAATTTTGAATCGAGGTACCCGTGTTTTGATTCGGATCGGTTCGACCTTGTGCTGTGATGGCATTGAACTGTCCCCTCATTGGTAGTCGGGGGTATATGTTACAATTTTGAAAAACAGCCACTGCGTTACCAAATATGAAATCTACTGTGCCATATATGTCACACTCTCTATAGAATTGCCTGAGAGAATGTGTATATAAGGTGTCTTGATAGGCTTCAAAGCTGCAGCTATAAAATGTGGACAAATCAGCTCCATTTCGAACTGCTACTGCTTGGTGCTTAATTGCCCCAGCAGTATTGCGAAAAGTTATGTTTACTGCCACAAACCCTGCTGCGACCACAGCTGCAATATGAATATCAAAATCCATTAGATCATGCCAAAGTTAAAAAAAAAAAAAAAAAAAAACCACTTATTGTAAAAGTTGTCTACTACTTGCTTCTTCTTGTTGGCTCTTGTTTTATTTATTTTTAATCTGCCCCTCCCTCCTTTGTTTGAAAAGTAATTTTTTTTAATTTATTTATTTGAATTTGATTTAAATAATGTAATTCAAAATTTTGTTTTTACTCATATATTAAATATTACTATCTTATAAGATTATGTTTTCTTAAGGGAATGCCATAACTTGTAGAATAAATATAATAAGTCTGCTAAAAAAATTTTGATTACAATCGCGTAAAATGATAATAGTGTCTTTAATGAATTATAAGAAAATTATATGAATTATGTGAAAATGATGTTATATTTAATATAACTTGTCTTATCAACAAATTTTTATTTTTATTATTTTAAAGTTAAAAGTCAATATTTTCCTAACTCCTAACTATGACCATATTATATACTTATCATATACATAGAACATATTTGTCAAAGAAAAAAAAAACGAACATATATATTATATTCGAATGGCATACCAAATTATCGAAAATTGAGCCGTTTAGTTGACTTTGCAGCTTAGAATTTAAATGCATAATAATAGTTCTTACCAAATGTTGCAGAATTGAAGGTTGTGGAGTTGTCCACGAAGCTGCGGTTGCCTGTGATAATTGTCTGATTGATACCAGCTCCTACCATCATCAAGTTCCTCTTGTTCTTGGCAATGTACACATACTCTTCATACACACCAGCCGTGACATAGATCAAGAAGTACGCATCAGTCAGGGCAGTATTGTTTGGAGCTGCAGAAATAGCATCATTGATGGTGGTGAAGTTTCCACTTCCATCTTGACTCACAGTCACGATGTCAGACACCGCAACCTCCTCATCAACACCCTGTGACTGAATTAGCTTTCTCCGACTAACTAACTCGTATATTGCTTGTGTCTTGCTTGACATCTTTAAGGGTAAGCGTCCATTTCGGAAACCATGTTGTCTCTTAATAGGTTTCCATGTTGTGTTTTGCTTTTTCTTAGGCACCCACCCCTTGGTGAAAAGAGCCAGAGAGACACTGTATAGTTTAGTGTCATTTGAAAGTGGGAGAGTGAGGCCTTTCCTTACGCTCCAAGCTGAAGCTGTGACTTGTAGGCCATCCAGACAAGTTTGCTCATTGGTTAGAATAGCACTAAGCAAGGTTTGGATGTCCTCAGCTTTTGCACTAGAAAGAGTTTTACTAGTGTTGTTCACAGTTTGGAATGAGCTCAAGAGGAAATCCATGTTGAGTTCAGCTAGTTGCCTGCAATCTTCGAGGGCTTGAATTGCTGAATTTGTTAAAGTGGAGCTTTGCTTTAGATACTTGTCTATCATTGACAAAAACTTGCGGGATTGAGACAAAGATTTTCGGACTGTGTACCTGCCATAGTCATAGACATTGGCGGTTTGGTTAGGTAGCACTGTTTTGCAAAAGTGAGGATCTGGGGTGGACTTGCAAATGGTTCCTGGTGAGACTGGGCTGGTTGAATTGCTCTGTGTATCAGCAAAAGATAGAGAGGCAAACAAGGCAAGGAAAACGAAACATGAAAATGTAAAGACAGTGAAGAGCTTTGAAGCCATTGGGGTTTCAAAAAGAGAGAGAGTTCAAAAAATATATGTGATGTGGAGGTGGAATTCACCCAATACATTAGGCTTAATTTATAGGGAAAGGGACAGAGCTTGATGAGATTAAAAAATGGTAAAGAGAGAGATAATTAATCAACTTAATTAGAGAGAGATATTTAATCAACTTGATGTGAAGTCAACGTTTATGATTTTTCCAAAGCGCGTCGGTCTTGGGCATGATGTTAATCAACTTAATCTATTGGTTGCCATGGAGAATGAGGTAGCAAGCTGTAATCCAAATGTTAATTAATTAGTGAATCTAATAGAACTTAAACTAATCACAAATCTAATTTTTTGCCTAATTAATCATGTACTTAGCTGTGGGGTACTACTATATATGTACGTATGTGTTATCTTTTGTCAAACATGGGGTAGGTGCCGGTCATATTGGTGACAAATCCAAATACAATCTGCCTATTAAAACATGAGGAGTTCTAATACAACAAATTATTTTACATTTTTTTTTGTTATAATTTTGACGTGACTGATGGTGAGTGGTTAATCATATCACTTAAACATGAATGCACTATTTTTTTTTACTAATTACACTTTATTATGTTACCATTGTAATAAAAAGTTGTGAAAAATTATACGTTCAAGTGTACTTTTCCTAAAAAGAGAGATGATTTCTGACGTATCCACATTCTTTGATATCGTTTCCCTAAGACGTAAAAAAAATCGTTTTCGCTAAATAACTTTCCAACAACTTCGTCCTCCTCATAATTTTAAACGTCTTGTCATGTTGGTTTAAGGGCAGCTAGTTAATTTAATGACCTTGACATGCAAAAGTCTTTGAGAAGAGCCAAAATCATGCCGTCTAGACTGGAGTAAAGAGTAATAAATTTTTTAGCTCTCCATTGAGAGGTGAAAGAACATGTACACAAAACTCAAAACCCGTTCATCATCATACCAACGTTGTGACAACCCATAATTAAAAGTGAACATAAATCATCATCATAATGGATTTAGTACACTAGACTCAAACAATGTAGCATTATTATTTGTTACGAGCACAAATTAGCATAAGCATGTGATAATTAAGAACTCAAAACAAATGGTCAGCAAGCAAATGATACAGAGACTTGCTTTCTCAATGGCTCAAGTTTAACTTACACAGGGCCGCCCTTCCACTAGGCCAATTAGGTCATTGCCTAAGTCCTCCACGTAGAAGGGAGGCCCCAAAATTTCGAACAAATAAGGGTAGGTAGGAAAAAAAAATTTGTTTAAGTTGAATTTTAAAAAAATTTGGCACATCCTTATAATTAAAAAACAAATATTCTGGTATATCTTGTTAAACATTTATACTATAAAAAATACTTTGGTTTAAATAAAATCAGTTATCCCAAAAATAACATCATTATCCTCTAAATAAACTAAAATTCAGCAAGATAAACTACAAAATTTAGTCAAAGAAATTAACCACAAAACAACCACAAATCACAACAAATAAAAAATATCAAATCCCTACAATTATTACCGTTCTATTTCTCATTCCTGCTCTCTGCCTCTTTCTCTCAAGTCTCAGCTCTTGCTCCCAGCGTCTCTCATTCTTTCTCTCTACTGGCTTCCTCCGATCTAAATTAATAATCATCCAATCACATCTGAAGACTCTGATCTGAACTGAGGATGACCAACTGAGGTATAGTTTTGTCCTCTTTCTTTTTCTTTTGATTATGCAGATGTGTTTTTGACTTTTTGTTCTCTTTCCCTTTGTTCTGTTTCTTATTTCTTATCTGTTACCGGGTGGGGGCCGCTGGGCCTACTTCTAGATTCTAGTTAGGCTGGCTGCTGGGCCTTGAAGACTTGAAGTAGTTTCTTTTTCTTTTCTTTTTTGGTAAGCTTGCGTTTGTTTTTTTATTTATTTTTTTATTTTATTATTATTATTACTTCCGTAATAGGGTATGTTTTGGCTGGACTTGGTTTATTCCTATCTGGCTAGGCTTGGACACTTGAAATTCTATTTTGGCTGGGCTTTTTTTTTCTTTTAATTTTAATTTTGCGTTTTTATATATGTATATTTTAGTTATAGGTAATATAAATATAATGAGTAAGTCTTTATTTTATGCTGGTGTTATTGTTCGGTAAAACTACAATAATATTTTTTATATACATTAGGTTCTATTACTCTATACTTGAAAATTATTTTTTATTTTAGTCTTTATAAATGTATTGTTTAATTAGAAATGTCTACTATAAAATATGTATCTGGATATGAAAAACTTAAAAAAAGAAAAACAAGAAGAAAAATTAATTAAGTCTGAAAAAGGATCAATGGATAAATTTGTTATTAGTAATAAACAAAATACAACACAAAATTTAGATGAAAATGTCACAAATGAGCAAGAAATTAACCAAATAGAGTTAGAAGATAATGAAATGATACAATTGCAAGATTACAATGATGTTTAATTTTGCTATACAACAAATCTTGATAATGACATTTAAAAGAATTTAGAACATAATTTTTTTTTTTAAAAGCCTCATTTTAGTTCTCGCCTTATATCCCAAAATATTTAGGGCCGACATACATGGCTATTCTTTTTATAATAAATGATAGTGTCAAAGATTGACGGTTGAATTTCTCATCTATGTCATATGGAAGACCAAATGCTACATGTAATGAGCAAAGCGCTCTAAAAAAATAATATTTGGATGGTGCCTGCTAAGAACCATCCGTTAACTAAGTCAGACACTAAAAGTATAGAATAATTTATGTAGAACAACAGATAGAGTTTCAGAATGATTGTGTGCCTCTTTCTGTCCTCGGAGGCTGACGCATATAGTTTTCCTTCTTGTTAGAGGCTTATTACTAAGTCTTTACGGTGATTGTAACACTCTTGGTGATTAATGGCCAATCATGACTTCATGATCAGCGGTTGTTTGTGAATTGTGTGTTGTCTTCCGTTGATAACAAAAGAGTTAGGGGTACTTATTATTAATGCTATTTTTATCATTAAAAAAATGATTATGTTAATAGACACCCTTAAAAAAATTATTAATAAACTACTTCAGAAAAAAAATTATATAATTTTTATAGAAAATTGAAAAAATTGTTAAAATATTAATTTTTTTTCCACAGAAAAATTTTAAAAATGGTTCACTAACAAAACGCTCTTAAAGCATTAGTTAACACTTCCCTTTCAAAATAAAAATAAAAAGCGACTTTTTGTTTAGTATAGAATTGATATTTTTTTCGTTATTTAGCAAAAGAAAGAGAATTGATTTGGTATAAGTTTCTCATATCTTTCCGACAATAAAGGGTCTGTTTGGTACATAAATTCAAATATATATTTTTAATTTTTAAAAAATATTACACGTATTTTCACACACTTTTTTATCAATATATCTTAAAAAAATTAAAAACTATTATTTAAATACAGTACCAAACGCCCAAACTGTTTAGAATTTAGGATCCGGCTTGTGTCCAGTGGCCAGTGGCTACTGGAGCCTGGACACGTGTCCACATCGCAACGTGTCTAATAATCACTGACACTGGATACAAGCTGCTCCCTAGAATTTATATACACGTTAGTCCAATTGATGTGACCGATTACTTTTTTTTTTTTTTTTTTTTAACGATAAAGATGTGACCCACTGCACTTGTCAAACAAATTAAGGTGGACTACTAATTTTGTACTTAGTTATACTTTTCCACCGATCTCATGTGGTGGGCTCTGTCCCGTGAGATTGGCGTTAGGAAAATATCATCTACGGTGCGAAAAGGATAGAGTAATATCAAAATAAGAGGCAGGCTATATTTATTATTTATACTTCTGTCTTTAATCAAATTTCTATTTAGTGTCTTCTCAACAAAAATAAAAAATCAATTTAATTAGTGTCTATTTGAGAACAATTTAATTAAATAGCTAAAATAAAATAAGCATGTGACTCATGTTAGATCTACAAATAATAAGAAAGAAAAATTAAACTGACTTATAATCAAAAGTCAAACGCACATTTAATCTTGAAATGTTTTATTCATTTCTTGAAATGGTAGAAAAAATTATTCCTTTAGTAATAAATGTTACAATGAGCCAATAACACATTAACATGAAAAATTTTTAGGTACTCCTAAAGTATGGAGAAATGGTATTATCTCCTCTCACATTCATGGTAGACTCCACCATGAATTTAATGAGTGGATCTTATCATGAATATAAGAAAAAAGAGCATCATTCTTCATACTCCGAGAGTATTTAAGAATTACTCCATTAACACATGTTTATCCAATTAATTTGGCATGACTTATTACACATTATTTAGTTCTATTAATTTACCGATGACGCGTGACACTTATGCCTAGGCTTTTTTTTTTTTTTTTTTCTTTTTTTTTTTTTTTTAAGAGAAGACAAGGTAAGGTGCTTTCTTTATGTCATATTTTTTGTGTTATGTTATATTTTTGACCCGTTTCATGGGATGTGAAGCAAATAAATCCAACTTTTTGAGTTCTACCTATCACTTTAATTTTGTCAATTTTTTATTAGATAGACTCCACAATAACTCATCCTTACAGAGCACTTATGGCATCTGCTTTGATGATAGCTATTTTATTATCAAACTAAGACACCAATCAATTTTTTATGTAAGCAGATATTGAATCTCAAATTTCTTATCCATCCATAAAAGACTTTAAAAAACTATACATAAAATATAAAAGGAAAAAAAGCTTAAAATTCAATGGTAAACATATTCATTCAAAGTTTAATACTTGGGGCTTGGTCCATTAATTTCTATTGGTATTAAATTAAATTTTTAAAAAAATAAGGAAGAAGAAAAACCTGCAAAGTCAATGAAACATTCAAATTCAATACACTTGACTGAAAAGCACAATCTAACCGAGTGAAATTAATTGGGCCATTTATTAAAAGAAGATAGAAAAAAGGGGCGCATCACGACGGTGAACGTGGACCCTAGCTAGTTTCACCAACTCTATAGCTTTCATTAATCACTGTTCGTCTTTACCTTGCAAGAAGGGTTCGCTTTAAAGACTTATAGCACCAAGAATTTCTAACTTCAAAGTTGTAACACGGAAACATGTGCTGCGACTACGAGATATGTACGAATGGAGTCAAGCTTCCCCAAACTTTAATTCTGTCTTTAAACTACTCCACTTGCAGTTTATGCCTTTGGATTATTAATAATTGACTAAACTGCAACGGCTAAGTCCATAAATATTGTTTTCAGAGCTAAAATCTGAAAACAGTATAGCCTAACTAGCTCAAAATTATCATTAAAAATGATTCGTATATCCTTTATACAAGTAATCAACTTGAATTAATATAGGCCCTACAAAGTCAAGGTTTGTAGATTATATATTTTTGTAGGGTCTGAATGTTTGAAATCAAAAGCGTGTGCAATGTATGTTACTGAGTCAATGAAATTGGAGCCATTAATAGGCTAGCTGGAGATGCTTCGAGGACATGGTTTCTGGGCGCAAGGGACAAAAACTAAAACACAGAAAACCACCGACATTTCATTAGTCATGACTCATGAGGACCTTAATCTGCTTCTTGCAACTTGTTTTTTTTTACGTGTCTCTCACTCTCACCAAATGTAAATGATCCAGAGATGTTGCTTTCATGAAACCTTGATATTGCCATTTGATTTGTTTCAATATCAATACCATATGGGCCTGAAGGCCCTAAGTCGCAATCAGCTAGCTGGCTCGATCTTTTCTTTTATTTTTCTTAGTAGTTATACTAGCAATAAGAAAATTACCTCATTAAATTAATGAAAAATGTTAGAATTACTACAAAATTTACAAATTAATGTAAGAAAATAACTCTATTGGACAGTTGTACAATGCTAATATCAGAAAATGAAATAATCAGGAATCGGTGATGCAAAAATAATATTTTGTGTGTGCAACTTAGCGTATTCATGATTTCTCAACTAAGTTTCAAAATGAAATTACTTTATTGTTTAGAAGTTAAAAGCTTGATTTTATGTCTTTTTCTTCCCCCTAAATGATTGTGATTAGTGGACTTCAATATACTTCAATTGAGACTAATTTTTACATTTATCGAATTTGTGTTTGGTTCTTTGAAGTTCGGACCATTAAATCATCATCTAATGTTAATGTTGAGATTTCATTTATAAGTAATGTGCTTAATTGGTTAAATGGTTTTTTCATATTATATTTAATATTCCACATAGAAACATAATCATGCTTATTTGTAACACATTTTAAGAAGCATTTATATAGTTCATGTAACTACTTCTAAAAATGTAAGGGATATAGTGAATATATGGCTAATGGGGAGACAAATTAGTAGACTAACTTTAACTTTGTTAATACTTCTAAAAATGTAGGGGATATAATGAATATGGCTAAAGAGATCCTAATTAACAAATTAGTAGACTAATGCTTTAAGCCCGGAGTCAACAGGTAACAGAATATCGATCACTTAATTTGTCATTAATTAGCTTCACAATTATATAGTGTATATCTACACAAAAAGGGGGTCATTGTTTCCCGCGCTCTATATATTCTATGTATTGGTTTGGATACAGAGATTTGTTGCGTTGCGTTTTCTAAGTTGCGTTTTCAGGTTTTTTTATTTTTTATTTTTTGCTTTCACTCGGTTCAGGAGACAGAATTTACTCTGCAGGGACAAAAAATACTGTTCACGCACTATTCATGAGACCCACAGCCACTTTATTCAGAAAAAATATATTAAAAATGGGTCCCATGACACTATTTATACATTTAAAAATTATTTTGCTACAGTGTTTTCAGCAACAATCAGTATTCTGCAACAATAAATTGTATCCAAACAGACCTTATAGATCGATAATTACCCACAAGACTACAGGCCGATCGATCCACACGAAACAGATTGAATGTTTTCCTAGGCAGTTCAAAAAATCTCAAATGATTAACCAAATTCTAACCGAGCCCTTTTTCTCCTGCCTCTCGATGGGTGCTACTGCTACATATATAGCTCTGAAATTTTCAAAATTTGTCACGTCTCAATGAAAAACATGCATGCATGCATGCAGGAAGTTCAAGTACCAATTAAATCTACAATCCTTTCCTGACTTCAAAGCTCAAGATATCGAATGCTAAACACCGACATGTAAATCCCGTGAAGTTGACAAGTGTGCACGTCTTCAAATCAAGAGTAAGGGTTGAGATTAAGAGACATTAATTAGAATCAAGATTCAAGCCGAGCCTCTTTGGCCTTCTCATGTAGGAGTACAAGATAAGGATCATGTGGAGCCTCTTTAGTCTTTATCTGCATACATATTAATTAGCCTTTGACTCGTAGTTGCATAACACTTCCGTTGAAACTCTCGTGTATAAATATTATTCAAATATAAGTTTTGCAAAAGGATAAGATATACAGAACTCAGAACCTTCCGTTGAAATTCTCGTGTATAAATAAATATTGTTCCCAGGGTTAAAACTTATTACACGAATTCGAACATTAAATGATGGGACACTTGGATCTAAAAATTAAAACCTTAACCGTATATGAAACGGATTCTTTGTTTCAGCCTGCTGGTCTTTTTGTCATCCAAAGCTCCACTAGCTCTCGGACAACACGTTTGATTTTCTTCTCTATTGAGAACCAATCATTGTCAAGAATTGTGAGCTTCAAACATTCTTAATCTTAGAATCATATTTTGGTGTGGGTTGGAACAAAGAGGTAAGCTAGTTGTGATGAAAATGCTTTGCTGGTTTTGAGTTCTCCACACTAAGCCATGTGACTTACTATAATAAATATACCTACTTGCTTGAAATAATTAGGATATAAACTATACAGATTTGGAATTTTGGACCATCAATCACCAAATCAATTGTTCGAGGTCAGCTAGCTTGACACATCTTCTAAGTTCTAACACCCTGTAACTTGCGGGGCAAATTCCCCTTGTTATTGATCTGATTGTTTTCCCCTTTTCTAGTTTTCTTTTTCTACTTCAAGATTGGACAAACATACATTTTTGCAAATTGAAGCTCAAGCATTAAGGCTAGGACTTGTTTGATTTCCTATATTACAATACCAAATTCGAATTAACTTTTCAACTTTATTGGGGAAATACTGAAATAAATTTGAATCAATGATACAATATCAAGCTGTACATGACCCAACTTATGATATCGCATGATTATTTATTTAGCTAAAAAAATATATAGAAAATGACAAATTATACAGCCATATCCAAGAAATTACTCATGCTTGTTAAAAAAAAGAGTAACTCATATTAAGCCACCGGTGTAAGGCACTCCAGTTTGAGGCAGCCAATAATCCCCCAGTATGAATTTAGACACTGTAAAATTAGCAGCAGTAGTAGCATTAGTAATCACGTGATAACCAGGCCATGTCACTCTATTTGTAGTGTTTGATCCGGCTCCTCTATTATTATACTCCGCATAATACAATGTGCTTAATCCGAAAGTTCCATTCCAGTCATGCCAACCAGCAGGATTTATGAAGCTATCCATGAAAGATTGCATGAAAACCGTCAGACAGTACTCCTTCCATGGCCGGCCTAGGTATGTTTGAGTGGTACCATTGCTTGCAGCTAAATCAGAAGCTGCTCTAATGGTAGAATTTTGAATTGAAGTACCTGTGTTTTGATTTGGGTCCGTTCTACCTTGAGCAGTAATGGTATTGAATTGGCCAGTTATTGGCAAGCGAGGATATATATTACAGTTCTGAAAAACAACAGCAGCGTTTCCAAATATGAAGTCAACTGTGCCATAAATGTCACACTCTCGATAGAATTGCCTAAGAGAATGTGTGTATAAGGTGTCCTGGTACCCCTCAAAGCTGCAGCTATAGAATGTGGACAAATCTGCCCCAGTTCGAACTGCAACTGCCTGGCCCTTAATTGCCCCAGCTGTGTTACGGAAAGTAATGTTCACGGCTACGAACCCTGGTGCAACCACAGCTGCAATATTTTGATGTGAAAGAAAAATGTTAAATGGTGAGCATGTGGATCAACCTTGCATGTTAAATTATTTGTGTTTATTCTTAAAAGATTAAAATGTTATATTTTAACACTTCACCAAAAATGTTAGAGATGTGACTTTATTTGTCTCACCTTTAAGATATATAAGGCACTTTTGTTTAAATAAACTAGCCAAACTTACATATTAGTTTAAGCTTTTGTAATAAATGATAATTTATAATGAGACAGTATTTCTTACCAAATGTTGCGGAATTGAACGTTGTCCACCCATCAGCGACGCTCCTGTTGCCTGTGATAATAGTCTGATTGATACCATCTCCAATCAACAGCAAATTGTTCTTGTTCTTCGCAATAGACACATACTCTTGGTAAACACCAGCGGTGATATAGATCAAGAAGTACCCGGCGGAAGAATTAGTGTTGTTGGGAGCAGCAGCAATGGCAGCATTGATGGTGGTGAAGTTTCCGCTTCCATCCTGGCTCACTGTCACAATATCATAAACCGTAACTGCTTCGAACTGAGCTGTCTGAAGCAGCTTTCTCCGGCTTGCTGACTCGAAAATTGTACGTGTGTGACCGGACATTTTAAAGGGAAAGCGTCCATTTCTGAAATTAGGATGGTTCCTCTTAGGCGGCGAGTCATTCCTCTTCACAGGCACCCAACCCTTGTTGAACAAAGCTAGAGAGACACCATGGAGCTTAGTGTCATCATCAAGTGGCCCTGAAAGATCATTCTTTACGCTAGCATCAGAAGCCGTGGTTACTAGTCCCTCAAAACAAGTTTCTTGGTTAGTTAATACGGCACTAAGCAAGGTTTGGATGTCATCAACTACCATGCTAGATAGAGAAACATTAGCTATATTGACAGTTTCATAGGAGGTTTGAAGGTACTCCACGTTTAAGCCAGCAAGTAATTGGCAATCTATTAGGGCACGTATTGTGGTTTCAGACAAAGTGGAGCTACGTTGAAGATATGAGTCCACAGTGTTTGAAAATTTACGTGCTTGTGATAATGACTTTTGAACCACAAATCGACCAGAGTCGTATACATTGGCATTATGGGTAGGGAGCACTGATTTGCAATAAGAAGGGTCTTGGGTGGAGTTGCAAATGTGTTCTGGTGAGTCGGGACTAGTCAGGTCAGACCTATCTGCAAAAGAGAGACTAACAATGAAGGAAAGGAGAATGAAAATTGCAAATGTTATGGGAGAGAAAAGCTTGGAAGCCATTGGTATTGGACAAAGGGAGAGTTTGAAGAGTGTGTATTGGTGGAATGCGTTATTGGGTTTAATTTATAGAAGGGAAAGGAGACCATAGAAATGATAGAATAAGCTTAATAATTTGGTGCGTAGTGGGTAGGAAAGGAAATATGTGACGTTGGGATTGTATTTGTGGAAGTCAACCTGTATGTGTAGGACTTGGTCTCCCTTTTTCTTTTTCTTTTGGGTCTAACTAGGCATTAGCTCGTGGATGCATGTAGCTTGGCGTTGATGTCCGTAATGGAGGAGGTTGATCTGATTCTAAAAAAAAAAATATATATATATATATATATATAATGGAGGTTGATCTAAAATAGCTTCAAATTAGGGTTTCAAAATTTTTAATTATATCAATGTTGATCCTTTTTTTTTATTTATAAAAATTCTATATACACAATATTTTTACAATATTTTCACAACAAATTTTAAGTTGTAGGATATTACTGGTAGGAAAAAGTTAATTTAAGTAGTGGATTCAAATTATAACCAATAACAACTTTTTACCTGTAATTTGTTGTGAAAGTATTGTAAAAAAATTATGAATGTAACATTTTTTATTATTATTATTATTCAAAATCTTTGCAATATACAATCTTAGGAGGTGTTAATTAGAAGTAATATAATAATAATCTACATAAATTGTACTAGCTTCTTTGGGCATATCTTTTTTGCGAAGTTACTTTGCGCTTATCTAGATACGAAAAATACATTCATGTAAATTGCCTATTATAAAACTTAGAAAATGCGTATCAAAAAAAAAAAAAACTTAGAAAATGGTTTACTCGTGAATAAGAAGCCTAATAAATACATAAAGCTGGATGAATGAATACGTACGTCATCGTTTGAAAATTGAAAACTGAAAATACGTAGTAAAATAATTTTTAAATTTGTAAATAGTACTGTGAAACCTATTTTTAATGAAAAAGTTACTGAAAAGTGTAATTTGTGGGTCTGTAAACAGTACACAGATGCACGGTTTACAGTTGACTGATAAACAATTGCTGCTGAACAAAAAAAAAAAAAAAAAAAGAGAAAAAGGCAAATTACAAAACGCAAACGCCATTTTAAGTTGAATCCAAACGAGTACTTACTATACTATTCAAGAGAAATATTTTTTTAGCATCCAAATAATTCTTGGATCACGTTCAACAGAGTCTGTGGAGTTAGAAATTAGAATTACGTTGAGTATTATTAGCAAGTACTACTGGATTGTTGATTTAGAACAGGGTTGTTTTAATATTGTAAACTTTAATTTATTAGTTGATTTGTTTTCCTTGAGGCTGGTGGGTTTGTGTTTTTTTGGATAGTTTTTCATGTGTCATATAATATTGTGCGTTATTCATCTCCGTTGTTATTTTATTTGTGCACAATATATATATATATATATATATATATATATATATAAGTTGTAGATATTAACTAAGACCTTAAACATAATATGACTAATTAATAACTTGGCTTAAAGTTGGTTAATTTGCATATATATTCGGGGTCTAAACAAACTACCATCCTGAAATACAAATAAATATTGCAACTTTATAAAAACATTTTTATCCTTGTTTTGAGTTATTATTAATATAAATTCTCAGTCTCATTTTTTGAGTTCTATTTTATGTTTCACTGATCATAACTTGCCATATAATTGTTTAACTTTCTTTATAAAATAATGTAAGTTTAAAAAAAATAAAGTCAAATCAAACACATGATATATCATAATTGGTGGAGTATAAAATAGAACACAAAATTAGGGATGGCAATTTCTGCCTGACCCACGGATACCCAACCCGGCCCAATAAAGAATAGGGCCGGGTTTGGGTTTAAAAAAAAAACCCGAAGCGGGTTCAGGTCGGGTCTGAGTTTTGTTAAAAATCTGGCCCAGACCCGACCCGACCCGTTTAAACTTTAAGTAAAATTACTAAAATACCTGACTATATATGTGCCACTTATATCAAACCCTACCCATCTACACTCCTATCACTCAGCCACCCCTCTCTCTCTCTCTCTCTCTCTCTCTCTCTCAAGCTCTCAAATCTCAATATTGCAAAGAACACGCCTAAACAAACAAACAAGGAAAAAAAAAAAAAAACCCCAACAAAGAAAAATCAAAAAAATCTCAAACCCAAAACTCAAAAACCTAGTCAAAGTAGAAAAACGCAAAGTCGGCACAGTTGCCGATGATGATTCCGAGAGTGCTGAAGACAAGGAGAGACACGGCGAGAGCGATCTCTTTGATTGGAGCCTTGTTGTTCATTGTGTACGAGGTTTCCATCATCATGTCCTCGTCTGTAATCGAAAACGCGCGGTCTACGTACGCCATTTTTTTTCTTTCTTTCTTCTTGTTTTTTAGATAGATAGATAAATAGATACGGAGAGATTTTGGGTTTGTGATTTTGAAAGGAAAAATCTGAAATTTTTGTGTTTATAAAATCTGTGTTTGTATTTGTGTTAGGATTTGTGTTTGCAATTGTGTTTGTGATTTTGAAACGGAAATCTATAAATCTGAAACTTGTGTTTTTGATATCTGCGTTTGTGTTTGTGTTGTGATTTGGGGCTGGGCATGACAGACAGGGCCCATGGAGCCCGCGGGGCCCGGCGGGGCGGGTTTGGGGTTGGAAAAAAATCCGTTTATTCATTGGGGCGGATCCAAGTAATGGGTTCAGGCCCGCAGGTTGGGTTCGGGCATGAAGAAACTCGGCCCGAACCCGACCCATTGCCATTCCTACACAAAATATGAAACTGAGGATTTGTATTCCTTAATATCTAGAGAAACCAATAATTCGATTATTTATGCAAATGTTTGACCCGGTAGATGCTATGGTGTCGCACGACCCAATCCGCCGTTTGACATGCAATTCATCCAACTAGCACAATTTTAAATTAGAATTCTTCCCTAATGTTAATTAATTCAATGAGTGACTGTAAACTTCACGTATTATTGCAGTAATGCAATGGGCTCTAATGCCTACAATTCATATATACAATTGCCTAGCTTCCAAAAATGTTCGTGCACAAGCGTAAGCACAAACTTTTTCCTAGCATGTTCATATTGTTGAGAGAGAGAGAGAGAGAGAATTCTAACAACAATGTAGCTCATATTTTGCAAGTTTCACATGTTTCTAAGCAATATTTAGGTGTGGTTTGGCTCTAAATTAAAAAACCAACTTATTTTACTATTCAGCTTATTTTTGGTACTATTCACAGGCCTCACTGCACTTTTTGGTACTATTCATGAGTTACACCGTACTATTTCAGCTAATTTTTACCTTTATCTATAACACTTTTAGCAAAAAATTTTCAATTTCAACAAAATAAACGAATCTCAAACAGACCATTAGTGTCCGTTTGGCAAAGATTATTTTTGCCAACTTATTTTACTAACTTATTTTTGCTACTATTCATGGGTCTCACTGCACTTTTTGGTACTATTCATGGGTCTCACTGTATTATTTCAGCTCACTTTTATCTTTAACTACAATACTTTCAGCAAAAAATTTTCAATTTCAACAAAATAAGCGGATCCCAAACGAATCCTTAATACAAAACTAGTGCAAATTAATTAAAAATACAAACCAACTACATACACATAAATTCTAAGCAACATTTGGTCAAGACCACTCAAGTTGAAGCCAACCAATTTCATGAAGTATCAAATGGAAGAAGCAAACTCTCACCTCTATTAAGATAAGTGCGACCGTATATACCAAAACAAGTAAGACAAAAAGCTTTGGTGAATGTTGAGTTTGAGTGGATTTTTGGCTACAAAAGTATGACTTGTCTACTATATGACTTTATCGAGTCGACAGGAAATTAAATAAGACCCAGCGAATAGAAAAATGGTTCGAGTTCATCTGGTGAGGGTGGATTTAATTTAGATTTTCATTGTTCTGACTTCTGAGAGTTTTTTTTTTTTTTTTTTTTTGCTGAGAGCTACCAGATGGTTGTGTCGATCGAGGGAGAGGAAAAAAAAAATACCCATATAGTTGTGAGACCCACGTTACATGTTTTGGATTAATAATTATGGAAGGGAAATACTACTTAATTAATGATTGCGTCTGATGTTTCAGAATTACTAAAATTAATAAAGAAAACAAAATCGAGGAATTGTACTTGGCTAGTGCATCAGCAAGAAAATTCAGAGACGTAGGGGTGTGCATAAAACCCACCAACCCGCCAAACCCAACTCAATTCAATCCGACCCGCCGAGTTGGGTAAGTTTTTAGGGTTTGGTGGGTTGGGTTGGGTTACAAAAAAAAATTTATAGTGGGTCGGGTTGGGTTTGGGTCATAAAATTACAAACCCGTCAAATCCAACCCGACCCACCCATATTTAATATATATTTAAAACATATTATATATTTAATAAATTTTTTTTAAAACCAGTTGTAGGGCACTTATATATATAAATTTAAATATATATTGTATATTTATTAATTTAAAAAAAAAAAAAACCAGCGGTACACTACAAGAAATCTGGGCTTAGGCGACGTTTTAAAAACGTCACTAAAAACCCAAAAAACGTCACTATAGACACAAATGGTCTATAGCGACCTTTTTTTTTTTTGCGACGTTCTAAAACGTCACAATAGAGCAGTCGCTATAGATCTATTGCGACGTTTCCAAAAACGTCGCCATATGTTACTCTTTAGTGGCGTTCAAAAACTTTTAGTGACGTTTTCTAAAACGTCACTAAATAATATAACATTTTCGTAAATAATCTAAGAAAATACATTTAGCGACGTTTTGAAGACCTTTTTAGTGACACCTTTAAAACGCCGCAAATAATCAATCATATAGCGACGTTTTAAAGACGTCGCCAAAACATTTGCTCTCTTGTTTTTTAGTGACATTTTTAAAGCGTCGCTATAGGATTGATTATTTGTGGCGTTTTAAAGGCGTCACTAAAAAGGATTTCCTCTTATTTTTAGCAACATCTTTAAAACGTCGCAAAAACACGTTTTTTTTTTTTAAATGCTGTATAGGTTAAAATTCAATAATAACTAACAAAAGCTTGTAATAGATCAAATATACCTATTGATCATCAATATTCCACAATAACAATTTAACCATAGTCAATATATATATATGTTTAATACCAATACATGTATCATTTTAAATTGAACAAAATACTTGTCTATCTACAAAACAAAAACAACCACCTAAACTATGACAGTATTAAACAAAGTACAATACTTCCAAAATAAATGTGGTTGTAACAAAATACTTGTCTAGCTATACCAAAAAAAAACAACCACCCAAACTATGACAATATTATAAACAAAGTACAATAGTTCCAAAATAATTGTGGTTGTTCAAAATAACTATGTAATAGCCCATGGAGTCCTTAAAATACTGCATGTACCACTATATGCTAGTTTCTTGATGGGATGAAGCCTGTGATCTGTAAGGAGTTGGAGATGGATGATCTAAATTGAAACCACCCTGAATACAAATTAAAATATCTAATAAGTTCATAAAGAAATCATTTCGAGTAACAAAATAATAGTTGCTATACTTAAAATTTTTTAAAACCAAATACATTCTTAAAACATTAAAATTTAATACCCGACTAGCTTCTGAAGAATGATTTTACTGATTTTGCACTAGTTGCGTCAATTGGGTCATTCGCTCCTCCAAGTTTTCATAACGACTCAATTTCTCCGTCAAAGAAGCCACTTGATTCTCCAACTGAGTCACTTTAGCATCCCTTTCTTGGCTTCTTACTTGAGCAATTGTAGGAGTGCTCTTGGCAGGATGCATACTTGGTGTTGGGCCAAATCCCACACCTCGAACATGACCATTGCGCTCATTACCAAACACTTGAGCATATACATCATCTAGTGCCCATGCAATACCACCAGTAAGGTCGGATGACTGCACACGATTTAAGGACTCACTCAACAGTTCGTTGATTTTTTCCTAATATTCAAAATTTCCACAATAACACATTAGAAATTAACAATGTTAATAGATTCAATATTACACTTAGCAAATCATGATATTACTTACAATGTTGCCTTCTGCTACGGTGTTAACAGGAGTACCATCTTTATGAAGATGGAGTTTTACATATACATCTGCACGTTCTACAGGATGCCCAAGTGTTGTTACCTAAATTATGGTCATTTCATTTATTTAATTAGGAATAATGGTTTCATACAAACTTAAGAACAATCTAATATTTACAAGATAATTATTGAGTCATTACCATTTCTTCTGCGTATGAAGCAAAGTTTTTTGAACCACCAGTATGTACATTTGTTTGCTTGGAACGACTGTTCTTGTTTTTCAAAGCAAGGTCCTACGTTCAAAAAAATTACACAAATGAACTAAGTCTTGTATCTCTACAAACTTAAGTAAAAACCATGGAAGTAGAATTACACATTCACTTAAATGTAGTACACAACATTTCAAAACTACATAGTTTCATAACATGCAAATAAGATTACACATAATCTTAAATATACTAAACAAATCATATCAAGTCTATCAATATGCTCATTCACACAAATGGACTAAGTCTTAAATCTCTACAAATTTAAGCAAAAATCATGGAAGTAGAATTACACATACACTTAAACATAGTGTACAATATACTTAAAACCACATAGATTAAATAACATGCAAATAAGAATACACAAATGGACTAAGTCTTTAACCTCTTAAGAAACAAGCAACAACCATCTAAAAAGGATTACAAATAAACTTGTCCTATAATACACAACAACTTCATAACCACTTAGTTTCATAAACATGCAAATAAGATTACACATAATCTTAAATATACTAAACAAATCATATCAAGCTATCAATATCCTCATTCACACAAATGGACTAAGTCTTGAATCTCTACAAATTTAAACAAAACCATGGAAGTAGAATTACACATGCACTTAAATATAATGCACAATATATTTAAAACCACATAGTTTAATAAACATGCAAATAAGAATACACAAATGGACTAAGTCTTTAACCTCTTAAGAAACAAGCAATAACCATCTAAAAAGGATTACAAATAAACTTGTCCTATAATACACAACAACTTCATAACCACTTAGTTTCATAAACATGCAAATAAGATTACACATAATCTTAAATGAGAACGTTTAAGATTTAAGTGAGGGAGATTTTAAACTTCAGTTGCAACAACTACATGGTCCCAAAAACAAAAATAATCTAACTAGATAAATCATTAATTGTAGCCAAGGGCTTGGGGGCTAGCCCAACTAAATTATGTCTATCCAGAAGACCCAGGTAGTAGTAGTTACTTAAGCTTTATTCTACAAGAAATGACTCACATGTGTAATTATTTTTTGAATTAAGCCACATT
The DNA here is from genome assembly GCA_019022515.1 of Quercus aquifolioides. Classification (NCBI taxonomy): domain Eukaryota; kingdom Viridiplantae; phylum Streptophyta; class Magnoliopsida; order Fagales; family Fagaceae; genus Quercus; species Quercus aquifolioides. The sequence continues at coordinate 31,956,875 of CM032336.1, forward strand.
GGTAATCATGTTTGTTGTTAAAATGTAATGACAGTAACTTTCCGTATTTTTAGATACTCCCTTAGGATGTAATCACCTTTGAAATTAAATCTTTTTCTGGTTTTAATAAATGAATGTTAAGGAAGGATAATGCTATAGCCTATAGTACATTAAAATCATTCCACTTTAGTTTTCTTTTTCTTTTCCTTTATTTCCTTTTATCTTTTTGTGGGTATCATAAAAAGTTTGTTACTTTGTCCCTTCGAAAGTGAAATAGGCTCTGTATTGGGAAATCTAAGATGCTACCTTCGTAAAAGCAAGGTTGCACCAAAATTTGTTGATGATAGTGTTGTGCATGCTAGTAGATTCTAAGTAAGGAAGTAGCATTATGTGGTACACATTTGAAAGTAACATACCATAAATTGCCCCTAAAGGGGAAAGGCAATGATTTTTTTTTTTTTGCTATGAACATGGGATAATGTTTAATAAAAGAATCAAGCATAGTTACAAAGTTCAAATAAAAAGCTTAAAAAGCAAACAAGAGAAGTGGAAAGAGCAAAACATGTCCTAAAGTCAGCACATTGTAGCTTTCTCTAAAATATGTTTAAGTCTTACCATCTATGGCCTTGCTAGAACGTTTCTCCACTTTAGAATCAAGTTAATCAATGTAGGAGCAAAAGGCACAATATCAGATTCCAACCAATTAATAATAGCTAATGCCTAATAAAAAAGTCAAGTCTCTAAAGAAATAAAGGGAAAACCATGCCACCATAAAAGTTGGAAGGCCTAGCTAAATAGGTATGTCCCAAAGCTCATCTAGTCATCTCTTGCACTAAAAAGTGATTCCTAAGAATTTGAGGGAAACCCCACTATTCATCTGCCCTCATCAAGGCATTTTGTCATATTCATGTACATTATATAAATAGTGTATATTTTGGGTATGGTTTTCTTATTTATTAAGTTTGCATATTTATTCCTAGGTGCAGTTGAGCTATAAGTATAAACTGCTAAAGAAGAGTCTTGAGTACTAAATATTTTGTAGAACCCAGAAGTTATGATTTTGATATAAAGTATAGCTACAAATTACAAGGGAAAAGATGACCAAAAAAAAAACAATAGGATGTTCTAAAATAGAGCTTATCCCTCCATCATTCCTCATTCTTTCCATTCTTCACAATGAATAAACATTATAAAATATTATTTCTCTTTTCTTCTCAATATATTAAGAATAGGGTGGGATCCCCTGTTATTTTAATTTCCTAGCTAATTTTATGTTTTGGAGTGTATCAAGCCCATGTCATCTAGTGCGGGATTATAAAATTTTCAATGGTGTAACGACTAATTTATATGTCTTGTGCTATTGTGTGAGTAAGTGAAAAATATATATATATATATATATATATATATATATATTCACTTGTTGGGTCTTTTCCAATGTCAAGTGTCAACTTGAAATGATAACAAGACAAACAAAAGGTGACATTATTTCCTGCACTACAACTAATTTCAATCTCATCAAACCAAACACTATTAAATGCACATGAAAAATTTTCAATTTTCTTTGTGGGAAATTGTGGTTATCATATTCACATATCCTTTTGCTATTAGCCTATTATGATTTTATAACTTTGTCCTTATAATTTATATAATTATTAAAAAAAAAAAAAAAGTAAGCACTTCCAATATAAATGTAAACCACCTTATAGCACCATGCAAGCCACCCACTTGCTCAAACTCAACAGTCCACCCCAACACAATTATTAACGTATCAAGTATAAAGTTTTAAGCAAAAATTACTTACTATGCTCAAGCCAAGCAAACACCTTTCTAAACAAAGTCCAAGCTTATCACAATAAATGAGTACTTAACCTACAAAATAAAAGATGTGCAAATAAAGGTGCCACTACAAAAAAAAAAATTAATGAGTTAGAACTTGGAAGAATTAGGCAAAAAAATTAAGGACCACTTTGCAGAAAATATTTGAGGTTTAATTATATCCAAACTTTGTCATTTGGTACACATAAGGAAACTTACCCATTATGCCTAAATGTCTCAACTGAAAAAGGTACTCCAAATCATCCAAATTTTGCATATGAGAATGCTATTGCAAAAAAATTTAATGAGTCATGGTGCATGAAAATTTAGTAACAATATATAGAGATATATATATATATATATACACACATATATAAAGAGCATTTAGTTGAGATTATTTACTCACAACAAGAGTGAAACCCCAACACCTAGGCCAATAACACCAAATGAAACCAGCAAATAAAAAAATAAAAAAAATAAAGAAAGCCACAACTTTCTTAATTTTCCAAGATTATAAAAAATTACTATAATTTCATATAAAGCAATAATTGTAATTTCTAATATAATAACACACACAAAAACACAGCTTAATAAAAACAAATTCTCATCCATAAGTAATTCTCTCTCATTCTCATTCTCTGCATTCAATGAAAAAATAAAAACTAAAGCAAGCACACACACACACACACACACACACACACACACACACACACACACACACACATATATATATGTATATAATGATAACAAAGATATAATTTTTAAGTAGAAATCCTCATCTAATGGAAGAATCTCCTTGTACACATTAGAATCTCCTCATCTAAGTAAAAATTAATCTCAACCTAGTTAAACCACAAAACTAATAACAAAAAAAATTCAAAATCTACACAGTACAAAAAAATTACGTAGAAAAAAAAATACAAAATTTACAAACTTATACATAAACTTACAATGATTCAGCCTTTGATGCTCAAGTCTTTTTGCTCAAAAATCCAAATTTGAATAAGAATTTTCTGCACCAAAATCCAACCAAAACAAGCAAACAATAAAAATTAGCACAAAATTTCCATGACCCATTAAAGAAAAACCAAATCAAAGCAAACCCATAAGCCAAAACACAAAAACACCATGACCTATTAAAGAAAAACCAAATCAAAGTAAACCCATCAGCTAAAACACAAAGACTTACCCTTTAAAAAAACTTGAACACCAAAAAAGAGGGGAAAAAGTATGGTGGTGGCAATGGGTGGTGGCTAGAGAGGGTAGAGAATGTAGAAGTGATAAGGGGAGGGGGAGAATATAGAATGGGAAATGGAGGCTCTGCCTGAGTGAAAAAAAAGAGACAACAAAGAAAAATGTGTAAGGGAAAGAGAAACAAAAGAATAAAAAAAGTGTAGGACCAAAAAAAAAAAAAAAGGAAAAAGGAGGGACAAAAAGCGTGGGAACTGAAAAGTGGCTTTTCAGCAAAATTTTTAGCGTGGGAAGAAGACAAAAATTTTGGGAACATATAGCGACGTTTCTAAAACGTCGCTATATCTTCCCCAGAAACGTCGCTATATCTCCCCTCCCAAAATTTTTTGGCATATACGTTGGATCTCTTTAATAACTACAGTGACGTTTTATAAAAACGTCGCTATAAACAAAATATACGCCACTAAAGCTGTACCGTTTGCGACGTTTTAAGAAACGCTGCTATTGTTTTGCGTTACAATGACGTTTTTTAAGAAACGTCGTGAAAGGTTCACTCTTTAGCGGCGTTTTCTAAAAACGTCACAATATACTACGTATAGCGGCAGATTTAAAAACGTCGCTAAAAAAAACGTCACCTATACCCAGTTTTCTTGTAGTGGTAGAGCAGCACTTCCTCAGTTCCTCCTACTAATACTAATATAATATATATATAATTAATAAATTTTTTTAAATAACCAACTTTTTCTATCTTATATAAAAGCTAATTAGTTCACACAAATTCTAGTAAATTACTATTGTTGTTTAGTCATTAGTGTTGTTTGCCTTTAAGGAGTTACTCTGATACTAATCTTTGAGTTTTTTTAATATATTAATATTTATATTTTTTTCTACTCAATTTAATAATAATAATAAAAAATTGTCAAACCCATGAGTTCAACCCGACCCGACCCAACCCATGTGGGTTGGGTTGGACTTATGTGATGGGTTGGGTTGGGTTGAATTTTTTTTGACCCACCATGGTGGATTGAGTAAAAAAATCTCCTCAACCCGACCCAACCCGACTCATGCACACCCCTACAGAAATGCATGAACATGCATACACACGTTAATTAATGAGTAAATATTTGCTCTTTAGGCGAACCTTAATGCCAACCTTTTTCACGTAGGTAATATCTATAGAAAAATTGTCACTACTTGCTATATAAAAAAATAAATAAGGGATATAGTAGATCTTTAAGTTTGGCCTGTTTGAGACTGGCATTAAATAGAGTCGCTAGACTTGGATACTTTGAATTTCCAGAGCTTCATAGCCATACACAAGGGCTTGCGTACGTAAGTCAGATAACTTGAACATGTTATTCCTAGTTAAAACCATTGAGTTTGACTTCAGAGAGAGTATTTGTTATAATATAATCGAGATGCTGTTACAAGTAATTTAAATTTGCAAGACAAAGTCAAAGACTCATAGTTTGAAAACAAATGCGTATAATCTATCAGCTAGGCAAATATACTAATCAAGTTGCTATATATAAGCGGCTCCAACAATGCCACCGACGAAAAAAAAAAAAAAAAAAAATCACTACATTTTTTACAAAAATTGAGTTGGTAAATTATTATTAGTTCTTATTTGGACTTACTAGGTACTGACAAATCTGACATCACATTTTTATATATCATTAACAATCTATCACATGACATCATAAGCTGTAAATTTTTTTTTTTTTTTTTTTTGGTCTCTATAAACTTTCTCGAGTGGCTAGAAATAAGTTGACAATGTCTTATTACATTCGAGATCATAATTCCTTGAGTAATGCTACATACACAAAATTTCACAATTTTTTTTTATAATGGTTGAGTTGACACGTTTTTACTAGTTATTATTTAGGCCCATTATTGACATTACCTTTTTATCTACTACTAACTATTTGTCGCATCAGAAGCTATAATTTTTTTTTTTTTTTGGTCTATAGACTTTTTATAATTCCTTACTTGTTCATATGTCTCACTAATGACAATGCTTCATAGGACAGTGCTTTTCCTACGGAAGTTCAATTTGACCGTGCACATGGATCCCCATATACAACTTGAAACGAAAATCATGCATTTCAATGAAGCTTGACTCCTTTTTGCATAACAATTACGTAGACATAGATCAAAGAAACCACTTGATAAAAAAAATAAAACTCAAGTGGCATTAATTATTAACCTACTGTGCTGTTTGTCATTCTTGTCATGCGTCCAGCGCATATCGGAAACTTTCCACAAGGAATAGGTCGTAAGGATCGAAACCCAAGAGGCCAAGATCCTTGAGCGTTTGAGCTCTAGTACAGGTACTTGAGATTTTTGATCTTGCACGATAGAAGAGTGCATCCAAGTACCATATATAACTGTATCAAATTATCAATGGTTTATCAAAATTTCAGTCTGCAGAGATTATTTTGGTTGGGTGAGGAATTATAATTAAGAAATCAGTAAGTCCATATACAGAATAACTTTCACAATTTTTTTCACAATTACTAATGTCACAGGTTGTGATTAGCTATAGGTACAATAAAAGTAATCAGTAGTGCTACTATATATGTGTCAATATTATACTGATCATAATCTATTATCTCAAATATTTTGATAATAATTGTGGAGTTTAATGTGTTTATAGCTTTGTTGGAAAAAAAAATAGACATATAAACTTTGTAATACATGAGAGGCCAACCTTAACCCGGCCCCAATGTGACCCTAGAATGTTTTAAAAGTATATATTAATAATACATATATATATATATATATATATATATGGGTAAATTACAACTTACCCACTTGTGGTTTGATCGAAATTTAAATTGCCTACATGTGGTTGAAATTTGACACTTTATTTATCTGAAATTTGACATAAATTTAAGTTGCCTACCTGTGGTTTGAAATCTAATGATGCAAGTGTTTCACTGGGTTTTTTTGATTTTATTTGATCTTATATTTTTATGTTTTTATGTGTTTTTGGAGGAGAGAGACATAAAAGTTGAGCAAAATTACATATTTACTTATTTAGCCATATTTTTAGCAAAGGTAGGTTACATAACTCTAACTGAACTAATCTTAGGTGAATAAAGTATCAAATTTCAAACCACATATCGGCAACTTAAATTATGATCAAAATATAGGTGGGTAAATTTAAATTTTCTCCAAATATATATATATATATATATATATATATACACATATATATTTAAAGTTTGTATCCTTAAAATTCAATAAGTCCAAAAGAGATTTAAAAGGTTGAACCTTTTTTTTTTTGAGAATCAAAAGGTTGAACCTATGTTTGGAGCAAGAGGGGCCAGCCTTGGCCCAATGTCCCATACTCAAGAACATATCATTTTATTTGATTTTGATTTCAGAGCCAAGCCCATGTTGGTCAAGGACTCACCAGCTAAGGTTTGCAGGAAGAAAATGACCTACTCGCTAGGCCAGAGACCAACTCAACGGAATTGGTTAGAGGAACTCTAACAATCAAGTTCTTAAGGAATTCACAAAATAATATAAAACAAAAGGGTAGAGTGTAGAGTACATGGAATGCACATCTTTCTCTCTAGTCCAAGATTTTTTTTATGGTTCACCAATCTTCTACTATAACTATCAAATTATTGAGAAAAAAAATCTTAAATATCCATTTAAATAATCTATTTTGTCTTCACTCTTCACAAATAGTTATGTACGGGGAAGAATTGAGATTATAATAATTTAAAATCAATGGCCTAGAACATTAGAGTGTCGCCCTCAAAAAATGAGTGAGGTATACCTAGTCTGAACATAATATTCTTTTTTTTAGACAAAGTCTTTCACCCTTTTTGCTTATTTTTTGTCCATATCTTGAACTGAAATTGTGATAGTTGTTAGAAATATATCGTTAAAATGATTAAATTTATCATATCTCAATAGTTTAAACTTTTGGGGCAATCGGTAATTTAACATGGTATCAGAGTAGGAAGTTCTGAGTTCAATCCTTGTCTCTTCTACTCTACCTCCCATTAAAGTTTTTACGTGTTAGGCCTCACTTATAAAAAGATACTTTCGGCCCACACATAGAGGGTGTTAGAAGTATGTGGTTAAAATTATTAAATTTACTATATCTTAATAGATTAAACTTTTTTTTTTTGAGAGAGAGTTTCAACTTATGGCGTCCGCTCCTGATGATAGCTCTTTATCATCAGACCAAAACACTTATCAGTTTTAGGTGTAGGCGGGGATTGAACCCCAAATCTCTTATACAACCATCAGAGACTTTATCAGTTGAGCTAACTGGAACCCACAATAGATTAAACTTTTAAGATAATCATTAATTTAACAACAGAAAAATAAGAATAATGTCTACTTTCGTTTTGTTTATGTTATGTTTTTTTGTTTCTTTCTTTCTAAATAGAAATATATCAATATGTAAGAAACAAAAGTTAGCCAGGCAGTTGTCTTCATATGGCTCCAAATTCAATCATCCCTAGAGGAACGAAAATGAACTAAATAATAAAGTCATTTACTTTATTACAGGAGGCCCATTTGGCTTAGCAGATGGGCCACCCTAATTCTATCTTTGTTGACCCAATATAACCTGAACTAAATGAAAGGATGGGACAGTATGAGCCTTGTAAATTACGCTTTCATTTTTTCAACTGTTTGCCTAATTATCTCCCAGCTCACCCTTTTGGGAACTTTCACAATGGTTCCTTGATTATTGCTGCATACTTTACTGCGTAGCAGATACTATTAAGCTCTTCTGGACTAAAGCTTTGAGGCTGAAACAGTGGTGGTCCCTAGCTATTATTGCAAAGCCCTCGCTTTCCCTTCCACCCAAGTTGCATCCATGTTTACTTTACCCAGTCTTGTGAGGGTCTACATAAAGCTTAATTAGGTCTTTCAGTGAAAACACCTGGATACCTTCCATGTCTAATCCTTATAGTTCAAACCAAACCATACCATGTTCATATATTGACATTTGAGAAACACGTGAGTTTCTGTTTTTTTTTTTTTTTTTTATCTGCGTCCCAGATAGTTCACATTAGATGATGTCTATTAGTTTAAGTTGAGTGGGTAATAACTATATATATATATATATATATATATATATTGCATTCAAGCCATTTATTGAAATATTATTGTCACGGATGTTTCTCGCTATATATTAGTATCCTATTTTCACAATACTGGATTCTACCTTGATAACATGTTTAATTTAGGCTTGATAATGTAATTTTGTTAGATCTTGAACTTAAAAAGTTAGATGCCAAGCTTGAGCTCATCTTAAATAATGGCTCAAGTCGTGCCACGATGAACTTAAGTCTTTAGACTTTTTAACAAGTTTGAGTTCAAATATTAATGGTAGGCTAGCTACAAGCTCAAACCGAGTGTAGGTCCTTTTGGATAGAACTTATTTTGTTGAAATTAAAAACTGAAAATTGAAAATACTATAGCAAAATAATTTTTAAATGTGTGAATAGTACTGTGGGATCCATTTTTAATGAAAAAATTGCTGAGAAGTAAAGTTTGTGGGTTCCATAAACAGTGCACGAGACCCACTGATGTGGCTGAAAAGTTGCTGGAAAGTCAAAAAGGGCGGCTAAAAAAAAAAAAGTGGAAAACGCAAAACGTGAACGCGCAAAAACGTGGATCCAAACCCAACAAAAATTCTTCTTGTTCACAGCCCTACCTACTAACTCTAAAGAAATTACTCTAAAATATATGTGGTCTAGAAACAGCTAGGAGTCAATTTCAACATGATGAAAGCACCGGTGAAAAGTCACTAATAATCCATTGACAATAATTAGGGGTGTCAATGTTTGACCTAACTCGCGAACAAGATATGAACCTGACACGGTTTTTTGCAGGTTAGGATTGGACCTTAGCGGCTTTAGGTCATAAACGGGTCAACTTGAACTCGACACGATAAGAAATGTGTCATAAGCAGGTCAATCTGCATGACCCGCAATAGACACGTTTAACACGCCAATTTATTCATATCAATTCGAAATGACACATTTAACACAACCCTTTTAACTTATATAACAAATAAATATTCATTTTATTTTATTTTTGTCAAATAACTTTTATATCCAACCTATATTTTAAATTTAAAAAGAAAAGTAAGTAATTACAAAAACTTACAAGGGATATAAATGGAAATTGGAATAGGTTGAAGACTTGAAATTTATGCACTATTTTTGGGATGTAAAAAATAATAATAATAAATTAAATGGATGTTATATCTAATATTAAGAAGGTTGAAAAATGTTGTGTCACATTCACGTCAACCCAACACAACTCGTTTATTAAGCGTGTCAAGTGGGTTGGGTTGGGTTAACCTACCTTATTAACAGGCCAGGTTAGGGTTGAAGGATCATGACACAATTATTAAATGAGTCGGGTTCGAGTTAAGCCATTTAGTCGAATACCCTACCTCGACACGATACAAACCTGACACACTAACCCGAATTAACACCCCTAACAATAATAAAAATGAACAAATTTAGGACTGCAACCTCTTATGTCACAACTTTGAGTCTTTTGGCTAAATATTGTAAAAAACGGAGTTTATTGGTGTTATAGGTACTGTTCAAAGTTATTTGGCAAAATAAGGAAAGATTCTAAATTTCGGCAACACCGTTGCCAAAATTGCAAGAAAAAGTATGAGAGAGAAGAAAGGTGAGTGATGTGATGGGGAGGGAGAAAAAATTGAATTTCGGTAATGAGATTACCAAAATTCTTGTTCTACCCAACTCCTGCCCATGAAGTGCTCGAAATGCATGCTAGGAGAGTGCCCAAAAAAGGGAATCCAATTGTGGCAACCAAGTTGCCGAAATTGTAGGGAATTGAGGAGAGAGAAAATATGAATTGTGGCAACCAAGTTGCCGAAATCATAGAGACATTTAAATAAAAAAAAAAAATTGTGGTTGATTTGTGGCAATGGCACTGACGAAATAGAAGGAAAAAAAAATGGTGGCAATTGTTTTGTGGCAATGGCATTACTGAAATAGGAAGGAAAAAAAAAATGTAGCAATGGATTTGTGGCAATGGCATTGCCGAAATAGAGGGGAAAAAAAAAATTGTAGCAATTGATTTGTGGCAATGGCATTGCCGAAATAGAAGGGGAAAAAAATTGTTGCAATTGATTTGCCAAAAATTGGAGGAGAGAGAGAGACTTGTTTGAATAAAAAATATATATATATATATATATATATTGAATTCTTACTCTAAAAAGTACACATATTCTTTTCTTTTCTTTTTTACTGAAGCAGTTTGATTTGTGTGTATGTCATGTTATTTAATTTTGTACTGTAAAAATACCCTATAAAACAAATAATGATAGATTCAATATATATATATTGAATTCTTACTCTAAAAAGTACACATATTCTTTTCTTTTCTTTTTTACTGAAGCAGTTTGATTTGTGTGTATGTCATGTTATTTAATTTTGTATTGTAAAAATACCCTATAAAACAAATAATGATAGATTCAAGTACACTGAGTACATTGATTCTTACTCTAAAAATAAAGTACATAGATTCTGAATGTTCAATATGTGTATAAAACACCCTTGAACGTTTAGATTCCAAATTACAAATTATCAATTCAAGCTTATTATCAAACAATTAATGTGCGGAACATGAACATAAGCCAAACACAGAATTGATAAACAATCTAAGCCAATTATAATCACATCCACAGCAGAAAATAAAAGGCAAAGGTAAAGGAAGAAAGATGCAAACACAAGGACAACACGCGATGTGTTATCGAAGAGGAAATCGAAGCCCTCGGCGTAAAACCTCTCTGCCGCCCTCCAAGCGGTCAATAATCCACTAGAAAATGTAGTTGGAATACATGAACAGCAATAGACCCTCCAAGCCTAATCTACCCAGGTACCTAAGCCCTCCAAGCTTCCTGCTCCAACGAGGTTGCGCCAAACCTTTTTCTTTTCTAGCTTACCGGATTCCGCTATAACCCATAGCATCAACAAATAACCATTGGTCCCTTCCAAACTGCTTCCCTTAACACCAAAAGACCTTCTCACAGACGTGGGTGTGGTGAGAAAAGGATTTGGTCAAGAACCTCTCAAGAATGTATCAATGGAGAGGAAGAGAGTAGAGGAATTTGAAGAGTCTCTTAGTAAAAATTGGGGATGAGGCAATTTTGTTTTTCTCTAGGGTTTCTCTCACAAAATTCTCTCTGGAAGCTCTCTATATTTCGTGGGTATAAGGGTCTATATATAGTAATGTGTGTTTGGAATACGAAGAGTCAGTTTTTCCCAAACATGGCTGATTGGCGGCTTGGCCTCACGACTGGTCTAAGTCGCGAGTTCAAGCCGTGAGATAACGGCCTGGCCAGCCTGTGACTTTTGTCCTGTAATGCGACAGCTGGCGTGACCCTTCACCTCCCCGCATGCTTCTCACGTGTGCAGCAGTTGGTAGCTTGCAAGTCGCGAGTCAGCCGCGAGTCCCTGCTTCTTTGCACATTGTTGAGCAATTCTTCACACTCTCTTCACGCACTACCCTTACATGAATCCTACCTAAATACAGGGTTACTAAAGGCTAAATTACAAGCAAATTGGCACGAAATAAAGCCAACAAGATGGTTGATAAAACTCAGCCTTACAGATTCTTATTCAGATTCATGTCCATGCTTTATGGAAGAAAAAAATAATTGATGTGCACACTGTAAACAAAAAAGAAAACAAAGAAACTGAGATTTTTGCAGAGATTCTTTGCAGTGAATATATATTTATAGTTAAGTAATTTGTTTGTATCAGAGTGTCTCATCTTGGTCTGTGTTGTGTTGTATTTAGTCAATTGGAAGAAAAAAATAATTGATGTGCACGCTGTAAAAAAAAAACAAAGAAAGTACATAGATTCTTATAGAAGAAAAAAATGATTGATGTGCACGCTGTAAACAAACAAAAAATAAATAAAAAAAAGTAAATAGATTCTTACAATACGAAATGGAAGGAAAAAAAAATGATTGATGTACACACTGTAAACAAAAAAAAAAACAAAAAAACTGAGATTTTTGCAGAGATTCTTTGCAATGAATATATGTTTATAGTTAAGTAATTTATTTATATCAGAGTGTTCCATCTTGGTTTGTGTTGTGTTATATTTGGTCAATTGCGTATCTAATTATACAGTTTAAAATCTAAGAATTTAACTTATATGAAACTTGCATCTTATTTAAATAGCACTAATGTTACTAAAGTTTCCACAGTTCTTATTTTCTACTCTTTTTTCCCTAAAAATTCCATCAACCTTCTTCTCCACTCTTATTCCCTTCATAATTCTACCAACCATTTTCAATTCATGCATGCCATACATTCTACAAACAACTATAAGGAACAACACTTGCAAATATCTATCCGTTCTTTATCTCTTACAAGGTGAGTTACATATTTTAAGTAGTTACTTTTCTTTTTATAATATTCATGTTGATATGTTTTCGGGGTATAGCTAAGCATGAAAATCTTGTTTTTGTAAAATTATTTGTTGCATCTTATTTAAACAGCACTAATGTTACTAAAGTTTCCACAGTTCTTATTTTCTACTCTTTTTTCCCTAAAAATTTCATCAACCTTCTTCTCCACTCTTATTCACTTCATAATTCTACCAACCATTTTCAATTCATGCGTGTCATACATTCTACAAACAACTATAAGGAACAACACTTGCAAATATTTATCCGTTCTTTATCTCTTACAAGGTGAGTTACATATTTTAAGTAGTTACTTTTCTTTTTATAATATTCATGTTGATATGTTTTCGGGGCATAGCTAAGCATGAAAATCTTGTTTTTGTCAAATTATTTGTTCATGCAAATCTTGTTTTTGTATTATGTGTTTTGCAACATGAACTGATTTGTATGATATGTTTTAAATTATTTGTCCATGAATTCTTGCCTAAAATGTCATTTAGCAAAAATATATTTCAAGATTGACATAAATTTTTCTTAAAGAAATACTTACTTTGCTATAATATACACGTATGCCATAAGAAAACCCAAAAAAAAAAAAAAAAAAGGTTAGTATATGCTCATAAATCTTAAAATCTAAGTTTTAGGTATAATAATAATAAAGAAAATTGTACGATATTAGAAATATTTATCTATTATCGTATAGATGCATGAGAACATTATATAATCTGTCTTGTTTTAGAAAAAGCAAAATGAAGAGCTACATAAAATAATTAACGTAACCATAACAGATCTTTCTAAATGTTAATGTTATACTAAGTTACTTAAGAAAAGGGAAACAAATAATAATTTCAACTACTATGATGGACAGTAATAAATTATCAGTGAACCAATCCTCTTTAATAGAATTCTCTTAGCTCTAGCTATTTAAACATTAAATATTTTTAATGGATTACCTTCTTGTATTGCATTCTAATGGTTGTGTAGTGTTAATATATTAATACTATTGGTATGTTTTAGTGTAGATGGCAAAAAAGTTGTTCATTTTTCTTATTCATTCCAGTGGAATAATTAAACATAGTGAAAATGAGATTTATTATGAAGGGTCACCTCCTTCTATGCTTCCATTAAGCCGGGGTGTTACATTTGAAGATCTATGTGATAGAGTAGCATCCACGCTTTATATAAACAGAGAAGATTCAAAACTTACTATTTGGTATAGATTTCCTTTTCAATGTCATCCACATCCTGTGATTTACTAGCAAGTTTTGGTAGAAAATAATAATGGTGTCAATGCAATATTCGATATGTTAGGCTGCCAATATGGATTTGTAAGTGCAGAGTTATACGTGGGTGTAGAGCCCATAAGAAGCCACCGAGATGTTTTTTCTCATTCGATATACCAACGAAGGACTGAGTGCATTGTTTAGTTATTCACATGACAGGCACTTTCATGATCCATATGCCACTCATACTGGTCATTATTCTGAAAATGTAGCTCATTCCCCAATCAACATTGGTAGTGCTGACTATCATGCTCCATATACCCATGTTACAACAGAGGACCAACATGTTCCTTATCAGCCAATGAACACCAGTGATACTAACTATGATAATCCAACTGAGCATGTCGCAAAAGAGACTACTTGTTTTGAGTTTGAAGCTCAGTATGACCAAATCACCACTCAGAGAGCTGCTAATGATCCCAATGATACACACCGCACAGCTGCTACTACCGAAAATGCGGTCCATACATTATCAGAAAGGATGCGGGCCATGGATTGATGACCAACTTGATAATGACGAGGTCCTTGATGATGTTGGAGATGAGCAAGAGCCTCTCAATGAACCTAATCATGAAAACAGTCCAGCAATGGCATTCCATCAACCTTCATCACTAAGCTTTTCACAGAACACGTTTGATAATATAATTGATCCAACCCCACCATTTGGAAAGCCCACTCAGAGTATTTGGATCCTACCCGAGAGTTTTATGTGGGCTTGCTTTTTGCTGATAAGGATGAACTACAAGTTGCTGTTAAACACTGTCACATCAAGAGGAACCAAACATTTAGTGTAAAAGAGTCAGATCCAGCATGTTGGTCTGTAAGGTGCAAACATTATTCTTAGCGTCTTCGAGCATGCTTCCGTGCTACACATGGGTTGTTTGAGGTTAAGAAATACAATGGTCCACACACATGTACAGAGTCCACGCTCACACAAGATCATGAGCAATTAGACACCCATGTTATTGAGAAAGAGTTGAGGGATGTTGTCAAGGATAAACACTGCAGTATACAATATTGTATAGAAATAGAAAGTAAATATTATACCCACAACCGTATGGGTCGTCACCATTTAAATTTGTTGGATTTATTGGAATTGGGGTCAGATATGGAAGATGTTCCCACACCCATAATTGTAATATGAAAACAGGACCTGCAACCTTCGTGCTTTTTTTAATAGCAGCAGTACACAACTCTTTATAAAGGAAAGCAAGTGTGGCACTACCCCAACTATATTCCCCAGCTACTCCAAAGTCCTCTAACAGCTGGAGAAAGCAGCAATGCAATCTACTTTGGCTCTTATTTCCAAATAGTAAAGCCAAAACTTGGAACATGTATGCCCTAGTATACTGTTGGGTTGTTACAACATTGGCACCCTCTGGTAGGTTTAAGAATCTATTCCTTACCCATGTTATTTTAAGGCCACCATATGCTAATGCTGTTGCAGGTGGTGTCACCCCTAGTAAATTCTCACAAACTGTTCCCCAATCCAAATTAGTGGGCCCGCACACTGCATTGCCATCCATAAGCAATCCTATAATGATTGCTATATCATGTAGAGTGATCGACATTTCACAAGTAGGTAGGTGAAATGTATAGGTTTCAGATCGCCACCGCTCCACCAAAGAAGTGATAAGACCCCAGTCAATATCTATATGTGGTAGGCGGGTAACACGGTATAGTCTACATTGATGCAAATATGGGGTGATACGCTCGCTTAACTGCGAGGGGGGTGCAAACGGTTAGGGTTGTACTCGTAAGGTGGAAACCTGAAATTTTTTTTTAAAAATGTATTGCTAATGTTGAAATTATTTTCAAGTAAATTGAATAATTGTAGATATTATTAGGACATTAATAAATTTTGATCTCGCAACATACATTGCCTTTCATTGCATCATTAGAGATGTCATATTGTTGTTGGGTTAGCAGAGAATGATCGAATGGCCCAGGCTCCATTTCAAATATATCCTACATTAAATGCTACAATGAGTAAAACCATGCAACATCCATCTGAAGGTATATTTTTTACAAACCATCTATATAAAATATTACAAACTAAGAAAATAATTTCCAATTAAATTAGGGGGCTGAGAAGCTTACTACAATTGCGATACAAAGTGAAGGAATGTAGGAATTATAGAGTGATACTTGCAAGAAAGAAAGAAAGAACAAAAAAAACACAATCAGATAATCATAAATATCTTCTAAAAAAATATAATCCTAAATAAAAACAAAAGAACAATAATAAAAAATAATAAAATTAATATATAGTGACTACTGCAGTTTTTTATGCTAAATATTAAATATAACTTACAATGCTTGTAGTTCATAATAAAATTGAAAGAAACCCAAATAAAGGATTTATGAAGCAAAATTTTTAATAATAATAATAATAGATTTAGCAAAAATAAGCAAACACACAATAATTAGTATTAACTATAATATAACCATATATAATATTTACAATATATTAGTGTATAATATTTATAAAGCATATAATTAATTTTCATTTCCCAACCTATAACCACCCTAAAAAGTAAAGATTTAAGAAACTTAATAAATTTTTATACCAACTAAACTTTAAAGAAAAAGAAACACAAATGTACAATTTATTGTACTAAATAAAAATAAAAATAAAAATAATAATACACATACATATCTTTATTATAAACCAACAAACATATTATGCAATATTTTTTTTTCAAGTAATAGATGTAATAATTGATAATAACCAAGTAAAATTGATTAAAAAAAGATCACAATAATACAATTTATTACAATTTTTGTGGTCATATACTAATAATAACAATAAATAATTTCAAAATTAACAAAACACATACATAAATTTAATTAGAGAGTTGAGATGCTTACCACAATTGTGATACCAACTGAAAGAGTGAGAATTATAGCCTGTGTTTGGTTCATGTAAAATATTTTCCGGAAATGCTATTTTCGGGAAAAGAAAATGTATTCAGGCTGTTTGGTTGCCTCGGAATTCGTTTTACGGAAAATCAATTCCGGTGTTTGGTTCGTTCAAACATTTTACGGAAAATGCTTTACATAGCTAAGCCACCCAATTTTCCATTCACTTCCTCAGCTGTAAACATGTGGAAAATGAATCAATCTTCAACCCAATTCCACACTCACATTTTCCCACCAACCAAACAGAAAAGAAACAAAACCCAGAAAAAAATTCATCAAATCTGGTCAAATTGAGAGAAGAAGGAAGAGAGAGAGGCGACTGGGTTCGATCTGAAGGCGAGATTGCGCGGTGAAGGCGAGATCAAGCGGCGTTGGAGTCAATCTTTGCTTGATCGGCGCGATGCTGCGATCGACGCGGCGCGGTGCTGCGATCGGCGCAGTGGGTCGTCGGACTGGAGCTCGGGGTTCTCTCTCTCTCTCTCTTTGCGTGTGAGTCCGGAAGTGGTTTGAAGTGAAAATTTTGACTGAAACCAATTTCCGGGTCAAAGCCATTAAACACACGGTCAACTAATAATAACAATAAATAATTTCAAAATTAACAAAACACATACATAAATTTAATTAGAGAGTTGAGATGCTTACCACAATTGTGATACCAACTGAAAGAGTGAGAATTATAGCCTGTGTTTGGTTCATGTAAAATATTTTCCGGAAATGCTATTTTCGGGAAAAGAAAATGTATTCAGGCTGTTTGGTTGCCTCAGAATTCGTTTTACGGAAAATCAATTCCGGTGTTTGGTTCGTTCAAACATTTTACGGAAAATGCTTTACATAGCTAAGCCACCCAATTTTCCATTCACTTCCTCAGCTGTAAACATGTGGAAAATGAATCAATCTTCAACCCAATTCCACACTCACATTTTCCCACCAACCAAACAGAAAAGAAACAAAACCCAGAAAAAAATTCATCAAATCTGGTCAAATTGAGAGAAGAAGGAAGAGAGAGAGGCGACTGGGTTCGATCTGAAGGCGAGATTGCGCGGTGAAGGCGAGATCAAGCGGCGTTGGAGTCAATCTTTGCTTGATCGGCGCGATGCTGCGATCGACGCGGCGCGGTGCTGCGATCGGCGCAGTGGGTCGTCGGACTGGAGCTCGGGGTTCTCTCTCTCTCTCTCTCTCTCTCTCTTTGCGTGTGAGTCCGGAAGTGGTTTGAAGTGAAAATTTTGACTGAAACCAATTTCCGGGTCAAAGCCATTAAACACACGGTCAACTAATAATAACAATAAATAATTTCAAAATTAACAAAACACATACATAAATTTAATTAGAGAGTTGAGATGCTTACCACAATTGTGATACCAACTGAAAGAGTGAGAATTATAGCCTGTGTTTGGTTCATGTAAAATATTTTCCGGAAATGCTATTTTCGGGAAAAGAAAATGTATTCAGGCTGTTTGGTTGCCTCGGAATTCGTTTTACGGAAAATCAATTCCGGTGTTTGGTTCGTTCAAACATTTTACGGAAAATGCTTTACATAGCTAGGTCACCCAATTTTCCATTCACTTCCTCAGCTGTAAACATGTGGAAAATGAATCAATCTTCAACCCAATTCCACACTCACATTTTCCCACCAACCAAACAGAAAAGAAACAAAACCCAGAAAAAAATTCATCAAATCTGGTCAAATTGAGAGAAGAAGGAAGAGAGAGAGGCGACTGGGTTCGATCTGAAGGCGAGATTGCGCGGTGAAGGCGAGATCAAGCGGCGTTGGAGTCAATCTTTGCTTGATCGGCGCGATGCTGCGATCGACGCGGCGCGGTGCTGCGATCGGCGCAATGGGTCGTCGGACTGGAGCTCGGGGTTCTCTCTCTCTCTCTCTTTGCGTGTGAGTCCGGAAATGGTTTGAAGTGAAAATTTTGACTGAAACCAATTTCCGGGTCAAAGCCATTAAACACACGGTCAACTAAAAATATTTTCTGAAAAATTTATTTTCCATGCGCAACCAAACACCCGCATTTACGGAAAAACATTTCCAGAAGTGATTTGGAGCCAAAACAAACACAGCCATAGAGTGATACTTGCAACAACAACAAAAAAAAAAAAAAAAACACAATCAGATAATAATAAATAAACACAAAATAACAGCAATACTTGCTTGTAGTCCTAACCATAAAAAATTCATTAATCTAAAATTTGAACAACAACAACAACAACAATAACAATAATCATAATCATAGGCATACAAACAATATTAACTACAACAATACATAATATTTTACAATGTATTAGCTTCTAATATTTACAAAGCATATGTTTATACAATAATAATAAATCCGTTAATTTTTTGAGCTGTAAGTTAATAAGCAAAACAAAAAAAACTTGCATTAACCAAAAACTTACAATCCTTAGTTGTGCACACTAAAGCAAAGCAGAAGAGTAACTGAACAATCGGAGGATGTAACTTTGTGAGGAGATGCAATCCTTTAGCGAGGGTACTTGCCTTTTATTACGAAGAGGAGAAATACAAAGACAAAAAAGAATCTATGAGATAGATTTCAGGCGTGATATCAATAGATGGTTTTATTGGGAATGATCAATGAATATATTCCAAGCAGAAAATAAGAATCAGAGAAAGAGGTGAGGTGATTGGTTGATTGACTCCTCACAGGGTACTTTTACAATACGAAATGAAAGAACATGACATACACACAAACCAGGTAAAAAAAAAAAAGACTACTGAAGAATAAGAAAATGTGTATGTAAGGACTAGATTTGAATTTCTAGCCCAAAGTGTGGATGGACTTAGGCCCAAAAAGCCAAGAACAATGAATTTGTAGAGAATGAGTTAGAAAACTGGGCCTTAGTTAACCAAACAACGAATTAGGTAGGTCTTAATGACAAAAGAGTAAAAATAAACAAGTTCAAACTGAAAAAATTATATCCTTGGCAAAGTCCAAGGAGACTGTTCTTATATATTCTTCTTAAGTACGGTTACAAGTTTGGTTCTTGATTGCTACAGTGTTTCTTTCTTGATTTTCCAATCCATTTTCTCTTGGGGTCTCTTACATTATATAGCTTTCTTTAGACAATCTTGGCCTTCCACTTGCTGATCATCCAAGCCACTACTTGAGTACTTGTCCCATCAGACACCCTCCTTGGCCCTCTGTAAGTTGGGATAGCCAAGACAGCACTGTTCAGGGATCTTCTTCACATAAATGCGGCCACAGAGTTAGCTACAGAGCATTCAATGCGGTGGTAGCAGCTTTTCCTTAGATATTTTTGAGTTCCCATCCCTCTTGTACATTTATGATGCACGTCCCTATCATTGGAGCTTCCTGGAAGGTCACCTTGATTATCAAGATATACATTTGAGCTGTGTTTAACTTATCCGAGGAGATATTGCTCCTCGGATCACCTTCCCATTCGTACCTCATTCCTGAGATTCTAAGCGTGACCCATCTACTACCATTTATTTGTCCTTGGATCACCACGCTCTCGGCTAGAGTCCAAGGCCCAATATATGAATTGGGCCCTTAACCCTACAGTGTACTATATTTTTTTTTTTTTATTCTGACAAGTCTTTCTCTCTCTCCTCCAATTTTCGGAAAATCAATTGCAACAATTTTTTTTCCCTTCTATTTTAGCAATGCCATTGCCACAATTTTTTTCCCCCTCTATTTCTGCAATGTCATTGCTACAAATCCATTGCTACATTTTTTTTTCTCCTATTCCGGCAATGTCATTGCCACAAATCAATTGTCACAAATTTTTTTTTTCCTTCTATTTTGTTAGTGTCATTGCCATAAATCAACCACAATTTTTTTTTTTTTTTAAATGTCTCCCCATGATTTCGGCAACTTGGTTGCCACAATTCATATTTTCTCTCTCCTCAATTCCCTACAATTTCGACAACTTGGTTGCCACAATTGATTTCCATTTTTTGGGCACTTCCCTAGCATGCATTTTGGGCATTTCACGGGCAGGAGCTGGGCAAGACAAGAATTTCGGTAATCTCATTACCGAAATTCAATTTTTTCTCCCTCCCCATCACATCACTCACCTTTCTTCTCTTTCATACTTTTTCTTGCAATTTCGACAACAGTGTTGTTGAAATTCAGTCTCTTTTCTCATTTTACTAAATAATTTTGAACAGTACCTATAACACCAATAAACTTCTTTTTTGCAATATTTAGCCAAAAGACTCCACAACTTTACTATAATTATGATATGACAAACTGTAATTAAGAGAAAAAAAAATTGTGAATCATTGTGAAAAACTGTGTTCGTAATTTTTTTTGTGAAAACCAATCACAATAAATAAATAAATATATATATATATATATATATAAAATTGTAAAAAAAAAAAAAATGTAATTCTAGAATTACTCAACAAAGGGCGGAAGCCGAGTCCGACTGTCCAAGAGCCAAGAGACACTAATCAGTAAATTAACGACATGGAAACGAAAAATACGAACTCCAAAGCCCAAAGGAGCTGACATCATTTATGCATAGATAGGATAGGGACACACACAACTTTCCGACACAAATGTCACAACTAAGCAGTGTTTAGTCCGCATCCCTTTGCTTCACGCCTATCTTCAACAGGGTAATTATTGAGTATAAACGCGCATTTTTTCTTTTCACATTACTGTAAGTTTCGTTAATTAAATTTATAAATTACCCGCAATTCATGTAAGGCATTTATAATATTTTCAGAATATTCAATAATTTCCCTCTTCACCATAGCTGATAGCTCCTTTCCAAGCTGTTCCTGTGACAGACAAACCCCATTGCTTTTATACTCTATTTAACTAGCATCAACCACCATATTTAGCACCACTCATTTTTCACTTCTCTCTCTCTCTCTCTCTCTCAAATCATCCACAATGTATAATCTCAGAGAAAGAACTAGACTCTTGCTTACTCTCTTGCCCATCTCAGCCATTGCCTTAGTTTTGCTGCTCCACTCAACAACCCCTTTGAAAAAGAGCCCCAAGAATAGCACCACAGATATGGTAGATATCCCCCACCTACACATCCACAACCACAAACACATCCAAGTAGCCCATTCCACATGCCAAGGAACACTATACCCAGAGCTATGTGTCTCAACACTCTCTTCCTTCCCTGATCTCGCTTCCAAGTCACTCCCACAGATCATCTCAGCCACTGTAAACCACACACTTTCCAAAGTCAGAGTCTCCTCCTCAAACTGCAGCAGCATCCGCAAGAAGCTCAAGAATCTTGACCCTCTTCAAAAGAGAGCCTTGGACGATTGCCTTGAGCTCTTTGATGACACTATGGCTCAGCTTAAAACCACTATCTCTGACCTCTCTTCTAAGAAATTAGCCTCCAAGCATCACAATGACTTACAAACCTTGTTAAGTGCCGCAATGACTAACCAGTACACGTGTCTTGACGGGTTTGCTTATAGCAAAGCAGACGTGAGAGAGGAAATCAAGAACAACTTGTATAATATCTCTCAGCTTGTGAGTAACTCTCTGGCCATTCTCAAGAAAATCCCGGGGTTTAACACAAGTAAATCCCAGGAGTTCCATGAGTTTGGAGATATGAAAAATGGATTCCCATCGTGGGTTTCCCGGAAAGATCGAAAATTGTTACAAACAACAGTGAATACGATCAAATATGACTTACTGGTGGCTAAGGATGGCACTGGGAACTTCACCACCATTGGCGAGGCAGTGGCTGCAGCTCCAAACTCAAGCACAACCAGGTTTGTCATACATTATTTGGCCTTCTAAATAATTCTAGAGCAATGTGAGAGACACCATTTTTACACTACTTTTCATAAATTATTAAAGTAAGTGCTCTTATTAAAGTAATATCACTTTTGTTCCAGTAATATATACATATTAATTTACTTCAGAGCAATGCTAAGATCATGCCATTTTACACAATTTTAGTCACAATTCACCAAATGGTGAGTTGTAAGTGGTAGAGTATGGTCCCACATGGACCCACCACCACACATCTACCGATCACAACTCGTTATGTAGCAAGTTGTGACTAAAATTGTGTAAAAAGGTGCGATCCTAGCATTTCTCATTTACTTCAACAGTTAGGGAAAAAATGTTCTTAAATTTATTATTCTAATAATTTGACATATTAGTACTCAATTAGTGCTCGCTAACTCTATGTACTTGTATAATAATCAATAAGTTCATTTTCATAATGTTGGTCTATTATGAATTAATTATGTATTAGAGAATTGTTAGTAATTGAACTTTTGGTACGTAGGTTTGTGATATACATAAAGGCCGGGGCATATTTTGAGAATGTGGAGGTAGAGAGGAAGAAGCCCAATTTGATGTTCATAGGTGACGGGATTGGAAAGACTATTGTGAAAGCGAGTAGGAATGTGATAGACGGGTCGACTACATTCAAGTCAGCAACCGTAGGTGAGAGATTAAAAACTTGAACTTTCTCCTAAATAATATGCCTCTATAGTTGAAATTTTTGAATTTTAATTTGATTTGTTGCACACCCTTTTACAATTTTAAGTAGAAATATGTCTTGGTGTTTGATACGGATGATGATCTTGGCCATGTCTATTATTGCACGATGTACATGTTATGTAATAATGTAATGGCAAGAGATGTGGGACACGAGTTGTTGGCCCATTCACGAGTGGGATTTTGCAACTCACGTACGTAATCATGTTGCATCCACTTCAGTATAGAATTTGAAATATGTAATGTACTACCTCGCCTTAAAACCAATTGACGATAAAGAGGTGACTAAAAGTCCATTTGGTTGAATGGGTAAAAAATTTGGAGGATATAAAATTGAAAAGGGATAGAAAAGTGAAAGGGTAAAAAAAATTTAGTTTTCTCTCATATGTATTTAGATGGGATGATGAAAAAAATAAAAAACTTATTTATTTGGGTTGAGAAGAAAAATAAGATGATAGAAAATGAAGTTGGTATAAATTTACCATTATGTCTCTGCTAAATAAACTAAAAGCAACACATTTTTTTATTAAAGTTTTTTGTATGAATAATACTTTATTTATACATTAAAAAAAAAAAAAAAAACAAGAAGTTTAATAACCCAAAAAAAAAAAAAAACCAACTAACTGTTTGAGAAAAGAAAGGATAAGCACATAATAAAAGAAAAGAAAGAAAAAAAAAACTGAAGAAAGATAAACACAAAAGAAAAAGAAAAAACGAAGATAAGCAGGAAAGAATAAACAAAAATTGAAGAAAAGATCAAGCATCAGTTGTTCAGTACCCAAAAAAAAAAAAAAAGAGAAGAAAGAAAGAAAGAAGAAGAAGAAGAAGAAGAAGAAACGGAATGAACAGCAAAAGAATCCTATCAACAAAAAGACAAAAGAAGCAGAGAATAAAATGACCGAAAAGTATTACAAAAAAAAAAAAAATTGAACGTTAGCCTGGGCAATTTTGTCCAAAATATTGCCAAGCATTTTCTCTCGTATTTTCACTCCAATTTGGGGTGATTCAATTTTGGTAGGCCAAAGAGAAAACTACGGAGCCTTACCATTTTTTTCCCACTCTCATCCCTCATTACCAAATACACCTTAAAGTCTTTTATATCATATGATATCATACCATACAAACCTGTTTTTAGAATAGTAGTAGAGAGCCGAATGGTGATTTATGGGATTCTAGGCAATGTAATTAGAAGATGAACATAAAGTCTCATTAGAAAGCTTGAAACGATGGGTGATCCAAGCTGGTAATAGGAAATTATCATCCTGATGTTATAAATCTCTGTTTAGTTTGACTTCAATGGTACCTGGCTGTCTGGCACTATAATCACTATATAAGAGCCAAATCGTAAGATTAGAGTAATACTATAAAAGGGTTTGAAACAAAAAAGCCCTTTCTTTTTGTCTTATTCTGATTCTAGAATCAAAACTTCAAAAGCACATTCACGGGTGTATATGGCAAATTATTGGGTAGAACCAAGGCCATATTTTATGTAGGATTTTACTAATGTATGTACTCCAAAAGGGTCTGACATGCCATCATTATTTTAATTTTAGATTACTTTTTATTACTTATTGTTGATTAATCTTTAAAGGGAAATGCTAATTGCATTTTAATTTCAATCTTTCTTATTAAAGATGCATAATTGGATATATTGATTTGATTTAATTCAATACTAATCAGTAACCCTACAATGTACGATTAGTATAATGAGTTTCTTTTTTCTTTTCTTTTTTTGTCCAAATATGACAAGTATGATAGATATTAATAAGAACTTACTTTTTTTTTTTTTGTTTGTAGATGAAATTAATATTTTAGTATTAGATATTTATTATGATTATGTTAGTATATGGAAGCATATCTATTATTTAAAGAAAATGTGAAGTATTAGGATTCTAAAAAGGGTTTAAATATAGAATAAAATTTAAACTCAATATGTTCCTAAAAAAACACTCAATAATAATATATATATATATATATAAATAATAATACGTAAAATAATTCTTTAAAAAAGTTGATGCTACACATGATAATAAATCAACTAAAAGTCAAAAGGCTTTAGTACCATTAATGAATTTAGAGGTACTATTTACAAAACATAAAAAGTTGATAATTAAGATTCAATGAAGTACCTGATAAATAAAAAATTACAGGTTTTTTTTTTTTTGAGAAGAAAATGCATTACAGATGGTTTCTCCTTGTATATTCTTGCAGGCTTTAGTTAAAAACTTAACAAATATCGAAAGAAATAAGGACAGAAATTAATATTATTTTAATTTATTTTAAAATATAAAGTCTATTTATACACAAGTATAAAAAATACATATATATATATATATATATATACTAACCACCTTATTCATGCAAATCAGTATGTAATTCTTAATCTGTCAAATATATAAAATAGCATATCATGCAAATCTGTCATTTATTTCGGCTATTGGCAACAGCTCAGTAGAAAGCATATTTGACAAATCTGTCTAAAGTTCCTACTTTTTATCTTTTTCTAATCATAATTTGTTTGCTCTCAAAAAAAAAAATCATAATTTGTTTCGATTATTGACAGCTCAGTAAAAGCATAACCATAAGACAAAGCTGCCTCAATTTTCTTTTGTTTTTTTTCACTTTTTTTGTTTTCTCTTTTGCATCCCAGCAATGTTCTTAAATAGATTTACAACGGATAAGGAGTATTGTTTTGGTCCCAGTTCTAATATGGGCCCAAATTTATAAAGCCGAGACCCTGACATGAATTGTAACTTCATTGAAGAGATTTAAACATTAACAACATTTGTTGTGAGTACAGAAAAACAATAAATGCTAAACGACAAATTTATACAACTTTTTTTTTGCTATTCATCTGGGTTGGGAGCAGTAAAATAATGGATCAATTATAATTATTTTTATTTTTATTTTTATTTTTTATCACTCGCAATTTTACACATGGTGAATTGGGGTAAAATTTGCGTAAATTACTGCTCTAGTAGCATTTTTTTTTTTTTGGAGAAACGACTCTAGTAGGTAGTAGCATTTTTCAAAGAAAAAAAGTGTGTTGGTGTCGGTGGCTTAGGCCCTAGGATAAGGAGGCGTCTACTGATCGAGTCGAGTTGACACTCGTGGTCCGTGGATTCTTGAAAAGCGTGAGTTTTACTTATTTTGTCGGCTAAAGGCATTTGTCTCTTAATAGACTACTTGTTTTTTTTTTTTTTTTGAAGAACTTAATAATAGACTTAATAGACTACTTGTAATTTGCAAATGATCCGATTAGACATTTTTGTTACGTAAATTAATAAGCTGCTTTTAAAGGAAATCCAAGTGCACATGTTATCATCAATCGTTTAGTTTGTCTTTTTATGTAGGTATCTTTAAACCTTTTAAAATTTGGGATGATTACTTCCTATTCATTTCACTTTCAAATGCCAAATTTGGATGGTTGCATTTATCATTTATGTTATGGATATAAAGTTTTTAGGTATTTTGAAGAAATGACACTTTTTTCTCTCACATTTATAGTGGACTTTATCATAAATTTAATGAATAGACTCTATTATAAATATAAGATGAAATACTATTTTTTGTACTCTAAAAGTAGCTAAGAGGAGTACAAGTTATAACTATCTATTTACATAGAAATCTAAAACTCATGCCTTTGGAGATTGAATTTTAGGCTGCTCAAAAGTCATTTATAATAATGTCATCCAGAAAAGTAAATCACTAAATTGTAACTAGAGAAATAATGATCATGATTTGATGCTTGAAAGTTGCTTAATTGTCATTTCACTTTACGGGTAAAGACTTTAGTTGTATATCCATGTCTCAAACTTCTCTTCTTAACCAGTTTGGTATGTGTATTTAAATAACTGTTTTCAATTTTTTTTAGAAATACGTGTAGATGAAAAAATGTATAGAAATACGTGTAATGTTGTTTAAAAACTGAAAACATATGTTTAAACATGTGTACCAAACAGGCACTAGTCTTTCACCGAATCACAGATACAATTGAAAATACATTCTAAAAGTTTCAAAATGAAGATGATCTTACCTACTCTGGAAGTTAAAATTCAAAAACTAGGATTCATTGAACGGACACAAACACACTTCTACCTGCTTATTGACGAACTATTTAAGCTTCTGAATGCCTTATAAGTTCGTTTATAGTAATTATCATATCATCAACATAAAGTAGAGAATGAAGTTTACAAGGTCATCTGAATAATAATACTGTGTCATATGAACCTGTAGAGTAACCAAGATGGTCGATAGTGGTGTTGAATTTAGCAAATCAAGTTTGAGATGTTAGTTTTAAGTATTTTATAGCTCAACTTCTGGTGGCTTGTAGGGTTGAAAACCACAAAAGAAACAAATTTTGCTTACCCTGAATGGTAATAGCTTCCAATTTGTATGGTTTTTGGAATCTATGCTCTACATATAATCCCATGATCCTTCATCTAACACTTTTTGTACATATATATTGTGATTATTTTTCAGCCGTGGTGGGGGATGGATTCATAGCCAAGGGTATAACCGTTGAGAACTCAGCAGGGCCAAGTAAACACCAAGCAGTGGCATTAAGGAGCGGTTCAGATTTCTCAGCATTCTACCAATGCAGCTTTGTTGGCTACCAAGACACCCTTTATGTCCATTCCCTTCGACAATTTTATCGCGAATGTGACATATATGGGACAGTTGACTTCATCTTTGGTAACGCAGCTGTGGTTCTCCAAAATTGCAATCTATATGCCCGTAAACCAGGTGAGAAGCAAAAAAACATTTTCACTGCACAAGGTAGAGAGGACCCTAACCAAAACACAGGGATATCTATCTTAAATTGCAAAGTTACAGCTGCTGCGGATTTAATCCCAGTAAAATCATCCTTTAAGACCTA
This sequence comes from Quercus aquifolioides, assembly GCA_019022515.1. Classification (NCBI taxonomy): domain Eukaryota; kingdom Viridiplantae; phylum Streptophyta; class Magnoliopsida; order Fagales; family Fagaceae; genus Quercus; species Quercus aquifolioides. The sequence continues at coordinate 31,984,853 of CM032336.1, forward strand.
TCTAGGGCGTCCATGGAAGGAGTATTCAAGGACTGTTTTTCTCAGATCTTACATTGATGATTTGGTAGACCCAGCCGGATGGTTGGAATGGAATGGCACATTTGCATTGAGTACCTTGTATTATGGTGAGTATATGAACCGAGGGCCAGGGTCTAACACAAGTGCTAGAGTCACTTGGCCCGGTTATAGAGTCATCAAAAACTCAACAGTTGCAAGCCAGTTTACTGTAGGGGCATTTATACAAGGAACTGACTGGCTAAATTCTTCTAGCATTCCATACTTTGTCAACTTGAGTTGAGGACTGAGGATGGTTATAAAGTGATTAATGCCTTTTCCTCTGTTTAAATGTTCACGTTTAAGAAGCTCTATGATTGAATAACGAGCATTCATATGGCTCTGTCTAAATGAATTTTATATGTTTATATTGTACTTGCAATGTAAATTTACATTGTGTACAACATTTGCCACTTTGTGTGTGTGTTTATAATGTAAATTTACATTGTACTGTACAATGTAAAAGAAGAATTTCTCTTGTCTAAAACCTCTTCTTTGAGAAAGATTCCAATATGAAATGTATTTGTACTAGAATGGAAGTTTGGATAAATTGTACAGTTTTTGTTTGGTTGGACTGGGTCATTGGTGCTTGATGCATTGAGATCTTGCATCATGCAATAGCATTTTTGATGGCTAAGATTAAAAGATAAAAAACTTACTTTTAATCTCTACGTTTAATTCAAAACTTTTAACTTTTTTACCATCTCAACTTCTTCCTCCCACAATTGCACCTGATCCGGATCCGGGACTTGATTACCTAAGTTGATAAAACCATAGTTATTGATTCCGTTCCGTTCCGGCCGGAACGGCCGGAATTTTTCGTACCGGTATGCAAACCGGTACCGGAATACTCACGTTCCACCTCGGGTCAAATTCCGGGTCATTCCGGTCCATTCCGGCCATTCCGGTCAATTCCGGCCAATTCCGGCCGAGATGCAAATTCCGGCCGGTACCGGATTTGGCCTATTATTAAAAAAAAAAAAAAAAAAAAAAAAAAAAAAAGAGTAAAAAAAGAGTAAAGGTCCAATGGGTGTTGGTAGTTCTTGGGAGTTCTTTTGATGATGAATTTGATCATTCTCTCATGGATGATGATGAGGAGGAGGAGTAAATCTTGTATTTTTTTTATATTTAGTTATTGTCTTGTAAATCTTCTTATTGTATGATGTTATATTGATATTTAAGACTTAAGAGTTAAGACTAAATGATTTGTATTATTTGATATTTAGTTATTTATTTATTAGAATTGACAATTTTATGTTCAACTAGGATATATATAAATTATTTTTTAAGAACCCCGAAACACCCTGAAACGGTACGCCGAAATCGGCCGGTACCGAAATATTCCATTCCACTGGACAAACCGAAACGGGGTCCGAAACGGTATTAATAACAATGGATAAAACTTATAAAACAGTGCCAATATTTGCAACATTTGGAGCTCTACATAGGCCCAACTTATCTTTGGAAGAAACCCAAGACCACATATTTTGGGCTTTTATGCTTTTACCTATTTTAGATGGGCAGGACATATTGCACCAGGCCAACCCAAAGAAGCGCCTCAAAATTTTGAAGCAATCTCTCAGTGCAGCTTGGGCCTTTCAAAATTCAAAGCCCATTGTGGTCACCCAAACCCTAAGCCTATGGAAGCACTCCCAAAAGGCTAGGCCCAATGCGGTCCCCCAAACCCATGCTACCTTCTTTTTTTTTCTTTTTTTTTAAATAATTTAACTCTAGGTGGGCCAGGTTAGAGATAAGTTAAGAAAGAGTAGAGAGTAATATCACGTGGTTCGTATATGTATGTTCCAACTCTAAGGGCCCACATAGGATGCTCTCTCAATGCGCGCTCAAAGCGCAAAAAGTCCACAAATTTGCTGCAACAAACCACAAATCACGGGACGTAAAGTGAAAATGATGAAAAGCTAATTACTAATACGAAACTCTGAAAGAGGCTGTAATGATGAGACTGCTACCCATGCGTAGCTTTGAGACACTTTCTGGTTTTTGTACTACAGTCTTGAAGGTGCTGTTGGGGCCTTGGCTTGATTATGAAAATTTTATTTTAATTTTAATAATACTAGTAATAATAAGAATAAGAACGAGAAAACATGCCATGCCAGCATCCTCATATATGTTTTTAATTAAATTGATTTTGATGGAGTTTAAAAGGCATATCAACACGACAAATTTTTCAAAAAAAAAAAAAAAAGGAGAAAGAATTGAGTTTTTGAACTAGCGTTTATCTTAAGAGGTTGATTTAGAGCTTTTTTGGTTTGATTAATTTTCATCATCTATTACTCTGTTTCTATCACCAATTACTCACTTTTGGCGTGTCACATGCCTAAAAAGTACGTTTGGCCAAGTTTTCATTTTCAATTCTCATCACCTATAACTTAACAAAATGAGTGATAAGTAACCTCATGAATCTATGGCTCATCATCAAGGCATACTTTTTTTTCTTTTTCTTTTTGTAATTAGTTGATATGCGCAGAATGAAAGGCCTACAAGACTCAAAAAATAATCAAGTATTTAACTAATTTTGGACTCCTTGTTAGAGGGAAAAAAAGGAAAAAAAAAATGTCTTCCCAGTATCATTTGGAACTACAAAGATATGTTATCAGCAAAGTATAAGACATACAATACATCTTAAAATGAAATCTACCAATCTTAATTAATTATTATTCCTTGACATAGATTCATAGAAAAATGATAGCAAATATTGAGGTGGTCCACAAATCCGCTGCATGTTAACCCTCTAGACCTTAACACAATAAGCTTAATAGCTTTTTCTTTATTCTTTTTTGGGATGGTGGGGGGTGCTAAATCGATAAGCTTAATAGTGCCAGAACCATCAAATAGATCAATATACATGGTGATGCATTTTTTTTACAAATGGAGGTAGAAAGTGATGGCATTATAGACAACGTACAAAGTCAAGGACTTAATTATTTTCACAAGTCATGCTAGCTGAGATTCTCTAACAAATTAGGTGAAGAATAGCCAGAGGCATTTTGTTGTCGTCTAATAGACTAGTATACAATCATTCAAAAGATTCATTTGGAAACTGTAAACTCTCTCGAGGTTAACTCGGTGGGGTTGGCCAAGTGGTTGGGCACTTAGTCTCAAAGTAGCTGTCTGACTAGGAGCTTTTTAGTTCAAGTCCGGGCACCAGTACTTTTAAAAAATTCCTTGGGCCAGCGGTTTACCTCGCTACGGACTCACTCGTCACGAACAGTGATTAATCTCTGGTTGAAAGTTTTGAGAAAACACCGTAGAAAACCAAAAAAAAACTCTCTCGAGGTTCATTTTAGTCAAGTTGAATCCAATGCCCATATGTCATGAAGATTTTTAATTTCCAAGTTCTCACCCAATGAGAAATGTGTTTGTCAGCTTTTTGCTGTACAGGGAGGTGTTGTGTATAGCAATGAACATGAATGCGTGCTACAGCATGTGCGAGTGTACCAGAGGAGCACATGATGATATGAACAAGGCACTCATGAAATATATTATTGGGTCAAATCGGGGGCCATCGTTTCTTGAACAAAAAAAGTTCAATCTATGAAATTCCTTTTCAATTTTTTAATTCCTGTCATCCAAATTATCATTTGTTTTGTTTATTCTTTTCTATTCAATAATGAATACTTCTCCATGACTTTCTTTTTCGTGCGTGTATTCTATCCAAAAAAAATTCTTTGGCCCCTTCAGTGTATAATTGACTGAACTTTCTCTTCTGCCAACATGCTTTGGTCCGGAGGCAACTCTTTATTGAGCAGATAATTGGAGAGAAAGAACAATGTTAGATTTTTTTTTTTTTTTTTTTTTGACAATATTTTTCATAACTTGTAAAGGTAACGGAGACTAAAATATAAGTTATAATTAAGATAACGTTATTTTCATTTCATCCTACAATTAATACAATTTTTATTATATATCGTTATGATAACAAATTTCAATAGTTGTGAAAATTTATGTCCTTTAAATAAATGAAAATTTGCCCCTCTCAAATTGGGCAGGAAATTAAGGAAAAAGTGTGAAGTGCCCAAAGAAATAATGTTGTACCGCATAATCAATGCAAAACAGCCCAATCATTGGAAAGAAAATTATAGAGAGAAGATACCCTTCCCCACATGAAAAAAAACAGTCTTTGATTGCGAGGTTTTAACAATATTTCACCTGTTTTTATCTTTTGTTTGTCTTTGGAGAAATATTGTTGCCAAATATTTTGAAGTTCACACTTCTCAATTCTCAGACATGAAAATTCACCTGCTGCCATTACAGCAATAACTACAATCTTGTAAATAACAGTTCTGTTCCATTGGCTAAATCCCAAATGATTCAAATTGGGCAGTGGTGCTGTGAGTTTAGACATAGCAATGTTATAATTTGGTTATGTGCGCTCCAAACAACAGTATCCAAAGTTATATAATAGACTAAAATATAAATTACAGGTTGAGTGTGGCTTAAAGGTGGAGACAAGAACACAAAATATTTCCCAAGGAAAAGCTACACAGAATATATATTAAAACTACGTTTTTTGACCACCTGGAAGGAATCGAATTAGGGAATTTAATATGTTTTAATGAATTTTTATCTCAAGTTACCATAATATCCTTGTTTTATTAAAGAAAGGGCATTATAATATTGTTATTAAAAGATTCATTTTCTTGGATGCACAGATACTCTATTTTTGCTCACATACTTGTATTTGATACATATCGTTTTTTTTTTTTTTTTTTTGGTAAAAAGGAAATTCATAAACAAACTAAAAAGCCTCAGAGGAGGTTGCAAACAGGTCATACAGAGTGCCCAAGGCATCTAATCTAATAAGCAGATCCACCTCTGAAGGAGGATGGATAAAAATAGTAAAATCTTGATCCAACAGTGTACCTTGCCTAGCTAAGTTGTCTGCACACTTATTAGCTTCTCTGAAGCAGTGCAGAAGTCTAACATTCGGAATCTTCTTCAGCCCCTCTTTGCAATCAGCCACAAGCGCATCAAGGTTGTTCAGATTGTTGGACTCTTTCCTCACTAAATCAATTACCACCTTGGCATCCAACTCTATCTCCACGGCTGGAAGCTTGAGAGCAATGCAAAGACGAATACCATCCCGTAAAGCCCAAAGCTCCGCAGCAACACCAGTCGTGATACCAATGGCTCGGGCATACCCTTTCACCCACTCACCTTTCTCATTACGAATTAGCCCTCCACCGCCAGCCAAACCTGGATTTCCCCTTGCCGAACCATCAGAATTTAACTTGAACCAATTACTTAGGGGATTCAGCCACCTCACCTGGATTTTGTTTCTAATTGTGGTTTGATTCCCATTACTAACCAAATAGGCTACCTCTGCTGCTCTAGCCAAAGTTTCATCCAAAAGGCATCTTTGTAGCCTTGTATTACCAAAAGCAATTCTATTTCGGTGGAGCCAAAGAATCCACACCGCCATAGGAAAAATAGTACCCCACTCCATCTCAGACATAGCACTAATCCGAGAGCTTCTACTGTTGATTTTCAGCCACTCAACAAGAGGCATTTCATAAAATATATTCGGAGGAAAAGGAGGCAGCAAAGAATTCCAAAAACACTTGGCTTTAGGGCAATCTCTTAAGGCATGAATAATGGTTTCAGGCTCAATGTTACACACAGGACAATCCGAAGGAATTCCCAACCCCCTCTCATTAAGAATTGCTTTCACAGCAATGCTATGATGACAACATTGCCAAAGGAAAAGCTTGACTTTTGGAAGGGCTAAGATTTTCCACACCCAAGCACCTGAGGCAGAATTACTACTCCAAACCTCATCCTTATTAATTGCCAACTGATATGCTCCTTTCAGTTTGAACTCACCATTTGAAGAATAGTGCCAGGTAAGTCTATCCGCTTCTTGGCAAGAGAAAGAGAGAGGAGTTGCCTTCATCTCCAAAAGAATGGCAGCCGGGAAAGAGAAGGATATGTGCTCCAAATTCCAGCCAACATACCCAACAACATCCTTAAGTTTTTTGTGCTCCTTATCCTTATTCAGAGGGCCCGATATAAGACCTCGAAGAGTACCTTTGTCCATCCATTTGTCGAACCAAAGGGACAAGCTACTATCCCTTCCAAGAACCCACTTAGAGCCTTTGCTGAAAATCTCCTTTCCTTTCTTAATTGCTGTCCAGGTTGGGGAACACGAGGAAGGTCTAGCTTGGGTTCTAAAAACCCGTCTCTGCTTGTGATATTTCTTGGAGAGGACTCTAACCTAAAGGGACGACTTTTCAGCATTAAACCTCCAGTTCATCTTAGCTAAAAGAACCGTGTTTTTCGGTTTCGCCACTTGAATTCCGAGACCCCCTTCTTCCTTAGACTTTGCAATCTTCTCCCAACTAATAAGGTGGAGCTTTCTCTTGTTTTCCGAAGAACCCCATAAGAAGTTACGGCTAAGCCTGTCAATTCCTCAGAGAACTTTTGAAGGGAGAGCCACACATTGCATAGTATAATTAGGAATTGTCGAAGTCACCGATTGAGTCAGGACAACTCTGCCAGCAAGAGATAAAAGGTTTGCTTTCCAACCAACCAACTTGCTCTTAATACGGTCCAGAATATGCCCAAAATCTTGGGGAGTGCCTAAATGCTTTATGGGAAAGCCCAAGTATTTCCCAAGAGTAGGAGTGGAGCGAAAACCCAAGATCTCACACAACTCAGTTCTCTTATCAGGATCAACATTCGGAGAAAAATAGACCCGGGATTTTTCATTACTGATTTTCTGACCCGATAGCTCACAAAAGGAGTCGAGCACCTCCCTAATAGCCATGCAATTCTTCCTATCAGCTATGGCAAAAAGCATGAGATCATCCGCAAAGAAGACATGAGAGAAATCTAGACCACCCTGAGATGCTTTGACAGTATTCCAGAGTTTAGCTCTGCATTTCTCCTCTATTAGGGCCCCAAGGACTTCCATGCATAAAATAAAGAGATACGGGGAAAGGGGATCTCCTTGTCGGATTCCTCGAGAAGGGTAAAAAGGCTCTAAAGCTCCCCCATTGACAAGGATAGAAATAGAAGACGAAGACACGCAGCTCATAATCAAGGAAATAAGGCGGCTTGGGAATTTGTAGAGGTGCAGAGTATCTCTAATGAAGCTCCACTCCAACCGGTCATAAGCTTTCTCTAGATCCAGCTTTATTGCCATTACTCCACCTCGACCTTTTTTCCTTTCCATGGAATGGATCAACTCTTGGACTAAAATTGCATTATCCACCCCTTGCCTCCCCGGAACAAAAGCTGACTGAAGAGGAGATATTAAATCTGGCAGCAAGGGTCTGATCCGAGCCACAATAATCTTGGTCACCATCTTGTAAATGGTGTTACAGAGACTAATGGGACGATAGTTATTCAAAGTCTCCGGGTTCTTGTTTTTAGGGATAAGAGTGATGAGGGTCTTGTTAAGATACTCTGGAACAGCCCTTGTCATGAAGATGAGCTTGATTTCTTTTTTAACCGATTCTCCAACAAGAAGCCAAAATTGTTGAAAAAATCCCGCGTGAAGACCATCCGGACTAGGCGCTTTAAAAGGTTTGAGCACCCACAAACTGGCTTTAATTTCAGCATCCGTAACCGGTCTGTCAATATTTGTGATATCTGCCTCTTTAATACAGGTGTGCCAGCAGGGGGGGTTGCCATTCAGCCAAGGAAGAGACAATGAGGCCAGATGTAAAGAGGTCAGAAAAGCTTTCTCTAATGAATTCTGAGATTTCTCTGTCCCCATTAATCCAATTTCCCATCCTGTCTTTCATACACATAATGCGGTTTCTTTTCCGACGAACCAGAGCTACAGTGTGGTAAAAAGAAGTATTCCTGTCCCCCTCCACAAGCCAGAGGATCTGGGATTTCATCGCCCAAAATTCTTCTTCAAGTTTGGCAACCTCCGCAAATTCACTTCTTAACATCTTCTCTAAGTTGATAAGATGAGTACTTGGACTAGCTGCCAGACTCACTTGGATGCCCTTTAGCCTTGCAAGCATTCTATTCTTTCTCTGAAACAAATTTCCAAAATGGGATCTATTCCAAATCCTTGCTTTCTCAGAGAAGGACTCAACTGCCTGTTGTAGGGTTGGAAGGCTACTCCAAGCATCACGGACAACACCAGGGAAAGAAGGGTGAGAGAGCCACATGGGTTGAAATCTAAAAGGCCTAGGAGCACGGGTGTCTTGGGGCCTATTAAACAGCAGCTGAATTAGGCAGTGGTCAGAGTGAGTTTTCTCCAAATGAAGAACAACCGCTTCAGGGTGAAGGTTATTCCAAACAGGGTTAACAAAGACTTTTTCTATACGTTCTTGGACAAGTTGAGTCATGGTCTGTGATTAGACCAGGTGAAACGAGGCCCTGCAAAACCCATATCAATCATATTACACACATTCAAACAATCCTAAAACCGGAACGCTCTGCTTATACTGACAGCATTTCCTCCAAATTTATCTTCACTCATTAGAACCTCGTTGAAGTCGCCTGCAATGACCCAAGGCAGGGAATGGAGGCCAGCCACATTTTCTAAATTATCCCAAAGCAGTCTTCGCTCAACCAATCTAGGACTGACGTATATGGCAGAGAGAAGCCAGGGAGGATTTGCTGTAGACGAGACCAACGCGTGAATCTCTTGCTCAGTAGACGACAACTCGGATAATTCCACTTGATCAGAATCCCAGAGAAGCCACAATCCGCCAGATCGCCCAAAAGAATTAGCAACAATTGCTCTGTCCAAAGGAAGCCTGTCTATAATTTGTTGAGCTTTTATACCACACAGCTTAGTTTCACTAATGATCATAATAGCAGGACAATGCCTACGAATCATATCACTAACATTATTACAGAAGTTGGGGTATTTAGCACCCCTACAATTCCAAATAAGCATATTCATAATTAATATAAATAAATAACAGAAGGAAAAATTACAGGGGATGATTAGACACATCACCTCCTTTGTCCACCTGCATATCCCTATCTGACTGGGTTAGATCAACCCCCTAATGATTGGAAGAAATCCCAGGATCCACAACATCACACATATCAGAAAGCAAAGCCTCACCATCTCTATCAGCATTCTTAGAACGAATCTTGGGATCAATTCGCTTCAAATTTGCTTTGGAAATATTTCGCATCGCACTATCCAAAGAAGATTGTTGATTGACGCCCGCCTCGTGCTTGTTTGTTGAAATTTCCACGAGCGGTGGTCTGTCCGCCTCCTGAGGTGTGACAACCATGTTATTGATGCCGTCAGCCTTAAAGCCATACCCAGAGTCCACGATCATAACCACTTCTCCCAACGCTGCCCCCTTCTCCGAATCAGTACTCAATTGAGGAGGATTGGGATTGAGACACGCACCTCCAAGCTTAGCCGAACCTCCAACTTCAAATTCTTTAATCTCCACACTCGCTTCGTTGAAGCTAAAACTACCTCGATCACTTTTCTGCTTCGTGGTTTCCGATTCCATATTTTTTATGATCTTCCACTCCGATGATTTTTCCTTTCTAGTCACACTCTTCCCAGATTGAGCCATACCCTTTTTTTCCTTTGGGCATATACTTCAGTTTCAACTCCTTAGAGAAAGCTTGTGTAGACTTTGCAGCAGGCCCTAAAGGTACGTTGATAGTGCGATCTGCACAGATCGCACTACCACTAGCCACGTCGCTGTTGCGTGAAAGCACAGCAAATGGGTCTCCCTCAGCGTATACTACTCGGCTTGGTGGGCTCAACGCCCTATTGGGCTTTGGGAAGGCAGTCCCAAAGTAGTTTCAAATTGGTTTACTTTTACCGCGTGCCTGTTCTGATTCCTTTTGGTATCATATCGGATACTTCTAAGATACATACCTAGTCTCTCTCTTTTTTAGTGCCAATACATCTAGGATACACCCGTGAACCGTGATATGACTTTGATACCATTATAACCCAACGCCCGATAATGAGAGATAGTTCAAACTTGTAAGAATTTTTATTTATATATTTTATATATTGGTTTCAATATTGAACACTTAACTAGTTACCTTTTATTTACTCTTTTAGATCTTGGGTTTTATTCTAAACATCATTTAATGGCCATGGATTTATTTTATCATCCACTATTGCTTTTAAATTGATATATGCTTAACAATAGCTACAATGTCTAAAAAGAAATGTTTAACAATATATAAATAAAATATATCTAATAAGTAATTAATACACGTATCCCGACATATCATACCCCAAGTTTTTCAAGAAATGCTATATCTCAATACTTGTACCCGTATCGTACCCTTACCGATAAGAGGGAGATAAAAAAATGAGAGGGAGATAAGAGAGTTGAGATAAAAAAAAATATTATTTTCTGTTCCATTCATTTCTTTTCAAACTTCCAAACAAGAGGGAGAAAAAAAAAATCCTTCATTTAGATTTCTTTCCATTCTTTTATATTTTATCCATTTCATTTATTTTTATAGCCTTAGAGATAGAGAGAGAGAGGCAAAGAGCTTCTGATTAGGTGAGGGTTACCTAGGTGGTTGAAGGAAGTTTGGTGATGTCAATCTGCAGTGCAACTGAGGGGAAAAAAAACAGAAGCAAATTAAACATGGTCAAAACAATGTAGGTGTGGGGGCCTTTTGGTATTGTTAGGCCTTAACCCCTTTTGCTGCACTATGACCCGTTAATCTGGAATAAGAGAGTTGGGACTGGCCTTGCTAAGATTGCGTTTCAGACCAGCTTGTGCACAAGTCAGGCTTACCCGATGTAGACACATCCTGATGTAAGTGCTGTGGGCTGGACACAAGGTATGGTCACAGTAAAAGTAACTGTTACAGATATTACAATAGGAATTTACTACAGTAGGATGACTAATAATAATAAAATGTGCTAAATAAAGTTAACACCGTGAACAAAATTAACAGAGTTACAATGTGCACAAGTCAGGCTTACCCAATGTAGACACATCCTGATGTAAGTGTTGTGGGCTGGACATAAGGTATGGTCATAGTAGAAGTAACTGTTACAGATATTACAACAGGAATATACTATAGTAGGATGACTAATAATAATAAAACGTGCTAAATAAAGTTAACACCGTGAACAAAATTAACAATTACAGCAAAGTAATGCAGCAAGCAGAAATAACACTGCAGCAGGAAAAAGTAAACAACTTGGTAACTTCTAATTAAACAGTAAGAAATCGTCCCCATAAGTATAATGAAAATAACTCGTTTTTTGGATTGTGGGTTAAGCTGTTCAGCAGAAACGAAACCAAGAAGGGAACCAATCTCCAACGTGGGTAAACTCAACAAAGGCTTCTGCCATAGAAGTTACTCGTTTTGGAGAAATGGCCTAAATGGTTTGAGTTTCAATTTACAACCTTTAGAGGGTGGGAATGTCAAGAGGGAGAGAAAGTGTGGTCTATTGATGCATGCATCTATTTCTACTGTATTATTTTCTCTCTGGTTTTCTTTCTTCTTTTTATCTTTTATTTTTCTCTCCGTGTTTTCAGCTCTCTATTATTTCCTCCCTCTCCTCCTTGCTGCCTCTACTGTTCATGACTACCCCCTTTTATACCGTCTGCCATTATGAGATTTACCCCTTTTGTCCATCAACCGTTTTTTGCTTCTTGTGGGTAACTCTCTAGGATTGCCCACTAACCTGCTGGTTGTCCAATTATTACCTCTGCCCAGAGTGTGTTGGTTGCACCACTTTCCATTTCCAGACAAAATTACTTGTCTTGTTTCTTACCTCTTTTCGTTTATGTTTTACCTCAATGGATAAGGATTGGAGACTTTCTCTACACCTACTCCTATGGCATGCATCAAGTGGTCCTAACCCATACTTACCTCTTTTGGGTGAAATGACATCCCAGCAAAACATTCCCCCAAAGAAGCTTAAATAGGAACCCTAGAATAGACTCCCCTTTCTCCCCACCGCTAAACCGCACCCTTTGAATACCTTGACCTATGGCCCACCTCCCATGTATTGGTTGGGTACAAATAGGTGGTGCCCTGGTCCTTTGTGCAAGTTCCACTCTGTTTGTGTTTGTCTCCTTCTGCTCTTCATGCCATTTCTACTGCTCTTGCGTTGTCTGGTTCTGCTGCGTGTACTGGTTTGTGCTTATCCTTAATGGCGTGAAGGATGCATGGGCTTTTGGGCTTGTGTTTTCTTCCTTATAACCCTTCCTGGGCTGGGCATTGTCCAGCCAAGGGCCTTTGCCTTTATAGCCCGCTGGGCCTTCGTTTTTGTCTTTCTTCTTCATGGCTGTGAGCCTTTTAATCTTTAATCTTGACATATTGCTTCATTATATTTGCTACCTCTCTATTTGGGCCTCCCTGACGGCCTTGCTCTGCTTTTACTTCTTATTACCTTTGTGGGCCTGCTGGCTAGTGTTCCTGCCGTGTCAGCTTATTGGCCTATTACCTTTCCCCTTTGGGCTTCCTTGGCCCATTTACTTCTTCTTTACCTTTTATTGCTCTCATGGGTTTATTGCCTTATTCCTTGGGCTTTCTCAACCCATTTACTACATCTTCATCTCTTATCACTCTTAGGGGCTTGTTGGCCATCATATTTGCCATGTCAGCCCATAGAGTTTACCACTTTATTCCTTGAGCTTCCTCGGCCAATTTACTTTTTTTTGTTACTTCTCATTGTTTCTATGGGCTTACCACTTCGTTCCCATGGGTTTCCACTTCATTCATTGGGCTTCCTCGGCCCACCTACCTCTTTTTTTTTTTTTACCTCTTGCTACTTTCATGGGCTTGCTAGCCATCATTCCCCACTGGGCTTGTTACCTCATTTTTTTACCATTTTGCCCTTCGTCTTCCTCTCATTTCCCTTATTGTTTGGCTTCTTTTGCCATTGAGCCTTCGGTCAAAAGTGGGCATCAACAATAGGTAATTAAGCATGTATATAACTACATCATTTTAAATTTACGTGATATTTAAGGACTACATTGCTCATGAAAATTGACAAAATATGACATTCAAAATAATATCAAATGTTAGGGACTTAAATCAAAATTTAGAAAAACATCGAGAATCAAATTAAAATATTACATACTACATACTTTTACGGTGTAAAACAAAAAGGACTTATACTTAGCAAATTAATTGTACTTTACGCATGAAATCTACTTCGGTTCTATTAATTTTCCAAAATAGGAGTACAATCTTAGCAAGAATTTTGTAAAGTAAATGAGTGCATAGTCAAACATTCTTCCCTCTTTTTTTTTTTTTTTTTTTTTTTTTTTTTTTTTTACGATGGAGGAACTAAGACCATCTCTCTCCTAATACCCCAACCAAAAATCAAGGATAGGGGAGATGGGGATCTTTCCCACATTACTACTTTAATAGGGTCTAGCAATATTGTGTGCAACAAAGTTGGCTTCCGTAAAAGTATAAACTATAGTCCAATCAACAAAGGAATTCGAGATAGTTTTAACCTTAGTAATAACATTTACAATAGACCAATGAGAGACTTTGGAAGGGTTGGACAATGTTTACAGGGTCTCCTTCATAAATTACATGTTTGATACCCGATTCTCCTGCCTTTTCAACTGCTAGGTAAGCAACCTTGGTTCCTACCAATTGTTGGCAGTGCAAGTTTTTTCTTCGACAATAGCTGCATCAAAGTTTATTGTCACAAAAATGGAGAAAAGTAGATTCCATAAAACTTCACCTAGAGACCTCACTTTGCAAATTTGCAAAATCGCAAAACATTAGAAGATCACAGTATATTTTATTAATTCGACTAATTAAGTACAAATGATATATTGCTTCCCTTTCTGATTACCTCAGTTTCTTGTCATACATATTAATATATTATGTCACACCACATAGCTGTGAATAATATGAAGGATATCAATATATAATTTTCAATGGAATATTCTTTAATACCATTAAATTGCACATAAAATTTTTAGCACACTTGTCAAGAACCATTTATATCCTTCTATATCCAAAGCACTCAAAAAATCATAAAAGAGAACAATGATAGGAATTTCTTTTTTAAAGGTAATTGGCGATAAAAATGGTAATGGCACTCCAATTTTTTGATTTTGCGGGATGGTAGGGCTGGTGACTCTTTTTTTTTTTTTTTTTTGAGAGAGAGATGGTGACTGGTGTTGGTATCATGTAAAATAGGGATCAAAATCAAATCTGCCTTAGCTTATCCATATCTCTTGATTTAAGTGCTATATCCATTGTACTGACTCGCTCATAGAACTTAAAGGATTTTCAACATCACCTGCATGCTTATGTTCACCACCTTTCTCCGACACCGATTTGAGTATAAGCATCAAACCCATATCCATGTTCATCACCTTTCACTGACAACAATTTTGAAGATTCTTTTAGTCTCTGACTCTGCCTCAAATTATGGCCAAGAACTCCCCTTTAAACTCAATTCCAAAGTTGTTGGACTCAATTCTAGAGTTGTTGGAGACAGTTCCATTATACTTTTAGGGGAGTGCAATATTTGGCGATAGTGGTAACCCTAAAACGATACATCGATATTAATTGTTATTGAAATATTTTGTTCTCTTAATCAAATTGAAATAGTCTCTATTACAAAATTGACTCCCTTGATCCCAATTATTTATCTGTTATAGCAACTGTTGCCACCTTATAATCTCAAATAATCATGAATGCACATCATATCTTTTTATCAGAACCTCCCTCCCCCCCAAAAAAATTATATATTTTTATTTTATATATAGCTATATGAAAATTTAAAGTTGAGTAATGTCATCACTACAACTTGTTTTACAACATTTTTTTACAAATTATAAATATGAAAATTTTTATTAGTTTTCATTTAGATTCATTATTAACCTCACTTTTTTAATTACCAATAGCTAACTATTTATCGTATCAACAATTTATAAAAAAAGAAGAAGTTACACATGAACTTTTCCAATGATTAAGTTGATCCAATAGTTTATAAATCCTAAAGGTTAAATGCTGCTACCATTCAACCATCTTAATAAGTGCCGCAAATTCGTGTACGAATCATGAATAACTTTATTTTTTTGTTGGAGAAGAATCACCACCGATAACTTTGTCTGTGTTTTTTATTACTAATAAAAGAATGTAATTAATACCTTTTTGGGTGGAGAAAGAGAGAGAGAGAGAGGTATGCAATGCCCATATTTTTATGTTAAAAGTTAAAACCATTGCTTAATGCATAGTAAGTTCTGTGCTGAATGTGTTTTTTTTTTTTTTTGGCTGAACTGTGCTTAATGTGTTTGATAATCTGGATAACATCCTTTGCGAGAAGCTCCAAGCGAGGTACCTATCATTGGCACAAATTTCACAATCCAATTGGACTTTATAGCAAAATTGGAATCTTTACTTTAGTCTTCTTTCTTTGTAGCACCAATGTAATTAAAATTCCCATGTGACCTCTCCTGCTTAGCCATTAATGCCCCTGAATGTCCTTCCTACCTTCTGGGCAAAGGCAAGCCCTCTGAATTGACATAACATGAAATTAACCCAAGTACCCATCTTTAAGAGAAAAGGGTAGTCACAGTTAACCAATATAACCTAAAAAGAAATCCCCACACCCAAAGGGAGGGTACCCATTTTTAATTGGAGTTTATTAAAGCCAAACCCTGTTGGAGGATGTTGACTTAATTACTGTACTACTCACTAGCCACACAGGAAGTTAGAGAGGCAGCTTTTGCTTTATAAATACCAAGGCATAGTGAGGCCACAGGTTCTACTCTACTTGCTGTTTTGCAGGTTAGTTGCTGGTTGGTTGGTTCTTTTACTGGTTTGGGGAACCCAAAATGGCTCTCTCTCTTTACTCTTTCACTCTGCTCTGCTGCTTCTTTCTCTTTCATTTCTTCACTATCAATGCCTACCCTGTCCACCATAACTACCCTTATCACCGCCACCACCACCCTCACTTTGCCAGTCATAACTACAGAGATGCTCTCACCAAATCAATACTCTTCTTTGAAGGCCAAAGGTCTGGAAGCCTCCCTTCTAACCAGAGAATCACTTGGAGGAGGAACTCTGGTCTCTCAGATGGCGCAGCTATGCATGTAATTAACAAAACCTTGTTTCTTTTCTCTTTTTTGGTTTTGTTGTGGATAATGTGAACCGGGTTTTGCTCATTTTTGGGATGTGAAACTTGAAATGCAGGTTGATTTGGTTGGAGGGTACTATGATGCAGGGGACAATGTGAAGTTTGGTTTCCCTATGGCTTTCACCACCACTATGCTTTCATGGAGTGTTATTGAGTTTGGTGGGTTGATGAAAAGTGAGTTACCGAATGCCAAAGAAGCCATTCGTTGGGCCACTGATTACCTCCTCAAAGCCACTGCACATCCAGACACCATTTATGTTCAGGTTTGTTCTCTCTCTGTTCTGCATTGTCACTTTTTTTACTGCCTATTTTGTTTCTTAGCAAATATGTCATTTTGGGTTCTTGTGGCTGCATTTGGGCACATTTGCAGGTGGGTGATGCTAACAAGGATCACGCTTGTTGGGAGAGACCTGAAGACATGGATACCCCAAGGAGTGTGTTCAAGGTAGACAAGAACTCTCCTGGTTCTGATGTAGCAGCTGAAACTGCTGCTGCTCTTGCTGCTGCTTCATTGGTTTTCAGAAGAAGTGACCCAACATACTCCAATCTTTTGGTCGCTCGGGCTATAAGGGTAAAAAAAATTTAACTAGACTAACAAAAATGTTTTTGAAAAAAATCAAATTAAACACTCCTAATGGTGTTTGTTCATGGATCTAGGTGTTTGAGTTTGCTGATAAGTACAGAGCACCCTACAGCAATGGTTTGAGGAAAGTTGTGTGTCCCTTTTATTGCTCTTTCTCTGGTTATCAGGTAAACATTTTATCCCTTTTTAACTTTTTATTGTTGTTTCTGTAATAAGTGAACTAAAAGCTTTGTTTGGTGTCTTAATATTTTGCTAGGATGAGCTTTTGTGGGGTGCTGCTTGGCTACACAAGGCTACCAGAAATCCAGCTTTCCTCAACTACATTCAAGTTAATGGAGAGCTCCTTGGAGCTGCAGAGTTTGACAATTTCTTTGGGTGGGATAACAAGCATGTTGGGGCAAGAATTATTCTCTCCAAGGTCCCCACTTTATTCACTTTTTTAAAATTCTAATCTTAGCATTTAACCAAACACTTTGTAAATGTTTTTACCATAGGAAATTTTTGTATTTTCAGGCTTTTCTTGTCCAGAATGTCCAATCACTCCATGACTACAAGGGTCATGCAGATAATTTCATTTGCTCTATTATACCAGGGGCCCCTTTTTCTTCTACCAAATATACCCCAGGTCTCTTTCTCTCTCTGACAGACTCACACATACGCACAAAGAGTACTTGTCCAATTTGTAATGGCTAATTTTGGTTTTTTGGTGCTATGCTAAACAGGTGGGCTTCTGTTTAAGATGGGTGATAGCAACATGCAGTATGTGACCTCCACTTCATTCCTGCTCTTAGCCTATGCCAAATACTTAACAGCTGCTCACAAGTTTGTTGACTGTGGTGGAATCACTGTCACACCAAATAGGCTCCGAGCCCTTGCCAAAAGACAGGTACAGCCTATAAGAATAACATTCCTCTTTCACTTAACCATAATGATGGACCCAAAACAGTTTTATTCTAATTACACTGTTGGACTTGGAGTCTTGGACACATTAAAAGAACTCGAAAAACTTTGTTGGGGCCAAATATAAACTTAAATTGCATGTGATGGTGAACTAGAATTTAAAGATGAACCTAATATTTTGGCAATTAATAATTGATTTTTACTTCAATTTCTAAAATTGTTTTTATCAGGTGGACTACTTGCTAGGAGATAACCCATTGAAGATGTCCTACATGGTGGGTTATGGTCCAAGGTACCCACGAAGGATACACCACAGGGGCTCATCACTACCGTCCGTTGCATCACACCCAGCCAAGATCCAATGCTCTCCAGGCTTCAGTTTCATGAAATCCCAATCCCCCAATCCAAACATATTGGTGGGGGCCGTTATTGGTGGACCCGACCAGAATGATAGGTTCCCAGATCAAAGGCCAGACTATGAGCAGTCAGAGCCAGCCACTTACATTAACGCACCTCTAGTAGGGTCATTGGCTTATCTTGCTCACTCATTTGGCCAGCTCTAGTGTCTTATTAGACCCTATAGTAGTAACTAGTAACTAGTAACTCCCATCTTCTTCTCTCTTTTTTTGTGGTTTAGATGATGAAGTCTTTTTTATTTCTCATCGAGTGCACGTGGTAACAGCCGATAGGTTGGAGAGCAAGGCTCGAGCCCCAAACCTTTGAAGCACAATGGTCAATGGGGTAGATGGTCTTGGCTGCTGGATAGTATTTAATATTTATACATTATTATTGTGATGATTTGAGCAAATTTCGTGCCATCAACGGCGTTTTTACTATGTAAAGGATGTGGACACAACATATAGTCCACTGTGTTGCTTTTTTAAGGGGATGAATGAAAGATAGTCCCATTCTGGGAATTTGCAATTTGTCCTTTACTGTTTAACTTGTAATTAACTTTTAAAACCTCTCTCTCTTTCTTTGTATTTGTGTGGGGTTTCCGTTAATTACGCAGGAATTAAGATAATAAGGTACGATGGACTTGGGAAGAAAAAGAAAGAAGAATGAGCCATGTCGTGGTTCGTAAGAGTATATTTGTGTGGGGTTTCCGTTAATTACGCAGGAATTAAGATAATAAGGACATAAGGTACGATGGACTTGGGAAGAAAAAGAAAGAAGAATGAGCCATGTCGTGGTTCATAACAGTATTCACAGTAGTAGTGCCAAATTTTTAGGTTGTTACTACTATAAAAAGTTACTTTATCTATTTTATTTTCTTGCATCTAACAACAATAGTTTTATTTTAATTTTTAACACAATAAAATAATATAAACATTATAATAAAATAATATTTCATTCAACCATCAAAACACAACTACCACCGTCATCAAAGCCACATAAATCAATGCACAGATACACGGGAGAGAGGAAAAGTAGTGTGAACGCAAAATGAAATGTAAAAGAAAGAATAAAAAATAAGAAAAGTAGTGTGAATGTAAAATAAATAAATAAATATATATAATGAGAAATATTAACGAGTGCCGTTGGGGTATTAGTTAAAAATCCATTTTAAGAAAATTTTAATATCACTTTTATGAGAAATAAAAAAAAACTGTCAAAACATTAATTGTTTTTTTTTTTCCCATAAAAACTTTCTTTAATTGGATTTTTTTTTTTTTTATTTTACTTTTTAGCTACAATGCACGAGATAGTATATCATGTTTCGGGTGTATATGTCATCTCTCTCACAATAGCTGGGTCCCACACAATTGTGGGACCCAACTGCTGTGAGAGAGATGGCATATACACCCGAAACATAATATAATTTTTCACAATACACAACTATTTTGAGTTTTAGTGGTGCTAAAAATAGTTATATAACTATTTAGCACCACTATTGCTCTTATATGTTATTAAAAGTTAATAAATTATATTATTTTTTTTAAAGATATTTTCAATTTGCTTTTAACGATGCATCTTTATCATCATACCATGACACCGATTTATATCTCTATATATCTAAAAGCTGAAACGTAGTATTTATTATTACTACCCTCTAGTACGCTCCAGTTGAGCTACTTTAGCGGCCATATCACTTACTTATTTTCAATAATTTCTCTCTTATTTTTTGACTCTTTTTATTTATTTATTAATTTTGTAGTTTATTTTTACATTTTCTCCAACTTTTCCCCTTCCCTTTTACCTTTTCATCTCCCCATTACTATCAACTTTTATATCACTCTACTTTTATCCCTTTATTTTCCTTTTATTTTGACTATTCTTATCCCCATCCTCTTACAATAAATTTGCTATTCTCTCTCTCACTCTATACATATTTTATCACATAAAAAGGTTATTACTCTCTCTCTTTCTCTTTTTTTTTTTGTATCTTTACTTTATGTTGATAAAATTCCATGTTCTTTGGACTCTACTATTATTCTCTCTCTCTCTCTCTCTCTCTCTCTCTCTCTCTCTCTCTCCTTTTGTGTGGATTTTTTTTTATGTTTTATATCTTTACTTTAGGTTGATGAATTTGTTTGTTCTTTAGAACTCTACTTTAGGTTGATGCATACCACTACAAAAAATAAATAAGATTAAATTGTATTTCAAGCTCCAAACTTTTTGGTTTTGTATTTTTAAGTTGTGATATTTCCTTTTCTTTTCTTTGATTGTTAAATGCTATCATATTTCAGCAAACTATAATAAGTCTCTTCCTAATCCTAATCCTAACTACTTAACACGCAGAACACGTACAGCCATACATTTGTAACAAATTAATTTAATATATATATATATATATATATCTCAAAAAAAAAAATCTCCCTCTATCTCTCAAAATAATAATTTCAATCAAACACAATAAATACTAAAATGATATATATATATATATAAAGATGGAAAGAAAAAAAAATTTAGAAATTTTTTGATTTTTAGTGCGCGTTTGGCTCCAAATTAAAAAGCTAGTTTATTTTATGTGGGGGCCTTTTCTGCTATGTTGGGCTGAGCTGACCTTTTTGTGATCGTAGGCCCAAATGTTCTGGGTTGCAGGAGTCGAGACCGGGCCAAATGGAACTCAACTTGGCCGGGCTTGTGCGCGAACTATGCCTCGCCTGCCAGGGGCGCTTTACCGCGGGCTGAGTCGACTCGGAGATGAGCTTACGGCAAGCAAAGCCTTTTTTAGAGAAAAAAGTGCTTGCGGCAGGCAGAGCTGTTTCAGAAAAGGTGCTTACGGCAGGCAGATATTATTGATGAATAGAAACATACATTCTGGAATGACCAGATAACTCTTTTAATGGAAAATGATAAAATAATTCATAACCATAATAACACTTAACAATCCTTAAATAAATAGTGAAGAGAATGGCGATAAAATTAATCAATGGACATGGAATAAATTTGGTTTCGTCCGCGGGGGTAAAGCCAAAGAGGAAGAACACCTCTTCTCAACGCAACTAACCTCCGAGGAAAAGAGATCCTGCCGTGAAGTTAATGGGTTTGAGGGAGGTGGACCCAAATGATCAATACCCGAAATGAATATGGAAGAGAGCAAGGATTTGAGAGGGAGAAAAGGGAAGAAACCTATTGGTGCATGCCACTAGCTCTCACTCTTTTTTGTTTCTATCTTTCCTCTCTTTGTTTTCTTTGTTTTCGTTTTTCTTAGTGATTTTCCACCCTTAGTGGTTTTTCGTAGTGTTGTGCTTCCCCTGTTTTGCTAAGTGTGTTACAGAGTATCTTTTTTTGTTTTTGTATTGCCTTCTACACTTGTTGTTTTTTTTTTTTCGTTCACGGCAGAGGCTCCCCTTTTATAGTGCCTGCCGTGGACGGATTTTACTATTCTACCCTCCAACCGTTTTTGTCTGGTCTGAGAGTACTTGCCGACATTACTGTTCCGTCTGTGGTTCCCCTGTTACGGGTACAGACATTTTTTGTCCGTTAGTCTGCCGCGGCATTCCTGCCTGCCGCGGTGACGTTTCTTCTCTCTCTATCCCTCGTGGCATGCACCTATTGGTTCCAACTCAGCGTTGCCTCTTTTGGGTGGTATGTCATCCCAGCAGGACGTATCCCCCAAAAGAGTTTGAGCAGGAACCTTAAAATAAGCCTTCCCCTCTCCCCACCTCCAAACCGTGCCCTCTTACCTCTGACCCATGACCCCACCATGTCCTGTATTGGCTGGGTACAGGCTGGTGGTGCCTGGGCCTTGCGCGTGTTTGCGTCTGAATCCTGCCTGCTGTTCATGCATTTGCCGTGGAGTGAAGACTTCGCTTGCCTGCCGCCCGTTTCTGGCTTTTCACGAGTTGCTATTCTGATTTCCCGCTCCCTCAGGATCTGGGCTTTTACTCAGTGTTTGGGCTTTGTTTTCTTTTCAGCCCAATTCGTTTAATTGCCTTTGCTTTCTTTCCGCATAGCCTTTCCTGCCGCGGTGACTTCTTCCTACTGGGCTTTTTCTTAGGCCTGCTGTTTCAATTCTTTCCCCCAGTGGCCCAATCAATGGTGGCCACTGGTGTCCTTGCTCATGGGCTCTCATGTCCCTTTTTCCCTTGGGCCTCTCCGGCCCATTTCTTTGGACATCCTTGGTCCGTTTATTAACTCCGCATCCCATGGGCTTTTACTAACTTAATTGGGCTTCCCCGGCCCAATTTCCTCATTCTCATCTTTGGGGTTCATGGGCTTGCCATTATCCCCTACTTTCTTTGCTTACTTTACTTTGGGCCTGCCGCAGCCCATTCTCTCTTTTTTACAATGCATACTGCCCATGGGTGCCATTTTCTCTCTTTCCGGGCCTTTTAGGCCCACTTACTTCCTCAAGACCCATTCATTCGTATTGATGGGCCTGTGATCCATTGTTCCTGCCGCCTGGGCCCAATGGTTTTCTTACTTGGTCTGCTGCCCGCGTCGCTGGGTTGGGCTATCCTTGTCTATTTCAAAGAAATGACCCTCAACATTTTACTATTCAACTTATTTTTGTTACTATTCGTGAGCCCCACTGCACTTTTTGGTACTATTCATGGGTCTCATTTTACTATTTTAGCTAACTTTTACCTTTATCTACATTACTTTTAGTAAAAAAATTTCAGTTTCAGCAAAATAAACGAATTTCAAACAGACTTTCAGAGAGAACAAATTATACTTCATACCACAATTACAAAGTAATCATATATTCTTACGCATCACGTGAATTTGTGACTAGTTAGTAGTAAAGGCAAGATTGAGAGCCCGTTTGGTATATGCACTTAAACAATTGTTTTTAATTTTTAAATAATATTATAAATATTTTCACACTTTTTTATTCAAACATATTTTCAAAAAATATAAACAACAGTACTAAAACATTGTTACCAAACATACCTAAATTTTAAATATTTTATTATGCAACAAGAAACTACTGCAAATAAACTATCTTATTTAATGGCCTGACCTAGAAACGGGAAAAAACTGAAACCTACTGCAAATGAGCTATCTTATTAAATGGCCTTACCTAGAAACCGGAAAAAAAAAAAAAAAATGCTACTAAAAAGTGATTGTCAGTGGATAATGTTATGGGAATTTGCAATTTGTCCTTTACTGTTTAACTTGTAATAAATTTTTAAACCTCTTTCTTTCACTATTTCTATCTTTGTATTTTGTGTGGGGTTTCCGTTAATTACGCAGGAAATTAAGATAATAAGGACATAAGATACGATGGACTTGGGAAGAAAAAGAAAGAAGAATTAGCCAAGTCGTGATTCCATTATATGTTATTAAAAGTTAATAAGTTATATTATTTTTTTAGAGATAGTTTCAATCTACGGCATTGTCTACTCTTGATCATAGTTTTTTATCATCATATCAGGACATCAATTAATTTTTTTAGTAAATGAAAGATTTAATTTTAGATATTTTATTCTACGACAAGAAACTACTGCAAATAAGCTAATCTTATTAAATGGCCTGACCTATGGTCTGTTTGAATACCGCTTATTTTGCAGAAACTGAAAATTTATTGTTAAAAATACTATAGATAAAAGTAAAATATAGTTGAAATAGTATAGTGGTACCATAAATAGTACCAAAAAATACAATGAAATCCATAAATAATAGCAAAAATAAATTAAATAGTAAAAAAAAAATACTAACGAGTGCACTTAGGGCACTCATTAATAATCCATTTAAAAAAAGTTTTTATGGAAAATGAAAAAAAAAAAAAGTAATTAATATTTTGGCAGCTTTTTTCATTTCCCATAAAAGTGGTATCAAAATTTTTCTAAAATTAATTATTAACGAGTGTCATAAGGGCACTCATTAACATGACCCACAATAAAATAATTTTAATTCTTGAAAACTGAAAAAAGAAATAAATGAAATAAGTTATAACTGAAACCTACTGCAAATAAGCTACCTTTTATTAAATGGCCTGACCTAGAAACCGGGAAAAAAAAATGCTACTAAAAAGTGATTAGGATCAGCATCAGGTACAATACCCCAATTTCCTTCCCAATTTTTTTAACTTTTTTCACTTTTTAACTTTAATTTTTTTACTCTTTTTTAATATATTTTATTTAATGGCTGAGATTGAAAGTTGTTTTTTCAACTTTCAATCTCAGCCTTTGATGGGGTATTGCACCAGGTGCAATACCCTAGGTATTGCACCTGATGCTGATCCAAGTGATTAGTATTTATATAAGTGATTGTCAGTGGACAATGTTCTAATTGGATACATAAAGCGTTGTAGGGTCCGAGTATTTTGAGGATTGAGAATAGGGGAATGAAAGAGAGGGGGGATGAGGATCAAGCAAAAAGATTTTGCTGAGCATGTGAAGTTGCTTGGGGTTGTGGATCATGTGGTCAAAAAGCTGTTTCTCTTTGGCTTGGCAGGGGTGACAGAGGGTGTCAGAATTGGGACCTTGGTCTCTTTTTTTTTTGATACAAAGATTAGGACCCCAGGACTCCAACTGGGCTATACAATGAGACTAGAGCCCTAATAAAACTAAGATGGGGAAAGAGGTATTTTTGAGGGCCAAAAAACATTATTTTTCCTCCACTTTGTCTTAAAAGCGCCAAGATAATTTTGATTCCAGGACCATATTTCCTATAAGATTCCAATTTAGACCCTGCCTAGTCCTCCAGCAACATCAAAGAGTGACTCACACCTTACACCTAGAAATTCCTGGTGTTTGGAATACTGACTTGAGTCTGATACTCTGATATACAAAGTTTAAACAAACAAATTGAAGTTAATTTCCTAGCAAAAGGTAGAGAAGACGAGCTCTATCACTTGAGTATTATGCCATATATGCTGCTGCTGCATATATTATGAATACAATACCATTCACAACCTCGCTATCTAGCCATTCTTGTGAGGAGAATATCATTAAAATCACAGCTCATTGACAACACAGCATGCTTCTGCCTATGATGCTGATTCACTAGTCTAAGCCATTAAAATTGTGGACAACTGTTTCCATCATGGTTTGAATTGGCTTCTTAACATTCCATTTCTCTTTAATCTGGCTTCCAAGCGTTTTTAAGGTTTGCTGTAAACTCAAAAATGATCTGCTTTATTTGAATGAAATTCATTATCTGTTAAAATAGGTTTCTTTGGCAGGATTGCGAGGAACAAAGAGACTGAAAAGAACCTGGCAAATTGATTACCACATAACCGATATAATAAGCATTTTCTCTTCCAACATAAAGCCTTGCCATTATTTCACATAAAAGCATCTCTCCCATTCTGATACATAAGTCATCCGCACAATGACAATGGAGAAGAATATACATAACATTCTACACACAAACAGAACCTTATTTATGTCCATAATCTTAATACTCTGTGAAGGTACGGGTTCGCAGAGTACAGATTCGTGTGAGTAATCACAGCTTAATGTGGGTCCTCGGCATCGCTTGCCAGAGGAACAGTTTTCACCTGAAACAAGGAAATCATGATGAAATTCTATACATTTAATGAGTTTAGAACTAAAATATAAATAAACATCTAATCCATGATAATGAAAATTAGAATACTGCTGTTACTGCTTTATCCAAGTCAATGGAGATTTTTGGAGTAATAATGATAAGCACATGCCTTCCCTAAATTTCTCTACTTTATTAGCCATGTATTGTATTTGTAGGGAGCAAATTTTGAAGCACTCACCAAATCACGGCACTTAAGAATGTAGAACATCTCAAGGTATCGACGAGTCTCACGCCGCTCTAGTTTTGAAACATACTTCCAGAAGCCATAAACTCCAGCTAATGTCATTAGCCTTTCAGAATAAATCTTCCACGTATACCTATGATTTTATAATTTTCACAGTAAGCCACACATAATACATTGCAGTAAATAACCAATTTCATCAAGAAAGACAACCTTTCATAAATTCTTTGGAGTCCCCCATCAGAAATTTTTTCCCAATAACTTGGATCTTCCTTGCATTTTTGAAAGAAATCCGCCATAAGTGCAGCAGCTTGGTCAGGGTGATACGGATCAATGTGAAACCCTGATATACCATGCTCAATAATCTCAGCAGGACCACCATGGCAAGTGGCAAATGTGGGAAGGCCACAAGTCATTGCCTCCACGACTGTAAGTCCAAATGCTTCATAAAATGCAGGCTGCAAATCATATAAAAGGAAACTTTAGACTAATGCCTTAGGACTTGCAAATCCAAGAAAGAACACTACATTATATACCTGAACAAAAGCACCTTTTGTATCTGCTATGTAGCGATATAGCTCACCATTACGTGCTCGATTCATTTGGGCTGATATCCATCGAATTTGACCATCTAACTTATATTCCTTCATAAGAAGATGCATCTTCTCAATTTCTTCAATTTCTTCTCTGTCTTTGGACTTATTTACATCAAAATAGCCCCCGACCACCACAAGATTTACCAGTTCCCTCAATTTGGTGCTCTTACCATACAATTCAACCAACCCTGTTATGTTTTTCACATGGTCCAGCCTTGCCATGGTAAAAATTAAGGGCTTTGATCGATCACTCAATGTACCACTGACAATACAAATAAAAGATTAGCTGTTTATTACCCACCATTTCTAATATGAAGTTCTATAAAAAGAACTCTATCACCAGTCAAAATAGTAGGCTTCATAACTTAACCTTAACCTTTTTGACTATTCATTAACTAGGTTGATAAGAATGAGTAGAAATAAGCATGGAACTTTTGACAAGTGCATGTATACATTTGCACCTCTTTTATAATTTAGTTGGTCATAATTTGCAGAAGTATTGGCACCAAAAACTGAGAAGTGCAAATGATTAAGAGTACTAAAAACTAAAACAGAAAATAATAGACACATTTTCCTGTTTTTCTTCCATTCTATGTTTAAAAGAGACAATTATCCTGCTCTGTTCCTTCTGTAATCCGCAACCACTGTGAATCCTAGATACAGAATACTTATGAACTATTGATCAGGTGAATTATTCATTGATTATCTATGCCATAAAAGAAATTTATGTTAACTGTAGAAAAGTTTAGAATGAAAAAGACTCACATGTGCTCATCATTCTGCTCAGGATCATATAACAACTTTTCAATTGAATCATGTAGAGCTGTAAGTCGTTTTTCCTTTTCAGAATAAGGGAAATATATGCACATATCTGCCCCAGGAGAGACAATATTGAACTTTGGGTCGAAAACATCAATGCCATGAACAACTCGGTACAGCCCTGGAAGAGTGAAAGCTGTGTGGCTCTCATACTGGCCAACAGTATTTTTTCTGAAACAAAGTGCATACAAGTTAAGCATCTGATTTGACTAGCATTACTAAAGTATTAAGGAGGAATCACTCAGTCGCATAAACAAAATTTTCAGTTTCTTAATGCAGAGTTGATGCTTAAGTAAGCCTTTTTTATGATAGCAAAGGCAGGCAAATTTAGTTGACAAGTCTGATACTGGAAATAAACATCAGTAAATGCCAGCTTTTGTTGGACCAAATGGCATATCTCCCCCAATAAACAAGAGATGGAGGGTGAGGACATGCATCCAATCCCGAACATTTGTGATTTGCGTGTGTATTTGCCTAATAAAATAAAGTCATCATCATTGAGCCAATAATTGGCAATGGATTAAGGAAATCTATTTTGGGCAGAAGAACATCCTGAATACCAATATAATGATATCAGTGCATTTTTACACAAATTTCACTGAGTAAGATCTAACAGCTACCTTAAAGAAAGAAAGTTACCTGTTAACTAAGGACCCCCCCATAACCCCCCCCCCCCCCCCCTCTCCCTGTTTTCTCTTTTCTCCCCTCTATTTTATTTTTTGGGTCCGGCTTGTGTCCAGTGGCCACTGGACCCGTCAGGATACGGACACATGTCCAGTCTTGGACACATGTCCGCATCGCAACGTGTCCAATGGCACTGGCCACTGGACACAAGCTCCACCCTTATTTTTCCACATGTAAACAAACTGCTTCCAGCACAGTTCTCTAATTTTTTTGGCTCCTCAAAGCAAGACTTTGGAATCTCCTAAACTAGATGGCCTGAGGAGCTGTTAAAGTGTACAGATTCTCCTTAATGTGCTCTTAAAATTGAGCTTTTCCAATGTAACTAAGTACCCTATTATGCCACACTCATGGAATAATTATTGATTAATAATGTCTTAAAAGATGTCAATCAGTCCTCCCAAACTATATATGAAAGATTCCCGAATCAGTATTCTCTCAAACACTGTTTATATTATGCAGTCACATCTCTGCAAAGATTCCTGTATCAGTATCCTCTCAAACCAGAAATGTAGTTCTTTAGCTCATAGGTGCTGTAAATGGGCATTGGTAAATGACTTCTCTGAGCCTATTCCCTCTTTTATTCTGTCTGGGGACTAAAGCACTGTTTGTTTTGTTGTTTGTTTTAGTGTTTTTCCATTCAGCTAAAAAGAGTGCAGCCACATCTAAGACAAGAAACACACCAATTAAAAATAAAAAGAAGTGGGTGACACATGCCACGTGCAAGCACATTTGTTCTATGTTACATGCATGAGTAATTATGCAATTTATTTTATCTACAGATTCAATTAGTCATAAGCTTCAACCAAGCAAAAATAAAACTAGATTTTTTGAATTCTAAACATAAAAATTCAAACTAAATAGTACACCAACATATGAAGATCAATACCCTACAGCATAAGGAAGAGACTTACGTTCCTGCAATCTCCTGGTATGTACTGGTGATGATAAAATCAGCATTGGTCATGGCTATTAGATCAGCAGTGAATTGACATGAGAAATGGTATTTACCCTCAAACTTCTTCCAATAGATATCCGAATCTGGGTATTTTGTTTTCTCCAATGCATGTGCAATTGTACACTACACATATCAAAGCTTATAACAATTAGATTGCATTCTAAGAAGATAATAATTTGAACGTCCCATTTGCATTATCAGAATACCAGAAAGTCGTTGCTAACCTGTGTGACTCCCATTTTATGAGCTAACAGGGATGAAACAAGATTCCCATCACTATAGTTTCCTATAATAAAATCTGGTAAGCCCTGTAACTCAGCAACAAGTTCGCTAGCTGCATCCTGATCAAATACATAAGCAGGAATGTATATGACACAACAAATTATGAGAAAGCATGTAAACAGTAAAATAAGCAAAAATTTAATTAAAATATATTTCAGCTTTCTATAAGCCTGTACACATAGATGAGTGTCTGACAGATTGCATAACAAAGGAGGTGGTGATGGTGGCAGAAATGGTACTCAGGCCACGGTGGCATGGCATGGCTTGGTGGCACCACATAGTTATGAATATAGTAACATGAGTAGAGTTGGTCCAATGAGAACAGCGGAATCACAGCAGCAGATTGACAGGGTGGTAATCAAAATAAAAGTAATGATAAGACATGCACATGCAGGAGTTAATGGAGTGGTCAAGATAATTTTGTTGAAAGCATATTGATGAAATGACGGTAGTGGTGGTGTCATGTTGGTTTTGATCTAGGGTGGTGGAATCAGAATAGGCGACATCACTAACTGCGAGGTGGTAATAGGTGCATTAGGTTTTATTAATTCAACTTAATGTTTGTAAGCAAAGCTGATTGGGCAAGCAAGATCAAAAATTTAACTGGTCTAATTTTTGCTTTCACTTCTTTCCCCCCCAAAAGAAGTATTACCTAAATTTGTGCTTCATTTTATAGAAGGTAATTCAGTGTGATTTATGAACACCATTTTCTCTCTCACATGAAGCACAAATCTAGTATGTAAATGATTCCAAGATGTAGCTTAAATATGCATTACCAACCTTGGTTGTTGAAGCATCAATTTAAAACAAAACTTAATGAAAAGAGTAAATCACTCTAAATGTAAAATAGTTTACCTCTGCAAAGGTCTCCAGATAAGGCCAGACATCAAATCTTGAGATCCACTTACGAAGAATTCCTTTCTCCGATCTAAAAGGAACTCGCAAAATATGTGCATGTTCTGTTCCACTGACTCGTTCCAGCCGCTGGTTGCATGTGGTTCCTTTTGCATCAGGTATTAACCTAGTCACCTTGGAGAAATAGCATAAAAAAGTATTACATTTAAATCACAGAAAAAAGGGGGTTGTTGGGGGGGGGTGTCTGCCAAATAAGTCTACTGACCAGAGCTATGCATGAATACACTTACAATAAGAATTCTAGGGGCAATATCTAGTCCTTGCCTCCGTATTCTAAGAAGCATTTCATTCTCCAGTGCACGAACTTGATCTAGTATGTACACAACCTTCACACATTAAAAAATAAATATATAAAAAAGCATTTCCAGCATTTTCTGCCAATAACCATAATAACACTATTGTATGATAAGTGTTTCCAATCTATGCACTCAGCAAAAACAAAAAAGTATTTGCCATCTATGTAATGGGAAGAAGAAAGAAAAAATTATGAATACCTGGCCACCAGTGTCTGGTAAACCTAAAACATTTGCTTGCCCAAAGTAACCATGTGGAGATAAAATAACAACATTAAACACCATAGGTATTCTCCCAAGGAATGTTTCTAATGTAGATGGGTCAGGAGCATGAAGGATGTCCAAGAGAAGATGCATCATCTCCGTTACTC
This sequence comes from Quercus aquifolioides, assembly GCA_019022515.1. Lineage (NCBI taxonomy): Eukaryota > Viridiplantae > Streptophyta > Magnoliopsida > Fagales > Fagaceae > Quercus > Quercus aquifolioides. Next base: position 32,015,496 of record CM032336.1, read on the forward strand.
GTTCTGCTGTATCACCCCAACCTCTCTCAAAACCCATTCCCTGTAATCTGAATGCAAGTGACAAGTAAAGCCAGAAAATATCAGGACTATATCGTATCTTTCTAGAGGTGTCTCCCCATAATTATCTACATGCTGAGAGAAAGATGTGCAAACAGATAAACATATAAAATTATAAATACATTCATACATCCATACATTTGGAGATAGAAAGTAAGAGAATTATAGAACTTACGCATATTCAAAGTCAGAATAGGGTGCGTCAGATGGAAGCTTAGAAATATATTCCTCAGCTTTAGTCAGCGCAGACTGAAGATGTGATATGCTGTGTATCCGATCATTTAACATCAAACCCTGCACATAATCCTCAATTAAATCATTTTAGCTCTTCAAAGTTCTCGTACCAAGAAAGATTTCAAATAATTTTTCTAAATGTTCTATTCCACAGTATTAATACCAAAGAAAATCAAACCAGAGCACATAAAAAATAATATTAATAAAGCAAAACAAGAAACAACAGTAAACTTGCAACTGTAATACACTTCCAAGAATAGAACAGATAATAAAAGTTATAATTTAGCTCACATCACTGCAAATGAAAACCACATTTGGAGAAAGCTCCTTGCTTAGCAAACTTACATGTCCTTTAATTTTGTGTGCTCGGAGGAAATCTAGTAATGGTGCCAAAGAATCTTTGTTATGGAACATACTTGAAGAAAGGTGACGATTGAGGAACTGAACGCCATTGCCAATGGATGAAGACCTATTGGGGCGAGGAAAATTTGCATTGAATGGCTCAAAATCGAGCTCGAGGACATATCGGCCATCAGACCTAAAAAATGATAAATACCAAAAACAGTATGTTATAAATACACATTCATAGGGTTATAATAAGCAAAGATAAATATAATCTATCATCTTTTAAAAGTTAAATTTCTAAAGCATGAAAATTGCTTACGGCCCATCTACGAGTGTTTCTTTGAAGTGAAGATATTCAGAAACATCCAGTTGCTCCACACTGAGTTCATAGACATTGACACGAACATATTCCCAAACACCAGGTCTTGGGCGAATTGCTATAGCCACAAATGGAGGCAGAATTATGGCTTCCTGTCACCATAATCAACTACAATGTTACAATTTCATTCCCAAGAATACAAAGTTCTGTATACCTTTCACTATTATTATTATTATTATTATTTTAAAAAATTTTATGAATAAGAATGTATTAAGGAAAAACAGGGGACGGCTCCAAAACATCTCCAACTTCAGGATTTACCACCCAAGAAGGAAAAGAGGAGATGGACATAGGCCCTTCTCAATTACAGAGGGCAGTGCTCCCGTCCACATTGTGAGGCAAAAAGTTTACAATTCAAAGGAACAAAAATGAAATCTGGAGCTTGTGGAACACTACTAGTTTGATGGCTTAACTTACAATAAGTCTTGTGACACAAAATTTTACAACATTGTACACAATCAACTTACAAGCTTGATCTATTTGGCTTAGCTTAATTGCTAAAATCTTCTCCTCTCTTTTTTTTTGGTCTCACCCTCAAGCAAATACGCTGGCAGCTAACATGTCTTGTAACACAAAATAAAATAAAAATAAAAATTTACACAACAGTTGAGTTGGCATGTTGTGATTGATGGTAATGTGCGAAGTGGGTCCTCATGAAAACTATGTTGTACTAATGGCAACACAAATTGTGAAATTTATTGTGCCTCTAGCATTGCTCGCTCGCCTTTGTAATCTTTAATTTTCACTTCACTTTTTTAATACCCAAAATAAATAAACAAATGAATCCCCAAAACAAAAGACTTTGGTTTATACAGACCTTACAGACCCTTAGACCTAAGACTCTGTTTTCACAGCACCAAAACCAAGGCTTAAATCTCATAATGAAGATCAAAGATAAAAATAAAATGAATCGGCTACTAATAATCACAGCAGGTTAAAGACAAACAGAACTGAGAATAGAGAAAAGAGAAAGACCTGCGCAGATTTGAGGACCTCGCCAAAAGGACCATCCTTGAGTTTCAAGCGAGATGGGTCATCGCCGATTACACTGTCAAGCTCGTCGATCAACGTGTGCGGTTGCAAAATCCCTTTCCCTTGAGACACGTACCTTTTCAAACCAAACCCATCATTCAATTAATCATGGACTTTTCAACCAAAAAAAAAAAAAAAAACAGAGAGAGAGAGAGAGGGAAAGGAAAGTAGTAAAGGAAACCTGGAGAGAAGGGAAACGAGTTCGTTTCGATGAGCAGAGAGAGTGTCTTCAACTCTCTCTCTCATGCTGGGAATTCGAGCCAACTTAGGGTTAGACTTAGACATGATATCAAAATTTCTCCTTTCTGCGTTTACAGTGATGATGATGATGGTGGTGGTGAGAAAGTGAAGAGTGAAGAGAAAAGGTGGTGGTTTTAGAATCAGAGGGTGTGTGAAGAAAAAGTGTATCAGGGTCTGAGTGCTATATATAGTAGAGTATTGATATTGAAATGGATGGAAGAGAAGCGGTGTTTGAATTTTGAGGCGGTTTTGAAGCGAAAGTTGAAAAGCAAAAAATAAAACTGGTGGTAATACTTGAGTGGTGAGTGGAGAGAGAGAGAGAGGTGACAGTGTGGGAATTTTGTTTTTTTGTGGAAAGAAAAATACTAGAACCGCAATTTATTGCATAATTTTTGTCTCAATTTATTATTATATTTCGAGTTATTAGTAATTGAGAAAAATTTGTAGGTTCATATGGGTTTATATTTTCATTGATTATAACTCGAGACATGGCAAATTATGCAGCAAGTTGTAGTTTGCAACTTTGCATTACTATTGTGGAAAACTAAAGGGGAGGTTTATATGGGTTTACATTTCATCTATTACAACTCGCACGTGGTGAATTGTGCACCGAGTTGTAGTTTGCAACGTTACATTACTATTGTGGAAAACCAGGGAGAGGTGGTGCTGTTGTTTTGATAGAGTCTTATTTGTCCGGTTTTGCCATACTGTATTGACACGTGGATTTGGACTATCTGGTAAGCGTGACAAAATGGAACTGTGTTGGGTTTGGTAAATGGATAACGAATGGTTCGTTAAATGATGATTACATAAAACGCCTGTGGACATTTTATGTGTGTTTGAGGATGATTGTGTTGGGGTTCCTTGCAGTAGGCTGTGCTATACCCCTGTGGGTCCTTCTTAGTTGCTTTTAATAAATCGTTTATTTATCAAAAAAAAAAAAAAATGATGATTACACAATATGGTCAGTGTGAGACTGTGGGCACTCACATGATGATTTTTTTTGTTTTTTTTGAAATCTCAAATTTACATATTTTGGTTCAAAAACTTTCCACCAAGTTAAAATTGAGTAAAATTAAAGCAAAAGAGTAGATGATAGATATTGTTCGGAAGAAAAATAAATTATTTAAATTTTTTTTTTATATTTTAATAAAATGTAGTGTTAAATATATAATCTTATGTGGGTGTTTTGAAAAGTGAGAATATAAAATAGAAAAAAGTAAGTTCTTATACTAAAATAGACATAAATTTTTGTATAAGCTAATGCGAATGCTCTTACTTTTTCCTCCGTGTCCTTCTCCATCATTTTTGTTTCCCCACATTGTTCAAAGCTAAAAAAAGAAAATTATAACAAAAATAGTGACAAATTGTTATTAGTAAATAGCAAAGTGATGTTTACGAAAAATCAGATAGGAATTGGTAAAATTCGTCAACTCATTTGTTGTGTCTATAGTATTAATTTTATTCATTCGTTTTCTACCGTGTGCATTTATAACTATTCCAGCATTTGACTATTCCATAAACGTTTTTTTTTTTTTATAGGACTATTCCATAAACGTTTGTAATCTTGACTTCTCACACACCAAATTAATGGTTACAAATAAGAATACCTGAGGGGTGGTTTCGAGATTCTAGTTAAGAGCTCTAATTCTTATAATCTGAGGGATGAATCCATTAATTATATCTTCTTTTAATTTTGGTAGAAAAGGAATGCATCAACATAAACTAGAGAACAACAAAATACTATCACTCACGCTTTGAGAGACTGTCAAGGGTGACAACATAAATGGAATTAGATTTGGATTTGGTAATAGATAATGAATGGTACGTTACATGATAATTACAAAACATGATTATTGAAAGCAATTAGTGGGATCGTGTGTTACTTTTTTCTCCACGTTCTTGGTTTACTTTCTTATTGTTCATGAATTATTTGATTAACTCATATATGTGAGTATAATTTTTTTTTTTTTGCCAAGAGCCTCCTTAGTTCAATGATAAAGACCGGTCTCCTTTAATAGGAGAACCAGGACTCATATCCTCAATCTCTAGTTGTTGTAACTATTGAATATATATATATATCTCAAAAATCTCTTTGTAATTGCATTTAGGAAAAATTGAATTTTGATTAAGTTACAATAACATTTTGTAATACAAAATAGTTTTAGCATATTTAAATTTTACCGACACCAACATGACTGTATAAATTTGCCCAAACCTCTGAAGATAATTTATGATATTCCAACCTCGTTTGTTAGTGTTAGAGTCTCCTTTAAGATTGCCTTTTTTGTTGTTCTCTAGCTATATACTATTCCCTAGCTACCAGTACCACCCACAAGAATAAACAAAGAGTTGGGCTAGTACCATATAATTTGGCACAATTTTGTATCACAACTTGTCATATGACGAGTTGTGATTGGCAAAGATGTGTCAGTAGGTCATGTGGGGATACACCTTTGCTAATTACAATTTGCCAAGTGAGGAATTGTGGCACAAGATTGTGCCCAATTATGTGGTACTAGCATAATTCATAAACAAATGAAAGAACATATATTATTAATGATTACTAGTTACCTAGGATTCTCTTGTTTTACTCCCGAGTTGTTTTCCCCAGCCCATGGTTCTTTCAACTTGTAAGATGAGTGTCATATGCTTTTTTTTTTTTTTTTGGAGAATCAGTGTCATATAATTAGTATACTATAATTGAATGTGGACAAATATTGGGTCATGTAATTATCATTGTATTTTAGACCAAACTTCGGGACAATAATTTATGCCTTTGTTTGCAATAGAATTAAATGGGTCCAACTTTCTCCAAAAAAGAAAAGAAAAAGGAATTAAATGGGTCCACCATTGTAAACCGTCAAACGCATGCTGATTTCTGAATTGACTTAAAAAAAAAAAAAAAAATCAATTCATCAATTTGTCTTGAGAATAAAAAAGATTAAAAGAAGAAAATTTGGGATCATCCCTTGCTAAATTTGAGACAGGCTCATCTAATAACTTTCTTCTTGACCTTTTGGCTAAGATCAATGGAAAATCTCATCTTGTTCTAAAGTTCTAAAGTCTAAAATAGGAGCGACACTTAATTAGAAGAAATAGGCTTGGGCTAAATCACATTTGTAATCTCCCTTTTTTTTTTTTGGTAAAGAGGCGATGCATTAAAAATCAAAGGGAAACAACGAAGTCATGACAGGTCCTATTAACATACAACCCGTCCCTATCATCCTGGAGAATTTGCAAAACGTCCACAGGTGGACTCAAATGATTAAGTAATTCTATCTCCTGCTCCACTCCCATTTTGGTCAACACGTCTGCACATCGATTAGCTTGCCGATAACAATGCTTGATCTGAATTTGCTAGAAACATAACACCAGCTGCCTGCAATCATCCATTATAGGAGATATAATCCTGTTATCATAGCTATAGTTCCTTAGAACATCAACTACTGCTTTAGCATCCAACTCTACAACAATGCAAGGTATATTTAAAGAAAGGCACAAGCTAAGTCCATCCCTTAAGCCCCAAAGTTCAGTTGCAAAACTGTCAGTAGCCCCTATATGTCTTGTGAAACCCGCTATCCAATTCCCATGATCATCTCTAACAACACCACCACACCCTACTTAACCAACACTACCCAAAATTGACCCATCAGTGTTTAATTTCTTCCATCCCATTGCTGGCTTCTCCCATCTGATGCTCCTTGTCACTACTCAGGTTGGGTTCCTAGGTGAAGCTACATAACACAGAAACTCCACAGCTTGGTTAACAATTTCCTTGGAAAGATTCGGGTTTTGGCTTTTCCTCTAGAAAATGAACATGTTTCTACTCTTCCATAAATTCCACACCGTTATTGGAAATATAATATTCCATGGGGGATTACCTGGAAGGCAGCTTTTCCTATCTTTACTATTGATCTTGATCCAATCTTGTAGATTACTTGTCCAAAAAACTTGGTCAGTCCTCTGAATTCCCAGCTGCCTCCAAACTTCTTTAATCTTATAGCAGTCCCTAAGAGCATGTAAAATTGATTCCAAGGTCCCTTGACAGATTGGGCATGACTCCTTTTCAACCACTCCTCTTCTCACAAGGCAAGCCTTAACCCCTATACTTCCATGAGCACACATCCACAAGAAAGTCTTGATGCGGGGCAACGCGTTCAACTTCCAAATCCACCCAAAATCATGCACAACCAGATCAGTTTCTGTTCCCATGGCAATAGAGTATGCACTCCTTAAATCAAAGGTGCCTCTCGGGTTGCCCTTCCAAGAGATTTTCTCCCTTCCTCTACTAGTAAAGGGTGTAGGTATGGCCTGAATCAGGGATTTTAACTCCAAGGGCAGCTCAAAAGGAATTTTGCTCCAATCCCACCCCATATCTGTTAGAACATCCTTCATTTCCAAGTGAGTTGCACCTTGAGTTAAAGGCCCTTGAATCAAGTTCCGGAGAGGTCCTTTACTCAGCTAATTGCCCCTCCAAAAGCTAAGATTACTATCCCTGCTAATCATCATCAAACTACCCTTATTAAAGGTCTCCCTACCTCTTTTAATGGCTATCCAGACCTGTGAGCATGGCAATCTGTCCAGGTTGCTAGCATTGAGTCTTCTATTGCTGTGGTACTTTTGCCAAAGGACTTGAGCCCACTGAGCTTCTCTTTCCGTGTGCAAACGCCAATTAAGTTTGGCAAGGAGGGCTGTATTTCTACCTTTTGCTGCCTGCAACCCAAGCCCTTCCTTCCTCTTTTGTTCTAGTAACTTTTTGCCACCCCGCCCAATGAATCTTTTTGGCGGTCTCCGTGGTTCCCCATAGGAAATTTCTATTAACCCGATCAATCCCATCCAAAATTCTTCTCGGTAACTTAGCGCACTGCATAATATAGGATGGTATTGCTGCAGAAGAGGCTTGAATAAGAATGGCATGACCAGCAAAGGAAAGCATAGTCGCCTTCCATCCTGCAAGTTTTTGTTTATCCCTGTCCAAAACAAAATTGTACTCATGGGAGGAGGATCTCAGATGCCTAATAGGTATCCCAAGGTACTTACCAAGCGAATGAGTGGAGGCAAAACCAAGGATATCACTTAATGATTCCCTAGTATCCCTATCCACATTGGGCGAGAAATAAACTCTAGACTTCGCCTCACTAATTATTTGCCCAGATATGCTACAAAACTTGTCCAAAACATCTTTAATGGTAGAGCAATTGGTGCCATCAGCCCTTGCAAACAAAACCAAATCATCCGCAAAAAACAAATGTGAGAAAGCCGGCCCACTACTAGACGCCTTAACAGGTTGCCAAAACTTAGCATTGCATTTTTCCACAATAAGTTGACCCAAATACTCCATACAAAGTATAAACAAGTATGGAGAAAGAGGGTCTCCTTATCTTATCCCTCTAGATGGGTATATCGGCTCCAAGGCTTCACCATTAAACAAAATGGATGTAGAGACGGTGGATATGCAACTCATAATTATATCAATCAAATCAGTCGGCAAATTTGCTCTAATGAGCACTTCCCTAATGAAACTCCACTCAAGCTTGTCATATGCCTTCTCAAGATCAATCTTCAAGACCATATATCCCACTTTCCCTTTTTTCTTACTCAAAGAGTGAATAACTTCTTGCACTATGATTGCATTATCAAGTCTTTTCCTTCCGAGAACAGACGCTGCTTGAAGGGGTGAAATAAGCTTATCCAAGTGAGGCCTTATTCAAGTAACAATGATCTTAGTTATGATTTTGTAAACGGTGTTGCATAGACTAATCGGCCTATAATTAGCAATCGTTTTCGGCCCTTGGATTTTTGGAATGAGGGAAATGTGGGTTTTGTTGAGATAATCTGGAACTTTTCTCTCCAAAAACACCTTCTTCACTACACTAACCACCGAGCTACCCACAATCAGCCAAAACCTATGGAAGAACTCGGCATGCAAACCATTCGGACCCGGCGCTTTGAAAGCTTTCAAGGACCACAACGCCGCTTTAATTTCATCCTCCGAAGCAACCCCCCCCCCCCAATGCTTTGTTTCTCCTCTTTAGAAAGACTGACCTGCCATCGGGAAATAAATGGGGTAGCTCGGGTAACACAGGAAAAGGAAGAGGCATAAATACCCTCAAACATATTCCTAATGTGCTCCTTGATAGCCCTTTCCTAAAAAATCCACTCACCAACTGAATCCTTGATCGCCAAAATCTGATTCCGTTTCCTCCTCACCAAAGTAGAAACATGGTAAAAATTAGTGTTTCTATCACCTTGTACCAACCAATTAACCCGAGACTTTAAGGCCCATATCTCCTCCTCTTGATTAAGCACTACCTCTAGCTCTTTGAGCAACTCATTTTCAAGATTAATGAGAAAAGTTGAAGGCCTATTAGCTAGAGCTCGCTGGATGCCATTAAGCCTTGCCATGATATTCTTCTTTCTATTAAAGACATTCCCAAATTGCATCCTATTCCACCTTGTAGCCTCATCAGTAAACTTCCTAATGGCATCCACTAGCATTTCAAATTGACTCTAAGATCGTGACACAATGGAAGGAAAGGAAGGGTCAGACAGCCAGCATGTTTGGAACTTAAAAGGTCTATTTCTCCCCCTACCACCTCCTGGCTGCATCTCCAGTAAAACTAGACAGTGGTCTGAATGGCACCTAGTAAGATGCACCACTTTAGCTTCCGGGTATAACAGACACCAACTAGGATTCACAAAAAATCTATCTATCCTTTCTTGTATAAGGCCATGCAGATCCCTTCTGTTGGTCCAAGTGAACCGTGGTCCAGAAAAACTGATGTCTATCATACTACACTTATCCAGACATTCTTTGAACAACAGAGACCTATTGACACTTACTGCTCTACCCCCAAACTTATCTTCACCTATAAGCGGTTCATTAAAGTCACCCGCTACCACCCAAGGCATGTTATGAAGATCAGATACTTTAGCTAAATTATTCCACAGAATATGTCTTTCAGCAGTCCTAGGACTAGCATACACATCAGTAAACATCCAGCTAGAATTTGAATTTCGTACCTTAACTACTGCATGGATCTCTTGCTCAGTGCTTGACAGTGGCATGACCTCCACTCTATCCGAGTTCCAGAGCATCCACAGACCACCAGCATAACCAATAGTCTCTGTGTGATAAGCTCCATCAAAAGGCATTCTATCAATGATTTGCTTTGCCCTTTCGCCCCCAATTCGAGTTTCCATTACAACCATTATAGCTGGATTATGGTTGTGGACCAACGCACTAACATGCTTCAGAAAAGAGGGCTTCGAAGCACCCCTGCAATTCCACACTATTATATTCATGAGGAATTTGGTGATCAACGGAGAACCACTTATCAGCAGGTGGCAGTGGCTTCGCCCTCACCCTCAAATTCCATCCGCTCGGCTTCAGCATATCCCTCCTCTGTCCCTTGCCCGGCGGCATGAATAGATTGTGCTGAAAAAAACCCCAACTCCATCTCCTGTGAAGCCACGTGCAGATTGGGCACACCCATCAATTGAGGCGCCTAAATTAGCTACACAGTGTACTTGCTTCTCCAAAGACTCCATGGGTTTATCAGAGGGAAGCTCCAATTCCATGGTATCTGAAGCTCTCCGTTGACCCAACACACTACACTGATCAGATTTGCCATCTCTGGAATCGTGACTTCCACTCCCTCGAAGAACCTGGCCCACCACAGCTTGTTGACCGGTTGTGAACTCGGGTTTGCCATCGTCGGAATTGCGACTGCCACTACCTCGAAGAAACTGACCCACCACGGCTTGTTGATCGGTTGTGAATTGAAACTAGGTAGTAGAAGCCTTTTGATATCCGCCATAGTTGCTACGGCTTGCACTAGCATCGTGGAGCTCATGCTCATGGGAAAGAATCATTGATTGAGGACAAGTAGAGAAAGCTTCTCCAACAGCGCTCACCATCAAAGATTGGGAAGCCCTTAGCCGTGCAAGGACTTTCATACCCTTGACAGAAGACTTGTAACTTAGATTGGGCTTGCTTAAGTCCACATCAAACCGGGTATTAGTAAGGTCCAACTCTTTTAATTTTGGGCTACTCTCAATCCTGCCCTAAGCCCGCCGATTGGGCTCATTCACAAAGTGTTGGATAGCATTATCTCTAGCAGACCCATCTAGTTTACGTTTTGCCTCCCTTACCGTTTCACTTCTGGATTCAGTCTGGCATGGTACAAAATTCGTCCTCAAGACTGACTCACCCCTCTTTTGGCGTTGCTGTGGTTGGCCACTCCCTTGCACCATAGATACCCCATCACTCCTTTGACTCTTTGTCCCATTCTTCTTGCACGTAACCACTACCCACGGCCCGTACCTCCCATCTGTACCTCCCTTCTGCTCATTGGCAAGCACGCTCTCAATGGGCCCCTGAACAAGTTTGTCATTATCCGCAACTCGTTCATTGCATGAGCCTAACTCCCGCTCCCCTTCTGCCACCGTCTCTGCCTTCTTTAATGGCAAATCTTGCCAGACAACTTCTGGGCAGAATTCCTGTGTGTGCCCCATCCTCCCACATACAAAGCACAACTTATGTATTCCCTCATAGCAAATAGGTTGTTCAAACTTACCGATCAAAATAGCCGTGGCTAGAGGTTTGTTCACATCAACTTGGACACAAAGCCTAGCAAACCTTCCTCTCGTTTCAAAGGTCGTATGAGTATCCACCCTTAAGACATTACCTATTGTCTTACTGATTTGGTGCAGCGCTTCAGCATGATAATATTCAATCGACAATTCATTCAGTCTTATCCAGACGGCAATGGAAGAGACATTAGCCGTCGCCGGATGAAAGTTTGGCTCCCACGGCCTAATGGACAGAAAATGCTCACCGATAAACCACGATCCCCTTTTCAATACTGTTTCGAAATCTTCTCTCAAGTAGAACCGTGTGAGAAAGAAGTCGTTTCCTAAATCCACGCAGTCTAATCTACCTGCTGGTTTCCACAGAGACAAGAGCATATTGTGGAGGTAGTTAAATCCAACAGACCGGCCATACACCTTCACAATGAGGGCTTTAGCCCACGATGTGCGAATCTGTTGCTTAAGATCCTTGGAGAATCTCACTGCTAGATTACCTTCACGGAGAGCTTCTACCTTGTCATCCGACTCCATATCATCTTCCATAAGGTCTCTAAAGCTAAACGCCTGCGTGAAAGCTCCTGGTATCTCGCCTACCAGCTTATCTTTGAATGAGGCTGCACGGTTCCAAGGGCTGTAACCTTGGCTCGGCATCGATGGAGTGGACTCCTAACCTTCGTGGAAGCTTGCATGGCTGATGTTTTTAACTTTCTTATTACTACGTGCTAATTCGTCCTGTTCTTCTCTAGAGAGAGAGAGAGAGAGAGAGAGCATTCCATTGAAGTTGTGTAATCTCCTTATTTTCGTAGTGAAGTTTTTTTCTTGATGTCACTCTTGGATATAGGCCTACGCCACATAAATTTGTGTGTTTCCCCTTGCTATTGTTTATTTTATTCTCCTAAATCTATTTCGCAGAAGCCTACTATTGTTAACTGTACTTGCAACGAATGAGCATCAAAGTTTTTCTTTATCTCAACAAAGGGTATCAAAGCATGTGCTCTTTGTTTGGATTTAGGGACTGTTTCAGTTCTTCTTTTGGGTTCTTTGTTCAAGCAACTGATTTTTCTAATAGTACCAAATCTATTTGGTTGTATATTTACTTAATTGGCTTTTTGTGGCATATTAAGATGCCTGTTTTGTTAGTAAAGTGAGGATTGTTGAAAGCTCTAAAAGGCAAGAATACTTTTCTAACAAAGCTCTCAGTTTGCATGCTTTTTTATTTTATTTTTATATTTCTATTCAGCCATACACAATGTTATTAACCACACTAAAAACAAATTAGCAATTTAGCACCCAAGTTCACTCTTTCTCAACGAATTTATATCAAGTGTGGGTTCTTTGTTTCGATTTAGCAGTTCAGCACCCAAGTTTACTCTTTGTTTTGATATTGGATCCAAGTCCAATACACCCAAAGCTGCGTTAACTTTTGCTCCATATGACTTTGAAAAGCACTTTGCCATAACCTCAGTCGCCTTATCAATTGTCATTGATACATTATCAAATGACTGGGAAATTACATTCCCAAGTTCATCATCTTTTGCTAGTTGCATTTTCTTGCTTTTAGGAGACATTGCATCTTGTGATGACACTCGAGAACGTACAACAGTAATTTTTGGTGACCTCTGATCATCTTCCATTTCAAAGTTTTCCAAAGAAACTTCACTTTGAGATACCAAATTATCAATCTCATCAATAGTGGTCGATGCAGCATACCTAGCAAGTTTCTCCTTTGCAATTTCAGCATGATCACATTTTGCTCTATCTTTAGCCCAAAGTTGTGCCATCTTAAAGTAGTTGGGCATAAGTGTTGTCAACCACTTCTTGGCCGAAGGTTTATACTGTTACAAACCAAGAAAAATGGTTATACAACAGATATAATTATGTAATACAAAATTAAACTCACAAAAAATGGTAATTTACTGTTATGAGTGGCTCCCAAACTTCTGGTTTAGCTGTCCATATATTTAAAGACTCGTTCCATCCAAAACCACTCAATCCATCTCTAAATATGTCATAGCATTTATGAAAATTCTTCTTTAGTGTCTTTTGTCAATTTTTCACCTTATCCTTGTTAATCTCCATGTGAAAATTTTCAACCAACTCTTGCACTATGTCATCATATGCCTTAGAGGTAAAAGTTCCATTAACTCTACCACCTATGATCACCTGATGTAAAAAAGCATCCACTAAAGCATCATCCATAACACTACTCCATTGGACTTCTTTGCTTGGATCTCCACCATTCTTCTTTGATATCTTATCCATGCTATAATTAATAGGACAAAAAACACATATAAAATATTGTGTAAATATTAATATTAATTATCAAAAGATAGAGAGCAATATCAAAATGAAAAGAGAAATTTGCATAACATTTAGGTCTAAGTAATTGAAACATAACATAGACTTAAACAACATGACAACAATAAACCCAAAAGCTATCACATTTGGACATAGTTTTGCCACATGACTAATGCTATAGAATCTCTTATAATATCTCTTTGCCTAGCATCCTCATCATCTTCTCTTGGAGTAGGGGCCGCACGTTCACGATGAGAATGTAAAACCTCTTCATTAACTTCAGCAATAAGACTTTCATCAGGATCGACACCCATTAAATAATTATGAAGTATGCAACATGATAAAATGATTTCATTTTGTGTATTAACACAATAACTAGGCTCTGTAGTACTTGCTATGATAGGAAATCTCTTTTTAAGTATACCAAATGCTCTTTCAATAGCATTGTGCAATGATGCATATCCCAAATTAAATCATTCTTTAGCATTTTCAAGGGGATGAACAGAGTACACTTTTAAATGATAACGCACTCCCCTATAAGGTGCAATCAGATGACTTCTATTCATGTATCCCACATCAACAAGATAAAATTTACTTAATAAACAATAACAATTGTTAAATGTTTCATCAACAATGAAATTTGAGATAGAAAAAAATGATGGGAGATTTTTCTTTTTAAATTTGTGGTGTGTTGAGAAAAAGGGGAGGGAAATGGCCAAATATCTTGTTGAAAATTGTTTATCTAATAAATTTAGTGAAAAATAAAGAGAAAAAAAGGGAGAAAATAAACATGGAGAATTTTATGTGGTTTGATAGTGTGACTACATCCAAAGGAGCAGTGGCAAATCCTTCACTATAAAATCCATTAGACCTCGGGCTAACTTTACTCTTTGTCAATTAAGACAATTGACTAAGGTCCTCATATAAAACAAGACCCCATAAATTTGGTCTTATAAAAAACAATTTTATATAACGACTAGTCGCTAACCCGTGCGATGCACAAGAAAGCTATTGAATATGAGATTTTAAAAACTTTTCATTAAACTCCCCACCACAAAAATATAAATTTACCAGAACACAAACTTTTAGACGTAGATAATGATATTTAATGGATTGGGTAATAGCACGGGCTTTTAGAAGAAAACAATTTGATTTAAAAAGTCGGAAATTTTAGTACAGGCAAAAGCAACTACAATTGTTAAGGAAGGATTAAAGGTCCTATAAGAAACATTTTTTTCCCAATATTTGGGCCCAATGGTAGAGTACAAAGATGGCGACCTGTTACACAAAATTCTTCTCATTATAATCAACATCCTAAAGTGAATATTCAATCCAAAAATGTGTAACCAATGTTATATATTGAAGTGTTGTACAGAGCAGACAGTAGAACAAACATATTCTTATGACCATGCCCATATAGCTTCTAAGTTTTAACTATTATGCTAAGGAACCAAACAATACTAGTGTTGAAGACAAATTTTTTACACCACATGACTTCATTTCATTGACAACCCGTACCACATTAACATTATCATGAATTTTGGAAAAACCTCTTTTAAAGCCCAAAAGAGCCCATATTTACACAAAAAGGCATCAAAGCCCATGGTTCAAGCTCATAGCACATCATCTCATTTTTGGCTCATGATCCAAGCTCATGAGTCTCATCGGGGGAATTTTGGGAGTTGTGGTTTGGAGGGCCAAGAAGTATGTTCAGTAAAGCTCCAGTAGTTCAAAGTTGATAAAGGAAAGCATGTTGCTTGGCATGTCTTCCCCAATTTCCTGAACTCTGACGGGTCAGTGTGCAATAGGTAACATTTGGGTAAGCCTCTCATATCACATAACACTTAAAATGATAAAACTCTCCATGCTCTTTACATAAAAATTAATGTTCATCATATAATATAAGTTTAAAAATGTAATTATAGTATTTCATATAAATTATATTATTATTTTTCATTTAAATCAATTTCAAGCATATGGCTAAATATATATTAATATCTCATATCTAGCATTAAATGCTCTCCTTACTCTCTAAGATTTGGTTAAAATACAAAAAGACCATAATTATATCTCTAAAACTTCATCAAATATCAACCAACTAGTCTATTACTTACCAAAATTATATATGGACTAAGCATATAATTTTCCAAAAGAGGAAACTTAGCCAAAAATACCAAAAACAACTCAAGCAAAAGCTGCAACAGCTCCAGCAGAAGCTACAATAGCTCCTGCAGAAATTGCAACAGCTCCAACAGAAGCTGCAACAACTCCAGCAGAAGCTACAGTAGTTCCAGCAGCAATTGTAATAGCTCCAGCAGGTTAACACATGTCCTAAAATGACATCACTTGCCCATTAATGCCCAATCCCAGTAGCTTGCTGTCATACCCAAAGAAGTAAGGGTCTTATAAAAGAAATCCTACCATTTTAAGCTAAGATCCTTAGCCTCCAGCAATAATACCAGAAATAGAAGGATCCCATAAAGATTATCTTACCATTTTTAGCCAAACCATGAATTTAATGCCAAATATTTTCCTCCAGCAAAATATGTCATTCAAATGACATCATCCAGCAGCTATAGCTGTGACTGACAGCTGTAACAGCAGCATTAAAGTCTCAAACTTTCTTCTTTTGGCTAAAAAACAAAAACCCACTAATGAAACCACTTACTTTGTCAAAGACTTTTTCTTATTTGCTAAATTTCCCTTCAACTAATTTTAATCTAGTTACATACTTGGCTCTATATAAAGAGGACCAAGCTACACACTAACACAACCACTATCCATCCCTCTCTCACCCCCTTATTCTGAAACTCCATTCACTTTGCTGCCATATCTCTAAACATCTCCATATCTTTCTTCATCTTTCTTACAAAATCCCTCTTCTTAGATAACACCTATTACGCACATTGCTACCCATCTCTTCCACACTTTAATATTCTGAAACTTCATCATTTTGCTGAACAAAAGCACATCTCCATCTCTTTCTCTATTTCTCTTACAATACCTTTCTTCTTAGAAAGCAACATAACCCATGACATAACACAAAAAACCACTCCAGTAGCAACTATAAGCTCATGTATTTACTATATTTAACCTTCATATTATCTATCTCATACTCCCATATATTTTACAAACACATTCCTCACAAACTATCCATACATACTTCTTACATATATTTCTAATCTATCTTACAAATACCGTATCTCACAAAACATATATATTTCTTACCATTTCCATACATCTTAAAAGACACCAAACACTCTTCCAAAAACACATTACAAAAGCCCTTTCTCATGGAAGGCATATGAACATCAATACTAAGGTCTTTCTCTTAAAAGGCACAAAGACTTCATATTAACGTCATTCTCATTGAAGACATACATTTCTAATACTTAAAGTTATTCTTATGAAAGACACAAACTTATGAAATTAAAAGTCCTTCTTATGGAAGACAATATCACTCATACTTGACTAAAAACTAAAAGAGCATTACATGGGGAGAATCATTTAAGTGCATGATTAAGGGGACAAACTTAACCAACTGATGCACACGGCTGGACATGTTCTTTCTCCCTCTAGTTGCACCAATTTTTCCATTTCAATCATGAAGTCACCATGAAAGGACTCACTTTATTATGCTGCTGAAATATTTTGTCCACTACTATTATACGGCTGGAGTTACAAACTATAAAGATAAGTCATTATATTTTTATCTCCAAAATTATACTATTGAATATGTTTTAATTTATTATCATTGTACTGTTGTACTCATATTATTCTGCTGCTGGAATGTTATCAGCTCATTAACGCTATACGGCTAGAGCCACAAACTATGAAGCTCACTAACGTTATACGGTTGAAGTCACAAATCATATAAAGAACAAAGTGATGCTGTACAGTTGGAGTCAGAAACATACAAGATAAGTCAAAATCTCTCTATATTCAAAATTACATTATGGCGTAAATGCACTTTTAGTCCCTACATTTTGCACTTTTTTCTATTTTGATCCCTACATTTTATTTTCACCGCTTTTAGTCCCTAAACCAATTAACGCCTGACATTTAGATCCTTTCCGTCACTCAACCAACGGCAAAAGCTGACGTGGCAAACGGACGCACAGTAAATGCTGACATGTCTATTAAATTAATATTAAAAATGCTATATCAGCATCCACGTCAGATTCCACGTCAGCATCTGAACTTAAAAAATAAAATTATCAATTTTAAAAATTATAAAAAACATAATTAAAAACAAAAAAAAAATGTGAAACTTAGATCTGTAGGGACAGAATGAACACAATGAACACTACCAGAATGAACACAATGAACACTAACCTAGATTTAAATATAAAACCACACACCCAAATTTTCTAGAATTTTCTTGCCATTTCTTGTCAACCAAACACAAAAACATAAACATAAAAACATACACAAACCGTGGCAACCAATGGACTCAAGGTAGTGAAGAACTCCATCCTTGAACTTAGATTGATTTTAAGGAAAATTAAGATACTCTTATACATTTTCTTGGCAACCAAACAAAATTTTCAATTTCACAAAAAAAAAAAAAAAAAAAATTCCAGATTTGACAACCAACCAAATTTTTTATGTCAATTCTAAGATCTAAACATTTTTCACAAACCCATCAAATCCCCTTATATACAAACCCAACAAATTCTCTATCACAAACCCAAAAACTTCCTTTCGCAAACCCATATTATCCCTTTTCAAATTTATCAAAAATACAAAGCAAATACAACAAACTCAACCCAGATAAAGAGAGAGAGATGAGAAAGTGAGGAGGGAAAGGGGTTTCCGATCTAACTGGAAACCCATATGATGGCGCTCGGAGTGAACTGGAGCTCAGAGGAGTTAGCGAGTTGGATTTGCTTCCACGCGATGTCCTCGTTGCGGTCTTTCCAGATGGTGTGCCACGACTTCAGGACGGCCCGTGGAGTGGCGGCGCGGATCTCTGCCGGCATGGCCAAGCGATGCTCCAGGAGGTAGCGGATCATGAGGGAGTGGGATTCCGGGTTGAAGGGGTAGAATTGGGAGGACATATGGGGCTCTAGGCTGATGACGTGGAGCTTGGGTTGCGCTACCTAGTCGGGTTGGTTGTTCAGGTCGGGGTGGGTTTTGGGCGAGTCGGAGGAGGAGGAAGAGGATGGGGAGGAACGGAAGAGGACGATTTCTGGGAGGGAAAAGGAAGACGGGTCGTTGGGTTTCTAGGTTAGTCACAGATCTAAGTTCCACAATTTTTTTTTGTTTTCAATTATGTTTTTTTGTTTTTCATAATTTTTAAAATTGATAAATTTATTTTTTAAGTTCAAATGCTGACGTGGATGCTGATATAACATTTTTAATATTATTTTAATGGACACGTCAGTATTTACTGTGCCTCAGTTTGCCACGTCAGCTTTTGCCGTTGGGTGAGTGACGGAAAGGACCTAAATATCAGGCGTTAATTGGTTTAGGAACTAAAAATGGTAAAAATAAAATGTAGGGACCAAAATAGAAAAAAGTGCAAAATGTAAGGACTAAAAGTGCATTTACGCCTTACATTATTAAGTATACATTAACTCATTACTATTGCACTGCTGGATGCAAGTTACTTTAATACCATCTCACTATTTAATAAACATAATCTCACTAATACTTCATTGATGGACATACATATTAATAAATCGATCTACCATCGTTGCACATATATTATTTGGACATGAACCACTACTGGACACATATTTTTTGGGAATGAACTACCATTGGACATATATTATTTGGACATGGACCATTGCTGGACATACCTTATAATGTTGAACATGAACCATGAACCACAGCTGGATATGGACTATATGGACTATTGGACTTATCCTTGATATGCCACAAACTGAATGACCCATTGTGATTAAACCAATTAATTAATTAGCTAAGTTATTAATTAATCAATTTATCATGCAAATACGTGGAAGCACAAACAAATCACCAATAACTAAATATGCAGCGGAAATTAAATGACACGGTGATTTGTTTACGAATGGGGAAAACCATTACGGCAAAAACCCCACCGGGTGATTTTCAGGTCACCACTCCCGAAACTCCACTATTATCAAATCAACCGGTTACAAGTAAAGGAATCTCAAGTACCTTACCAACCTACAGTTGAACTCTTACCCCAATACCCAATTGGACTTGATCTGTAGTGACAGTTCCCCCTTTTGATGCACGGCTCCCAAGTACGTGACTAACCAATACGCGAATCCCAATACGCGACTTCAAACACCAACTTAGAAGGAGAGGTTGGCTGCAAAGTTCTTCAGCTCATCCTACACGATGAAGATCAGGAAGATGCTTGGTTACAAAACCCTTTGGTGCAAATACACAGCAACTTCTTCAGAGAAGATGAACTAGGTCAAAAACTTCGTCTTTGATCACAAATTGCGTGAACAGAGTTTGCTCAATGTTTGTGCAACTTGTGTCTTCTTTGATGGCTCTTAAAATAGTCCTTTTATATGTCTAGGGTTAGGAGAAAAGAATGTCCAAAGACATATTTACGGATCCCAAGAAATTAGATCAGAATTCTGATTTTCTTAAATCTCGACAGATAGTAGGTGTCGAGGAGCTATCGAGCAGGTGTCGAGATTTAATGATTTTGCACTTCAGCTTGTTTTTCTTGGACAGACTTGATGACTTCAACACTTGATCTTGAAACCTTGTTTCTTGAAGTATTAAAAACATCTAAAACTACCCAATTACAAGTAGAGTGCGTTTTGTCAAAAGGATTAGCCAATTTACATAAATAAGTGACATATGTTCTTAACAAGTGAAAACACATATGTCTTAACAATCCCATTATCGGATATATGACACTAAATTAACCACTTTCTAATATTGGACATCACTTAATAAACATAATAATAATGGTGTTCAATTAATCATTTAATCAATGCTATTCAATTAAATATACTATTTATTTATTTCAACAATTATCATGAGTCTAAGACTTTGGGCTTTATCTATTTTGTAGGCTTAAAATGCACCGGAAGCCATTGGTCTATGCGGCCCAATTTCAAGTTTCGGATTGGACTCCTCAAAACAAATCCGTGCTTAGCAAAGTCACACATCCAGTGGAAGACACGTGGCTACGTGCAAAAAACCGCCCACGACAACTAGTATCGAAAAAGTATCATAATCCAGCATACTAATTTAAAAGTTACAATTTCAAACCCAACCTCACTATGAAAATTCCACTGACATTCAAATATCACTTAGTTTAAGTAAAACTGTAAAAGTAATAAAACTAACATTTGGAATAGAGGGTTAAAGCGTATCTTTTGAATCTGGAACATTTTTTCCTTTATTATTCACATTTAAAACAATAATATTAAATTTAGTATGAACAACCAAACAATTATGCAAATTTCAAAATCAAATATAAATATATTAACATATAATATGGAACACTATTATAGATTTTATATTATACAAGGTTCTTAGCTGTCTCTGCTAATTCCAATTGAATTAGGTTTCTATTCTATGTGGTAACTTCTGTCTCTACTAATTTTAATTAATTGAATTAGGTTTCTATTTTAGTTGAATTAGGTTTCTATTCTATGTGGTAACTTCTGTCTCCTAATTCTAATTGAATTAGGTTTCCATTTGACCTGTAGCTTCTTCTCCTAATTCTAATTGAACTTCTCTCCTAATTGAATTAGGTTTTTATGTAATTAGCATGCTTATAAAATAGTTTTGCATTTTTTTAATCTTATTCTTTCTACTTAAGAATAAAAAAATGACTTTATGAAATATAGTCACCAGCTTTTTAATTCATCAATAGAAATTTTTTTTTGAAAGGTTTGGATTGAAAGTTGCTTTTGTAACTTTGAATCTAAACCCTTGAATAAAAAAAAATTGAAAAAAAAAAGTAAAAATGTAAAAATTGTTGTGGGAGAATTTCTCTCTACAATAACCTAGTGGTATATTGCACGGGATCTCCATGCATGAACGGGTGATGTTTAAGGATGTAAAAACCAATTAACTAAATTGTTTGATGAATATATACAATACAATCTATAATATAAGCCAAGAAATAGCAAACAAAAAGGAAACACAGAATATGGAGGCATCTTTAAAGATTTTGCATAAGTTCCAAGAAATATACTCACGCAGACTATTGAAGGAAAAACAAACACAAACACAGACCATTAAAGGAAAAACATACACAAACTACTATTAAAGAAAGAATACAAAAACTAAAGAGAGAAAGCAGGGAAGAGAAATTTACATACCTTGAGTTTGAGAAAGAAGTGTTTGTAGAAACAAAAGAATAGTTTGCGTCAACACACATAGGTTTATACGTATAGAGGAGAGTAAGTCGGCACCTCCTTTACTGTGAAGGAGTTTGCATTGCATACAAACATGATTTGGAGACTTCCATGCCACTCCAATAAAATCCAGTTCCTAATGGGAGTCTTAATACATGGCCACTGGCTAAGTGGTGTTAATCTAACTATACGTATCTATATATGATCTTCTAATATCTATCATATAAAATCAGAATTTTTGTTTTTTTATTTAAATAATGCTAATGTGTAAAAATGTGAGAGCTCTAAAAAAAATCAAAGCCAAGTCAAAGGCTTCGGTATTATATATATATATATATCACACTTACTATTTTTTTTTTTTTTTTTGGGTGGGGGAGGGGTGGGGAGAGTGTCCAATTCCTAGCTAAAAATTGAAGAGACCCATATGCAATTTTTTTCCCCTTTATCTTGTAAAAAGTCTTTCATCACTTTTTTTTTTTTCAAAGTCTTTCCCTCTTCCCATCAAACATCTCCTCTCCCTTCCTCTTTTATCAAGTGATCATCAAACCACATAAATTTTTCCTTTCTTTATAAGCATTTTTTGGTAATCAATCGCCATCAAACTATTCTTTTTCTATCTTATTTGTAAACTTATTCTCTTACCTAAAATCAATTATGTTACTAGAAAGATTAGGAGAATTAGCTATGCTTCTAATTACATAAGAAATTTAAGTAAAATTTGAATACAAAAATTTAATGAATATTTTTGTATCTAAGAAAACAAGAGTAATGAATTTTAAGTATAAAAAATTAAAAAAAAATTAAAATAAATATTATTCAATTGATATCTAAATATAAGAAAATACTCAACTTAAAATTGTCATCCTAAGCCTCAAATCTTTTCAAACCGGCCTTGATAGGTCTCTGTTCTAGAGATGTATATTACATTCTTATAATCTTAATAATCTTATTTAGAATATAGTTGACCGTCTCTAACCTATCTTTCGGTCCAGATAGCTTGGGAATCTAGAAAATGTTGAGATAATATAATGGATGTGCACGAATCGCCAAAAGACAAAAGTGACTTCAAAGAAGAATCTATTGTGTTTGCACACTGGACTGTATAAAGCCATGATAAACAGTAGCCTGGTGCAACCCAAATCAAAAGAAAGCCCTCGAGTAGTTATTAGAGAGAGTTCTTGTTTGTTAAAAATGGCAACTCAAGCTGATCTTAGGAAAATAGGTAGAGAAAGTTTCGGTATTCTAGAACCAATACTAGAGAAGAGGAGAAACACAAGCCAATCTGGTGGTGATAACATGGCTAAAAGGGTCCCCATGGAGGAAGTCATGGACAGCAATCAGGCTGCGAAGCTGTTACAAGGAGTTTCCATTACAGATTATCGTCTGAGCAGGAAAGGCAGTCAGAAGGCTCGTTAACACTTCTGATATATGCACTGCTCTTTTAGCATTAATAACAACCACTTTGGCCTAATGTAGTGTTGTGCGTAGTATAATAATATTTTAGCTTTGTTAAATTTTTACATCGCTAGCCTGTAACATGTAAAGAATAATCTGCTTCTCCATAGCATGTTATAATCCTAATGATAATATTGCGTCATATTTTTAGCTTTGTACATTGTCAAGTGTGGTAGATAATTCTTATATAACATATGTAATATTTAGCTTAATTTGTATTGATTATGCGTAAAGTGTAGCGGACTTGTTAAATAGGTTGGGTTGGGCGGGTTTAGGTTTGATCTTAAAAGTTACTGGTCAGAAAATTATTAGATCAGAAGGGTTTTTTATTTCTATGAGCATTTCCTTGGTCTTCTATAAGTCACCTATAAAGTTAAATCACCTATAAAAATTAATAACATAAAGCTTTATTCTAGTGTATGCTAGGCAAAGAAAATAAATAAATGATTAAGAAGAAAATTAATCTTAATTTAATGAACTTACAAAAAAACTACTTGGTCGGGTTGGGTCAAAAAATTAGTACAAGTCAAACTAATTAAAATGAATTGCTATTTATGTTATCCATACCTTTTATTTTTCTTTACAGGTTAATTTGGATGATTAACTGAGTCCAATTTTATCAGATTTTAATAATTTGTCATGCTTCCCATAGTATCGGGTTTTTTTTTTTTTTTTTTTTTGGGGTGAAGGAAATGGTTGAAGTATTTGTTTTCTAATCCATAGACTAGAACCATTTCTGGATCACCTTCGCTGTAAGGCCCAAAAAACAGAAAATTGAATTTCTTCATCAACAGAGAAACTCAATATCACATTTTAAAGCATGCTCTTCTCATTTGCCATGAATATTTTTGTAATGTTTCGGGGAAAGTTAAAGTATACAACGTGAAGGATTCTTAAGTTCTGTTTATGAACCAAGAGTGAAATAATTTAGTCAAAAACTAAGATATCACTTCATTATTACAAAAATAATAATAATAATAAATAAATAAATAAAGAAGATAATTTATGATTTTTTTCCCTTCATCACTAAAAAGTATCTTATTAGATGGTTTAATGAGAGACCTTTTCCTTATTGTATATGTGGATCTCATATATGTGCGTCCGACAGGTTATAAGAGGGTGGTCTCATGAGACTGTTTCATGAGATACTTTCTCTTTTAATAAAGATGCAATTACATAAAAATAAACACATCTGTTTTGAAATGAAAAGTATTTGTTATGTTCGTATTTGAAATGTTGGCAAACCATGAACAATGTAAGTCTTGTCATATATAGTTTAATTATCTTAATTTTGTTCAAGACTATGAACCCAAGTTCAGCTCAAGAAATGAAGTTTTTGCATGCTTTGATTCCACCCCGATTCTTGCTTCAATTACAATTGTTGATACCTGATTGATTCTTGGTTTGATCGGTTGAAAATCGAGAAATTAGACTTCGAGAAAGGATTTTTCAATTTGCCCATGAGGCCATGACTCATATGATGACCTAATCAAAATAGTATAAATACACAACTTAAGAGACAGGTCAAGATATAGACAATCAAGAGAGAGCACATGTGCCTCATTTAGGATTTCTGTAACCATTCTCTTATATCATCAACCCTGTAGATGATAACTGATTGAAGAGCTACATGGTGTATTCTTGGTGATCATGTTGAAGCTACTTTAGTAACAACGCATACACTGCTATTATGAAGAAAATCTCCAAGAGGTTCTTGGAGTTAGTCAAAGGTTTCGATTGTTAAGCGTGGGTGTGTCATCTGTAAAGATGTCCATGTGATTGAAGAGTGTAGAGGTTCCAAAGCATTAAAAAGTTTTTTTTTTTTTTTCCTGTAAATTGTTTACAAGTTGTAAAGCCTAAGAAATTTTTTCTCAAATTGTAAACTTCTCTTATCATAGTGAACTGTCCTTTTTGTTTTGGAAAATGTTTCCCTCATAATGGTTTTATTTATTTTTTATTTTTTATTTTTCAGATTGTTTTCCTAGGGTTTTTCACTTCATCCCCATATCACTGTCTCTCATTATGATTGATTTTATGCGATTGGTGATATCTACTTGATATGTCTTATATACTTTAACTTTTTACATATAATTAATTAACCCAGAATCTGTAATTTAGCATATTTGAACTTAATTTATAAAATCCGCAGCATAATAAATAACTGGTGACTAAAAAACCCAAAAATGTTTATTTCATGCTCAAAATTTGGTTAATGTAATTTTTGCATAAGTTTTATGAATTTAAAAGTCTATATGACATCATGTCAATATCATCCAACTAAATAAAGAAATGCTAATTGATTAATTTAATGATGTAATGTGACACTAACTCCAGATAAGAGAAATATAATTTTTTTTTAAACTAAAGTATTAATATAATGGCAATTGTGGTACACACCTTATGCTTAGCTTGACTTTTTTTTTTTTGACAATTCAATATTAAGGAAATCCGGCAATATTTCTTTATTTCTTTGTTATCACTGGCACTTATGATTGTTTCCTATCCTTATCCAAATCAGGGAATTCTTATCTATTTCTTTGGATAACACCACAAACTTTGAGCCAAAAGGTTTGGATAGAGACCACATGTATGGATATGTATTATTATTAGTGTCCAATTAAAAAAGCCACAGATCAATTGGATAGTTTATAGAACATTCCTCAATTATTCCTCTCATCCTGATCCCTCTCCCACGGTCCCACCTGCTCCCATACCTTTTTCTTAATTACAATTTACACCCATCCATCTTCCTGTACCTTTTTCTCAATTATTTTGTTTGGATATTTCGAAGATAATGTTTATTGTTCCCAACTGACCAAGTGGACCAGTAAGAGAGAAACGAACCTTACCGGTAGAGATACATAAGAACAATTAGGCTATGACCATAACTTTTTGACATAATTTTGCCACAATTTATTATAGATTTATATGGGCCTATTATTTTTATTTTACTATTTATAGTTTATTATGTGGACAAGTTGTGGTAATAATTGTAATCTTACTATTTTTAAAGAGTAAGTCTACTCCTACAATAATTTTCACAAATTACCTAAGTTGTAAGTGGTTGAAAAAATGGGTAGATCTACCATTTCATCGCTCAAAGGCCGCCATGTGTACCAATTGCTGGATTTTTTTATGGTACTCAATTAACTCATTTTTTAGATCATAAGAATTTACATTTTGCAACGCCACAGACTTTGGCCACCGAAAGCTAATCAAATCAACATCATCACTTGCTTCCAATGATACGGATAGAATAAAAATTGAAAGTTCAATATGTGTATAAAACACCCTTGAACGTTTAGACCCTAAATTATAAAATATCAATTCAAGCTTATAATCAAACAATTAATGTGCGGAACATGAACATAAGTCAATCACATAATTAATAACTAATCTAAGCCAAATATAAACACATCCACAGCAGTAAATATAGGGTAAAGATAAAGGGAAGGAAGATGCAAACACACGGACAACACACGATGTGTTATCGAAGAGGAAACTGAAGTCCTCGGCGTAAAACCTCTCTGCCGCCCTCCAAACGGTCAAATAATCCACTAAAGAATGTAGTTGAGATACATGAACAGCAAAAGACCCTCCAAGCCTAATCTACCCAAGTACCTAAGCCCTCCAAGCTTCTTGCTCCAACGAGGTTACGCCGAACCTATTTCTTCTTTAGCTTCTCGGATTTCGCTACTAGACCATAGCATCAACCAATGTATATTGGTTCCTTCCAAACTGCTTCCCTTAGCACCAAATGAACCTTCTCACAGACGTGGATGTGGTGAGAAAAGGATTTGGTCAATGACCTCTCAAGGATGTATCAATGGAGAGGAAGAGAGTAGAGGAATTTGTAGAGACTCTAAGGTAAAGATTGTGGATGAATCAATCTTGTTTTTCTCTAAGGTTTCTCTCAAAAATTCTTTCTGGAAGCTCTCACAATTTAGTAGGTATAAGGGTCTATATATAGTGGTGTGTGTTTGGAATACGAAGAGACAGTTTTTGCCAAACATGGTAAGTTGGCGGCTTGACCTCGCGGCTTGTCCAAGTCGCGAGTTCAAGTCGCGAAGTAACGGCCTGGCCAGCCTGGGACTTTTGTCCTGTAGTGCGACAGTTGGCGCGACCCTTCGGCTCCCCTGTGTGCTTCTCACGTGCCTGCATTTGGCGGCTTGCTAGTCGCGAGTCAGCCGCGAGTCTTAACCACGAAACACTGCTTCTTTGCACAAACTTGAGCTTTTCTTCACTCTCTTCACACACTACCCTTACATGAATCCCACCTAAATACAGGGTTACTAAGTACTAAATTACAAGTAAATTGACACAGAATAAAGCCAACAAGATGGTTGATAAATTTCAACCTTACAAAAATGATCGATCAACCAAATTGCATTATTCAAAAAGGAGAGGAAAAACACAGTGCTATAAAAAGGTACAGTCCTTAGCCTTAGTGTAACAAGCTTGCTTGACAGTTTCTTAATTAAGACTCTTTAGTACAGAGCGACTTATAGGTGAAATGGCGCCGCCTAATGACATTGTGCAGGTCGGAATTGAAGCATTTACGTTGCTGGAGGAGTGCTTGAAGCAAAAGACAAGGCCCTCTTCATCATCGTCATCCACGTCAATTTCCATCTGCTGCTACTCCGAGTAATCATGCAAAAGAAGCCATTGATAGCTATCAAGTAGCTCAAACGTAAGGTGGTGTTTTGATCGTGGACTATCGCAAAAAGAAGCAGCTACTAGCTACCGCATCGTAGACTATCGCAACAAGATGCCATTCTGTAAAAGTGTTACGTAGCATATAATATAATGTTATGTAAGTTAGAAAATCTCTCTTTCTCTCTCTCTGAACTTGATCTTCAGCAATTTGCAGATGCTTTATTGGCAACTATATAATAGTATTAAAGTTCGTAGGGGTGGTCGTGATCTCGTACATGTAAATGAAGTTTCATTTCTTTTCGATGGAAAATGCTAAAGTTACTACAAATTTATAATATAATATTTACAAATTGATATATCAATAAATGTGATTTGTGAATTTAAAAAATATAATAAATGAAAAATGTTAGGGATGTCGGATATATATTAAGATTTTAAGATCCTACCAGATCAGGATACTGATAACCATACCACACACCACCATAGGCTTTTATACCCATTTGTTGGGGAATTAAACACCTTAGAGAGACTTCTTAAATAATTAATATAACATGTAGAGATTAGAGACACGCTTAATCCAAATTATCTAAGCCCAATGGCTTTGAGTTCAACTATGTTATTTTAACACTACTTATTCTTTTCATCTTTATTCAATATGAAACTTCACTTACACGTGTATACTTAACAAAAATGAAAAATGAAACGTATTTTAATGACATGTCAGTCCCAAATGAGAATATGATTAATAAGATTGATTTAATATATATATA
Source organism: Quercus aquifolioides (assembly GCA_019022515.1). Lineage (NCBI taxonomy): Eukaryota > Viridiplantae > Streptophyta > Magnoliopsida > Fagales > Fagaceae > Quercus > Quercus aquifolioides. The sequence continues at coordinate 32,043,878 of CM032336.1, forward strand.
TATATATATATATATATATAGGATTGAGTTCAAGTTGATGTAACTCTAAATAATGTTACACTATTCAATATTTTTTAATTAAATGCGAATTTTGACAAATTCACCGTTAAATTACATTATTTTCATATATTCTCCATACTTGCAAAATAATGCATAAAAGATAAGTTTATGGATCAAATGGTAAATAACATCTAATTGACATGAAAATTGGCATGAATGTTAAGAATATATAGAACATGTAATTCAACAGTATGATTTTTAAAATATAAATTATATAACAAATTATTGGGTGGTGCTTAGAGTTATACTAGGTGTAATTTGAACTCAATATATATATATATATATATATATTATTATTATTATTATTATTATTATTATTATCTATTCTAGCCAAAAGTAGCTCTCCGGTCTTAAACACTGAAATTTACAAGTATCCTATTTTACAAAAAAAAAAAAGAACAGAAAAGAAAAATAGAATTATAAAATGATAATTTCTTAACCAATTAATTCCTATGCCCAAGGAGTCCTTAATCCTTAACCACAAAAGTTCAGACGTGCTTCGATAAAGACAATAGTGCTCAATTAAAAAACCACAGAATTGGATAATTCCTCGATTATTCTTCGCATCCTGATTCTTCTTCACCGGTTCCCGTACCTTTTTTCTCCATTATGAATTGCCACATGTTCCCGCGCCATTATTTGTAGGGTAATGATTCCATTCGCATTCATTTTTTACGTTCATAGACTTCATCTTTTCACATTTTAAAATACGTACATCAACGTGGGTAATTTTTAGTTACTCTTAAAGTACAGAAAATAGTATTTTTTTTCTCTTATATTTATGGTTGAGTTTATCATAAGTGTGAGAAGAGAGAGCACTATTTTTTCGTACTCTGAGAGTATCTAAGAATTTTTCAATCAACACATATCTGATGATATTGTGGGTATGAGTGTGTGCAAAAAGTGTTGAAAGAATATTTATTATTTTTTCGATGGAAAAATTTTTATGAATAATCTCTTCCAATTTATTATATGATAATTTATAAGACTATTCATATATATTATTTATAAGTTTTGGGATTGTTCTTTGTCTTATCAACGGCGGCAATGACTTGGGTATTTTTTTGTTTTTTGTTTTTGTGTTACAACTTGTGAATCTTGTTACATGAAGGATTTTGTCATGGCAATGGGATCGATTGTGGGCTTGCGGTGGCTAGAGGGTGGGTTGAGCAATTTGCTGAGTTGTTTGTTTTTGATCTTTTTGGGCTTAATGGGTTTTTTGTGACAAATATATTATTTTAATATGGCGTATTACAAAATAGATAATAAGATACATGGTTGGGATTGTGACTAGTGCATTAGTTTCACTAGACACGTTAGGATGCAGATACATGTCCAATTTTGTACACGAGTCTGTATCCTAACGTGTCTAGTATACTAATGCACTAGACACAAGCTATTACAAAGTGTGTTGTAAAAGTGAAAATGTAAAATAAATAAAGTGATTTTCTAACAAGGAAAAATGATTTTTTTTTGCATTAGTGGAGGAAAAATGCTAATAAATACTATAGCCTCAGCTTTGTAAAAAATTTACAGCAACCCTTTAGTTTTTCGTGAATAGGGTAAACTTGTGCGTATGAGTGTGCGTGTTGACCTTTTATGTTTGTCGCATCTCTCACAGACAGGGACGAGGCACATTAGGCTTTGGGGGCAATTCCTCAAACCCTCCCCCCCCCCCCCCCCCCCCCCAATTTTTTTTTTAATTACTAGTATATATATGTATTACTTTTAGCAATTTTGTTCTATAAATTACACTTTGCCCCCCTTAAACAATATCATTTGTTAAGGATATGTTTTATGTAATTGGCTAATCATTTGACAAAATGTATTTTACTTGTAATTGGGTAAATCTAAGATGAGTTTAGTACTTCAAGAAACAAGAGTAGTACTTCAAGAAACAAGAGTTCAAGTCAAGTGTTAAAACCATGAAGATATGACCAAGAAACAAATGAAGAAAAACTGTTCATTAAAGCTCGACAGATAGCTTGACAGAAACAGTATCTATCGAGATTTAAGAACGAAGCTCGACAGAAGCTGAATCTGTTGAGATCTACAAAATTAGAATTTCCAAATCTGATTTTTGGTCCTAACTGACATGTATGTGTAGGGTTTCTTTTCTCACAACTTTAGACATATATAAGGCTTATTTTAAAGGCTGTCATATATAGAGAACACATGTAGAAAGTGACCTAGTGTCTTATTCTCTTTGCAAGAAGTTACTGCGTCTTTTGCGCCTTAAGGTTTTGTAACCAAGTACTTCTTGATCTTCATTGTTGATGAAGTGAAGAACTTTGTAGCCAACAACATCTTTAAGTTGCTGAAGTTAGTCACGTATTGGGATTCATGCAAAAGAGTTAGTCACGTACTGGGATCCATGCATCATTGGTGGCGTTCATCTACTAGAGAGTTCAGAGGTTTTGAAACAGTAGAAGGTTTCTGTTGTAAGTTCATCTACGGGGTTTGTAGAGTCTAAGAACAAAATTTTTGTACTAGATTTGAAATTTCTCTTTACTATAGTGAATTGTTTTTCAGGAAGGTTTCCCCCCAGGTTTTTTACTATAAAACTAGTTTGTTTCATTAGTTTTCCTGGGTCATCATATCTTGTCTTATTTACTATTCCACTGTGCATGATATTGACATGATATTGATGTTTGTTTATTTTAACAAGATTTATTCATAATAGATTTAACTAACAACTTGGGTTTAAAACTTGTTAATTCTATCAATCAGAGTCTAAATTTCCTAACATCATTAATTCTTTTAAGAGAAATGTTATAACCATAAACTTTTCTACAACATTTTTACAAACTAAACATATGGGCTCGCCATTTATATCTCTTTTTTACTTACCAATAATCACTCACCATCAGGGACGGACCCAGGTGGAGGCCTAAGGGGGCCCGAGCCCTCCCGAGTCCAATTTTTTTTTTAATAGTTATTATATATTTTATTTTGTAGTTGGCCTCTTTCCAAAACCTTAGACTCCTCTTCAATAAGCTTAACTAGCCTCATCTAAATAGCAACTATCCAACCTAAAAACTTAACAAAAACAATAAAAACATTCACAATGATGATTGTATTTTAGCAACAAAAAAAAAAAAAAAAAACTATTTTACCGTCAAAGAACCAAAAAATCATGTCTTATTAGAGAAACTAAAGCTAAATTTTTTGCAATTACAGTAAACTGGTATAAATACTAGTTTACTGTAGCAAGTTTTTAAAAATAAAATACAATATTTTCTTAAAATTATATCTCTTCGTTTAATTAAAAAACTCAAATTTTTTCTCTTCCTTTATTATTTTAATGAGTTGTTTATATTATTTTAAATGAAGTGATAAAAAAAAAAACATTTGATATTGGGTGTATTGTAAAGTGGGGTGGTAAAATAAATAAAGCAACTTTTTGAGGTTCTAAAAGCTAAAATTTTTAGTATCACCACTATGAATGTTCTAACTTCCAAAAAATAAAAATAAAAACTAACCAACCTAGTATTAAAAAAAAAAACATTATTTTGTTTTTGTTTTTGTCTTTGTTGGTATATTCGCATCTTAAGGTATTTAAAAACAAATTTTATGTATTTATAATTTTTCAATACCATATGGATGCCTATTTAGAGTTTTTTTTTTTTTCCTTCTTCTTCTTTATACTTAGGCCTCCGCTAACATAAAATCATGGGTCCGTCCTTGCTCACCATATTAGTAGGGCTATCCAGACCTGACCAGAGCCCGACAACCCGACCAAACCACTTGATGCCGACTCGATTTCGGCCTAAATCGAAGGTCTAGTCGATCGGCGGCGGGTCTTCGTTTTCAAGAACCGACATCGATGGGTTGAGTGGCGAGTTTCCTTTTCCAAAACCGAAACCACCTGAACCTGACTGGAGTTATATACGAAGTTCGACCAAATCCGACTAGATCTGGCAAGATCTCGACCAAATTTTGCGAGATCTTGACCAAATTTGGTGGGATTTAGCTAGATCCAACCCAATCATAGCAAATTTCAGCAAAAATTTACACATTCTGGTGAAAAATTTGCAGATTCTGGCAAAGTTTTGCATATTCTGGCCACGACTTCTAGTTTCTAGCGACAATTTCCAGTTTCTGGTGATGATTTCCAATTTCTAGCGAACTTTAGAATCGACCGAACCGACCCGAGCTCCACCCGAACCCGAAACCGATTCGACTGATTGATGTCGGCGGTCGGTTTCAGGTCCCTCCACCCGACGCCAGCGAGTTGGGTCTGGGCTGGGTCCAAAATCGACCTTGCCCGACCCATGGACAGCCCTACATATTAGTAATTTGTAAAAAAAAATTGTAATTCTAACATTTTTCTTCCTTTTAAAGGCCATAAAAAATTTATACATATAAAATCTAAAACAAAATATACAAGCCCAAAAAAATTAGCCTAACAACAAAAATTACCATTAACAAAACTAAAAAAAGTTAAGCCCAATCAACCAATTTTTACCCATTACAAAAAAAAAAAAAAACACTCTCAACGGCTAAGCAGCAATACAGCCAAAAGACAGCATGCAACAGAGTTGCCCCCTAAACTCTTATCTAGCTGGCTCCGTCCTTGCTCATAGATGTGAGTTGGTTTTGATGTTTCCTAACAAGAAATGTGCCTTGCCTGTGGAGATAGATTAGAATCTACATTTTGCAACACCACATACATTGGCCACCGAAAGCTAACCAAATCATATCAACATCTTCACTTTCCTTCCAATAATACGGATAGAATAAAAGTGATCAACCAGTTGCATAATAATGCAAAAAGTAGAGGAAAAACAGTGCTATAAAAAGGTGGAGTTCTTACCCTTTTGGTAACAAGCTAGCTAGAAAGTTTCTTAAGACTCTTAGTGCAGAGAGACTTGGGTGAAATGGCGCCTTCGACTCGCCTTGTGGAAGTTGGAATTGAAGCATTTACGTTGCTGGAGGAGTGCTTGAAGCAAAAGACAAGGCCCCCTCTTCATCATCGTCATCCACATCAACTTCCATCTACTGCTACTACAAGTAATCAGTCAAAAGAAGCCATTGACAGCGACCACGTAGCCCAAAAGTATGGTGGTGTTTTGATTGTGGACTATCGCAACAAGAAGCCACTACTACCACATCGTATAGTTAATTAGGGTATAGCTAAACGCTGTGAACTTGTACTTTAAGAATACCACGATGAAACATGTATGGCAAGATGCCATTCTGTAAAAGTAGTATATAATATTATAATATAATGTAATGTAAGTTAGAAACTCTCTCTGTCTCTCTCTGTCTCTCTCTTTCTCTCTCTCTAAACTTAAGCAATATACAAAATCTCCATTGGTAACTAGGTAGTATTTTTTTTTTTTTTGAGATCTAACTAGGTAGTATTATATACTCGATAATATGGATATAAGGTATAATTAACTCCCATGACCTATGCATGCAATGTGAAATAGAATGAATTGAAAATTATATTGTGAACATAAGTAATAATACCCACGCATTGATGATAAAGATGGAACCGAATAGACTGCTAGTTTCACTACAACACATCAAATCAAATGCACACAGAGACGGAGAAATGGAGATGGATGTGCTAGCTCAAAGGGTCATAGACTCATAGGACTTCGCTAGATATATATTTTTCTCGTAAAAAAGGTCAATTCAAGGGATGAGATTTAAGAGCTTGTCATTTTGATTTGAAAACAGAGCTCTAAAGTGTCGCCAATCTTCTAAGGATGATGAACTAGCATGATTAGGTATAGCAGGGCCTGTGTTGAATAGTTTTCTATGAGCGAAGGTTGATGAACTTGCAATTTAGGCATAAGGACTATGAAAGCTCAATAGTGCAAAATATTATAATTTGTTTAGACCCTCAATTTTAAACTTACAGCTAAATTGTTTTTACATTACTTAACTAAATGCGGAATAAGAGTAAATAAAACGCAATAAAGCGGAACTACTCTTTAGTGCATAGGCATATACAATAAACAATAAATGTAAAGCACAAAGAGTAAGGGAAGAGAGATGCAAACACAAGATAACACTGAGACGTATTATCGAAGAGAAAACCGAAGTATTCGGTGAAAAACCTCTCCGCGGCCTTCTAAGCCGAAATAATCCACTAATGAATAAAGTTGGAGTACACGGATATAAAAAAGACCTTCCAAGCCTAATCTTCCCACTGTAATTGAACCCTTTGAGTTCCAACTCTCAACAGATTTCATTGAGTCATGTTTTCACTAGTTATCCGGATCCCGCAATTAGTTCTAAATTGCATCCACCATAGAATGACTTATTCCAATGCTTCTCACATGCACCAAAACAACTCTCAACACAGAGAAATGTGTAGATGATTGTGGATTTGCAATCTCTAACTCTTAAGTGTATTTCTAGGGTTTTCTTTCTGAAAGTTTCCTTACAATTTCATAGGTAATGTGGGCTTTTATAGTATGGGTAAAGAAATTTGGAAAGCACATTAAAACAACTTGGCAGTGCATCTTGCGGGTCATCTCGTGAGTTGGCCTAGTCGCGAGATGAGTCGCGAGATGCCTCCTAGCACTTGACTCTTCAGCTTCTAACATATGCTTCTCACATGGCCTTTCACGAATTGTCCACTCGCAAGCCAGTCGCGAAGTTCTCTTTTCTTCACAATTATTCACCAAATTCTCACACTCAACCCTTAGTGGCGGCGCCACGTTGAGCCCAGGGTGTTCCTAGGAACACCCTGAACTGAAGAAAAAAAATTTATATATAATAATTAAATTTTTTTTTAATTTGTTTACCCTTTAAAAAAAATTAGGAACACTTTCAATCAAAATTAGGAACACCCTCAAATAAAAATAAAAAAATTATTTGTTCTACTTTCAAGCAAAAAAAAAAAAAAAAAAAAAACCCAAAAAAAAAATTGTAACAGAGCAAGCCCACAAGGAAAAAAAGCCCAACATCAATCGGTAAAACAAACCCAATCTAAAGAAAAAAACAAGGTAAAGCAAACCCAACAGATTACAGTAGCAAACCCACGGATTCTCAAAAAAAAAAAAAAAAAAAAATAACAAACCAAAACCCAATATACTGAATTTAGAAACCAACGGACAGTGCTTGAAAGAAAGAAAGAATCCTAACCTAAAGTCTAAAGAAAAAAAACCTAACCCATAAACCCAATATATTGAGCTCTAGAATGGCAGAACACCAAAACCAACGAATCACCGGATCAGAGAAGGAGATTGCCAGATCAGGCCTCAAACTTGAGCTCCAGAATGGCAGAACACATAGAATCGGAGATCGGATCGGTCTTCCTCGCCTCAATGTGCTGCCCGAGTCCGGACGACACTGCCCCTTAGCCTCAGGTCTCCCTGCTTCCTCAACCTCAAGGTATTTCATCTCTGTCTCAGTCTCTCTCTCTTTATCTGAAGAATGAAACTATGAAAGTGAAAACTGAAATGAAATTATGAAATGAAAGGGTATGGCTGTATGAGACTCTCCTCTCTCTCTCTCACTTTGTCTGTTGCTTTTGGCCTTTTGCTTAACTTTATTTATAACTGTTTTTGACTTTATCCGGTGTTGGTGTTGGTGTAAGGTGTTGGTGTTTGTGAGATTATTAATTGTCTTTTAGTGTTGGTGTTGGTGTCTTTTGGTGAGATATAATAAATTGGCTTTATCTGATTGGCTCTAGTCCTGTGATTGGGGGCCATGGGGCATTGGGGCTTGTCTATTGAATTGGGGGGTGGATGGGGGCATGGGGCCGAGGTAGTGCAAGGGTGCAAGGGTGCTATGTGCTAGTGCTAGTGCAAGTGTGCAACTAATAATTAATAAATATGGCTGTGTGTTGTGTGCTAGTTGATTAGTTCAACTAATGGTCATAAAATATGTAATAAATCACTTTTTTTAGACTTGGACTTAAGCTATACGACCTATATATTTTTGTGCTGCACAATTTATTGAATTTTCTTTTCTTTTTTGTTAAGTAATAGTGTGATATTCAGAGTATGAAACAACCGTAGTAATTAGTTGAACTAATTAATTTTATTTGTTTGGGATATTAATTAACCAATAATTAATTGGGGAAAGCAACTAATAAAATAATTAATAATTTAATTAACCAATACATTATAAAAGACAAACAAATTAAATTATGTTAGGCTAAACAACAATTAATAATTTTATAATTAATGAAACAACAATATAACAAATAATAGTTTATAAAAGACAAACAAATTAATGAAACAACTAAATAACAATAATTAATAATTTTATTAATATTTCAAACGAACTTCTTAAGGAACACCCTGAGAAAAATTCCTGAAGCCGCCACTATCAACCCTTACAATAAATCCCACAAACATATAGGGAAATGATTGACTAATTACAATCAAATTTGACACGGAATTAAAGCTAACAAAACATAATTGAAAATCACAACTTTACAGACTGTCAACACATTAACCCTCCCATGAATTCCAAGGGAAGACCTTTCCTTGTGTCTTGCTACATGCCTCTTCTTTCAGCGAGAAAAGGGCTTCTATAGTCTTCTATGAGTAGTGGTAGATGAATTATTCCTCAACAATCAGGTACAAAACCTATCAGCACATCACTCCTCCCATGATTCTAGAGGAAGGCCTTGCCTAAGATTATTCCTCAATGATTTCAAAGGAGAAACTTGCCACATCTTAATGCATTAAATATCAATGGTGATCAATTTTGTGTAAACAAAGAAGTTTTATGTCCACAAAATTTTATAATACTTTCACAACAAATTATAGGTGGTTAGTTGTTATTGGTTCTAATTTAAACTGTACGGCCCCGAGATGTCCAGGTCCATTTGGGCCTCTTGTTCAAGCATAGGTGGTGTAGCCCATTGTTCACATTCCCCTTTTTTACTCGTGATCCCAACCTAGGCCCACGCTGAGTGTAGGCCCAGGTTCTACCACCCAGTCTTTACTCGGGGAGTCAATATCGGACAATATAGGAAGAATGAACGTCCGAACACCCATCATGAACATGCCCGAAAATTCCAGAAACATCGCTGCCGGGCATGATCGCTGAAGTGGGAACCAAGTTCCAAAGCCATCTTCGCCCCATCCCACTCCCACCTAACCACCCATTTATGAATGATGATACTGGACCGCTCATTGCACTAACTACAAAAACAATCATGACACTCCACTAATCAGAGTGCTATAAATAAGAGAGGCAAAAGAAAGAGAGGGGGTTGGAAAATTGTGAGAGAAAAAGAGAGAGTAAGAGGGTGGCAACATAGAAAGAGAAAAGTGATCTCATTGAGTCTTGGTGCCGAGAACAACTTATAGTAGGAAATCCAAACCCACTAAACAAATAAGTTGTGAATCTGAGTGAGGCCTAGCCCAGCAATCTCATCCAAGTGCGCACAATTGGCGCCGTCTGTGGGAATCTCCTACAACGCCGTAGTTCTACTGAGACTCAATCCCGGGGAGGCAGATGTCTGGGAGACACTCTGGGAGCGATGCTGAAAGTGGTTCAGCGGGATCTTCTCGGGGATCCTCTTGGCGAGAAAAAAGGCAGAAGAGACGTGAAGATAGGGACCGCGAACGAGAGGAGCAGTCCGACCTCGGAGAGGGGTCGTACCAAACGCAGCACACGATTTCGAATGCCTCGGGGCACAGGCAGCTCGTTGAGAGAGACGAAGAGCTTGAACAGTTGCGCAGGCTAGTGTGAGGCCTGGAGTTGAAGGCAGAAAACAGGCATCATAGAAGGAATGGTGACAACCGAGAAAGAAGAGCCAATACCGGAGAGGATCGTCGTCAGACGGTGTCCAATCAATCTAGGTCCCACAACTGCCGAGAACGCTCTCATTCTCGGGATTCTCATCGACAAAGGGAACGGGCTCATTCATGGGAATCCCGCCATCACTGAGACCGTTCAAGGTCGCGGGAGTACGCAGACCGAGGTTCGGATTCCCCAGAAGAGCAACGGCCCAACAATGCAGCCATGGATGCGATGAGCCACGCGCGACGAAGAGCTGCCCGGTCCCCTTTCTCGGCTGACATTGAGAGAGCCCCACTGCCGGACAGGTTCACGCGCCCACCTTTCAACTCCTACGACGAGAAAATGGACCCAGTAGAGCACGTCAGTCACTATATCCAGATGATGTCTCTGCATACCCACAATGACACACTGATGTGCAAGGTTTTTCCCTCAAGCCTTGGTCCCACAGCTTTGAGATGGTTTAACGGGCTGTGGAAGGGTTCCGTCCACAGTTTCGCCTAGTTGATACAGGAGTTCGGTGTCCGGTTTGTAACTTGCAGCCAGGTGCCACAACCGGTAGACGCATTGCTGTCCATGAAAATGAGGGTAGGGGAAACCCTCCGTAGCTATGCTAGCCGGTACTGGGAGCTGTACAACGAGATCTACGGAGGGAATGAGAAGATTGCTGCAAGCACATTTAGGATGGGGTTGCCCGAGGATTCAGGGCTGAGGGAGTCGCTGACTAAGAAGCCTCCCAAGGGTATGAGGCAGTTGATGAGGCGTATTAAAGAATATAAACGGTTGGAAGATGGCCGGTACAAAGCAAAGGCAAGGCGCCGATGATAAATCACCCTCGGTCAGGTGTCTTTCAACCGAGAACCCGGGGGAATTTGAGAATTCAAGAACCAGAGGCGCCAGTAGGGGAGGTAAACGTGACGTTCAAGGAGCCGGTACACAAAATCGTGGACAAGATTAAACACGAGCCATACTTCAGGTGGCCGAACAGGATGGGGGGTGACCCCTCTAGGAGAAATCAGAACTTGTACTGCACCTATCATAAAGACAAGGGACATACGACCGAGCAGTGCCAGGTGTTAAAAGACCATCTCGGGCAGCTGGCCAAGGCTGGGTATTTAAAGGAGTTCGTGCTAGACACGGGGGACGGGACAAAGAGCCACGCAGAGGGGCGATCCCCTTCCACCCATGCTCGGAATAATTGAGGTCATCCACGTTCCACCAAGAAGTCTCGCCTCGGCGAGAAAAAAAGGGGTGCTAAATGTGGCCCCAGTGGAGGGAAGCTCGAGAACACCACCGGTGGGGAAGAAAATGAAGCTTACCCGGGAGCCTATCGCTTTCGGTGACAACGATCTAGAGGGAACGGTCCAGTCGCACGATGACGCATTAGTAGTCACTGCCCGGATAGGCGGGTTCTTGGTGAAAAGGGTGATGATAGACCAAGGGAGTGGGGCCGACGTGATGTATCCAGACTTGTACCGGGGGCTCAGGTTGAAAAATAGGGATTTCTCTAAATACAGCACGCCTTTGGTCGGGTTTGATGGGAAAATCGTAATGCCCGAGGGGCAAATATCTATGCGCGTGAATATGGAAGGCAAGGAGGTGGTAGTGACATTTGTAGTGGTGACTTCTTCCTCCCCGTACACAGCGATACTCGGCAAACCGTGGATCCATGCAATGAGGGCCGTCCCATCCACACTGCATGTGAAAGTGAAGTTTCCTACCGAGCATGGTATTACTGTGGTGAGGGGAAGCCAGCAGACGATGAGACAATGCTTAATCGCCATGGTTAACCAGAAGAAGGAAACAACCGATCAGGGGGAGTGTGCCTAGTAGAAAGAGCCCCCGCAGGGGGTCCCGTTATAGCAATTACAGGATGACCGAGGAGAAGTGGGGGGTGGTTGTGCCGAGGATATGATAAAAGTAAAGGTACTTCCAGATGCCGACAAGTGTTTTCATGTAGGGAAAGGCATGGACGAGCAGGAGAAAATGGAAATGTTGTTGCTCCTCATACAGAACGTAGACGTGTTTTCGTGGAGTCCATATGAGGTGCCTGGGGTGGACCCCGAATTCATTGTCCATAGACTTAGAGTTGACCCCTCGTTCCCCCCTAAGAAGCAGAAGCCGAGGAGATCGGCCTGGGAGCACGCCGAAGCGGTGAAAGCAGAAGTCCGAAAGTTGAAGAATGCTGGGGCGATAAGGGAAATTTTCTTCCCGGATTGGTTGGCAAATACCGTGGTGGTGAAGAAGAAGAACGGCAAGTGGAGGGTTTGCGTGGACTTCACGGATTTGAACCGAGCCTGCCCAAAGACCCTTTCCCCGTGCCAAAAATCGACCAATTGGTGGACGCCACGTATGGGCACCCGAGGATGAGTTTTCTGGATGCTTTTCAAAGGTATCACTAGATCTCCCTGGCACCCGAGGACCAAGAGAAGACGGCATTTATCTCCCCGAAGGCCAATTATCACTACACAGCAATGCCCTTCGGACTAAAGAACGCCGGGGCTACGTACCAACGGATGATGACGAGAATGTTCCGAGACAAGATAGGGCATACGGTTGAAGTGTACATTGACGATATGGTGGTGAAGAGCAAGCAGGTAGCACGACACACGAACGACCTTCAGGGTGTTTTCGAGGTTCTTCGACAACATAAGCTACGTCTCAATGCCGAGAAGTATGTGTTTGGTGTGGGGGTCAAAAAATTCCTAGGATATTTGATCACTAAGCGGGGAATAGAGGTCAACCCCGACCAAATTAAGGCTGTGAAAAGACTGAAGCCATCGAGCAGTCCGAAAGAAGTGCAAGTATTGACCGGGATGCTAGTTACCCTCAATTGATTCATCTCCAAATTCGCAGATCGGTGCCGACCATTCTACCAACTTCTGAAGAAGTGGACTGGATTTCAGTGGAACGAAGAATGCGACAGGGCCTTTATGGATCTGAAGGATTATTTGGCACGGGCACCCATACTAACGGCACCAGAACCAGGTGAGGACCTATTCATGTACTTGGCAGTGTCCGAGCACGCCGTAAGTGCCGTGCTACTGAGGGACCAGGGAATCCAACAGCCCATGTACTACATCAGCAAGACTCTAGTTGATGCAGAGACGAGATACTTACCTCTGGAGAAGCTTGTCTTGGCCCTAATACACGCCACGAGAAAGCTGCCACACTACTTTCAGGCTCATACGGTTTACATCTTAACCGAGTATCCCCTACAGTCGCTATTGAGGAGGTTGGACTTCACTGGCCGAATAGCAAAATGGGGAACTCGGCTTGGTGCTTTTGACATACGGTACAGACCCCGAAGTTTGATGAAGGGCCAGGTCCTTACGGATTTTGTCGCCGAGTTCTCGCCGAAAGGGAAGGGGGAGATAATTTGCCACATGGAGTCTCGCCCGTGGAAGGTGTTCTTGGACGGGGCATCGAGCTTCACGGGGGCCGATGTAGGGGTTGTCATAATTACCCCGGAGGGAATACGGTTGGAGCACTCATTTAGGTTGTGCTTCAAAGCCTCCAACAACGAGGCAGAATACGAAGCCTTGCTGGCCGGACTAAGGACAGTTTCAAGTTTGGGTGCTCGGGAAGTAGAGGTGTATTCAGATTCTCGTTTGGTGATTAATCAGGTGCAGGGCAGTTTTGAAGCCCGAGATCTCCGTATGAAAGCATACCTGGAACAGGTGAGGCAGGCTATAACCAGCTTCAGCACGGTAAAGGTTTTCCAAGTGGCTCGAACGCGAAATAGACACGCCGACTCCCTCGCCACGCTGGCATCATCAGTAGCCGAAGAGATACTTCGACTAATCAAGGTCGAGCTTGTTCCAGAGCCGAGCATCAGGATAGTAAGTGACCCGGGAACTGCAGGGGTCGATATCTCAGCAATCGCAGCACTTGCGCCGTGCTGGATGGACCCCATTATTGACTTCCTGGCCGAGGGCCGACTCCCGTCTGACGAAAAGGAGGGCAGCAAGATCCGTAGAATGGCCCCTCGGTATTGGCTATCAGAAGACTAGACACTGTATTGGAGGTCCTTCGGAGGGCCATACTTGTTGTGCTTACGACCCGAGAAGGTGAGCGAGCTCTTGGTCGAGCTTCATGATGGAGTGTGCGGCAGCTATGTAGGGGGACGTTCATTGGCGCACCGGGCAATGACTCAAGGGTTTTGGTGGCCTCAAATGTAGAAGGATGCCGCCGAGTATGTAATTAAGTGCAAATAGTGCCAGAAGCATGCCCTTCTAATCCACCAGCCCGCCGGCCATCTGAACCCGATCAGTAGTCCTTGGCCTTTTGCACAGTGGGGGCTGGATATCATTGGCCCATTTCCCCGGGCAACAGGTAATCGGAGATTCGTTCTGGTGGCCGTCGATTATTTTACCAAATGGGCAGAGGCGGAAGCTTTGGCTAATATACGAGTCGTGGACGTAAAGGAATTTGTGTGGAAGAATATAGTCACAAGATTTGGGGTACCTAACTCCCTCATATCAGACAATGGGCTGCAATTCGACAGCCGAGCCTTCCGTGAATTCTGTGGTAATCTCGGTATTAAAAATAGGTACTCAATCCCAGCGTATCCACAAGGCAATAGCCAGGCCGAGGCGATGAATAAAGTAATTGTAAATGGGCTGAAAAAGAGGTAGGAGGGCACGAAGGGAAACTGGGCCGAGGAGCTACCCAAAGTTTTATGGGCATATCGGACAACCCTTAGGAGGTCCACTGGGGAGACCCCGTTCTCTCTTACCTATGGAGCGGAAGTCGTGATACCGACCGAGGTGAATCTGCTCAGCGCACGGGTCGCGGGATTTGACCCTGCCCAGAACGATGAGATGATGGTGGGATGTTTGGACAAGTTGGAGGAATGCCGTGAAAGGGTGACTATACGGCTCGCGGAGTATCAGCAGAAGCTCGCCCAGAGATATAGCCGAGATGTAAGAACGAGGGAGTTTAGCGCCGGGGATTTGGTTCTGAGAAGGGCCGTGGGGAATATGCGAGATACGAACGCCGGAAAGCTGGCACAGACATGGGAAGGGCCTTACAAGGTCACCGCCGTTGCCGGCGCAGGGGCGTATTACTTGGAAGACCTAGGCAAGAGGCCGTTGCCCTTGCCATGGAATGTCCATAACCTTAAGAAATTCTATCACTAACGGGCAATGTTGTGAATTGAGAGTTAAATGTAAATTCCATCACTAAGTTTTCACTAATGAAGGTGATGACGTTCATCTGGGCTATTTCTTTCCATTTTATTGTTGCATTTTTGCTCAACCTCCATTGCCGATCATAAAAGAATATTAAGCTACGAATCTTGCTAAGGACAGAAACCTGATTCTCGGTTCGATCCATATCACCGAGTAGGTGGAAACCTTAGACTCAGAAAATACGCTAAGGACAGAAACCTAATTCTCGATTCGATCCATATCTCCGAGTAGGTGGAAACCTTAGACTCGAAAAATACGCTAAGGACAGAAACCTGATTCTCGGTTCGATCCATATCACCGAGCAGGTGGAAACCTTAGACTTAGAAAATACGCTGAGGACAGAAACCTGATTCTCGGTTCGATCCATATCACCGAGCAGGTGGAAACCTTAGACTCAGAATTTGCGCTAAGGACAAAAACCTATCCCCGGTGCAAAATACATCACCGAGGAGGAGGAAGGCTTAACCAAGATTTCCTAAGGGCAAGATCCTATCACCCGACTTGATTGCTTTTACCGGACGAAAGGAAAGTATTCTAAAGATAGAATAAAGGTTGAAACCAACACATTGCCCGAGATCGGGAACCCATATATGGGCCTTCTGCACCCCATAAGTCATCAAGCATTCAGGAAATCATTCACGCACGAAAAATAGAAAAACATGGCTAGTAAGCCTTCATGAAAACGATTAAGGCAAGTGTTCAGTGAACAAGCAACGCTTAAGTAGAATAAATGCATAAAGACAAAGCTGTTGTCCTGTCACCATAGCCCGACGACCACGCAAAAGTCAAAACAAGGTAAATGATTGTTCAGCCACTACAGCCCGGTGACATAGGCAAATTAAGTTAAGAAAATAAAACTTAAAAAATTCTTTTTTTAGCTAGAACAAAACATTGACGAAATTGTACAGATCCCCAGTTAGTCTGCTCCTGTGTGGTCGACACGGTCGGTTGACTGCTGGTCGGCGGGGTTATGGGCTAAATCCTCACGACGCTAGTCGGAAGGGTGGGGAACACTGTTGACTTTTGCATCATCCGTTTCCGCATGAGCATCTATCTGTTCCACCAATTCCCTGAAGCTCGTTGTATCTTCTGCGCGACTGGAGCAAATTCTGGGAAGGGAATCTGACCGGGGTCCCTAAGGGGAGAATCCTCGGGAACCCCCATAGCCTGCAGGGCTGCTAACCAGCCAGCCTCAAAACCCAACTTCCGAGCCTGGTTCACCACTGGCTCCACCGAGTTTTCCGCATTGGCAAACCCTTCATGGTACCACTTATCCTCAGCAGCCCCCAACGCAGCTCTCATATCTGCTAGCTCCTCAGTCTGGGTGGTGTTAAGACTTTCTACCTTGGCCAACTTGACATCTGTCTCGTTTTGCTTTTCAAGAAGTTCTGCGCACCTACTCTCCGCAAGTGCCTTGGCCTTCTCCGTGGCAGCAGCCCTCTTCTCGGCCGCGTCAACGGCCTTCATTTTTTCCTTCACCACCCTGGTGGCCGTCTCCTTGGCTGCCCTTTCCGGGTCAGCATCCCCGGAAAGCTCCTTCATCCGGCCATCCACCATGTGAGCCAGCTGGGCTGCCTAAAAAAAAAAATCCGAGTGTAAGTATGCGTACTGTGTACATGCTAACAGTAATGATAAACAGTAATAGTCGACGAAAACTGGCGAGTGAGAGATTACCACGACCGTGAACCATTGCAGCCTTCTCCCCATGGACTCCTCCGTCCCCTGCTCATAAGCGTGCACGTCTTCGAGCAGGAGAAGTCCGTGTGCTAAACTCTGGGCAACACGACCCCCTTCACCTTTCTCCCAAACACGGACACTGGCAGTGTCGGGGAGTGGTTCGCCGTCCAAGAGGAACTTGGGTTGCCACGGCTGAGCTACCCTAGAGGAGGAGGCCGTGATAGCCCCAGTTTGAGCCCGCGGCTCCTGTATGGTGATGCCCTTGGACGGCTGTGGGGGCACCTGGGCAGGAGCATCTCCCGGCCCAGCGGAGGTCTGCTCGCCTACACGCGGCCTTTTTCTTACTCGTCCAGCTTGAGACGGGGGTGGAGGCGGAGGCGTCTGACCTTGGCTCGGCTGTGGTTGAGTCTGCGTTGCCTGCCGTGCCCCAGGCACAAAGCGGTCAATGGACAAAGTTCTTCTAGTCACCATATCCACGCTATGGTCGGATTCGGTATCAGAGAGTTCAATAATATTAACAATAACTTGCTCGGCAGCAAGTATAGGATCCTCGGGATCAGCCGGTTCTTCGGGTTGGGCGGGAGCTTCTTGAACAAAAGCCTTTTGGATAGGTACTTCCTCTTCAACGGGAACGTGTGCAAGTTCTCGGAGGCGCCGGGACACACGCTCTATCGACTCGTCGCGTATTGGAGCAAGCTCGTCCGAGCAGGTGTATCGCCGGCCAATATCCCGAGCTTTTCCTACCGTAAAGTTCGGCGGCAAAAAGTTCGCATGTCGGACGTCGATATACGACAGCAGGAGGCTGTCTACCAAGAGCGTCTGCTTAAAGGGTTGCCAGGTGGAGTAGACTGGTTCAACACTGAGAATGAGGTGGGATGCTCGGAGCTGCCCGTCCCAGTGAACGAATATCTCGGATCGGAGCACGAAGTTTAAATCCCTTACATGAACCACCCGGACATCCGGGATGAACACTTTACCGTCTGCAAAAAAAAAAAAATAAAAAAAAATAAAAAAATAAAAAAAATAAAAATAAAAAAAATAAAAAATAGAAAAATAAAATGATAACATGAGTGATGAGAAGGGGAAAATGCAATTAACGTGTTTATAAGCACATTGAGATTCAGGTAAGTATAACAGCTATTAAACAAAGACAGGTCAGGAGTCAATACGAACCCACTTCGCGGCGAGAGAGGGGAGGGGGGATATCCCCGGCAAACCAATTACCGCGCACCTGGATGTACTCCCCGGCAGAATTTCTATTCGAGTCAGGTAGGCATGATATCAATCGTACCCGCTTATCCCTAACCTTTAAATAATAATTTGTATTCTTGTTTCCACACAAGCTGTACATGTGGTTTATATCATGATGGTTTAACTGCAAACCGAATGTGTGGTTCAACCTACTAACGCAACTGACAAACCGGTAAAAGTTGGGAGGTAGTTGGTCGGGGCACAGCCCGTAATACCAAAGTGTGTCTAATAAGAGGGGATCCACGGGAAACCTAACCCCGCCCTCTAGGACTGCCATTAAGGGAAAAAAGGCAATTTGACACCCTCTGTGGAGTTCAAATTCACTCTCGTGGCAATATGCCACTTCCACGTCATTAGGAATATCAAATTTCTGCCTATATGTGGTTAAGGATGCTACGGTGTTTAGAACGTAGGCGTATCCCATCCTAGGATCTAAAATCAAAGGGGAAAACACAAAGAAAGGTGTTGAAGTAAAAGCAAGAGGCAGGGAACTTACTTTGGGTTCTAGGGGAGGAAGAAGGGCTCTGGGTAGGCGAATAGTTGCACAGATGGATGCTCGGCAGAGAGGAAATTCAGAGAGTGGAGAGTTTAGAAATGGAGAAGTGATTTGGGATGAACTATATATAGAGCAATGGAAGAAGGAAACGGCGCCTCAACAGCAATAATGAGGCTCCATTAACGAGGAGTTCACGCGGGCGCCAACTGACACACGCACATCTTCGGTCCACGAACTGTTAGGTAATGATGACAGCTGAACCCAATGGGCCAAAAAGGCACGTCTTTTGATGGCACATTAATGGGTCTCTGAAACCGCCCTAACTTGCACCTGTTAGCCTTCTCAAATGAATGTGCCCACCGGGCTTCTTGATTCTGCCCGTGGACCGGACATGAATCAAGAGGGGGCTAATGTACGGCCCCGAGATGTCCAGGTCCATTTGGGCCTCTTGTTCAAGCATAGGTGGTGTAGGCCATTGTTCACATTTCCCTTTTTTACTCGTGATCCCAACCTAGGCCCACGCTGAGTGTGGGCCCAGGTTCTACCACCCAGTCTTTACTCGGGGAGTCAATGTCGGACAATATAGGAAGAATGAACGTCCGAACACCCATCATGAACATGCCCGGCAATTCCAGAAACATCACTGCGAGGCATGATCGCTGAAGTGGGAACCAAGTTCCAAAGCCATCTTCGCCCCATCCCACTCCCACCTAACCACCTACTTATGAATGATGATACTGGACCGCTCATTGCACTAACTGCAAAAACAATCATGACACCCCACTAATCAGAGTGCTATAAATAAGAGAGGCGAAAGAAAGAGAGGGGGTTGGAAAATTGTGAGAGAAAAAGAGAGAGTAAGAGAAAAGTGATCTCATTGAGTCTTGGTGCCGAGAACGACTCATAGTAGGAAATCCAAACCCACTAAACAAATAAGTTGTGAATCTGAGTGAGGCCCAGCCCAGCAATCTCTTTCAGGTGCGCACATAAACCTATCACTAAAATTACTTTTTTGCTCCACTGATAACAACTCATAACAACTTGCCACATATGATTTATTGTAAAAATGTTGTGAAAATATTGTGAACATAGCATTTCTCATGAAAATAAATGCATTAATAATCTAATACTTGCTCTCAGGTCCGACTCCAAACTACTTATCAATAAATGAGATAAAATACTTGAGATTTTTAACTTTTTAAGTAAGAAGTAGAGTAAGTGGGTTTTCATCCCACTTGGATAGGGTGGATTTTGGAGTGTATTCAATATGTTACATATTTTATTTTGGTTAATGAAGAGCCTAAGGGCCATATTATTCCATCTAAAGGTATTCGCCAAGGGGACCCTTTGTTTTCATATCTCTGCTTACTATGTTTAGAGGGACTAAATGGGTTTATTCAACATGCAGTGGATGGTGGGCTGATTAAGGGCTTTTCTCTTTGTAGGATTGGTCCAAAGATTTCTCACTTGTTTTTTGCAGATGACAATCTCCTTTTTTGTCGGGCACGGGTGGAGGATGTGGAAGCCATTCAAGATCTCTTGATTATCTATTAAAAGACATCAGGACAAAAAATAAATTCTACAAAAACTACTCTTTTATTTAGTAAGAATGTCTTGGATTCTCCAAAGGAGGTAATAAAAAATTTGTTGGGAGTACTTGAGATTAAAGAATATGAGAAGTATTTGGGCTTGCTTGCTGTGGTAGGGAGAAATAAGAAAGCTAGCCTAAATTATATTAAAGATAGGGTGTGGGGGAAACCACAAGGGTGGAAAGAGAAGTTGCTTTCTTAAGCGGGTAAAGAAGTTTTTTTGTAGGCAATGGTTCAAGCCATCCCTACCTTTGCAATGAGTTGTTTCTTCTTACCGGTGGATCTATGCCAAGATATAGAGATGCTTATTCGAAAATTTTGGTAGGGCCAAAGGGGAGATAGGAGAAAAATCCATTAGAAGAAGTGGGAAGTCTTGTGTAAACCAAAATTGAAGGGAGGTTTGGGTTTCAAAGATCTTTTGTAAATTCAACATGAAATGCTAGTAAAGCAAGTATGGAGAATGATTCATGACACGGATTCCCTTTTTTACAAATTTTTTACGGTGAAATACTTCCTAAATGGCAGTGTATTTGAAGCAAAGTCAGCCTCAGGCTCATTTGCTTGGAAAAGTATTCTTCGTTCTAGAATCTGATTGCAAGGGGTGCTCGATGGAGAGTAGGGGATGGAAAGAATACTCGGATTTTTCAGGATGCTTGGTTAAATTTAGATGATGGCAGAATTATCTTTCACTGAGGTTTACTAGCATCTAATGCCACTGTTGATGTGCTAATTAATCCTCAATCAAGTTGGTGGAACATGAGTCTAATTGACCAATGTTTTTACCCCCTTGATGCTCACCTCATAAAATCCCTTCCTTTATGCACCACTCCCCTGATTTGGCTTATTGAGAGGAATGGCCATTACTCAGTCAAGACGGGTTACAAAGTAGGGGTGTGCATGGGTCAGGTTAGGTCGGGTTAAGGGGATTTTTTGACCCAACCCACCATGGTGGGTCAAAAAAAGCTCAACCCAACCCATCACATAAGTCCAACCCAACTCAACCCAACTCAACCCACATGGGTCGGTTTGGGTCCGGTTGAACTCATGGGTTAGACAAATTTTATTATTATTATTATTAAATTGAGTAGAAAAAAATATAAATATAAATATATTAAAAAACCCAAAAATTAATATCAATGTGACTCCTTAAAGGAAAACAATACTAATGACTAAACAACAATAATAATTTACTAGAGTTTTTGTAAACTAATTGACTTTTATATAGGATAGGAAGAGTTAGTTATTTTAAAAATTTTATTAATTATATAATCTATTTTAAATATATATATATATATATATATATTAAATATATGGGTGGGTCTGGTTGGGTTTGGCGGGTTTGGAATTTTATGACCCAAACCCAACTTGACCCGCTATCAAAAAAATTTTGTAACCCAACCCAACCTACTAAGCCTTAAAAACCGACCTAACCCAGCGGGTTGGGTTGGGTCGGGTCGGTTTTGGTGGGTTAGCGGGTTGGCTGCACACCCCTATTACAAAGCTTTGTGTGAAGAACCACAAGTTGTTGAGGATGAAATGAATAATTTAGAGGCACATAGAAATTTTTGGAAGCTAAAGGTTCTAGGTAAGATTAAACATTTTCTATGGAAATCTTGTACAAACTCTTTGCCCACAAAAGTTAATTTGTTGAAGAGAACCATTCTACAAGAAGATGTTTGTCACCTTTGTTCCAAAAATTCAGAAGATGTTCTCCATGCTTTGTGGGGATTTGAGAAGGTCCATCAGGTTTGGCAGAGGAAGTTTGGTTAGCTAGACAGTAATCAAGTTGCTTCAGGTTCTTTTTCAGATCTGGTGCAGCTAGTTCAGACAAAACCAAATTTGTTTCCTCTTTTTGCAGTGGCTTTCTCTCTTGAAATTGGTTTCTGAAACTCAGTTTTTGAGGGTGGCTCCACATCTATTATTAATTCCTTGAAGGATAGGGACATGTCAAACTCTCAAGGAGGTCATATCATAAAAGACATTATGTCTTACGCTAACTCGTTTCAAAGTTGTTCTTTCTCTCATGTTGTGAGGCAAGGCAATGTAGTTGCACATGCCTTAGCCCAGAGAGCAAGATTATTTTTTCCTTTAGAGGTCTAGATGGAGTCTGTTCCACCAGATATTTTTTCTTTTATTCTGTTTGATTTTCCGAATTCAGTTTAATAAAATGGTTTAGTCTTTCTTCTCAAAAAAAAAAAAAAAAAAAAAGAAAAGAAAAGAAAAGAAAAAGAAGTAGAGTATAAATATATATTTATACTCATTCAGAGAAGGTTGCATTGAATTTGATCCATATATGTATCAAATTCAATACAACCTATTAGGTTTTGAGTTTGTAATGTTGGCAAACTATGACAAAAACTAAGTTTTATTGGTTTAGAATGGTCTACATTGAAGTCCAAGACAAAAAACTCAAGTTCGGGATGAAAAAAAAAAGACTTATAATTTGTTTCGTTCAATTGGTACTTGATCGATCGAAAGTCACATATCAGCAAAAAATCAGCAAACGTAAAAAGCTCATAACTTGACCGTTTAAAGCCCAAATTGCAAGCCGTTTTTCCAGTATTTAAAGGACATTATAAGCTAACCCTAGGGAGGTTTTTCAAAGTTTTTTAGAGAGATTAGAGTGCATCTTGTGCATCTTTTGTAGATCTAGGGTTTTGTACCCAAAAGCTCTCTAAAGTCTTTTACTGGTGTTATTCCTTGAAGAATCTCAAGATCTGGTGTTGTAGAAGTTGTTGCATACGAGATCAACGTCTAAGGAGATCCAAAACCTTTGAGTGGAGTCTCAAAGTCACAAGTGTGGGTTCTTGTGTTGCAAAGGCTTAATAGAGAAAGAGTCCGTGGATTCGGAGCTTGCATGTGGTCGTGTCAGTAAGTTCTACATGTGGTAGCAATAGGATGTTAGTGGTCTAAGTATTATTGTAAACTTTGATTCTCTATAATGAATTTGCTTTTACCTTAAGGATAGCTATGTTAAATCCTCCCCAGGTTTTTTACTGGTTTGGTTTTCCAAAGTCACCATATCGTTTTATTATTTATTTTTCTGCTGTTCTGCATGATATGATTCTTTTGTTTTAATTTAAATATGAATAATAAGCCTAAACATTCACTTGGTTAATTAAGGTTAAACAATCTAGTTGATAGGGATCTAAAACCTTACGCAACCTTCTCTGAATGAGTTTTTTCTTTTGTATAAATAATGCATCTCACCTTGTTATTGGTTTTTAATTACTTTTCCAATAGAGATGAAAAATCGCTTCATTAATAACTATTACAAATTAGCCAAAGCTCAAATAATCTTTTTTTATCAAAAGAATATTTATAGCCCTTAAATTTTAAAGTATTGGAACCAATAACCGAATGGTACAAACTCTCTGTTTTATTTTTCGTATTCTTCTTATACTCCAATTATAAATTGTCATGTATTATTTTATTTTATTATTATTATTTTTTTGAGAAAGTAGTTGTCATGTATTCATTTGACTTCTTTTATTATAAAATAACCAATATTTAAAGAGAAGTGCTACATCCATAACATTTTCACAACAAATTATCAGTGGTTAGTTGTTATTAGTTATAATTTGAACCTTTCACTAACAACTTACAACAACCTGCTACTTATAATTTATTATGAAAGTGTTGTAAAAATGTTATGGACATAGCATTTCTCAGTTTAAAATGGGACAAATTAACTATATATAACATATCATGATTGGTAGAATATAAAGTGAAACACAAAAAGTGGAATATAAGATTCTGGTAACTCAAGATAATTTAGAACTTAGTAGTTTCCAAGTCAGTATATCCAAACCTCACTCTCTCTTTTTTTTTTTTTTTTTTGTCATAATATTCTGAAGTTGATGAGTTCTTATCCTTATTTTGGATATGGTACTATTTCTCAATTTAAAATGGGAAAAAAATCAACTACATATAGTATGTAATGATTCGTAAAATATAAAGTGAAACACAAAAAGTAGAATATAAGAACTTGGTAGTTTCCAAGTCAATATCCAAACCTTATTTTTTTCTTTGTCGTAATATTCTAAACTATTGATGTGGGACTTAATTTGAACACAATTGTGCAACACCTTTATTACCAATTTTGACATTGTTTATCATGGCATAATATAATTGCATTTAGTATTGTAGAGTCTGTTTTTACAGCCCAAGCCCAAGAAGGTATGGATTTTGAGCCCACTGAACCCAAGACAATAAATTTGTAGAGAGTGGGTGAAAGAGCTAGGCAAATAATGAAATAACAGTATTAAACAGCAATGTTCGTGGGTGAATTTGTATTAGTATGTGCTCGGACAGGTGTAAATGCAATGTCCGAAGAGGTGTTTTTCATTCATAAACTAGGGTTACAGTTCTTGGAATTACAGTAATGGAATACCCTTTTTTCTACTTCTGATTTTTCGATCCCCCTCTATCAGAGGCACCCTTCTCTTATATAGTACTTCCTTCCTACATCTTCACCGTCCACTTGTTCATCATCTAGACGCCCACTTGAGTGCATGTCCCATCATACTCCCCATTTAGCCTTGTGTGAGTGGCGGTAGCTGGGAATGCACTGTTCAGGGGTCTTCTCCACATAAATGCGGCCAGGAAGGTAGATGCAGTGCATTCAATGCGGTGGTTGAAGTCTGTCTCCTTGATATTTCTCTATTCCTGTTATCTTCATGCGTGTCCAAGGCTCATTTCCCTCTTTACATTTGTCAGAAAGATCACTTGAACCTCCCATACGCCTGTCGGGTCAAACTTCTTCGGATCCGAGGATATTGGACTCCTCGGACATATGAACATCTCCTCGGATGGTACACGTGTTCATCTCCAGGCATTCTCCTTTGACATGGGCCTCTGACTGAATGTCTTCATCTCCTCGGTCGAACAGTGTTCCTCATATAGGGCCTTGGGCCCAATACGTTGGGTTGGGCTTTTCTCCCCCCACATTAGCCCCTCGAAATTGTAGTTCTTCCCTCGCATCCGAGGAGAAAAAGTAGGATTTTGACTTGCCACGGAGCAGAAGCTTTGGGAACAGGCAAAATCGAACTGGCACGTGTGTAGACGTAAGGACAGACGCTTCATTAATGCCGCTGCGGTTTCCTTATTCCCAAGGCGCTGCATTAATTGCACCAGGTGGCGCTTTGTCCTTAGCATCCAACAGTGAATGATTGATCCAACGGTTGCGGTTTTTCCTTCAGTATTTGGGCGGGAGTGCCCCTGACCCTTCGCTTGACCCCGCATAAAACCTCAGAGGAAGTTATTTTTTCCTCACTTTGCAAGAACAGGCATCCAAACGCTCCGAGCTCTCTCAACTGTTGACCTCAATCCTTCTAAGAGCCTTCAAGAATCTTCCTGCGAGTTCGAAGATCGGTCCCCAGCACCATTTTTGTAAGTTTTCACCATCTCAAGCCTTCTGTTTTCTCCTCGGCTGTCTTCTACATCGTGTTTTCGCTTTTCCGTTTAAGAAAGATGGGCAAACTCAAGTATTTGGTGGACAGCCCCGCTCAGGTGGAGAAGTTTAAGGCTACATACCGCATACTCCCAAACGTGGGGGTGAGGTATTATCCTCCAGAGAAAATTCTGACTGACCGAAAAACCGGAGAAGTTGTGATTCCTCTCATCGCCTTCAAAGAAGGGGGAATGGCAATCCCCATGGGTCCCATCACCACTAGCTACCTTCGGAACCATAGGCTTACTCCTTGGCAGTGCGCGCCCAATATGTTTAGGATCCTAGGAGCGATTGAGGACCTTAACCGTCACCTAGGATTGGGACTCACCTGGCTCGACGTAGTACATATGTACGAGTGCCACAGCCAGCAAGATGCGGGATATTACTTAAAATCCCGGTCGGACGTTGTCAGGCTCATTTCCTGCCTCCCCAAATCTAACAAATGGATGAAAGACGACTATGTGATCGTCTCGGGCGCATGGCATGACGGCCATCATTGCCCAACCGAGCATGGGAAGCCAGGTGGGACATGCTAGATTTAGGCACACTAACCATAGGCTCAAGGTTCTCGTCTTCTAATGATTTTCTGATTCCTCGTGTTGCTATTTCTGAACTTCTAACCATGTTCTGCTGTGATTTATAACAGATAAAAATCAAGTTTCTCCTCGGCTTAGCCTTACAAATATTGCCGCCCTTAATTACCTTTTAAGGTCAGAGATTTTCGTGAGCGAGGACGGGCAACTGCGATCTGCTCCCCTTATTTTGGGATACACAGGGAAGCCAAAGGGTTTCCAACCAGTCGGCAACGCAATTGTTCAGGGAGACCATCGCCTAGCTCATATTGACGTTGGTCGGAAAGGTTTCTTGGCGCTAGACCATCTTGAGCCCGTACCTCATCCAAATCCTCGGGCTATACCCCCTCTTATCCAGCCACTCCAGCAAGTTCCCCTTGGACAAGCGGTTGAGGGTGAGACAGTCGGCTCTTCTACCTCCTCGCTAGAGGAACAGATAGACAGATTCCAATTCGGGGGAGAGGCTTCAGGGGTAGACCGAGTGATAGAAGTCTCAGACGCCGAGGAAGAGGCCGACAGACAATCAGACATTCACCTTAATTTGCTAGCAGCTCATTCCGAAGACTCCTCGGACGACGATATGGATTTGAGGAGTATGATGAAAGGTAGGGGTAAAAAAGCTGAGCAGAAAGGTGCTGAGACTTCTCAACCAGTGGTGAACCTGCCTCCAGTACCATCCAAGGTTCCGGACCCTAGCTTAAAACCCATTCCTGACTTGAAGAAGAAGAGGCCTGTCGAAACTGAAGAGAGGGAGGTGGCAGCACCACCGAAGGCAAATAAGCAGCAAAAGGTGGCGAGAGACCAACGAAACAGGAGGGCCTCTTCTACTGAGAGCCGAGAAGAAAACGTCTTGGCTGATGTCCACCAAAAGGGAGGGCCACGAATCTGGTCTCCTAAGTTGAAGCTGAATGGCGCCCCGATCCTCTGGGACACCTCCCTCAGGAACTACGATAGAGGAAGGGCAGGCTATGTTGCTGAGGCTCTGCAGCAGCCACTCCTCCTTCCCCACGACATGGACTCCTTCAGGCGCTTCAGCCAGCTCGATCTCTTCCAATCCCTTAAGAGGGATATGGCCATGGTAAGCGTGCTTAATCTGATTAGCTGAATGGATCATTGGCATTTTTGCCTTCTCTTCCTTTTTTGTGCTTGACGTTTGGAATTTCCATCATGCAGGTCACCCAGCAGATCTATGTGGCCGAAGAGTGGAATAAGAAGAACCACCTTGAGGCCCAAGCAGCGCTTTGCTCTCGAGACGAGGCGGAGAAATCTCTGGGCCAGCTAAAGGAGGAATATGCTCATTTGTCCAAGGATCTGAAAGAGATGACCTCCCAGAAGAAAAGCCTCGATGCTGGGATCAAGAATGCTGAAAAACAAGCCGAGGAACAGCGTAAACAACTACACATGGCAGAGATCAATCTGGCAACCGAGAGGGAGCTGGTGAAGGGTCTCAAGGCTGAGCTGCAAAAGGCCAAGGCAAGTGCCCAAGTGGCTGAGCAAAACGCCAAACTGGCCAAGGAGGCGGTTGAGGCCGAAAGGAAGGCGGCGTACCAGCTGGGGGTAGAGACGACCTCATCCCAGCTTATGGAGCAATTCGCCTCGGTCAGCCGAGATTACTGCGGCATAAGTTGGAGTAAGGCCCTGGATGCAGCTGGAGTCCCTGCCGACTCAGAGCTGAGGCTGCCTGGGAGTGTATACTATGATCCTGATATCCGAGAGCTCCCAGGAACTGATCCCCCTCCTGTTTCACAGCTTCCAGAGGCTTCGGAGCCAATCTTGGTCAATCATGCTCCTCCATCCACTCTTGATGCACCCAAAGAGGCTGGTCAGCCAGGTGACAAGGGTAAACCCGCTGAACCAGCCAAAGACAAAGGCCAAGGGTTGGGTAAAGAGAAAATTCCTACTGAGGCCACGGATCAAGCCCCTGAAGCAGCTGCTCGGACAAGCCAGGCTGCCGACCCTGTGGTCCCTCTAGCAAAAGAATAGATATATAGGGCTTTTATTTTTGCGCCTGTACTTTCTTTTGTTTTTATCCAATGAAATGTAAACTCTTCTTTCATTTATAGAATGGCTTCCCATTTGTCTCTGATGTTTTTAATACCTGTCTTACTACTTATTACCGTCGCATATAATTGCACATTGCACTTATAACGAAATAATGCAAATAATCTTGATCGATATATCATACTCATGGTGTGAGTAATTAAAATTGATATTGAAGAGAATAGTCCGAATAAAAGTTACTAACGGGTAATGATTGCAGCGAGTAGTTGTATAAGTGAGACAGTCACAAGTATAATTAAGGAAGACAGTCATAAGTGGGAATTAATTTAAACGTGGCCATGAATTTTAGCACTAAGCTCCAGTGACAATAGCTGTGTGGGGGTATTGACTAACCTGTATCATATGATTCAAGGGCCACGGGGGACGAACGTATTCGAGTGTTAACTAACCCTAATCATCTGGTCCGAGGACTACAGGCATGATTGGATTTAAGTTTAAACACTTGAGAACTGCACCGGAGTGTTAACTAACCCTGATCATCTGGTCCGAGGACTACAGGCATGATTGGATTTAAGTTTAAACACTATAGAACTGTAACGGAGTGTTAACTAACCCTAATCATCTGGTCCGAGGACTACAGGCATGATTGGATTTAAGTTTAAACACTATAGAACTGTAACGGAGTGTTAACTAACCCTAATCATCTGGTCCGAGGACTACAGGCATGATTGGATTTAAGTTTAAACACTTGAGAACTGTAACGGAGTGTTAACTAACCCTAATCATCTGGTCCGAGGACTATAAGCATGATTGGATTTAAGTTTAAACACTTGAGAACTGCACCGGAGTGTTAACTAACCCTGATCATCTGGTCCGAGGACTACAGGCATGATTGGATTTAAGTTTAAACACTTGAGAACTGTAACGGAGTGTTAACTAACCCTGATCATCTGGTCCGAGGACTACAGGCATGATTGGATTTAAGTTTAAACACTTGAGTTAATGGAGAATGAGTGTTAACTAACCCTAATCATCTGGTCCGAGGACTACAGGCATGACTGGATTTAAGTTTAAACACTTGAGAGAAAACTTTATGCAGTGAATTGGCACATCGGTTGAAGAAAAGATTCGATTAATAATAGTACCTCTTGAGGTTATTTACATTCCATGGACGTGGTATTACATGGCCATCTAGGTCTTCCAAGAAATATGCCCTAATGCCTGCTCCTGAAGTGATGCGATATGGCCCTTCCCAATTGGGTCCTAGTTTTCCCCAAGCTGGATTCTTTGCGGTGCCCACAACTTTCCTCAGCACCAGATCACCAGGCTCTAGAGGCCTTAGCTTTACGTTAGCATCATAGCCTTGCCTGAGTTTCTGTTGGTAATGTGCCAGGCGAACCATTGCGTTCTCCCTCCTTTCCTCAATCAAATCTAAACTCTTCTGCAGTTGCTCATCGTTGTCGGCCGGACTGAACGAGCTAGTTTTCAACGTTGGGAACCCGGTCTCCAAAGGAATGATAGCTTCAGCCCCATAGGTCATTGAGAAGGGGGTCTCTCCAGTAGACCTACGAGGCGTAGTCCTGTAGGCCCAAAGTACGTGTGGCAGTTCTTCTACCCATTTGCCCTTTGCATCATCCAGCCTCTTCTTTAAGCCATTCAGTATAACCTTGTTGACAGCTTCTGCTTGTCCATTACCCTGGGGATAGGCTGGAGTGGAGTATCTGTTCATAATTCCCAGCTCACTGCAATAATTCCTGAATGCCTTGCTATCGAACTGTAAGCCGTTGTCCGAGATGAGAGTGTGAGGAACTCCAAATCGAGTAACAATATTCTTCCACACGAACTTTTGCACATCAACGTCTCTGATATTGGCTAGTGGCTCGGCTTCAACCCACTTGGTGAAATAGTCTATGCCGACCAGGAGGTACTTCTTGTTTCCTGCAGCTTTGGGGAAGGGTCCCACAATATCCAAGCCCCATTGGGCGAAGGGCCATGGGCTAGATAGCGGATTAAGATTTCCCCCTGGCTGGTGGATGTTTGGAGCGAAGCGCTGACATTGATCACACCTTTTGACATATTCGTGCGCCTCTTTTTGCATGTTAGGCCACCAATAGCCTTGGGTGAGGGCTCGGTGAGCCAAGGACCTACCTCCCGTGTGGCTCCCACAAATTCCTTCGTGCAGCTCTTCTAGCAATGGCTCAGTTGCCTCGAGATGCATGTATAACAACTATGGTCCCGAATAGGAGCGTCTGTATAGTTTTTGGTCCTCGGATAACCAGAATTTAGTCGCCTTCCTCCGAACTTTATCAGCTTCTCCCTTCTCTTCAAGCAATATATCTTCTTTGAGAAATTTGATTAAAGGATCCATCCAGCACGGCCCAGCCCTGACCTGGTGAACCTGGACTACCTCTGCCTTCGCTTCTGTAGGCCTGTGCAAGTCCTCGACGAGGATGATCCTCGGCAGGTCTTGCGCCGAAGATGTGGCAAGCGTGGCCAAGGAGTCAGCATGTGAGTTGCCACTTCTGGGGATGTGCAGCAAACTGAAAGAGTCGAACTCTGATTGCAGATGTTTAACACGACCCAAGTACCCCTGCATTCTTTCGTCCTTTGCCTCAAACTCACCTTGTACTTGACCTACTACCAATCTTGAGTCCGAGAACAACTCCACGGACTTCCCACCCATTCTACGGACCATAGTCATTCCCATCAGTAGGGCCTCATACTCCGCCTCATTATTCGTTGCCGAGAAGTCCAGCCTTAACGATTTCTCAATAATGATTTTCTCGGGGGATATCAATACCAGCCCAACTCCAGAGCCTCTTTGGTTTGCCGCGCCATCAACGTACACTTCCCAATGGGAGGGATTCTGTTGGGAGATCATGCCAACTGATTTTTCATCCATGCCTGACGTGGGCTTTACTTCTTCTAACTGGGGCTCCGTGAACTCAGCCACCAAATCCGCAAGGACCTGTCCCTTGACCGATGTGCGGGGCATATATCTTATATCAAAAGCCCCTAAGATTGTACCCCACTTGGCAATCCGACCAGTGTAATCAGCACTTCGGAGTATAGCTTTGAGTGGGAGTTGAGTAAGAACAATGACCGTGTGGGCCTGGAAGTAGTGAGGTAGTTTCCGTGTGCCAAGCACTACTGCTAGGATAGCCTTCTCCAAAGGCAAGTAACGAATCTCAGCCTCGTGCAGCGACTTGCTTACGTAATAAACGGGCCTTTGTACACCAGAGTCCGATCGTATCAACACCAGGCTCACCGCACAGGGAGCTACAGCGATGTAGGCGAACAGTACCTCGTCTGGCTCAGGACTGGACATGATTGGTGGCCGAGCTAGATAATCCTTGAGTTGTTGGAATGCCAAAGCACACTCCTCAGTCCATTCGAATCCTTCCACTTGTTGAGCAGAGAGAAAAAGGGCCGACACCTGTCTGCTGATCTAGAGATGAACCGATTGAGGGCAGCAGTCATTCCGGTTAGTTTCTGAACCTCCTTGGGATTCCGAGGAGCTCGTAGATTGTTAATGGCCTTTATCTGGTCGGGGTTGACTTCAATTCCTCTGTGGGTGACCATGTATCCCAAAAACTTGCCGGACCCCACCCCAAATGAGCACTTAGAAGCATTCAGTCGTAGCTTGTACTTTCGTAGAATCTCAAAGGTACTTTCAAGGTCCTTCACGTGCTCGGCTACAACCTTGCTCTTCACCACCATGTCATCTATGTAAACCTCGATATTTTTGCCCAGCTGTGGCTCGAACATCCTTGTCATCATCCTCTGGTAGGTAGCACCCGCGTTCTTCAAGCCAAATGGCATCACTTTATAGTGGTAGTTACCAATAGGGGTGACAAAAGCAGTCTTCTTCTGGTCCTCCGGGGCTAATGGTATCTGATGGTAGCCTTGGAAGGCGTCCAGGAAGCTCATCCGAGGGTGGCCGACAGTGGCATCTACCAGTTGATCAATTTTCGGCATAGGGAACGGATCTTTGGGGCATGCCCTATTCAAATCCGTGAAGTCTACGCATACTCGCCACTTCCCACTCTTCTTCTTTACCACCACGGTATTTGCCAGCCATTCGGGATAAAAAACTTCTTTGATAGCCCCAGCTTCTTTGAGTTTCGCTACCTCCTCTCTCACTGCGTCAGCATGTTCCTTGGACGGGCGCCGAATAGGCTATTTCTTGGGGGTGACCAGTGGATTCACCTTCAAGTGGTGGCATATAAACTCTGGGTCCACCCCTGGGGCTTCGTAAGCACTCCAGGCAAACACATCGAGATTTCGCTTGAGGAACTCTATTAGCTCTTCCCTCTCTTGAGGAGGCAGCTGAGATCCGACTTGAAAGAACCTATCAGGATCATCTCCAATGACCACTCTCGTTAGATCCTCACATCGAGTGCCTTCATCTGGTTCTTCGACGGGCAATCCCCGAGACTGTAGTTGCTATAAATCCCTTCCGGCTACGTCCGAGGACTCGGCTGGAGTCTTATGTTGAATGGCAGCTACCAGGCACTGTCGAGCAACAGACTGGTCTCCTCGGATCTCATGTATCTGCCCTTCTGATGGATATTTGACCTTTTGGTGCAAAGTAGAGGGAACAGCCCCAACTGCGTGAATCCAAGGTCTGCCTACGAGTGCCGTGTAGGGCGAATATGCGTCAACAACTATAAAGTCCAACTCCACCACCTCGGAGCCGGACTGCACAGGTAAGCATATCCGGCCTTTCGGGACGACAGGCCTTCCTTCAAAGCTCAAGAGGGGGGAATCGTATGGCGTTAGGTCTTGGGGTTTTAGGCCTAGCCCCTTGTAGAGGTCTGGGTACATTATCTCCACAGCACTGCCCTGGTCCACCATCACCCTCTTTACATCGTACCCTCCTATTCTGAGGGTGATGACTAGTGCATCATCATGGGGTTGGATGGTGCCAATCATGTCTTCGTCCGAGAATCCCATAACCAGTGGGGCACCAAACTTAGCTCTCTTTGGTCCTCGGCTTGACTCTCCTGCGGATGGTCGGCCCACCGACATAACTTTCAATGGCCAGGACCCTGTTCTCCCCGGCGCGGCGAAGACGACGTTTATAGTCCCTAGCGGCGGCTTTGAGGGGTCATCTCTGCGTGGCCCCGAGCCCGTCTGCCCTCGGCCGCTGGAGGGGTGCAGGAGGTGTTTCAGTTTACCATCGCGAACCAGTTGGTCCAGGTGATCCCACAGGCTCCTACAATCCTCCGTGGTATGCCCATGGTCTTGATGGTACTGGCAGTAGAGATTATGGTTGCGTTTCTCGGGGTTTCCTATCATCTTGTTCGGCCACCTGAAGAATGATTCGTTCTTGATTTTTTCCAGGACCTGGTGTACTGGCTCTTTGAACACGGTGTTGACCGATTGAGGATTCGTCGATCCTGATTGCCCGGCAAAATCCCTCCGCGATTTATTGTAATTGTAACGGTCCGACCTCGAATCCCTCCTCTCCTGAAGGATAACCTTGTCCTTTCCCTTGCCCTACAGCTGATCTTCTTCAACCCTCTTATACTTCTCTACGCGGTCCATTAGTTGACGCACGTTTGTGACCGGTTTGCCAGATAGAGACGCCCTCAAACCGTGGTCAGTGGGGAGGCCGAGCTTGAACGTGCTGAGAGCCATCGCATCATTGTTGCCCTCCACATCATTGAACATCTCCTAGTATCGGTCTGAATATGCCTTCAAGGACTCACCTTCCTGCATGGACAAGGACAGCAGTGAAGAGAAGGGTCTGGCCACTCTTCGACATGTGACAAAACGGGAGCCGAATGCCTGAGTGAGCTCTTTGAAGGAGTTGATGGAGGCTGCCTTCAAACCGTCAAACCACCTCATGGCAACAGGCCCAAGACTGGAAGGGAAAACCTTGCACATCAGAGCTTCGTCTCTGGAGTAGACAGCCATCCTCTGGTTAAAATGACTCACGTGCTCCACGGGGTCAGTTTTACCATTGTAGATGGTGAACGTTGGCTGGTTAAAGCGCCGTGGGAGTCTGGCCTCCTCTATCCTGCGCGTGAAGGGTGACTTAGATATCTGATTCAGAGCCCTGTTCATGGCATCATTCTCCATGTCCTTGCGTGATGGGCTTCTACGCTGCCTCTTACGATGGGACTCCTCTTCATAGGTGTAGGACTCGCTGGCTGGTGTCCTAGATTTGTGCTGATAAGAGACATCCTACTCGTCATCAAGATCATCCTCAGAGTATGAGGAAGCCCGTTTCCTCTTTGCATGGCGTAACTCCCTCTTTAGTTTTTCTACTTCCAGCTGTAAGTCACGGTTCTTCTCTGCATGGGACATGTGACTTCCGCCCTGTGATTGGCTCTGGCTAAGGCGCACAGTATGTACACTGCCCTCACGATTTTGTCTCCTCTCTAAGTTGACAAAATGGTCCACGTGTTGGGATGCCCTAGACTCTGCTTGTTGTTCACCTTGTCCTGCCATCATCAACTGTTGTTTTCACTCTCGCACAAGCCCTCCCCACAGACGGCGCCAATTGTAGGGTCTGTTTTTACAGCCCAAGCCCAAGAAGGTATGGATTTTGAGCCCACTGAACCCAAGACAATAAATTTGTAGAGAGTGGGTGAAAGAGCTAGGCAAATAATGAAATAACAGTATTAAACAGCAATGTTCGTGGGTGAATTTGTATTAGTATGTGCTCGGACAGGTGTAAATGCAATGTCCGAAGAGGTGTTTTTCATTCATAAACTAGGGTTACAGTTCTTGGAGCTACAGTAATGGAATACCCTTTTTTCTACTTCTGATTTTTCGATCCCCCTCTATCAGAGGCACCCTTCTCTTATATAGTACTTCCTTCCTACATCTTCACCGTCCACTTGTTCATCATCTAGACGCCCACTTGAGTGCATGTCCCATCATACTCCCCCTTTAGCCTTGTGTGAGTGGCGGTAGTTGAGAATGCACTATTCAGGGGTCTTCTCCACATAAATGCGGTCAGGAAGGTAGGTGCAGTGCATTCAATGCGGTGGTTGAAGTCTGTCTCCTTGATATTTCTCTGTTCCTGTTATCTTCATGCGTGTCCGAGGCTCATTTCCCTCTTTACATTTGTCAGAAAGATCACTTGAACCTCCCATACGCCTGTCGGGTCAAACTTCTTCGGATCCGAGGATATTGGACTCCTCGGACATATGAACATCTCCTCGGATGGTACACGTGTTCATCTCCAGGCATTCTCCTTTGACATGGGCCTCTGACTGAATGTCTTCATCTCCTCGGACGAACAGTGTTCCTCATATAGGGCCTTGGGCCCAATACGTTGGGTTGGGCTTTTCTCCCCCCACAAGTATATATAGTGACATGATTTTTTTTTAGAATTACACTAAGTAGAATTTTTCAGAATTATTTAATTGTTAATCCAAATACATTGCTTCGGCTATTGTCTAGTACATAATATACATATAAAACTTATTGGGATAACACATTATAATTGATGAATAAAAAAAAAAAAAAATATATATATATATATATATAAATGATGGACTTATGTGAAATTGAAGATTAACTAATTATATTTAACAAGTGTATGAGTTTAGAAAATTATAAAAAATTTTGTGCGAACTGTGAATGGCATAGCCGCTCTTTACATATGCATTAACTTTTATTTTCCTCTCTCTTGTTCTTTTATACCATTTATGTTATAGCGACGTTTTATTTGTTTTTGCGAAGTGTTACAAACGCCATCTAAACCAAGATTTCTTGTAGTGTGATCAGAAGTCCTTCTTGCCTAATGCCACATTGTCCCCCCATTTGTGGGGCTTGTGTTCCTAGTTCCAATTCTCACAGTTTCAACAAAATAAAATATGAAGTTAAAAAAACAAAGAAAAAAATAGAAAAAGAAAAGGGTATATAATATGCTAATGCTGGGAATTTCTTTCTACCATGAGTTTTTGTTGAAATAAAGGCACCAGTTTAATTTATGAAAAGCAATAGTTCCCTTCTAGAAGATGGAGTATTTTCCATGAATCAGTTATTTTACATGGATGTTAAGAGTATACACAGTAGTGGAGTAAAATTTTTAGCTTTTTAACTCCACAAAAAGTTACTTTATCTATTTTACCTTCTCACATCCAACAGCAGTGATTTTATTTTAGCTTTTAACACAATAAAATTATATAAATACTACAATAAAATAATATTTTATTCAACCATCAAAACACAACTACAATCAAAAGTAGTGTGAATGCATGGTGGACATTGGGAGAGACACAGAGAGGTACTAAGGAGAGAGACAAAAGCAATGTGAACGCAAATTTTTTTTTTTTTTTTTTTTACCTTTCAGCTACAGTGCACAGCCAAAAATAGCTGTGCATTGTAGTTGTGGAGCCAAAAAATATAGCTTTGGCTCCACTATTGCAGGATACATTTTGATATTTAGTTGTGCTAAAAATAGCTATATAGCTATTTATCACCGCTATTGCTAGTGCTCTAAGCTAATTATATACGACCTTGACAAATTCCTGCAATTAGGCTTTTTTTTTCTTCTCAAAAAAAAAAAAAAGTTGTGTTAAAAATAGCTATATAGCTATTTATCACCGCTATTGCTAGTGCTCTAAGCTAATTATATACGACCTTGACAAATTCCTGCAATTAGGCTTTTGTAACAAGTTAATTTAAAGACATAAATTAAGGTGCATATAATACTGTTTATTATGTATTTTTACGAAAATAAAATTAATTGTGCACGTATATAAAAAGTAAAAATAAAATAAAAAACAAAACCACAATGACTTAATGCGTTCAAAGTTCAAACCAATAAATTATGCGTGTATTCCTTATTGCAAACCAATTTATATGCATCAGCACATAGTGAATAGTGACTCCCTGAAGTATTTTGATCATTAGTAAACCAAGTAGTTGTAGAATTTCTCAGTGTTGATTGGTGGGCTAGCTGGAATTACTCCCTTATAAGTGATTAACCATTCAATTTCAATATCAACAAGTACCCTGCTACTGCTACATTGTCATAACATTAAAAGTTTTTTTTTTTAAATTTAAAAAAGCCCCCACATTACTTTTATATTGAGTGTGGGAGTTTGGTACGCCATATTCAACCAAAGATCACCATGCAATTTAGGTAGTAACTGGCTAACTGCCCAGATATTCTTCCAACAAGAAAAATCCATTCAATAGTACCAATGCTTTTTTGTATTTTCTACCGTACTATACCATGCAACCTCATTTATTTTCTAAACTACCACCTAAAACTTCAAGAAATTAATTTCTAACATGTATTCTCCAATCTATTTTAATTTATAAATTTCATATTTATTAATGAAAGTTGGATTAAAAATACTTTAACTTCTAACATAGTACGTTATAATTTATACATATATAATAAAAGTAAGTCTATGTGAAAGTGGAGTGTCAATCACAACTTACAACATTAATATTTAAAGAAAAATATTTTCAGAAAAATTGTCCCTAGTTTTATTATTGCTAAATATATAAGTTTATAACAAATTTCAATTCTACATCATCAATTTTTTTTTTCCCTTTAAATCTTTGGGTGAGGAACTCCACCCGAATGAGGGCGAACGGAGGGTTCAGGAGTCGCCATTCTTTATTTAGTGGTGATAGAATTCCTATAAGTTAGGTGATCCCCATTCAGGAGATTTACGCAGCACTAATATTGGAAAATTATCACTAAATCAGAGATAATTAACCAAATTGTTATTTCTTGATTCTCGTTTCTGTTAAAGGCTACTAAAGATAGTTAAGTGGCCATAAATTTCAGGCAACTAACTAAATTAACTTGTGTTATAAATTCGAAAGCCATCAGCTTTAGTTTCTTCAATTTAAAACAAAAACAAAAAAAAATCTGTAAGACCAATTCCTAAGGCCATCATGACGATTGCAGGAAGATTTGAAGTAAGAGCCATTCTTGTTCTAGGCTTAGCATTTTCCTGTTGTGTAGCCGAATCTACACTCCCTCGTGGCCTTGTCGGTACTGCTGGTCTTACAGATTTCAACGTTAACTCTTATGGTGCTAAGGCTGATGGCAAGACCGATAATGTAGAGGTGACTTAAGAGACAATTGCACGCTTGTTAATAGACCATTTAAAAAAAAATGTAATTTCACTTTTATGAGAAATTTTAAAAACTATAAAAAAGTCAATTGCTTTTTTGTTTCTTTTTTCTTTTTTTTTTCATAATAAGTTTCAAGAAATATTTCCTAAACCAATTCTTTAATTTCTACTTTTATCTTTTGCATGCATGCAAACGTTCACATAACAAAACTCATTGTTATAACAAATGTGCTTAATTTTTTTGGTAAGAGCTGGAAACACTATGGATATTGTAAGCACATGTATAATTGTGTAGGAACACTATGGAGTTCATTACAGTGGTGGTTTTAGAATTTTTTTTTTAAGGTGGCTAATAAGAAATTTAAATTATACAAAATATAATATTTAAAGTGATACTTGAATATTTGCTATAACTGTGAGTCGCTAAGAAAAGCAAAATTGTTGCGACTGCAAAGTCAAAAAGGTTATAATTGTCGTCATCATCAAGGAGAACTCACAACTACAATATTTTTCTTAATACCATTTTTTAAGGAAAAATGAAATTAGAGATTATTTTTATTAAACAAATTAAATGAGCTACAAATTTGAATTATTAGTGATTTTTATCTTTTTGTTTTATAATAGGTTTTTTTGTTGAATAATCTGTTCACTTGTTGTTTGGTCTTGTCTTGTTTTTGTTTGGTTCATGTTTGTTGTTTTTTTGGGTAATATTTATTGTTGTTATTTAATCTTATATATATATATATATATATATATATATATGTATGGGATTAAGGATTATGTTTGGGGGGCCAAAATTAATTTTGGAGTAATATTACGTTTATAACATTTTTACAATAAATTTATACAAAAAATTGTTATTGTTAAGTAAAAAAATAATATCATTATAGGGCCCAAATCAGAATCAGTGTAGTTTACCACATTGGATTTGTTGTAAAATTATTTTGAAAATATTGTGAATGTAGCATTACTCTTATTTTTGTTGAACCCAATTTTTTGTAATTCTCAAGTCAGGATATTTAACATTTTTATTAAGATGGTCACAATAAGTTAGTTTAACATATAATATTTTTTTGGTAAGTGTATATATACATTTTTTTGCAAGTCAAGGTGTTCCTGTAATCACCCTGACTTGCACGTGGAGCTGCTAGTGGGTCATAACCAATCCTAGAAAACCTATAAATAGGCAACTATCAATCAGATTTTTCTTAAAATAGAGAAAGTCCTTTCCATTATTAAGATTTTATTTTGCGATTCACATACTGCTATTCCATTTATATTTTAAACCACGTGACAATGAATAGAATAGATCAAATTTCAAATAGTAACTCGTAAACAAGGTTTCACAATATTGGATCCAAATAACCTCTATTATAATTTTGCTGCTATGGTTTCATACAGGCATTTAAGAAAGCGTGGGTTGCTGCATGTAAATCTGGTGGTGGTCCGGCAAGGCTTGTCTTTCCCAAAGGGACGTATGTGACAGGGCCTCTCGTGTTTGCAGGGCCATGCAAGGCCTCAAAAGTAACTGTTGAAGTTCAGGGAACTATTAAAGCTACAACTGATATTAGTGAATATACCTCTCCTGAGTGGATTTTGTTCGAATCGATCAGCGGTTTGACACTTACCGGTGGTATTTTTGATGGTCGAGGTGAGACTGTCTGGAAGTACAATGACTGTCATCAGAATTCCGATTGCCAACTCCTCCCAACTGTAAGCATCCACTATATTTAATTTTGGAGAAAAAAATTACATTTTACCTGCTTTCGTTTTATCTTATTACAATTTAATTTTTCAAAATTTCAGTTATTATGTTTGAACATGGTACTGCATGTATTGAAATGATTATGTGCATGATTAATTTCTTGATTTTGTGCAGTCAATCAAATTTTCCAAACTGACCAATACCGTAGTTCATGGGGTCACTTCTCTCAATAGCAAATCGTTCCACACGCATGTTAATATGTGCCAAAACTTTAAAGCCTACGACCTCACTATAACTGCTCCATCTAATAGCCCCAACACCGATGGCATGCATATAAGCTCGTCCAATCTCGTCAATGTATCAAACAGCGTAATTGGAACTGGTGATGATTGCATTTCTATTGGACAAGGGGTTACTAATCTCGGTGTCACTAATATAACCTGTGGCCCAGGTCACGGCATAAGGTACATTTTTCTGCAGTTAAAATGAATATATTTCATAGTTCAGATTAAATAATATCAAAATTTTAAAGACGCATATATAGTTAAGGCAATGATTTTGTTACTGTTCTTCAATTTATCCACAAAATTATATACCTGCAGTGTTGGCAGCCTTGGCAAGTATGATGATGAGAAAGATGTGAGTGGGGTTGTTGTGAGTAATTGCACATTAAGAAACACAGCCAATGGCGTGAGGATCAAAACCTATTCAGGGTCACCTCCAAGCAAAGCTTCAGGCATCACTTTTCAAGATATAATTATGGATGTGGTTAAAAATCCTATCATCATTGATCAGAATTATGGTTCACATAAGAGTGCGGTAATTCATCTAAATTTCTTACTATTTCTGCTAACCCATTTACTAGCTCAACTTGCTTGCTTGTCAAGAAGCTTGATTTGAACTCGGCTTTGCTTTGCGTAGGCATCCACAGTGCAGATTAGCAGCGTTCATTACAAGAACATTGTTGGCACCTCGACTTCAGATGTTGCAGTGTCATTACTATGCAGTTCACAAGTGCCTTGTGATGTTGAATTGGTGGACATTGATTTGAAGTTCCAGGGCAGTAGTAACAAAGGAAAATCAGCTTCATCCTCATGCTTGAATGCAAAGGTTAAGACCGGAGGCAAACTGAATCCACCGGCTTGTCGATAGCTTCTTCATGCACCAACATTCTTTTTTTTTTTTTTTTAATGATTGAGCTGATCATATAAAGAGAGGTAAGCGTTTGTTATCAGCCAAATGCATGGTGGTGAATTAATTGTTTAATTGTTGATTATCATTATGATTAAGAAACCTCCACAAAAACTTTGGAAACTTTGTTAAACTAATTAAACACTTTCATTACTTAAAAGTGATGATACCTAAGCTGATTTTGGATTAGATTTTTCTTCTAACTTTTTAGTTTATTTTCTTATATATAGCTTTTTTTTTTTTAAAAGCCTCATTTTTTTTATAGATATAAATATACTTTTACTACTTTTTTCTCAAATAAGAAAATAAGATTAAAAAAAAATCCAAATGTAAACTTAGTATAATATGGGACTAATTAGCTGATTATATTCATAAATAATTGACCATAAACGATGGCACCATTTAAAAACACTAGCCTATGGCATGGGGGAAAATATATTTACACTCTTCTTTCACGCATTTTGATTAAAAAAAAAATCCATAATAGAAGTTGGAAAGCCTTTGAATAATGGATGCCACTTAATGGATTATATTACAGATTCGAGTGAGCCTAGGTATCCTGTTTTAATAGATGCCACTTATCACTTAACAGTTATAATTAATACTAATAATAATAGACAATAGGGTCAATATGAAAATGAAATCAAATATAAAGAGTTAATTAAAATGAAAATTTTGAAACACAAACAACTAGAATAAAAAAAAAAAAAAAATTAAAATCCCAAACTTTATGAGCCAAAAGTTTCTAGTCAAAATTTAAATAATGGCCCCTAGATTTTTTTTTTTTATTTTCCAACAGAAACCTGCTGGCAACGGGACTCGAACCTAGGTGGGTTAGACGAAGCGTCCGAACCTTACCAGCTGAGCCAAGCCCCGTTGGCATTATTGAATAAATTATTGAAGTTATA
This sequence comes from Quercus aquifolioides, assembly GCA_019022515.1. NCBI lineage: Eukaryota > Viridiplantae > Streptophyta > Magnoliopsida > Fagales > Fagaceae > Quercus > Quercus aquifolioides. The sequence continues at coordinate 32,085,753 of CM032336.1, forward strand.
TAATGTGCTTTTAGGGTTAGGGTCTTCATAATGGGATGCCAACATTGGGCCCAAGAAAGGCCCAATACCTACACTCTTTCTCATGCCGTACACTATTCCCTTTTGGCCCTTGCCAAGACATTGCCTACAGGCTACGGTGGCAAGAATATGAGAAAGTGCATTCAGCAAAAAAGAATATGAGAAAGTGCAATGGTTATTTTACACACGGACCATGTACACAACTTATTTTGAAGCGTATTGGTATTTTAAATTTGATAATAAAGAATAATTATTATAAGCAAAATCATAAATTGAAACTTTCTATATAAAAAAATAAAAAAATAAAAAAATTTATATTTAATTGAAATTATGACTTGAAATCACAATTTCAATTTAAAATAAAATAAATTGAAATAACAATTTTTTTTTGTTGTTGTTTGAAAATGGGAAAGCTATATATTTTTTTTTGGAGGTGGACTTATTGAACGTCTGAGCCCAGCAGCTAGTCAGCAGTTTTAACATTTAGTACTGTAATTCCTCATTTAAGGCCGTGTTTGTTTCGTGTAAAACGTTTTCCGAAAAATACATATTTTTCGGAAATGTTATTTTCCGGAAAAGGAAAATATTTTTAAGTGTTTGGGTGAATTATGAAAATTGTTGTGGAAAATATTTTCATGTGTTTGGATGTATTCTAAAAATGCTATTTTTCGGAAAATTTTTCACATTTTCTCAGCATCCAAACAAATTTTATTACAAAAAATTTCAACATTACAACTAATTCAACAACAAATTCCGGCAATAAAAACACAACACAACAACAACAACAACAACAACAATAAATTCCGGCAACAAAAATTCCGGCAACAACACAACAACAACAACAACACCAAATTCCGGCAACAACAACGCAACAACCACAACACAACAACCACAGCAACAACAATCAGTTCATAAAAAAAAAACAAAAACAACAATCAAACTTAAAAAAAAAAAAAACCGGAGAGATCGAGGAAGACGACGATCGACGGCGCGGCGCGGTGCGACTCACCGGTGCGAAGAGCGCTGGGTTCGAAGGAGTTCGACGATCGACGATCGACGGCGCGGTGCGATCGATTTTCCGGAACTGGATCTGCTCGTGACTGGATCGGCGCGGTGCGATGGGGACTGGGTTCGAGGGTTCGTGGTCGCCGGCGATGGTCTCTCGGCTTGGATCGGCGGTTCGTGGCCGCCGGCGATGGGCGCTGGGCGCTGGGCTTGGATCGACTCCGGCGCTGGGCTCTCTCTTTCTTTCTCCCTCTCCCTCTTCGTGCTCTCTGTTTCTTTCTCCCTCTCCCTCTTCGTGCTCTCTGTTTTTGGGTTTTCCGAAAAATGGGATTTGAAGTGAAAATAGGAACGAAAATGCTTTTCACCTCTGACCGATAGTCAACGGAAATCAATTTTCGGAAAATCGATTTTTCAGGTCCAACCAAACGCCTGTAAATTCAGAAAAACATTTCCGGAAATGCTTTTCACCCAAAATAAACACAGCCTAAATAAAAATATTGGCTTCAGTCACAAATAAAGTCTCTATCCTCCATTTTTATTGGAGATTATCACCACGTGATTTTTTTAATGCGTAAGCAAAAGCACCCTTGGCCTTGGGAATTGGGATTAGCCAAATGTATCAATATTATTATATGCATGAAGTTAGTATGAACAGGATCTGCAAGCATAAAGAAGAATCAAAGATATGTACTTCCTCACAAGTCACAACCCATGAGCTGGAATCATGTATTTAACCAAAGAAATGATCTAGTATGTAACTATCGAACTTGCCTCATATATGGTGTAAATTCATTGCCAAAAAAGGTAAAGAGAAGAAGTCATTTATAGGCTCAGATGCCAGCCTCGTTGATTTAATTCAGTCAAGACTTAAGAGTAAGCATTTAGTCTTCTTAAATTTGTATTTTTTTGTTTCACCATTAGCTAAACGTTTCCTCCCATGTATGTTGTCTGCTTTGTAAAATCCAAGCTTGAATTTGTAGACAGATCTTGGCACAGAAAATTTAATTAGCCGAATGTCTTTGAGAGTACAAAGAAGAAAGTTAATAATTCAAGTTTCTTTTTTTTTTTTTTTACAAAGAGAGGGCGTGGTGCCGCCACCGTGAATTTTGGATTTACAGAGGAACCAAGGTCATTGGCTTTGATATTATGTTAAATAAATTGGAGGATATATTGTCAATAGATGTGGAAGTTTAAAAAAGTAACACCAGAACATGTCTATGAAGAATTACGTGATTTGGCTTAATGACCTACGTCCTTAGAGAAAAACTTTTAGGGTTACATCTTTACAATAAGCTCAATTTCTATATCACATTGAACCTGTTGTGAGTATTTATAGAAGGCTAAACCATAGACTAATCATACATTAATTAAGGTTAACAGAGTTGCATTACAAGTATAAGACTTTGCTTGTACACCAAGGTTCTTGAATATATTTCTGACAGAAGTAGAGAATATTCATATGGAATCATGGTTTAAAATCTGAATGCCCTGTGAAGTGGCAAATCGTGGTAGAAAAAAAACAGCAATTTCATCGGTCCAATCAAAGTTAGATGTTAGTCACTATGGTTAAAGCAAGGAGCAATACGCAAGGCAGAGCTACCCTTTCTACATGTATAAAACAATATACAATGAAATAGATATGATCGAGCGCCCAATAGCAAACCAATCAATAAAAAGCTCATTTCCTGATTAGGAAACTGCGGGGAAAGCCGTCATAATTTGATGTTTTGGAGGGAATATAAACTATAAAAGGCCTTTGCATATATGTAGAAGACAGGTATTGGACCTCTTTTCAAGGCTGTGTGATGTGGTTGGAACATGGTTATGGTTCTTACCCTTCTCTGTTACTAATCTAATGCTGGTGTTTGTTGTGTGGATAATAATCCATGAGAAGAGCATCCGCAGATCAAGTTCATACACCAAGTGATCAGTCAAAGAAAAGAGGTACATCCATATTTTAAGTCTTTCTAGCTATTTGGATGCAAAAGCTACAGAGTAATTCTTGTTAGTTGATACTATTCCCACCAATACAAAAACCGGTGACTAAGTTGAGCTGCTTGGCTTGGCAAGTCAATAGGCTGTAATAAGTTTCCTTTTGTTAAGAAAGATAAATCAATGTTTTATGTAATCGGAGCAAAATTTGACTCAGTTTTTTAATCACAACCACCAACTCTTGTGACTTGTAAATTTACAGGTGAAGTTTAAGCCACAGTAAAAAAAAATATCATACTTGACAAGACAAACAAAACTTAGGCCACTTGGGATTCTAGTGGATAAAGGTCTCTTTTTCTCTTCTTTCTCTTGTGGATGCTATGACTTACCCAGAAAAAAAAAAAAAAAAAAACTGTTATAAGCCCTATGGTATATTTATTTGATATATCAACAAACTTTTTCTGTTTCTTGAGAATTACAAGTAAAAGAGAATTAAGTAACAATAGCTGGCAAAATGAGATCATTTCAAATTTCATAAGAGTAATCAAAAGAAGCTAGAGGACACTTAACAGGAGTCTAGAAATGAACGGTCTAAACAACTAGAATTTCTCACTCTCAATAAATTTTTTTTTTTTTAGAGGCTATAGTTTATATTGAAGAAACTTTCTAGTTGTTGCAGGCCAAGTGATTTGCTAAAAAACATGTCATTTCAAGAGAGCAAAACAGGTTGCAAGGTTAATTTGATGACTCGTGATCAGGAAGTCACTTTCAGACGTTCCTGGTTTATAAATAATCAATCGGAGATTTCAATTATCATGGAAGTAAAGCCAAATCCAAAAATTCCGACGCTCATTCCCGAATCAATATCCTTAGCGGATTTGCCTATATATAGTTTATTGCCAGATTCTCAACCTTTTCCTGCATCACTTGTTGCAACTACAAGCAAAGAAAGTAAAAATCCTAAATAAGTGAAGCTAGCCAAGAAGGAGACTTCTCTACATGATAATGCGTCTTCAATAAAATCTTGTCCGGCCAATTATATGCTAACATCACCATTGCAGTTAAGCCAGGAAGAAATTAAAGACATGACATTTGGGAGATGTAACTTTCCATGTGACAGATGTCGTCAGTCCCGAGTTTTGGTAAAGAAATTCACAAGAGTTTCGAGTGGCCTACTCAAAGCAGAAAAAACATCAGCCATTTCTATGTACCATAAAAATATACTAAGGTTGATAGGATATAACAAGACTGAAAATTCTATGATTCTGGTTTTTCCCTCTGTGGAAAGAGGGAGCCTGGACGAACTTCTTTGCAGTAAGTTCAAGCTCTCTCTGTGTTAGATGACGATATAGCTACTTTTGGTGGATCTTTTTTGGCTTCTCTCCATTTTACATTTCCATATTGATTTATATGGACCATACAGGCTGCTGTTTATGTATTACAGGAACAGGCTCTAGGGGGAAACAGTTGGAACTGACATTTCAAGATAAACTAAAGATTGCCATAGGAATTGCTGAAGGTGTTAGATATATGCATGAAGAATGTCCAAGAGGCCCTGTGGTTAATGGTGAATTAGTGCCAAGCAACATTTTTCTGAGATACGACTTACGACCATTGGTGAAAATCTCAAAACCAAAAGTCAATTGGGGATTTCAGGTTTATAAGCTAATTATGTGTCTCTCTTTCTTATTTGCTGTTTAATTTACTAGATCTCTGGTTTTGGACAAGCTAAATGGCTTCATCTAAGAAAACCATTGCACATAACCCACAACATGTTTGCATCTAACCTACAAACTAAGTTTTTGAAGTTTCAGTTAATAATGCATGGAAGAGGTCTACATCTTGAACATTGCAGGTCTTTGTTATAAGTACCAAACAAAATATTTTTGTTAACTAGTTATTTTTGGCGACAAAAGTTGCTGGCTTCAGGATTACTTAGACCAAGAAACTATAAAGCAAGTAAAATCCGACGTCTTATCTTTTGGAGTTTTGCTGTTAAGGCTATTTTTCCGAAGATCTGCACCACATGATGATAGAACTTTGATTGAGTGGTTTAGTATACTATTAGTCTATTACTATCATGATATGCCTGATGAGTTTTGTATTATTATTATTATTATTATTATTATTTTTATTTCTCTTGATCATCAATGTGACATGGTCTCTCTATTCATAAACTTCAAGTAGCCCATTCTTGTTTCACATGCCTATTTGTCTACATGTATTTGTGGCAGGCTCAGCCATTGTTGCTGGAAAGAGCATTGCCTAAGTTACTGGAGGAGGGCTCAGAGGATGTTGACGTACATGGAATTTATAGGGTAATGTATTCTGCATATATATGCACAAGGACTTGTCCAGATTCAAGACCATGTATGAGTGAGGTAGTTAACTTGCCTAGCCAATATGAACCTTCCTGCTTTGGGGCTATATAGTAAAGTCAATTTTTTTTTCTTTGTATTCAGGTAATTGCCATCCTTAAAGAAGAAAAATTTTGTGATATGCAATCATCTCCAATGTCAGAAATAGTCTACAAAAAAGAAGCTGAAATGCTTGCACCCCTAGTTCAACTCTCTTTACATTCATGACGTCAACCTTAATGAGGATGCCATCATGCTATGATGGAAGATAAAAGTATCAAGCGGATTTGAGGAATAAATTATAGCATCTCTGAGATCATGTAATATTTAATATTGCTAGGCAGAAGAAACACATGTAGGGAATTCAATCCGAAATTCCCAAAACGTGAGAAACAAAAAAAGAAAAAAGAAAAAAGAAAACACGCAACAAAGAAAACAATCACACGCACAAGGCAATATTTACGTGATTCGGCAATTTGCCTACGTCCACGGAGTTGCAGAGATTTCACTATTATCAAGGAAAAATACCAATTGCGGTTACAAAGTTTTTTCTCTCTCTGAAACACGACAACAACAAAACCCTAATCATCAAGCTACGTTTTCTATATCCTGCGCATAGGATACACAATGGGCTACAAAACGGGCCAAATTTTTTTTCCCGGGATCGGCCCAAGCCTTCGCTCCATGGACTAACCCTTAGAAAATCTCCCATTAAAAACCATGTAACATTATTTTGGGTCGGGTCGGGTCGTCAACCGAATTAAACATAACTAGACTCCACAAAGCCCAACAAATCTCTCACTTGGAGACTAGTTCAATCACCAACATCAACCGCAATCCTCCAAAAGCAATCCCTCACCCTCTTGTCCTCAAGCTAGAAGGCCAACTGAAGCTGCACATAGCTTCAGCTTCTCAATAGTGACACCCTTAGTTAACATGTCTGTCGGGTTCTTAGATCCACAAATCTTCTCAAGTATTACTAGCTTATCTTCAACAAAGTACCAGATAAAGTGGTATTTTGTCTGTATATGTTTCGACTTTGAATGAAAGCCAAATTTTTAGCAAGAAAAATTGCATTCTGACTGTCACTGTGTAGAATGCTCATCTCATGCTTCTTACCCAATTCATCTAAGAAACCATGTAGCCAAATCATCTCCTTCCAACTTCAGTTGTTGCAACATACTCAACTTCTGTAGTAGACAAAGTAATAATCTTTTGCAGATTTGAAGTCCATGATATAGCTATACCACCTAAAGTAAATACAAACTCAGTAGTACTCTTTCTACTATCAATATCACCAGCAAAATCAGCATCTACATAATCCTGCAGTTTCAAACTTGCACATGTGAAGAAAAGACATGTATCTGATGAACCCTTCAGATATCTCAGAATCCACTTGACTACCTCCCAATGCTGCTTTCCAGGCCTACTCATGAATCTGCTCACAACTCCCACTATATGTGCAATGTCTGGCCTTATACACACTATAGCATACATCAAGTTGCCAATAGCTGAGGCATAGGGCACCTTGCTCATATGGTCTCTTTCTTCTTCTGTTTTCGGTGACTATTCTTTGCTCAGTTTGAAATGACTACCCAAGGGTGTGCTCATTGGTTTAGCTTTATTCGTGTTGAACCTGCTGAGAACTTTCTTCACATACTCTAACTGTGAAAGCTTCAATGTACCATTAGCCTTGTCTTTAATGATTCTCATACCAAGAATTTGCTTTGCAACTCCTAAATCCTTCATTGCAAACTGTTTTGACAATTACTTCTTCATATTATTAATCTCCTCAATGCTAGACCCTGCAATAAGCATATCATCCACATACAATAGTAAAATGATATAAGAATTGTCAAAGAATTTAACATAGCATAAATGATCAGCTTCACATCTCTTGAACCCAATTTTATGCATAAAACTATCAAATTTCTTGTATCACTGTCTTGGAGCTTGTTTTAGGCCATACAAGCTCTTTCGCAGTTTGCAAACTAAATTCTCTTGTCCCTGAACAATGAATCCTTCTGGCTGAATCATGTAAATGTCTTCCTCCAAGTCACTATGAAGGAATGCCGTCTTCACATCTAACTGCTTAAGATGTAAATTTTCTGCAGCCACCATTCCCAGCACCAGTCTAATTGTTGACATCTTCACAACTGGAGAAAATATCTCTATGTAGTCAATGCCCTCCTTCTGCTGGAACCCTTTAACAACTAATCTGACCTTGTAATGTTTGCTACCATCATGCTCATTCTTTATTCTGTATACCCACTTGTTGTGCAAAGCCTTCTTTTCTACTGGCAATTCAGTCAATTCCCATGTTTGATTCCCCAACAAGGAATCCATCTTATCCTTCATGGCTAACTCTCACTTGCTTGAATTCTCATCTTGCAAGGCTTCATCATAACACTCTAGCTCACTACTATCAGTCAACAGGAGATAATTTAGAGTAGGTGAATAACACTGTGGAGGTCTAATATTCCTGAAAGATCTACAGACTTCAACTATAGGTGTACTCTAATCTACCTGTGAATCTACATTCTCCTTATCTTCTTCACCCCTTTTTCGGACAGTACGTTTAGTCAATTCATCTAAATTGACAAACTCATATTTCTTTTGATCTATCTCTGTAACATTTGACACTATAGTTGACCTGTCCTTGTACATAACCTGTTTATTAAATATCACATTTCTACTTCTGATGATTTTCCTGTTTTGTTCATCTCAAAACCTATAGTCAAATTTCTCATCACTATAGCCAATGAAAAAACATATTTTAGACTTTGCATCAAGTTTGCTATGAGCATCAGAATCAATATGATCATAAGAAACACAACCAAAAACTTTTAAATGTGAAAACTTTAAATTTTACCACTCCAAACCTCCTCAGGAAGTCTAAATTCCATGGGAACTGATGGTCCTTAGTTTATCAGGTAAGCTGCAGTGCTAATAGCATCAGCCCAGAAAGTTTTTGGTAGTCCAGCATACAACCTCATATTCCTAGCACACTTATTGAGAGTTTTGTTCATGCACTCAGCCACACCATTCTGCTGTGGTGTCCTAGGAATGGTCTTTTCCATCCTAATTCCCTGTGCAGCACAATACTCACTGAACCCTCCATCTATGTACTCTCCCCTATTATCTGATCTCAAACATTTTAGTTTCAAACATGTTTCTGTCTCAACCATGGTCTTCCACTTCTTAAAGGTTTCAAATACATCAGATTTATTTTTCAGAAAATAAACTCATACCTTTCTGCTTGAGTCATCAATGAAGGTAATGTAGTACCTTGAACCTCCAAGAAGTGCAACCGGAGAAGGCCCCCACAAATCAGTGTGTACTAACTCCAATTTTTCAGCCTTCGGTGTCCTGCCAATTTTCAAGAAACTCACATTTTTCTGCTTTCCTAAGATGCAGCTTTCACACATGTCAAAATCAATGGACTTCAATTCTAGTAGTTTTCCTTTTGACGGCAGCATCTTCATCCCTTTCTCACTCATGTGACCAAGTCTGTGGTGTCATAGGCTTGTATCAGTACTTGCATTAGCAACTGCAATTGTGTCTCTTGGACTTGAAGTCATATATAGAGTATCAGTCTTCTTTCCACGAGCCAATACTCTAGCTCCCTTTGTAACCTTCCAAGTACCACTAACAAATAGTATTGCATGCCTTTCATCATCAAGTTGTCCAACAGAAATCAGATTCCTCCTCAAGTCAGGAATATGTTGAACCTTCTCTAGTAACCAAACAGACCCATTGGGCAACAATATCCGGACATCTCCCATACCCACAACATCCAAGGCTGAACCATCAGCCAAATATACCTTACCAAAATCACCTACAACATAATTCTGTATGATTTCTCGGTGTGGAGTGGTATGAAACGAAGCTCCTGAGTCCAAAACCCAATCATCAAGTAGACTGTCTACTGCAAGAAGTAATGCATCTTGTACCTCTTCTGTTACAACATTAGCATAATCATCTTCATTCTTCTTCTTAGGACTTTTGCATTGGTTCCTAAAGTGACTTGTTTTCCCACAATTCCAGCATTGTACTTGTTGGCCTGATCTAGATTTAGTTTTGTTCCGATTAGAATTTCTGGATTTTGATTTGCCCCGATTAGAATTTTTGTTATTACCTCTGCCTCTTGTCTTAAGGTTTAGGGCAGAACCAGATCGTGAGGTTTCACCTGCATCTCTTATGTGAATCTCCTCAGCCAGAATTAAATCTTGTATATCATTGTACTTGAGCTTTTCCTTTCTTGTAGAATTGCTTACTGCCATCCTCATTGCCTCCAAACTGTTTGGCAAAGAAGTCAAGACGATCAGAGCACGAATCTCATTATCAAAATCAATTTCTACAAACGACAATTGATTTGTGATAGTGTTAAATTCATTTAGATGTTGTGCTACTGATGCGTTCTTTGCCATCTTCAGATTGAACAGTTTGTACATCAAATGCACCTTGTTATTTGCTGACGGCTTTTCATACATTCCAGAAAAAGCCTTCATCAGATCTGCTATGGTCTTCTCCTTTACAACATTGTGTGCAACAGACCTAGACAGAGTTAACCTGATGACTCCCATTACTTGTCTGTCAAGAAGAGCACATTCCTCGGCCTTCATAGTTTCAGATTTTGTCCCCAAAAGAGGCAGATGCAATTTCCTCCCAGAGAGATAATCTTCAATCTGCATCCTCCAATACGCGAAGTTTGTGCCATCAAACTTTTCTATTCCAAACGCCTTTCTTGCTTTCTCTACCATTACTCCCACTCAAACCTAACCCTAGGCTCTGATACTAGTTGTAAGGAATTCAACCCGAAATTCCCAAAACGTGAGAAAAAAAAAATTAGAGAAAACACACGCCAAAGAAAACAATCACACGCACAAGACAATATTTATACGGTTCGGGAATTTGCCTACGTCCACGGAGTTGCATGGATTTCACTATTATTAGGAAAAAATACAAATTGCGGCTACAAAGTTTTTTCTCTCTTTGAAACACGACAACAACAAAACCCTAATCATCAAGCTGCGTTTTCTACATCCTGTCAGCCCAAGCCTCCACTCCATGGACTAAGCCTCAGAAAATCTCCCATTAAAAACCATGCAACATTATTTCAGGTTGGGTTGGGTCGTCAACCGAATCAAACACAACTAGACTCCACAAAGCCCAACAACACATAGAGAACAACAAAAATGCATCATGTACTTGCTTTGCTTTAGCCAAAGAAGCAAATAATGCTAATTTGTGACACTTTTTCATTATTCAAAACTTTGAGACTATCTTTTGTGATTTTGTCGAAATTATCTTTCTCATAGCCAATTGCAATGGATTCCCAAAGTATGTCAACTTCAGTAATCTATTTCTCTGTCGATTAGGAGGGGAGGAATGGGATTGGGGTAGAGCAAGGACTATCCACTAGCCATTGCCTCACTCACGTTAATATCTAGTCACTAATGCTGATAGGCCTTTTAGGTTTTTCCACCTTAAGCCATGAAATGATCATTTTCTTGGATGTTTCTATTTTCCTCAACTGTTTGTTAAGCACCTTAGGTACAAATCATGAGCGCAATGCATCTAATTAATCCCCATAATTTACACTTGAATATATATATATATATATAAAAGATTTATTTTACTTTGAGTGCTTGTAATTCTGCATAAATGAAATGATCAATTTCTTCAAAGTTAGGGATGGCAATGGGGCAGGGTGGAGCCGAAGGATGGGGTTTTCATCCCCGCTCCACATGGTTTTGTCTTGCCCTATCCCTACCCCACCCCGCCCCATATGATGGGGAAAACTTTCTCGCCCCACTTGGGGCCTCACGAAGCCCCGCCCCACTTCATAAAACTCTACTTTTTGTTGATTTGCCCTACAACTAGTACAATTTTTTCAATGAAACATATTTCATTAATAAAAATATACTTGAAATTAAAACTAAATTTATCCTATCAAATCAAATCAATTTTTTTTTTAAAAATTGAATAATATATCTAAGTGTTTAACAAGGCAATTATAAAAAAATAAAAATCTCATAATATAACACATAACAAAATAAAGGCAGAGAACCACATTAGATAGAATAAAATAAGCTAATATTGATATGTTTGTTTAAATAGTAGGGTTTTAGGGTATGAAAAATTTACAATTATAACCCTTAACAACGTGAGGCAGGGCGGGCGGGGTGGGTCTAAAAAGTTTAAACCCATTCCCGCCCCGCCCCGTGGTGCGGGGCTAAAATCTTGTCCCATCCTCGCCCCACCACCTTTGTGAGACGGGAAAAACCCGCTCGGGGCAAAGCGGAGAGGGGCGAGTTAAGCGAGGCAGGGAAAAATTGTCATCCCTATTCAAAGCTTCTATCTATTTCAATAAATTGTAAAGCACCTTGGGTACAAGTCATGTGTACTAGTCTATAGTCTACAAGGCATCTATCTCCCCTATATATCCCCATAATTGTCACTTGTAAATATGCAAGAGAAAGAGAGAAATTTTACTGAGTCCTAATTATGAATACATCATTTGGAGGGTATTGGGTGTTTTCATAATCTATGTAATATCTAAAAGTTGAAATGTAATATTTGTTGTTATTAAGTTCCAGTTGAATATATCACATAACATTTCTGACCAGTCCACTTCAGTCCATTTCTGTTTGTTCGGTCTATTTTAGTCCATTCGGTGCCTTCAGTCAATTTCGGTCCACATCGGTCTATTTTGGTCTAATTCAGTCAATTTCTGTCTTTCGGTCTACTTCGGTCTATTTGGTCCATTTCAGTCTACTTCAGTCCGTTCGATCCATGGTCTGCTTTGGTCCATTTTGGTCCATTTCTGTCTATTCAATCGACTTCGGTTTATTCGGGGTGGAGCCAGGATTTGAGTTAAGGGGAGACAAAATTTGTATATGATATATGTGTAAGGCATGCTAGCTAGTGAAGGACTTGTAGTTGCTTTTTGGTTCATTTAGAAGGTAGAATTATGCTCTATTTCAAGATCAAAGAAACAGAGTGGAGTTTTAGTTGGCTAAATTATCATTAAATGTGAGAGTAGAGCTTTTGGTTAGACGATATTCCTCCCAACTTAAGAAAGATAGTCTAAGTTGATATATTACTTTAATCTAGACTGCTATTTCTATCAAAAGAAAAAAGTACGCAGGGGTTTTTAATAAGTATAAACTAAGAACTAAAGGTTTTTTCTAGGCGGGCCAGGCCCCCCCCCCCACCCCCCCCTCGACCCCCCCTGGCTCCGCCCCTGGTACTTCGGTCCATTCCATTCCACTTCAGTCAGTTCAGTCCATTTGATCGTTTTGGTCCACATTGGTCTATTTTAATCCAATTCAGTCCACTTTGGTGATGCTTTAGGAAGAGACATTGTGTAGAAAGAAGAATTGCTTCATTGACAATTATGTCACATTTTCAGCATAATGTTTGTAAGTTTTTGATAAAATTATATTTTTATTATATTATTAAAGTCTTGTATTTTTTTTTTCTAATATAAGTGATGGATTTACTTATATATGCTTCCTGTTTAGGTTATTCAAAACATATAGAGGATGAACTGTTTATAAGGAGTACTAGAAACAAATTCTAACCACACATTACATTATTTACAAAATATCTCGCTTTACATAATAATCAAATGTAAAATGCATTATGTTTCCTTAAAAAAAAAAACTTACAAAATTTAAGACACTTTCAAATAACAAATATAAATAGTTTAATTTATAGAATCTAATGTATTGTATCAACTATACTTTGTTAAAAAATAATCACTTATAAGTCTTATCTATTATTTTCATTTTTCACTAAACCAAAAAAAAAAAAAAAAAAAATTGAAATGCTTTTACCATATAATTTCCCCCATTTTGCACATGTGCCATGCTTATTATAACATCTTTGATATAAACAATGAATTACTAATAGTTTAGTACCGTAGGTCTAGATTACTTGTTTTTCTAGAGTCTTGTAAATTAGTAATATTGATTTTTTTTTCTTCTAAAGAGAATCAAGTTTTAAGTCTCCCTCCCCATTTTTATAACTCTTGAATTATTATTAAAAAAAAATTAATTGAAAGTATGTACGGGTGAAACTATATATAATTTTTGGTTTTAGCATTGGAGGGTTTTTTTTTTTTTTTTTTTGGGGGGGGGAGGGGGGGAGATAATCTAAGTTAATCTAAGCATTGGAGATTGTATATACTTTAGATTTGAGAGGAGCATACCAATGTGAGATAAATAAGGGATCACCAACATGCTTTGCTAACAATTTGTCCTTTTAGAAATATAAAAGAATTTGGGGCATTTAAAAAAATCAACGGTGGAAATAGCCATAGATAGCTCATTACCCCCAAAGCCATAACGTGTTTACGCTGTGCATACGTATTCCTTTGGGAAACATTTTCTAGGAAACTCTTAGGGAAACATTTTCTAGGAAACCCTCTTCGGTTTCAGCATGGATTTCAATCAGACTTTGTTTGACACGTTTACATAAGCACTTGATAAAATTCAATCCTAGTTTATCTCTTTCTTTTCTCGACTTTGCCAAGTCCCTGCGAAGAAGTAGTGGCTGGTCTTTGTTGCCGTTACGACTCATTTGAACCCCCAAGAGCCACACATAGATGATATAGATGAAAATTTTTCCAAATGAATAGTAGCACAAATCCCATTTGACATTGCACATTGAGAAACTGATATATTCCATTTCCCAGCAGACAGAAAAGACCTCAGATGCTTTTTTTGCACAAAGGTATATACCTACTGATACTGTAGCAGACAGAAAATGAATTGAAAGGTGGCCAGTGCTGAACCTTGTTCCTTTCCTTTTTGGTGGACTTTTTCCCCAATTGTAACCAAAGGGTTGATTGACTCAATATTGTTCATGTTCGTTAAATTTAATATTGTGTTTGTGCCTACCCCAGCTACAAAAATAAAAGTGCAGCATTATCGTTTATTACACTTTTTCCATTATACACTTTTCCATTATTCAACACTTCTACTATAATCTAAACTCTGAAAGTTCCAACCCACAACCAAAAATACAAATTAGCTGCCGCTGTGCACTTTGTTTGGTCATGCATTGCTATTGGAACATTGCTGAAGATGACAAAATTATGTCAATGCTAATATATGTATGATTTTTCTGGATCATGGGTTATTTGGCCCTAGTACATTACTGAATAGGCATTAAAAGATATGTACTAACATAAAGAATGCAACTCATCAAAAAAAAAAAAAACATAAAGAATGCAGCGCATGGCACTCTAAATTAAGCACTCTTTAGTCTTATGTGATCACTGACGTGATATTTTGATTATTTTCCCAACAAAAATTAAAGCAATGCTTTTATACTATTTGTCGTTGTTGTTGATGTTTTTTTTTTTTTTTTTTTGTTTTCAGTGTGAATTCATCAACTCATGCCACGTGAAAGTAAGGGTAATACCACATGTACCATCAGAGCCTTAATGAGACTATTGTTATGGGCATAACATATTTATGGAAATATCACTGCATAAATTTATGTCAAATATCACGTGAAACAATACGAGAATTCTTACTATTTAACCACACCTTGCCGGTGCTTTCATACTATTTGTGTATAAATAATCTTTTGTGCGATATATAGTCATTAATTAATCATAGATTTTCAAGTGAAAACACTTGAAAAGATGAAAGAAAATAATATAGGACCCTACTGAGATTTGGGACACAAGCTTAATGATAATATCTAAATGGGACCCTCGTCTCTCCTACCTAACATCATTTTCTCAATCTTGGTAAAGCTCGTAATCCTAACTCTTATTAAGCCCCTTTCAGTGTGCTCAATGTGCCTTGGTTTTTAATTGAATCCACCCAGACTTCCTTATTAAGCTCCAACGACTCCACGCTGTCAACTTAATTTTTTGTCTTTTTTTGGGATTTGGTATCTTTTAGCTTCCATAAACTAGATTTGGCTTTTGGCTTCCTTGTAACAATCTCAAAAAAAGTATTGTTTAATTAGACAATAAATAAGAATCTACTTATGTCTTCAAACAGAGGGAGAAAGATCTAATTAATTAGTTAATTAAGGTTGAATAAAAAAAAATACAGCAACAACAATAACTTCCAAATTTTTTTTGATGAACTATGGATATTCGACAAAGTAAACCTTTTTTTTTTCATTAAAATAAGGATAACAAATTTTTTCCCTTCATCCTTGTAGTTCAATTATTTAAGTATCATCTAGTGTATCTAATGAAAGACATCAAAAGTATAAATTCTCTCACTTCTTACTATCAAATTATCAAAAAAAAAGAAAAAATCCTCAATTTATGATGGTGTACAAACACAATATTTGGCGAGAGTCCTTTTAGAAGAGACAAAATAAAAAATCTCAACAATTTTATAATATTTTCAAATTATTTTATCACCTCACATATTGACTATTAAAAAATATTAACTATATATTATGGTGGACCCATTAGCAAGGTGGTAGATTAATTTATGAATATTATGAAATGGTTGTTAATATTCGTTGAATTCATAGCTTTATTGATTTGGCAAACATCATTGAAACTTTTTTTTTTTTTTTTTGGAGTTCTTCTATGAACACAACACAATAAAACCCTACAACAAGCTAAGTTGTTAGCCGAACATAAGTCAAAATAAAATAAGATTATACACAAACTCATAGCAATTCAAAATAAGGTGTGTAAGTATTATGAAATTTTGTTATGTCCTATAATTTTCTCTCTCTTTTTTTCTTTTTTTCTTTTTTTGGGCTCCATATTAAAACATCATTTTGCTTACATTGTTTAATACTCTTGATTGAGGTACTTTTTAAGACAAGTGAACTAAAAGCAAAATTCTATTTTATAGGAATATATACAAACCACAATAAGAAAAAAGGAAACAGAAAACATATTCATCAACAATAAGAAAAAGTGTTTTTTTTTCTTTTTTTGCCCTATAAAGTATAAAAATACCCCAATTTACAAAGTTGCCTACGTGTCATTATTTGTTAATGATGGTGCAAAGTTCCATTTTGGACACTCTCTACAATAACCCACTCCACACACACACCCAAAAAAAAAAAAAAAAAAATCAACCTCACAAAAATTTCCCAAATTTTTCTACCTTCTCAAATATAAATAGCCCCCAAAGAGAAAAAATAAAATAAAAAAAAACGAAACAGAAAAATCTTTATCAAACTGTATTTGTGTGGCTTTGGCTCAGCTTTCTCTCTCTCTAAATTATCTCTTCGCCCTCTTCTTTGGTTTCAATCCCTCTCATACATACTTGTCTAAAACCCAACGTTTCGGTTGCCACACGAAACGCCCTTTATTTGCTAATTTCTTCTAAGCTCAGCTCTTGAAGCTCTAATAAGCAATGAGCTTTTGATGGTTTTGTCTTGGTGAAAATTTCATTGGAAGAGCTTTTGCCTTTCTGGGGTGTGTGTGTGTGTTTTGTGGGCTTTGTTTAATGCTGAGCTTGATTCAATGAGATTGCTCTGGCCCTTTATAAATGGCCTCTGCGTCTTCCATGTCAGGTATGTTAAGCCTACTCTGTTTGGTTGCTGAGAAAATGTGGGAAAATTGAATTAAATTTGAAATTTTGAGTATTGGGTTTTCATTGTTTGATACTTTGAAGCACTAAACGATGCAAAAGATGTAAACTTTAGCACTGCTATGTTACTTGGTTGAGTTGAATTTTTTGTTTTTAGCTAACCTTATAGTTTTCTCAGCAACCAAACGGAGCATGAAGAGACAGTTTTTTACAATTTTGCCATTTTGGGTTTTTGATTGATTTGTTTTTGTTGGTGAATTTGGGGTTTTGATATTGGAATTAATGTGTACTTGTTGTGAATCTTGTAGTTTCAGTAGAATGCGTAAACTTGTGTAAGTTTTCAAAGTGGGATGGGAGTGGAAGATATGATTGTAGCTCTCTATCGAGTGCGTGGAAAGCGCCGAGGGTCTTGACCGGGTTCCTTGCAAGTACAGCTCATCCACCTCAGTGTTCCTTGTTGTCTCACTGTCGAAATGGAAGAAGAAGCCGGAATAATTCTGTAAAGTTTCTTGATTTGTCTTAAGGATATTTAGCATTTGAATTTGGTTTCTGCAAGCCAGATATTTAGCATTTTATATATTATATGTTATGTTGTTCATAGCTTTGGAACCATATGGATTTTGTTGCAAGACGATTATTTCTATACGCAAGTTTGAAATTTTAACTGATGTTAGAATTTAAGTTAAAGTTGAGATGGTGGTTTAATGCGTAGGAAGCATCCAATTATCTTATGCTTGTATTTGGTTAAAGTTTTTGCAGTGTATTAATATAGGATTATAACAAAATTGGAACATGATTAGAAATCTTAATCATCAATGAGAATGAGAAGTGTAGTTGATTTTGTATTAGATATCACATGTACTTTCAAGATATGAGCATTGAGCAACTAAGGAAAACAAGGACCGTTATACTTATCCACCTTTCTTAATATAACTTTTGGACCACCCCCCCCCCCCCCCCCCCCCCCCCCCAACACTTGGTGCCTTGTCAAAATGCAAAATATGTTTACAAATTTTTTTATTAATTTGTAATTAAGATTTCTGTTTTGTGGAGCACAAATTGTCACGAGTAAGTTCATGGTTATATCACAACAAATTTGCAATGTTTCACATTGAAAGTGTGACATTTTTTATAAGAAAGTAGTACAAATTTATTGATAAAGAATAATGCTTTATGTTCATGATGATGAACACAAAGTGTTACAGAAAAATACAAAAGTATCAAATGGAAAATACATTGAAAGTGTGACTTGCTCAAGGTTTGATGAAACTTTAGTCTGTAATTTGTATTTACTGGCCATTGGTTGTCCAAACTAGCTTGCATAATTAGTAATCACAAAACCTGTTCAATCTTCCTCTTCCAGCGATGTGAAGTCTGTGATACTAGAGGTTGTTATTCTAGTGAAGCTTCGGAATTTGCTCTTCTTCAAAAACTCATAAAACCAAGCATGCTTCATACTGCTTGTAAAAGGTGGCGCATGTGTTGTTCTTCACCCCACTCTTCAGATGCGTTCAGTGAGTTTTCTCCAGAAAGGTTGTGGGAGGTATAGTCCAACATCTCGCAGTAATGAGAACGATGATATTATTTTATATAAAGATATTGTTTCTCATGTTTTTAGTTATAGACTTAACCTGATCCTGTTATTGCCTCAGGATCTTAAACCTAGTATTTCATACCTTTCACCTAAAGAACTAGAATTGGTCCATAAGGCTCTCAAGGTTAGCTCTCTGCATGCAATCCTAGCATTCTCGTTCTTGCAAAGTAATCCTTTTGAAGTGGTGTTCATATCTAAATGAAGCCTTCCTGTTGGTGCAGCTGGCTTTTGAGGCTCATGATGGCCAAAAAAGACGCAGTGGAGAGCCCTTCATCATTCATCCCGTTGAAGTTGCTCGTATACTAGGAGAACTTGTGAGTCATACAAAGTTAAAAGCCCTCTTTTAGAATGATATCTTTGTTGCAATCTGAAATAAAAATTTACTTGAATTGGTCTTTTAGGAATTGGATTGGGAGTCTGTTGCTGCTGGATTATTGCATGACACAGTTGAGGATACAAATGTTGTTACTTTTGAAAGGATAGAGGAGGAGTTTGGTACTACCGTGTGTCGCATTGTAGAAGGAGAGACTAAGGTACTTCATATATTTATGGGTGCTAACTTTGGAAACCTTTGTTCTTCTGTCATTTTGAACAAACTCCAGATTACATTGGTTGAGCATTGGTTTCATTCTTTTCTTTTCCTAATTAGGTATCTAAATTGGGAAAACTGAAGTACAAGAATGAAAGTGATTCCGTACAAGATGTAAAAGCTGATGACCTGCATCAGATGTTTCTTGCCATGACAGAGGAGGTGACATATTCTTTATAATGTTTGTCAATTCTCTGTCTTGCCTATAGTTAAATCCATTTGAGAATGAAAGAACTGCTATTTCAGGTCCGTGTTATCATTGTCAAACTAGCTGACAGATTACATAACATGCGAACTCTTTCTCACATGCCCCCACGTAAGCAGGTAGTGTGTCGTTGGTGTTATATTAGTTGGCTGTTGACCCTGTTGTTTATATTCTTATTGACATTGTAATTTTGCATGCAGTCCAGCATAGCAGTGGAAACTTTGCAGGTCTTTGCTCCTCTAGCGAAGTTGCTTGGGATGTACCAAATCAAGGTAGATCCTTATGTTTCTTTACACACTTTTATTTCTGTTAATGCTTTGGAGTTCTAGACACTTTTCTGTTCACACTTCACATTCTTCCATTACATTATAATGCTGGCATTAGTTTTTTTTTTTTTTTTTTATAGCCAATTTCTCTCATAATTTTCTGTCTGTATATGTTGTCAAAGTTTGAAATGATGAAATATGATAAAGTTGTACGGGTAGCCAGGTAGGTTTGGTTCTTTGAACCAAGTGATATCTTAATTTGCTGAAGGTTGGTTTGAAGTGAGACCAAAAAAATCTGGTTATATGGGTTGAAAGTTCCACAAATCTATTTCACAGTGACTGAGACATAGCATATTTTATTGTCCCTAAGCTAACATACCATTGCTAAGGCATCTTTGAGAAGGACATTTAATTATCTCATTTTCACCAAGAGCTAATTTGTGCTATCTTGATTTTGAGGTGTGGTATTCAACTGAAGATGCATCATCTTTTGTCTGAAGTTGGAAATATGCCAACCTTTTTTGTTCTGTTATGTACACCCCCTCACCCCCAAAAAAAAAAAAAAAAATCATGAAGGATAGATTCTCAGGGGGTGTTTGGGCTGTTTTACCTATGCTTGATTAAGTGTAGTAAACTAGCAATGATGATCCCTGCGTGTCTTTCTTACGCAAAGTCTCAACCTTTTTTGTGTTAAAGTGAAAATTCGTGTCATATTTTTTGTCTCTTTGGCAATTGTTGGCCCAGTTACTGCTTATTCCAATAACATAATGGCAATGTGTTGCAGTCAGAACTTGAAAATCTATCCTTCATGTACACAAATGCTGAAGATTATGCTAAAGTTAAGAGAAGAGTTGCAGACCTCTATAAAGATCACGAGAAAGAACTTGTGGAGGTAATGCTCCTCTCTTTTTAAACGAAATTTCTTGATTAGAGAACTTAACTGCATCATGTCTTTGATAACATATGATGTTAGAATTTAACTCGTGGATAATCTCAAGTCAGGAGCTTTCAGGTGTTCTTGTCTTGAAGGGATTTACTTATCAAGCCTTCTCTCTTTGAATCAGGCCAACAAAATTTTGATGGAGAAGATTGAGGATGATCAGTTCTTAAACCTTATGACCGTGAAAACTGAAGTTCACTCTGTGTGTAAGGAGCCATACAGGTCAGACCATGAATCTTACTTCCATTTGTTAGTTTACTTAGTTGCCTTCTTGTTATATTTTTAATCCATTATCCTTGTCATGTCTGATATCATTATATGCTTTAAGTTGGCAAGTTTTATATCTATCATTTGTGATCAAGTAGATGATTAGGTGGTCTATTTCTACATGGAGAATCTCAACATGCAAATTAATCACATACTTCAACTAATGCCTTATCGGCTGTAATATTAGTTATACGCGTGGATGTATTACACAAGATCCCTATTGGGTGTTCTAGAGGTTTAAAGGAGATGGCCTCTGACTTGTGTAGATGTTTTGCCCTTATTTACTATGGGATAAAGCATTTCCTGTTTGAGATGAATTTACTATCTTTTCTGATGGCCTATTTTAAGTTTGTTGTAAAGCGTTCTCTTACAGGCCCTGAAAGTGAGATTTTCATTCTTAAATTGCAGTATCTATAGAGCTGTCCTCAAATCTAAAGGCTCTATCAATGAGATTAATCAAATTGCACAGGTTTGTTGTGATATCTTATCTGTACACTGAATTGAAACTGTGACGAGAAAATTTACATGATGTTTGATATCTACATATTCACATATTTCTAACTCTCTCATAACCAGCTTCGTATTATCATAAAACCAAAGTCATGTGTTGGAGTTGGGCCTTTATGCAGTCCACAGCAGGTAAATCCTCAACCATGCCAAAGGATCCAGGTGTCTTTGCTGCACTCAGTACTTGGTTTGCCACTGATTTTTCTGATTGTTGTATTTCCCACAGATTTGCTACCATGTTCTTGGGTTGGTCCATGGAGTCTGGACCCCTATTCCTCGAGCTGTGCGTATGCTGCTGCCTTCACTGTGAAGAGTAATTGATAAGAGTTTTAAAATCTATTATATATGACATTTTTTTTTTTTTTGGGTAACAGGTCAAAGACTATATAGCAACCCCAAAGCCTAATGGCTATCAAAGTCTCCACACAACAGTGATTCCTTTTCTGTATGAGAGCATGTTTAGGATAGAAGTTCAGGTAGTCTTGGATGATCATTATTGACTAGTTCCCTTTTTCTGCGTAGTTGGAAATAAGGCTTTTAAGAAGTTGTTAATTTCTTTTATTTGAGTCTCTTTTCAGAAACCTTTCTAAGATTTTATTATTACCCAGAAGTCTCAGTTCTAATTTTTATCTTTATAATTATTTATATAATTTCTTGTGGGATGTTTCCTAATCTTTGGGGTTACCTATTTTTGGCAGATAAGAACCGAAGAGATGAACCTTATAGCTGAAAGAGGCATTGCTGCTCATTATAGTGGGAGAGTATTTGTTAATGGTTTAGTTGGACGTGCAATGCCTAATGGTAGAAGCTCTAGAGGAAAGACTGTCTGTCTTTCCAATGCAAACATTGCTCTCAGGGTAATTTATCAATTTCTTTTAAAATCTGTGATAATTAGCAATCCTTCCTGAAGGGATTTCAGGGAAAACCCTTTCAAGTCCCTGATTTCAATGCTAATTTCAAATATGAAGTCCTCTGTTTCCTCCAGATTGGCTGGCTCAATGCAATCAGAGAATGGCAAGAGGAGTTTGTGGGCAACATGAGCTCTAGGGAATTTGTTGACACTATCACTAGAGATCTGTTAGGGAGCCGTGTCTTTGTGTTTACACCTAGGGGAGAGGTAACACAGTGGATTCTTTAACGTACTAGTTTTTTTTCCTGATTATCATTATTTTGGTTTCATCTTTTGAATATTGATGAAAAAAGACAGAATATATCTTTAAATAGGAGATCATAGTGCTCAAGTTTCTTGACAGTTGACATTATGTGCAGATTAAAAACCTGCCTAAGGGGGCAACTGTTATCGACTATGCTTATATGATACACACTGATATTGGCAACAAGATGGTGGCTGCAAAGGTATTTTTCTCAATTTTGATTAGTATGATATTCTTCTGTCAATTTGAGTGTCACTCCTGACAAAAACAAAGCAATCAGAAAACAAAAACTAAACTTGGCAATCTGAGTTGTGGTGCATGACTTTGTGCAGGTCAATGGTAATCTTGTTTCCCCTATGCATGTGCTTGCAAATGCGGAAGTTGTGGAGATAATCACATATGATGTAAGTATTTATAAATTCTCTTATTGCAATTTCCTTTTCATTGAACATAACTTATGGGATGTGCGTAATTCCTTGAGTATCATTACTTTCAGAAAGAAATTAGGAGGGAGAGAGAGAGAGAGAGAGAGAGAGAGTTCCTTCAATATGATTTAGCTAACTGTTATTTTAATTATTTACTTTGCAGTTAAGTGTAAAGATGCCATGATTTTTCACTTAAATTTACGATTAATATCACCATAATCAGAATTTTGTCATCCAAATAGTTTGTGCATTGTCTGGTCAAGCAAAGTTGGCAAGGCATTGCCTTTGCTGGAGTCATCAAGAGAACCTATGAGAATAACTCAAATAGCACCGCACCTCCTCCCTTTGCAAGAGCAAGGTGGAGAGGGTGAGGTTGTGGGTTCAGTGTAATTACCAATAAAAATAATGAATCTGTTTTGAGTGTCACTGTTTGTGAATAGATGTTTGAAACTATCAACAAATGTCCATGTGCATGCTGGATAAACCAATGTCAAGTGGTAGCTCAGTAGTTTTCCTTTATTATGAACATATGCTTTCATCATTATTAATTGATTCTTTATTTTGAAATATAATGGTAAATTTTTCCAGTCTTGTATTGTGTATTATGTAACTTGTCCAGTAGAGAAATCTCAAATGCATAACAAGAAGTAGCATGCTGACCTATTTGGAGCAGTACGTGCAATTCTCAGTTAGAGAAACTGCTTTTTAAAGGCTCACAATTTTCTTGATTTTCCAGGCACTCTCGAGCAAATCAGCTTTCCAGAGGCATAAGCAATGGTTGCAGCATGCTAAGACACGTAGTGCCAGACACAAAATTATGAAAGTAGGCATTGTTGTGTGGAATATGGATGGCTCTTTGTTCCTATTTATACTAACCTTTCCTTGAATAATTATAAATTTATCTTGTGTGTAGTTTTTAAGGGAGCAAGCTGCACTCTCTGCTGCTGAGATAACAGCAGATACTGTAATTGATTTCATTGCTGATTCTGAAGAGGAGAGTGAAGCAGAAGAGCTCCCAGATCCTTCCAAGGCAAGCAAACCAATGTGGGAGAAAATCCTTATGAATGTTGTGGGAGTGTCATCCCCAGAGGGAAAAAATGGAAGTATTTGGGTCCCCAAGGTCAATGGAAAACATAGTAAGCATGTGCAGCATGCAAGTTTGAAGGTTAAAGGGGAGTTATTCTCAGAGGGAAATGGTGTTGCCAAGATAATACAAGCGAACATTCCAATGTACAAAGAAGTATTGCCTGGTTTGGAAAGTTGGCAAGCCAGCAAGATTGCCTCTTGGCACAATCATGAAGGGCACTCAATCCAATGGTTTTGTGTGGTGTGCATAGATCGAAGAGGTAAGTTCTACTTCGTAAATAAAACCATGTTAGCTTTTCTTTTTCCCTTTCAGTAGCTTTGAAACATAGGTAGCATATGATGTGAGTAGCAGAGTAGGCATGCATGGCTCCTTCTCAACTCTTTCCTATTTATACTTGCCATGCCATCAAGTAAATCTGATGGAGATCTTGCTATAAAGTGAAATTCTCCTGTTAATTTTTAGTCTGACATTTTGTGGTGAGTCCACCAGCCACCTAAATTTCTAGCCACTATTTTGATCAATAAGTTTTGATTTCCTGTCATGAATATATTGCTTAACCTAGATTGCATGGTTGAACAATTATTTCAGGCATGCTGGCCGAGGTCACAACAGTATTGTCAGTTGCAGGCATTACTATATGTTCTTGTGTGGTGAGTGGTTGAAACTAATTCAATGGATGGTTGAATTCATATCTTGATTTCTATAAACAATGCTAGTTTATTATGCAACTCTAATTCTTTAACTTTTGTTGACTAGGCTGAGATTGATGGAGGAAGGGGAATGGCTGTCATGTTATTTCATGTTGAAGGGAACCTGGAATGTTTGGTAGTGAACCAAACCTGATATTATCACTACATATTTCTGTGTCTAGTTTCTATTTTGTTGTTAAATTTATGTATTCCTGAAGTAAGATATTGCTTCTCCCTCAGGTAAATGCTTGCTCAAGCATAGATCTAATTCTTGGTGTTTTGGGATGGTCTACGGGTTGCAGCTGGCCAAGCTCAATAGAAACCAGCCAACTTCTCGAGTGCTAAATGATAAGCGACGCAAACAAGCCCGGTTCACCCGGCTATACAGGCCTGGGTACGAAGTTTTGTCCTCAGAAAGTTCTGATTCAGGGCTATTACATCCTAGATTTTGGGTATTTAATTCCTTAGTTCTCATCTATTTGTTCGACACTTACTACCAAATAAACCAGCAGCAGCCAAAGAGCTTAGTCTGTGGATTGAGGGCACTGTATATAGAAACAAGAGTGATAGGTTAAGAAATTATACACTTTGTAAAGATAATTGAGAGGACAGGACAGGACAGTAAAACAATTATAGGAAGATCTGTAAGAATATCTTGCTATGTAAAATCTTTCTCCTTGATCTACGACTCTAGTTTCTTCTCCTATGTATATATTCTATTTTTTTTAATGTGTTACTGGAAAAATAAATAGTTTTTCTTTTTCTTTTAATATATAATTTTTTATGCAAAAGCAGAAAGCAGTAATTGAAACAACTAAAATTCATACATCAACTGATAGCTTTCTGTTTATCTTCTATGACCTGAGCTAAACCTGTTTCCTTCAAATCTTTAACCAAAGCCCTGAGACATCCATTGATGATATGGGGTGCTGCTTCATCTCATGTGATGTGTTATACTATTATATGGAATATTTATTAAATGCTCTCTGGCTTGATTGTGGTTCATGCCACACTTGGCAGACTTTACATACTGCAGTTTTTTTTAGTTTAATGGTAAAAAACTAAAATCAATATTTAGTGCTTTTCTAAATTCCACGGATAATGGAAGAATCAAGATAAAGCTGATAATAAGAAATGGCTTTATGATGGTTGAGAGAAAGTAACAGCATCAGCAGCACGAGCAATAACATTGAGAAAATCCAAAATCTCATCTTTGATGAGCGTGGTGGCTGCTTGTTCACCATAACTAGTTCTTCAGTGATTTCATTCTCGTCACAACTATCGTCAAAGATATCGCAGTCATCGCAGCTACAAGAGGAGCTGTACTCTTCTGTTTTGGCTGTGTTATCTTCTTCCTCATTAGTCTCTTTAGGATTTTGAAAAATGATACTCCTATTTGCTTTGTTTAATTCTTCTATTATCAACTCTGCTGGCCAAACTTCATCATTTGATTCCATGGAAGAGTCTCCTGTACCTTTGAAGCTTTCCTCGCCTTTCTCCATGGCACATTCCCCGTCCTCATCGTCATCTTTCTCTTCAATCAAAATGGGACTCCCCGGTGCCAACAGTGAAGATTCTTGGATGACACCACAATCTTCGCATGATGCAATGCTTTCTTGGTGACCACTCGAAGTATTCTTTTTTTCATCACTGATTTCAGTTATAGGTTTCTCCTCCTACCAAAAAAAAAAAAATAATCAATACATTAGTGTTTTACCATTTGGTAGCACATAATGATTTATACAGCAAGGGCCCTGACAAAACTAGGGAGTACAAACAATTACATATACAGTAGATTCAAATTCATGTGCTACTATGCAAGCAGTAAGAGAATTATCAAAGAGGAGGGATGAATTACCAGGATCAAAATTTTGGTATCGACCAATAACTCGCTGGGATCATCAATATGGATAACACTTATCTCAGACGTTCCATGACTTGTGAAATTGCAAATTGACCAAAGGCTTAAATTAAATACCAACATTGAAAAACACATAAAACATAACGACGCAACAGAATAAACAAGCACTCACCGTGAATCACGAGTGGTTGAAGGTGCATCTTTTGAGAAAAAGCGCAAGCCTTCTCTTCTTTCGTCTTCTTTTTTGCGTCTGAAGTTTCCCTTTGATTCGTTTGACACACCTTTGTGTACTTCTGGCTTCTTCTTGGCATCCCTTCTTCTATTCTTGATTGTAAAAATTGCTATCAAACTTGCAAGAGCCAAGACACCTCCCAACACGAGCACCCCTCCAATACCATCATCTTTGCCTTGGCTAGTCTGGGTCTTCCTCTCATCTTTCTTGCTTGTGCTGTCTTGCCCCTCCATGTTAATTTTCTCTCTTCTACTTTCTGCGTCTGTTCAGTTTATTATGTTGGGTTTGGGCAACAAAAAGCAGTGTGTTTTCTTTTTAAGAGAAGAGATGATAAGAGAGGAGTTAGTAGATGTAGGATTGACTTTGTGAGGGAGTGAAGTATCAATAATCAATATAGGAGGTTGAACCGGGCATAACTTAGGACAGATGTGGTAGTTACTACTACTTGGCATCTTATTGCCTTGCCACAACGTATTCACAAAGAAAGATTCTCTTAGCCTCACCTAGGTGTCAAGTATCTTGGTCGCCTTGGGTTAGGTACTTATGGCTATGTCCTATCATATGTGCTGGTGTTACAACTAATAATTATAGTGCCTGGCCCATTAGCCACTGTCATTGTAGCTCCTATAAGTCCATGGCCCAATTAATAAGCAACAAGGGCGGCAGAGAAATTGGGTTTTGATTGCCTATTCAGTGAGTGCTGCTGGTCGTTTTACAAGGTTGAAAGTAACAAGAGATGGAGGGTGTTTGCTCTTTAAAAAGAAATTTTGTGCCTCTAAAACAACTTGAGAATTACTGGATGGGGCTTCCAATAAGGACAAACCATTTAGAAACTTTTAGTTGGAACAGTTTAAAATCCAAATAAAATTACTTTTTCTTAATGAATAAATATAATTTATTGAGAAGGAGAAAGGTTGAGTGGGCCGAGCTAGCATATCTCAATCCTCAAGAACAAAGATCCAAGGAGGAAGAGAGGAGATGAGAAAGGCCCATCCCTTTACAAAAGGCAATCCAGCAGGTTAAGTTATGGACCACAGTTTGTTTCTTGCTCCACTAGAGATAAGAGAATCACTAAGGGTCCGTTTGGTTCGTGTAAAATATTTTTCAGAAAAGGAAAATGCTTTCAGGTTGTTTGGCTGTCTCGGAATTCGTTTTACGGAAAATCAATTCCGGTATTTGATTCGTTCAAACATTTTACGAAAAATGCTTTCTGTTTTCCAGAAAATCAATTCCCATGTTTGGTTTGGTCAAACATTTTATGAAAAATGTAGGACGTTTTTTACGGAAAATCAATTCCCATGTTTGGTTTGTGGATCATTTTACGGAAAATATGAAATGCCTTACAAATTCCTACACCTGCATTACCTAGACAAACCTGTAACAGTACAAAACTAATCATCCACTTCAACATCAAAAATAATCATCCAAATTCAAACACTTGCATTGCCTAGACATATCTGTAATAGTACAAAAATAATCATTCACTTCAACATCAAAAATAATCATTTAAATATACCCATAATATTTATATAAAAACAGCCACATCAATCGTTTCAGGTGGCATTACACCTCCATGGTATACAAAAATGATACCTACTCATGGTATCTAAACAGTACGAATACATAATTTGGGTTATTGTATCGTCCCAATAATACAAAAGACTACATATTTAATACAAATGGCAGGTCAATACTAGTACTACAACAACAGTTAATTCCTAAAGCTACCGCCACAATCAACATGAAACAGACAAGTCGAATTTGTGAGAACAAAAAACCATCCAACCACAGCTTTCTCAACCTAGCATTCTTGGCTAGAAATCCCCGTGCTGCCTTCTCATTTTCACAAAGATGGTTAAACGCAGTTGCAAGCATGTCTTCGCTATACCCATCCGCCATCATAGCCATGACCTCATTGTAAAGAGCTAGGTAATCCACCAGGTCCCGGTTGATTTCTTTCAGAGCCACAGCTATTTCCTTTAGCTGATCAGACAGATCAGTCAACACACTATCATCAGCATTAGAAGGTGCACGCCCTCTTTTGTGGGACTTGGAAATTCCCGACCCAGTGGTGGATGACTCGACTGCATTCTTTCATTTCTCGACCACACCTTCCTCCACATTGTCTGCAACAAACTCAGCACTGTCCCCATTGTCTGGCTCATTCTCAATATCCACATAGGACTTAGAAAAGCCACCTGTGGCTGTGTCCTTCCCCACAACCAGTGGTGGAGCCAGAGGGGGGTGAGAGGGGGCACCTGCCCCCCCTGACTCCACCTAAAATTTCATTGTATATGTAATTGTAATGTTAAGGGACTCCGACACAGGAAAAAGAAAGGAAAAAATGACTACCAATTTGTTGAAACTTGAAAGTGATTCTAGCACAAGAAAAGGAAAGTAAAAAAGAGTTTTCTCAAACATCTAATCATATCTCCTTTTCACATAATTTACTGTTCTAGTAAACTTTTGTCTTGTCCCACGTTTGACACTTCTTTCACAATTTTTTTTTTCTTTTTTAATTTTTATCATTATTTTCACTATTAATGATACATTTTGTAGTATTTTATTGTTAAGTGATGCTAGAGATATTATAAATTTTACTATTTATATCTTACAAATTAGCATGTCACCAATCACAAACATATATTCATTATATTGTTTAAATAATATTAATCACATTTTTACCATGTCAGTTTGTAAACTTTTTGTTGTAGATTTTGTAGTAACTATGAATTGGTTATTTTTGTTTATTTATTTTGATAATATGAAATATATTTATTTTTCTTATAATTGCTTATTTATTTTGTTATTATTATCCATTAATATTTTTTAGATTAATTTCACTTTAAATGTTACATTTTAATTTTGCCCCCTCTGAACCAAAATTCTAGCTCCGCCACTGCCCACAACAATAGCTAACTCATCATACATCTCAATTTTTTTGTTTAGAAACTCTGCATGCTTTCGATGCGCCTGTAAGGGAGAAAGGAACGTATAATAACAATGCAATAATTACTTCACTCATAAATTCAATATTCAATGCAATATACATGCCAGTAAATGTTTTAGCTCCATGATAAACAAAAAAATCTGTTATTATATGAAAAATAAAGTGGGTGTCCATCCTTGTCAAATTAAACATAAAATCATGGTGTGGAGTAGATGTTGCATTTAAACATCTAGATATGGTAGTGTGACATTACTCTAGGACTAAAACTTAATAAATCATGATAAAGTTTACTTCACACCATTATATAACTTACTAAAACTTCATCTAACCTCTAACATTTATTCATAGATGCCTTCTTTGAAACTCTGAATATCTTTTCAAATAATTCTTTGCCTTCAATTTCCAAACTAAAATTTCAATTTATGGACAAAAACATATATTATCATTTATATTAAGAAAATATAATTGGAAGCCATACCATGACTTCTTCTTGGTACGTCTTTGCGTCGCATGTTATCATTTTGAGATTATCATCCCAACCGAAGCCACTTTTATTTCGAAGTTTCTCAATAGTGGACCACATGGTCCTTAGAGTCCGCATCCGATTGTCAACATAGGAGGGGTGGCACTCAACCCCAAATTGGGCACTTATTGTAGCGAAGGAGCCTGCCTTGAAGGTGCTAGAGGGCTTGTTGCCCTTTGCAGCCTCCTGCGCAAGTATCCTCAGCATCATTTCATGCATAGGCGGCAGCCACCTAAATTGCTTGCTGCTGCTCATTTTTTCTTTGCCATTTGACATTACCACATATGAAAATTGTATAGTTAGAATAGCATTTAGTAATGGAGCTCAGAATATGAACAACGAATCAAACACACATACAACCACGCTTATAAAATGCGCACAACAGAATGAAACATGCTAACACTAGAAATGACAACGTAATACCATCAAATAACAATGTAATGCTGAAAATACTTTTTCATTACGCCACCAGAAGTCTATAGTAAATACATTGTCTTTACAAAAAAAAAAAAAAATACATATTACAATCATAAAAATGTAAATAAAGTACTACTCTCCGCTCCTCATATAATCAGACCACGTAGCTTGGCATATCTCATCTCTCTTAGCATTCCATGATCTACTGTCTTCAACGGACTCCCAACGTGATTGTGTTTCTTGTTGGGGGTCACTAGACTCTACTTCGTTCATTGCATCTTCCATAATATGGTCATTTGGTTCAACCCCCATAATGTGATTATGAACCACACAACATGCTAACACTACTTTCACTTGGGTTTTAAAAGACCAAAATGGTTCTGCATCTAACACTCGAAAACGTTTCTTCAACACTCCAAACCCTCGCTCAATGGTAGTTCTCAATGAAGAGTGTCGGAGGTTGAACAATTCTTTCTCATTCTCAGGAGGACGATCACTAAACTCTTTCAAGTGATATCGCACACTCCGATAAGGTGACAATATTCCATTTTTATTACCATACCCAGCATCACCAAGATAATATTTACTTACATATATTCAAAAATAAAACCCAATCACTACTATGCTTAGAAAAACGCACAATATTTATTAAACTAATAAACCAAAAAGGTGAAGTAATCGTATAATACCGTCGGGAATTGAAAATCCCCCTAGCCTAGCAAATGCAGCAGTTAACACACGTGAATCATGTGCACTGCTTTCCCATCCAGCCAATACATAAGTGAACTTTAAGTCAAAACTAATGACAGCTAACACATTTTGCATGGTTCCATCTTTGCGACCACGAAATCTTCCTTGTATTTTAGGTGGCACAGATGCACAAACATGTGTACCATCTATTGCTCCAACACAATCCTAATTTTCGACACACATAATGGTTTAAAATTACACAAATCTATACAATTTACAAAAATACACAAGTCGCAATATTTACCTTAAAATATGGGTAGAACCTTCTGCTATTCCTTATCTTTGGGGGTGTATCTTCGCTACGCAGTCTTATTAGAGCTCTATATAATTTCAGGACCCCCCTAAGAACAACCTTGAAATATCTATGAACAGTCTCAGTTGATCTATAGATCCGACTACCCATTACACGGAACCTCACATTATGACCAATAATGTGTAAGAAAATGAACACTTGTTCCGTAACAGACATGTGAATAGTCGGGCGTACGTGCTCCCCCTCAGTAAGGATGTGACATAAGTGGTGAAAAGCTATAGGCTTCATCCTAAGTTGATTCACACAATTTATCTCACTTCCATGCAGAATACTATTTATGTATTCCTCTCTCTCGGCTGCATGATTAACATAAGGTGCCCTAGGCAGTCGTCTATGTTTACGTCGCAATTTCCTTAACAATGCAACCTCCACAAGGAGGACAGATGCAACTGAGGCAAGAATTGCGGCTTTGGTTTTTTTCTACATCTAACAAAATCGCAAACATTGTGGTCTAAGAGATATGTAAATAAAAACAGCCACAAACGAAAAACATCCAAACCACATTTATAACGAGTACCAAATCACATTGCATTCTATTTACAATCAATATTTACACTATCACAATACCATCACATTGATAACTGCACATTGATATCATCACAATACCATCATGTCTCAATTTAGCCATCACGATACAATTTAAACACACACATATTCTACTGCAAGAAAATAACAACACCAAATGCTGAAAAAAAATCATACAATTTGTCATGTCTCAAGCTTGAAAGTATACATAACCCAATAGGCAACATAATAACATTTGCTACATCAAAGTATACATATCAAGCTCCAAAACTGTATACACAAAACCCAACTAGCCAAATTTTACACAAACCCAACTAGCCAAATTCTATAAAATAAAATAAAAAAACCAATCAGGGTCAAGCTCCAAAATTTCAACACATAACCCAACTAGCCAAATTAAAAAAAAAAAAAAAAAAAAAAATCACAGCAAAAGTTCTGCACATAACCCAACTAGCCAAATTCTAAAAAAACTCACAGCAAAAACCAAAATGGGTCAAGCTCCAAAATTTCATACACAGTTTAAATAAAGCACAGCAAAAACATTGATCACCCTAACTAGCCAAATTCATACACAGTTTAAATAAAGCACAACAAAATTTCATACACAATTTAAATAAAGCACAGGAAAATTTCAAGCTCCAAAATTTCATACACAGTTTCATACCCAACTAGCCAAATTCTCACCAAAAGCACAGAAAAAACATTGATCACCCTAAACCTAATCATCAATAATACACAGTTTAAATAAAAAATGGATAATTAAAAAAATTAAATAAAAAAAGTAAATATTTATATAAATAAATATATAAATATTTATATAAATATATATATATATATATATATATATAATGCAATCGGATCGGGATGTGGATTGGAGGCACGGTGAACCGAAGAAGGAAAACTCACCGTGGGTGTGCGTTTGTGCTGGATCGGTGTGGTGGTTGAGCTCGGCGTGACCCGGAGTGAGTTGGATCGGTGTGGTGGTTGGATCGGAGGCACGGTTGAGTGGCTGGAACGGTGTTTCCTCGGCGAGGTGAGCTCTGGGTTTCTCGGTGTGGTGGCTGGATCGGAGGCACCGTTGAGTGGTGGAACGGTGTTTCTCGGCAAGGTGGTCTCTTCTTTCTCGGCGTGGTCTCTAAGCTCTGGTCTCTTTTTTCTCGGCGTGGTCTCTTCTTTCTTCGAAGTTTCTCTGGCTCTCTCTCTTTTGTGCGTGACTCGGAAATGGTTTGAAGGGAAAATGAGAGTGTAAAACCATTTCCGGGTCAAAGGAGTAAATAATGGTCAACTAAAACCTATTTTCCGGAAAATT
The DNA here is from genome assembly GCA_019022515.1 of Quercus aquifolioides. Classification (NCBI taxonomy): domain Eukaryota; kingdom Viridiplantae; phylum Streptophyta; class Magnoliopsida; order Fagales; family Fagaceae; genus Quercus; species Quercus aquifolioides. The sequence goes on from CM032336.1 coordinate 32,119,205, forward strand.
TTATTTTCCTTGGCTTCCAAACAGTGGGGTCAGGTGGTAAATGATTTCCTGAAATCATTTACCACCAAAACAAATGGACCCTAAGCAGAAAACAATATATAGCCAGTAAATGGAGCATCAATCCACAAGGTCTTCCCCTCTATTAGCATCAGTATAAGCACGAAGTAGAAGAGCTAAACCATGAGAAGAAGTATAGACCATGGAACAAGGTACCTTTAATTCAGGTGTTGTCATGAACCAGTTAACTCAATTGATGAATGACATACGAGATTTGGAAGCAACTATTGCAATAAGGGTATGCATTGAGTACAAAGGAGAAATTAATTGGGGTAAAGGTTTCTTCATTATCAATTCCGTATTCCTAAGTAAACCCCATAGCCACCATACGACTTTATAGGGATCAACAGTTCCATCATATTGAATCTTAATCCTAAAGATCCATTCACAACCTACTAGACTATAGTACAATAATCAAAAGATGGAACAGTATAGTATAGCTATAGGTAGTAGTACAAATAATACAATAGGTCTACTTAATACTTGGGCTGAATATTTTATCTAAAAGAAATCAAATACGTATACATACATCTAGGATCGGTTCGCTGGTTGTTTCACGTTGCTAACACCTCTGTTCTTCCTCAGAACCATGGTAGAGAAAATCCAAGAACATGAGAGAAAGGGCCTCTTTAATTTCTTCCTCGCTTTTTTTTTTTTTTTTTGATACCTTCCTCACATTAGTTACACTTGTAATCCACCCCATGTAATCTATATAATATAATATTAAAAAGCCAAAGCAAAGAATTTATTATTGCTACACTTTTGTTGAATCACATTAGCATATCATTTTGGTCCACTTCGATCCATTTGGTCTGTTCCAGTCTTTTGAGTTCACTTTGGTCTGCTTGGTCTAGTTCAGTCCATTTGGTCCACTTCAGTCTATTTGATCTATTTCAGTCCACTTCAGTAATACTTTGGGAGGAGAGGTATGTGTAAAAAGAGGAGTAGCTTCATTGACAATCATGTCACATTCTCACTATAATGTTGGTAGTTCTTGATAAAATTACTTTTTTTTTTAATGTTATTAAAGTCTTGTATTTTGTTTTCTAATATAAATAATGAATTTGCTTATATTTGCTTCATTTTTAAGTCATTTAACACGTATAAAAGATGAGCCATTTGCAAGGAGTGGTAGAAAAAAATTCCAACCACATGTTACATTATGTAATCAACTGAGAATGTTCAAAGGTTAAGTAGAGTTTGTATCCCCAAAGGGTCAAATTAATTTATTTTCCATAATTTCTTATTTCTGACCCTCTCACATACAATGAAAATTGACATGCTTAAGCTAATTAAAAGTACATCTTCCAATTCTTACCTCATGTTTTGGAGGTTTTTATGATTGAACTACTTCTTGTGGGGTGATCATATAATATTTATACTTAACAAATGTCATCCTCTCCTTTCATTCTTCAATTACATAGCATTGTATCTGGATTATAGCTTGGGCATAGGGAAGGACATAGAAATTATTGCTTCTACGTATCCAGAAGCAAGTGAAAGAGACCTTTCTTTAACAACCAATAAAGTCAACAATAGACAAGAAAAGGCAAAACTTGGTCATTTACAATAATTTAGTACTATTTTAGTAACCATTAGATATTGATTTTGGCTCTGGAGTGAAAAAGAAAGGCCCCAAAGTGTACAATTTCATCTTCTTGTCATTGAGGAGGCGATAAGAACCAAGGAGAGCACCACTAATCCCTTTGTTTACATCTGTTGGAACATTACAAGTCTCTGATGGAGAGAGCTCAAGGAAAGCCCTGCACTCCTTAAGCTTCCTATTGTCTTCGACCTCTGAAGGAGACAAAGTTGCAAAGAAGTATCCCTTTGGATCACATGCTTCACTCAAGAAGGAGAAAGGAGCTGCCTCGAACCCATGCTTATCTACTGCCGGACATGTTATCCTTGCCACGGCACCTAGAAAAATATTTGAGAGACAAAATTAAGAAGACAATAAATATTGAGACATAATATATGTAACTAAAATAAGAACACTAAGTAATGGTCATTGTTTCTATGTATTTTGAGTGCAGTTCTTCCTATAATCAGAAAAGCAGTCCAAAGACTCTAAAAGGCCATAAGGCATTTGTGCCTTCTTTATGGGAAAAGTTGCTATATTTTTCTATACAGGAAATGCTTAACTAGTTAAATTAATTTTTCTTTTCTTGAAAACCTTTTCAAGGAATATATAGAGTATGACTATTCTGAAGAATCATATTAGGTGTAGGAATTACCTTCAAGAGGGATGAGTTTAGGCCCGGATTTGCAATAAACAAGCCCTTGGATGCCTATAATTGTGGAGAGAAGGTCTTCTTTTTCTACATTTGGTGTCTCAAGGTCCTGGTTTGGGCTGTACCCATCACCACTAGCAAATGCAATAACCAGCAGTGATAAGAGAAACAATGGGGCTGGAAAGAAGAAATGGTTTAGAGCCATTATTATTTGATTCATAAACAAAAATAAGGATCAATGGGAGAAGTGCAGGGACTATTGTCATGGCCTAGCTTTTATATGGATTGTCCAATCATGTTATATTCATTATACGGAGTAAAATAATAGAAGGTAGGAGCTTACTTGGTCGCACGATTTATATATATATATAAGGAATCTATAATTAAATGTAAACCTTGGGAGCTAGGTATTAAACAATTGTAATGTTTAGGGTTCAGGGTTCTAAATTATTTGCAACGAGACATGCAAGGTGCAAAGCCAATCATCCTGTAAATCTTTTACTAATTAGTTCCTTCCTTCTGGTCAAAACAATCAGATCATGTGGAGATAAAATTTCAAAACTTTATAATCTCTTACATGCAATTAAGTAAGTATACTTGATTTTTTTTTAATACATGCATCTGGTTTATCTTAAATCCATAATCTCACTCTCTCTACAGTAAAAAATGAGAGATATGTCATTTGAATTAAAAGTTCATTTGTAAGCAAATAAACCACTTGCTTCTCATTTCTTATATTTGATAGTGTATATTGCATCACATTATTTAAAATAGTAAACAACATGGTACTAAAAATACTTTTAAATTTGTAATATTTAACTTAGGCAATTCAAAAGATTAATAACAATTTTTTTTTCATATGTTGTACTTAAAAAAGAATAATGTTACTTATTTTCATGCTAAAATTCACTAAATAAGGGTGACCTCTTAACACAATGGAAGGGTCATAAGGAAAGGGAAAATGATCATCTCTATTTCAAATGATCCATTTTATGATTCAAATTATATATAGATAAATTTTTCCTCCAACCCACCACATGGTGACTAAATTGAGTATTCATGTATTAAGAACAAAATAAAAACAAATCCCATATAAAACAAAATCTGCCACAAAAAAACAAAAAAAAACAAATAATTTATGCATTTTTAGCATGTGTTTGGTATAACACTCTGAAAGCTCAAATTAGTGTGAAATCACTAAAGCTTGTTCAGACCCCAATTTAAAATTATGGCTAGACTGCTTTTACTCTAACTTAATAAAGTGCGGAACAAGAGTAAATATGTGTAATAAACCGGTAACACTACTCTAAGTCATATTCAACCACAATAAACAATAAAATGAAAGTTTAAAGAGTAGGGAAAAGAGATGCAAACACAAGATAATATCAAGACGTGTTATCGAAGAAGAAACAGAAGAACTCGGCGAAAAACCTCTTCGCGACCCTCAAAATTGAAATCGATTCACTAGTGAATAAAGTTGGAGTACATGAATAACAAAAGACCCTCCAAGCCTAGTCTATCCCATGTACTTGAGCCCTCTAAACTCCTGCTATCAACAAACTTCTCGGAGTCTTGTCTTCACTAGCTTTCTGGATCTCACAATTCAACTTGATTGCATCCGCCACTAAATAGCTCCTTCAAATGCTTCCCAAAGGCACCAAAATTACACTCAGATTGGGTGTGGTAAATGTTTGAGCTAAGAACCTCTCAAGGATATAGAGATTGAGAGGTAGGAGTAGAGGAAAACCAAGAGAAAATGTGTAAATGATTGTGGGTATAACAATCTCTAACTCTCAAGTGTTTTTGTTAGGGTTTTCTATCTAAAAAGCACTCCTTACATTTTGTGGGTAATGAAGGTATTTATAGTATGGGTAAAGAATTCAGTAAAACACTTTATTTGTTTGCCAAACAGAGAGTTTCGCAAGTACCTTGCGAGATGGCCTTTCTTGTGAAGTATTCACGAATTTGACAGCTTGGCATGACTCTTCAGTTTTTAGTCATGTGCTTCACACGTGGCCTTTTGCGGGATACTTTCTGTCAAGCTTCTTGCGAGCTAATTGCGAACTGCATTGATTCTTCTTTGAAGCTTGATTCTTCACCAATCTCTCACACTTATCTTTACAATTAAAACCCACATAAATACAGGGAAATGATTGAAGAAATTGCAATCAAATTTGGCACGGAATTAAGGCCAACAAAGACTAGTTGAAAATCACAACTTTACACAACTCTTATTGTGTTTTTTAGGGCCCAAAATTAAAATTTTTAAGAATTTGGGATTTGGATGTTGCCGTACTTTGTGGCTCCACCTAAAAAATTGTTAATGTGACCCCCTCTTTTTCATTAGTATGATGACTTGAATTGAGTATCATTATTGATTGTTTTCTATGTTGTAAAACTTTCTCAATAACAATAATTGAATCATTGATTTAGTGAGCACATAGTTGCTTATTATTATCTCATCTTTTGGATACTTGAGAGGCACTTGACTTTTTTTTTTTAAATTAAATATATTTTTATTAGTAAACAAGTTTTATAGATAAGGTTTCATGAAAAAATACTTTTGAAAATAAAAATTCACTATTACGAGCATAATGTAGTTCGCATGTAGATTTCAAAAAAAAAAAAATTTATTTACTCAGAATTATGTCAATGGCAAATATATTAAATCAATAGCCTAACAAATTTGATTATAAAGTGGGTGTATTTATACTAACTCTTCCAATTTCTACTAGAACTATGGAATAAGTTCAAGCACGAATATTGTCTTTGTTTGTTCGTTTAGACCCCTTAAAACAGATTGTTTAACCTGATATATTAACCAAGTGATTACTTAGATTAATTATTCAAATCTAGGTTAAACAACAATATATCATATCGTGCAAAACAGCGGAAAATAAATAACACCTCGATATGATGACCCAGAAAAACCGATGAAACAAATCGTTTCAAAATAAAAACCTAGAGAGGATTTGACCTAACTATCCTCAAGGTAAAGTAAATCCACCATAAGAGAATTAAAGTTTTTACAATTAGATTCAACCCTAAATCTATTGTTGCCTCATGTAGTAACTTATTGACACGACCACGTGCAAACTCCGAAACTACAGACTCCTTCTCTTCTTGGATTTACAGCAACCCAAGCACCCTTGCTTATGACTTTGAGATCCCACTCAAAGGTTTAGCAACACAAACTCTCCAGTTTGTGACTTTAAAACCACCCTTGAAGGTTTAGATCATCAGCAGTTGTTGATCTTGTTGCAACAACTTCAGATTTACCGGATCTAATGATATGAGAATGATTTCTGATAGTGACTTTGAAAGAGGAAGGCACAATACCTTTTAGATCTCACAAGAACACCTCCAAAGTCTCTAAAAGCTCTGAAAACGTAGTTAGGGTTTTCCTTTATATACTAGAAATGTTTCACTTGAAACCCAAAACGTTTGAGCAAAGTTTGGGCTGAAATAGAATTCTGCAAAAATTTCATGTTTGCGAATTTTGATCAGTCGAACCTATTTCTCGATCAGTCGAACTCTTTAGAAATTGAATTCTCCTTTTTACAGCTTAAATGTTCTTGTATTCTGACTTGTAACATTTTGAGCATTATCTAATCAAACTTATAGACTTAGAAATCTATATCTAGACAAGTTTATGCTCACGGTTTGCCAATTGTTCTAAAGTTTTAGAACCTAACAGTCTTTCACAACAAAATGGAATATGATATTCTGATAAAAATTATGATTTTGTATATTAAAAGGGAAATTGTTGCTAAATTTAGTACAAAATCAATATTGTAGATGATTTTTGAGATATTAAAAAAAAAAGTGAGTTCTATTTTAACAGATAATATATGATCGAGTTGAAATATTACATACAATTAATATGTATATCTTTTATTTTGTTAATATTTAATTAATGATCATTTTGTTTATATATTAATTTAGCTCTGAATTTTATTTTATTTTCCCAAAAATGTTCGAAAAAAATTTATTCATGTTTAGCCCGTAAATCCTAATGATAAAATCCTTGTTCCATCCCTGTTTGAGAGTTTGAATCACACTTGAAGAGCCTTACGCCCTTACCCTATCTTTGAATCCCTGACACCCTTGTTCTTAAATATGAAGTACCTAACAGTTTGCACCTATATAAACGCATCAGCCTCTACAATTAGTTGCATAAAGTTGTTATTAAGGTTATTGTTAGAAGGCTCCATTTTGTGCTGCCTTCGATTATGGCTCCCTTTCAAAACTTCTTTGTTCAAGTGTGTGCAGATCAAAGGATGAATTGAAGGAGAAAGAAAGTCAAAGGCTTAAATCTAGAGCATAGAAACATGCCCTCAACATATTAATAGAACAAATCTTATTACAAATCTCTCAAATGGCAGAGGCAATAGCCTTCTGCCACCAATAAAATCAATACCAAACAACAGAATTCAATTCCACATAACTTCAACAAAATAGGCATTATAGTATACTCTAGTAACCATTAGGGACTGATTGAGTTTCCGAGGTGTAGAAGAAAGGCCCAACAGAATATAATTTCATATTCTTTTCGTTGAGGATGCGGTAAGAAGAAAGGAGACCACCACTAATACCGTGATTAACGTCGGTAGGAATTTTACAAGTATCCAGTGGAGAATAATCTAGGAATGCCTTGCATTCCTTAATCTTCTTATTTTCTACAAGGCTAGAATAAGGAGATAATGTTGCGAAGAAGTAGCCATTCCCATCACATCCATTACTCAATATTGAGAAAGGAGCTGTCTCGTACCCATTCTCATCAACAGCCACACATGTTATCCTTGCCACAGCTCCTGCATTTACAAGAAAAGTTCAAAATGAATACTTTAAAAACAAATGCAATTTTCTTAATTTACATAGGAAAACACTTTTTTTTTTAAGTGGCCTTATAACCCTTATATTTTGATATACATTATCCTCTCTTAAACTCTCTTTTAATAAGCGAGGCTTTTTAGGGATTATTATTATAATTTGATATTTATAACAATGGGTAGGGTATTCAAAATTTCAAATTTGATTCTTCTCATAACAAAGAGCTGTTTATACTACTAAGTTACAACTCTTAAACTATTAAATGAGAGGCAGAATTGAAACAAGACTAGAACTCAGATCACTTACTCTTATGTCATGAAACTCATCACTTGTCTCGAAATTTAAATGATTATAAATTTATTGTTTCCTAATAATTTAAGCTTTGGACAAACGGTGATTTATCATTTAATCATTATCATAACGTATTTAAATTGTTCTCAATAATAATGTATTTAAATATAATTCATTGATTTCGTGATTACATAAAGATAGCTTTTCATCAAAACATTATTCACAAGTACATAAAGGAAGCAATAATTGTAAACTTCACAAAGAACAATTAGACGTAGAGATTACCTTTAAGTGGGAAGTACTGGGAGCCTGATTTGCATAAAACAAGCCCTTGAATACCGAAGATTGTTGGTAGTAGCTCATCCTTTCCTTCTGGAAGGTTTGGTTTCTCATAATCTGGTATTTTGGGGAGATCAGGATTATAATTTCCTCCGGGTTTTGGTGTGTTATAGTCTGGTTTTGGAGCAGATCCATAATCGTTTGCAGTGACAATAACTAGAAGTGAAAAAAGAAGCACAGAGGTTGCAAACAAGAAACGTGCGGAAGCCATTTAATTTGTATGCTATGTATGCACAAAAGGGAATCTAGGATATTAGTGCAGTATTGAAGAGGCTACAATGCATGGCCTTTTATAAGGGGTATATGGTTCCATTATTATTATTATTATCATCATCATTATTACTGCTGAGAATATATGGTTCCGTTATGTTATGAACCGTGACATAAAATATATATTATTTGAGGAGTTACTTGGTGGCACGTTAGCAAATAAAGAAATAGTCTTTGATGGCACAATGTGATCGTGATTTTTATTTTTATTTTTAGAGAAGAATGTGATCGTGATTCGTGAATCGATGTTTATTACAAAGAGGGCTCGTGTCGTTAACAACGTGCATAATATATGTATATGAGAGCATCAGTCTCAGCACACAGCAAAAGTTTCTAATTTAAGAATACAATATACGCATATAGCTAATTAATTTGACAGAATATGAAATCGATCATGGAGATTACATTAAAATAATGTATAAATATTTGGATGATATAAGGGAAGAAACGCGATAATCAACGTGGGCACATAAAAGTGATAAAACTCTCAAGTCTCAACTTCAACTTAGCTAGTAGGAGCGAAAAATGTTAGATTAAATGAAAAGGTTCACCATTTCTTAATAATAGTTTAAACTTTTAGGAGAATCGATAATCTATTATGATATCTGATCGGTGCAAAACTGCAAGTGCACAGTATCGTAGTTTTATAGTAAAGTGATGAGAAGAGTATCGTCCTCAGGGATTGGTCACTTCCTTTTGATAAATACCAATTTTATGCTGATCTCGATTTTATCTAGAGAAGTCACTAAGGCTTTTTTTTTTTTAATTGGAATTTAAAATAAAATCAATTTAAAGAAAATGCGCAAAGGAAAAGAAAGATGTTGTTCGAAGATCAAATTAATGGGAAGAAAACTTCTAGGAAATCGATTTCACCTAATTCCTCACTATGCTTTACTCATCTAGCTAATTGAATTTAATTCTCTCTGTTTGTTAGCAATCTCCAACTTGATCCAAAAGCCTCTTTCGACAGTCAATTGGAAACATTCTTGTTCATCATTTTTACATAAGAATATGCAATTTAATAAAGCAAGACAGCTTTAAGACCAACGATTTTAATACTACATAGGTTCATACAAGTCTTTCGATCTCTATAATTACATATGCTGAAACATTCAAGATCTATCCTATAATTCCCTCTTTCGACAGCAAATCACTAGATCAAAATCATCTAATTAATGGCTAGTTAATTAGAAGCAATAAACTCAGAATAAATCAGACAAACATGAAGAGAATTAATTCAAATTAATTCAAATTAACATAGAAAAGTAAGCATAGTTCAGAACTAGATTACATCGTTTTCCTACAGCAAATCACTAGATCAAAATCATCTAATTAATGGCTAGTTAATTAGAAGCAATAAGCTCAGAATAAATCAGACAAACATGAAGAGAATTAATTCAAATTAATTCAAATTAACATAGAAAAGTAAGCATAGTTCAGAACTAGATTACATCGTTTTCCTAGAATAAAGAAAATTTAGTTCATGCTAAAAATTAAACTTAACAGAAACGAATTCATCATAATGTATCTGAGAAGATTGTAAGGACAAATTGACGCTCAAAAAAATCTCTCGTCTCCGTCTCTGCTGCTTCGTGTTCCCAGTTCAGCGCTGTCCTCTATTTCAGTTCAGCCTCTCCTTTCTTTTCAGTTTCGGCGCCCTCTTTTCAGTTCTGTTTTTTTCGTCCTCCCTTTTCTTTTTTCTAAACGTGTTGCCCTTTTTCAGCCCAAAACGTTGCTCTTTTTAGCCCAAAACGTTGCTCTCTGTTTGTGCGTGCCTCCCCTTTTAGTTTCGGCCTCTATCAAAACCTAGAGGGACCCGCTTTTCTTGCCAACTTCTAAGGCCAAAAAGAAATCTTCCTTTAGTTCCGCTCATCCAAGACCGAATATTCTCTCTAGTTGCTTCACGTCTCTTTTATTTGAATAAATCTTCATTTTCTTCAAATCTGCAATAAAATTTAAATAACAATAATGAAGTCTAAAATCAACAAAAATAAATAAAACTAGACTAAAGTTTAAAGTTGAGAAGTGATAAATTATGCTAAATTATGCAAGTCATCAAACACCCCCAAACTTAGAACTTTGTTTGTCCTCAAACAAAAAGAAAAGAAAATAAAAGACAACTATAGACAATATCAACTAGACCCCATAGAGAACTATCATCACTCACCAAGCCATGATCTGAATTTAGATTTCATCACTAGTAACTTACTCTTTTGACATCAAAGATAGCAGGAAAATCAATCAAAAAATTCAGCAATTTGTCAAG